>CM068828.1:95143357-96343357 GCA_028554795.2 Sinohyriopsis cumingii
AATATCCACATCTCCAGAATACAGACCAAAGAACACAAACACTTATTATCTAAGACAACGTTTGAAATCTTGTGCTTCGTATTCATTTATCTGAGAGAGAGAGAGAGAGAGAGAGAGAGAGAGAGAGAGATGAGTGCGGTGAGGCTTTTTATTTGTGTAATGTATAAAGTATATGTTATGCACGTGTCGTTACTACAATACAACATTAAGTACTTTCTGTCTATATGTGTGAGTATATTCTCTTTGAACAGTTTCCAGCATTAGCCAAATATACCTCCACATGCTGAATTTTGTAAGCACCCACAACACATTAAATTTAATAGGAAAGTGAGATGCCAAAAGAGTGAAATTTCATACAGCTTAGTAGTTAATGGCTAATTTGGCCTAACATATGGGAAACACACACACACACACACACACACACACACACACACACACACACGCACGCACTCACGCACGCACACACACGCACGCACATCATCGGTTCCTTGCGATCTTAGTAATCCCACTACACCGCTGCTATATCCGTGTATGCCATGAAGGGATACTTCCGTATACATTCATAATTTATTGATCGTTTATAATGGCAAGCACATTCTGTGGTCATCGGTTAAGGTTGACGCGGGTAAAATAGAGAAGTATTTCAAATATTACTGGCCAATCACTCTCACGTTTACAGTAAATACGGTAACGAATCTTTCTTCGCATAGCACCAAGATGAAATCTGCATATGGGCTACACTAGATGATAGACATTGAACATGACTGAAAAATTCTTGAAATTCGCTCAAGCTGTATGAACATTTTTTTTTGTCTCGTTCTGAACATTATGGTGTTGGAGTAAACAAAGACCCGACCGATTGGTAAACTGAAAGGACTCCAGGAACCCAAATGAAGTATGTAAAGAAAAATTGTAGGTATCACTGGACAACGAGTCTACTTTTGCAGATGTGTTACGCCCTAAAGTGACAGGTACTTATTTTTAGTTGCTTTAAGGATTTAAATGTAACGACCCAGTAGTTTACCAGTAGGGAAATTCTACAATGCGATTTTTATTTAGGATATATACGGGCACAACAAGTTATGTGAATGTTTGTAGGGCTAACATAAGCTCGAATTGAGTAAAATCTTATGTTTCTGGCTGAAGAATCCGTCGAATCCCTGTGGACACAACTATCAGCTGTAGTTCCCATATTTGTAAACTCTTTCCAAGGTAAGAGGAATACAATTAAATCCGTGACATCACATAGCCATTTCCGGTTTGTAAGGAGTGTTTTGAAGTCTGTCAAAGTTAGTCATCATTGGGAGAGAATCCAATACAATGTGATATTTTGGCACTGCTTTGAAAGTAAGAAGGAATGATGGTCTATTCATCCCTTTGTTCCAGATAGTTGCAAACTAACTACTGGATTGACTAGATGGATTAGGCACTCTCATTGCGACATACAATAATTATGTTATTGACGTCAATACAATTTTATTTTTATTGTTTTGAGTCTCTTTACCCGGAATCTCAAAGCAAACAATAAAATAATATTTAACTATATGTTAAAAATGAATACACAACTTTAAGAATATTTCCTTATTTATTCTTAAATTACATTTTCTCTGTTTGATTTGACGCTTTGTAATGAAAAGAAAAAGAGAAAAATGAAAAGAAACAAATAATACAACACGTACGTATCACTTTGACATATGCATAATACACTTTTGTTCCCACCTGTAATGTAAGCGTCGGAGAGTAGTTTCTTCCATCATGGCAATGGACGGGTGAAAAATTAATACTCGTAATTAGGCGTCCATCCAAATTCCACATGGCTGAGAAGCGGCCTGTTTCTGGAACATTGTCAGGAATGCGTATTCCTGTTTGATACAGGATGGGGGTTATATTTGCACTACTCACTTTTCACCTATGACTTTCAATTCACACTTGAATTCTCCACCATAATTCAGTTCATATTCGACTTCACACGGACATGAAACTGCTAAGTACGCAATTCGAAGAAGCTGAATGTATGATTTTTTCTTCTTTTTTTTCTTCTTAAAATTTTTTTTTAAATGTAGGTCTCATTGTAATCACTTAACATAAATTGTTAAGAAAAATCCAGAAATAAAATAAACTGTTTTTGACAAAATTTATAAGTATATGATTTATTTGATAAGATAACGCTTCAAGGCTATTTATAAAGTAAACTTTGATATCGGGATGGATTGTTGACAATTTTAATAAGATTGAGGATAGGAATTTGAAACAATATCTATACATATAGCCCTACTTACTGTCCTTTCACATTATAGTTGGGTCTGAAGAAAATCAATAAACACATTTTTGTTACGAAAGTTTTTTTCCTACATGATCTCTTCGGTAATATATGTGTAGAAGCAGTTAATTATACAATTAAATTAGATATCAAAATGAAGTTTTGATGTTCGTAAAATGAAGGACGGTTGAAATCGTAATAAAAGATGAAACATCCAAACTTAGTTGAGTACAGGTAATTCAAAGATAACCAAACTGAGCAAGTCAACCATTGACGTCCTATGAGCTTGGTCATAACGTTATACCATGTGGTTCGATAATTATAAGAGTTCAGTAAGGGAAGTAAATCTGACTAGATTTCTAGATAAAGCAGCAAGAATATAAGGGCGAGTTCAGGTTTAGGCGGTCATTGGGCTCCCGTTCCACTATTAATCGCACTAGCATTAAAGCCTGTGAAATTGTCATTGATTTAGCTCTCAGTGATACTGTCTTGGTTTTAATGCGAGGCAGTTTGAATATATGTAATTAAACGTAAGCCGACCAATGCATATATTTTAAATTGTTAGGTCACTCGCATGTAAGCCATAGTCTCTAGCATTTTTTTAAAAATTTTATTTTTTAGACTTTTTCACAGATAGTTATACATGGGATGGGGTTCTAATGAGGGATGCTGAAGTCGAGCAGGGCTTATCGCTAAAAAGCAAGAAACTGTAGCAAATCTGAATGAAAAGAAATGGGAATAAATTAAAAATCAAAACAAGAAAACGCTCTGTAACTGACAGGGAACATAAATGAACGACCAAGGGACATGCAAGACTTACTGCTGTCTACAATGTGGATTGAATTGTATCCTAACAGCAACATTTTGTGAATACTAATTGTGAGTATTATTATGCTGTACTGAGAAAGATATCAAAGAAGTATGGTTTACTATATGAATGTTATTATTTACAGGACTGGTTAGTTTCTAAGGTCAGCGCATAGTGACGAAGGTATCCTCTAAGTAGTATTTTTCAAGGATATAAAAATATATTTTAGGTTGTCATACTAAGAAAATGAAACAAAATGTCTCATTCCTATTTTAGTTTTTTTTCTCTCACTTTTAACCCATGTTTTGGCTAATATTTGTTCACTTAAATGTTTATTGAATCTTCGTTCATTTTTAGAATTTGGAATCCTGGCAGAAATACGACAGAAGTCCTTGCTGTTTTTTATATTGTTGAAACAAAATTTATAGGTAAATAATTATCGTTAATAACATAATCAAAATCAGCATGGTTTTGTGCATAAAACGTGACCTTAACCAAAATCCGAAAGAAAACAAACGTTAATACAGTTTTGTAAAACGCATAGACGCGGAACGGACTAAACCTGTTTTGAAAGGGTAGGAATTAAACAGTAATTTTGCTCCTCTCAACAAACTGAGTTTTGCAAGATTTACTGAACTTTTGGTGACGATCATAAAGGGGCTTTTATCGAGGAAACCGTTTGGTATCTAAGTGAGCCAGCATGAGTTCACTACCCTTGTAAACCTAAAATCATCTGTGTTTTAAAACTTGGTTCATTATCTATTCATGTAACGTGCCTATTCATTTTAAGGCCTTCATAATTACAGTGGCATAAGTCTGAGTATTAGCAACGGTTCTAACAAGGTTTCCCCAAAGAAGATGCCACCTGATGGTGTTAATGTCTAGTAGGCCATCTGCATATTGATGTAAACATATTTACCACATTTCAAGCGGGTTTTGAGAACTTTTGTTGTCCAGTTATTTAATACACAAATCGAATTACCAAAAAAGAGGATTATTTTGGTTTGGTGCTTTTATGCAAAGTAGCAAAAGTATACTGTTGTGGGAATTGTCAGTTCTCTCATTGAATATTTGAAATCATAATGTGGGAAAATATGAAGTCTTTCAATTGATATTATCAAAACGACGCTATGGAATGTAATGCTTATTTCATTTTGAGTGCAGTGAGGAGGATGTAATTGCACTTATCATCGAAAGTACAGTACAATTTTGAAATGTGTAATCAAGATTGAGAACCTATGATATGGCTCATGTAATTCTTATTTGCAGAACTATGAAAGTACATTTTGAGGAAATTCAGGATGTAAAACTGTAAGTATATATTTTTTGGCTATTCTTATCACCTGCTAAAGAAGACAGTGTATGACTTATCACTTGTATGTTATTTGTAAGGACCCTTTCTTGCGTCTATCGTATACTGTAGCTAGCCTAAATCCGAAACATTGTATTAACGCGGAATGTGTCAAAGCAGCTGGTATGCGGCAGTCCACGAAACACCTGTTTTAGTTCATTCAGAAACAAATTTAAACAACCACAACGTAAAGCTTACGCGAGTGTACGTTATTTGTGAACAAATCAAAAGTGCTGGCGTCTGCGTCCATTGTTTGTTTTCAATAGAAAGTAGTTCCTTTATGCACGTGAATGCCACATGTGTATTGGCGAGCGAGTTCAGTATCGGGTAATATTGCACGATTCTGACAATGTAAGGTTAACGGGGAAAAATGCGCATATAATAATGTATTTTACAGGCGTTCAACAATTATTTTGTGCCACTCACTTATAGTCTGGATTAAACTGAGGTTATGTAACGGGCATTTAATTGTATGTGAACCATTTCGATCAGGTTCATGAGATACAGGACATGGAAGATAACACGCACACACACATATATATAGTGCTGCATGAGGCTCCATTTGAATTAAGTTTATACAAATTGTACATTGGGCAATGAATTGTATTGGGCACTCTGCTGGGAAATGAAGGTAATACAAGTATGTAAAACAGCGGACGAGATGTTTTCTTTCTATGTAATATTCTCATGCAATTTCACCATGGTGATTTCAAATGTCACAAGCTTATTCACGCACCATGTCCGTTTTTGATTAACCAAACAATAAGTGAAATACTTCCATAGTATATAATCAATAACTCAATTTCCAAATTTAAAAAATTATCAGATTTTGATTACAATTGTCCAGAAATATGTTTCTCATGAAATAAAAAGACAACACAATTCAAAGTTAATTAATCCTTGATGCTTCATTGATGCATATTTGATCCATCATGACTTATTTTGATCTGCAAGTTTCATTAAAAAATAAGCATGTTACAGTTTCTTCATACACACGTTTAAATTTGTAATTCATGGGCAAATGTCATTGCAGCTCTACCTTTTGATTACTTGAAAGCGATACTCAGATTTATTGACAATCTGCACCATGACATCAATTGCAAAGAATTACGCACAACAAATATCGCCATTGTCGTCTATCAAATTTCAAGCTTTACGGAGGGCTATTATGATTTGGTTATAGGCAACACACAGCTTAAATCTAGTCAAGTTTTAAAAATTGTATTCATCAACATCTTGTACGCTCCATTGAAGCGCACGCAAATTTAGGTTAAGGGTTGAAATTGTACCTGGAAATGTGAATGCGACATCACACAAGGCAATATAATTAGATAACGCGAACAAAGAACTTGTGCACGCCAGGCATTATCTGCGTATTTACTGAAACGCCGAATTGCTCCCATTGAATTGCAGGTGGTTTAATATTTCTTTCTTTCACCTGCGCGAGAAAAGACTGTGGGAATTTTACTCAAAACATGTTATTAGAGAGATCTGAATACAAAATGCAGGAAGGATGTTTGCATAGTTATTCATGACATAAAGCAAAGCGCAGGTTTTGAAATCGGAGTATTGCAATAAAAAATCACCCGCCAACCCCGTCCCTAAAAACCCCACAATAAACGAAACAACCCCCCCCCCTCAGCTATTTATATTCATATATATGAAAAACATCGTAGATTAAGGAAAAGCTTTAGTATCAACACAACTTCTTTTGAAAATCCAATATAGAAATATAGATTTTACCTTCTTTCAAGGTGTCAGCTTTATTCGGTTCTCTTTATCTAAGAGATGATCGTCCTCATTGTTTTTGCCCGGATGGAGTATACTTAAAGGTAGAATCAATACAGATCTGAGCAGAACGTCTCGAGCCCTCCTACATTAAAAATTAAAAATTTAATCAATTACATAAACAATGGTGATAATACAAAACACTAGGAAGATACACTTCTTTTAGCAATAAATCTTTCACAGAAAATTTCAAAACACAAATATATTAAAAAATAGCCGATCTATTTCACTGATAGAATTTGTTCATCATACGATCGAGTGAACAATTGAAGTCATTGCCTTATACAATTGCATAACCTGTTTAGCTCTGGTGACTTCAATTTCAATGTAGCTGTTCACTGTCCTTTCACCTTTTCTTTCCTTTTCCTTTTACTCTCCAACCTTCCTACTGCATCACCTCCCTTCGGCCTTCAAACTTTGTTTGGGTAGGTGGATAAGTATGCAGGTTGATACACATATACTTGGATACGTCAGTACGTAGGTATATCTGAGGATACGTCGGGGAATACGTCTGAAGAGCTATTTTTCCCTTTTAAAACAGAAAACAACCTAAATTTTGTGTCGGTTATCCTACTGGTGACATATTACTCCCCTCTAGTTATCAGATCTTACTATCGGTATTTAAACAGATCCCAAGGCTATTAGTCGGCCCCAGCATGGCAGACCAAAACAATCCTTGTTTCATAAGATTAATGTACTTCCTAAGGGCTAATTCATCACTTCACATTAACATACGAGACATAACAGTTCCATTCTAGTCTCATTTATACAAATTAATGAATCAAATTAATTACATGACTTAACTACCTTTTGTTCCGCGAATACACAAATTCAAGTCCATCGACATTCAAGCCATCCGGTCCCATGAACCAATGTTTAACGGGAGAATTTCTTCCAAATTTTCTCTCGGAGTCCCCTGTACCTTTACTCTTGCAGCAAAGCTTAGACTAATTAGATTTTACGATGAGGGAAATACATACATCTAGGATGATATATATATTAACCGTCTTTTATAACTAGGCGCCAACATTAGAGATCCTTGCAGGATACGGATTTAACAAGAGCCTGTCTCCAGAAATCTAATTAATTGTTATCTGGCCCCAAACTAATGTGCATTTCATAGATCGACATAAATTTTCTCCCTCTATCTATCTATCTATCTATCTATCTATCTATGTCTGTCTGTCTGTCTGTTAATCTATATATGTCTTAAATACCCCTTGCATGTCCGGGAATGTAGAATTGGCCCGACATGCCTCACTACGTGTCGTAAGAGGAGACTAAGTAGAGGCAACCTGTTTGCCGTGGGTTGCGTCCCGTGCCGGGTGGTCGGGATGGGCCCGGTCTTGACAAATCGGCTGGTCACCCCGAGCCCTAGGAAGTCTTTATTTACTAGCTCACCTTCTTTATCTTTCTTCCTGTATCTCTCTTGATACCACCGTTGCCCCTGTATTATATTCCTTTAGCTTTCCGTTTCCCAAGTCTTAGAAGATATCTTAGAATGCGGTGGCTTACCGGGTTAATCATATCTAATTTCATCGACTCATAATAGCATCCGTGTATCCCTGGCACTTGAAAAGTACCCCCTATTTGGGCTCCATAGTGGGCGGGGAGCACAGGTGCTGAATTTTAATCAATCCAACATGGAAATCTAAATAAAAAAACAACAACAACACAAAAATCCGTACAGATGACGAACCATGTAGTGTGGAGTCATCTCCATGTTTCATGGTCATACAATCTAAAGATGCCACAAAACCGCTTGCCTCACTATCTCGATTTGCTATCGAAAAAACTATCACAAGATCGATTGGCACACCAAAAAGTGTTAAAATATTGAAATCGGGTTGTCTTCTTATTGAGTGTGAGCGACGAGGTCAAACTGAATACATCAAGAAAATGAAAACTTTCTTCGATATCCCAGTGACCTAATCCGCTTGTACCACACTCAATACCTCCAAAGGCGTGATTCGCTGTCGTGACTTGGCTGGAGTCAGCGACACAGATATCATTGAAGGGATGAAAAACGAAGGTGTCACTACAGTAAGTAGAATACGTATTAAACGTAATAACAATATGCAGGACACCAACACCACTGTACTCACCTTCAACAAACCAACTGTACCCAAAGTAGTAAAAGTTGGCTTTTGCAAGTGAAGGTCGAGATCTATATTCCAAGCATCCTTTAGTGCTATAAGTGTCAGACATACCGCCATCACGAAGACCGTTGCTCAAAAAGCCAAATATGTGGCCGATGCGGAGACTATTCTCATCAGGAATCTGATTGTTGAGCAACTCCGCATTGTGTCAACTCTAGAAAGGAGCATCACGCCAATTCCAAAGATTGTGATACATGGAAACAGGAGAAGGAAATACAGAGGGTAAAATATACATCTAACATACCCTATCCAGAAGCCAGAAAACTCGTTCAGGCCAAAACAGTCCATCCTGGCTCATCCTTCTCCACTGTGGTGAAGAACAATCCGAAAACAACAAAGGACGCTCAAACACAAACAGATACACCCGATTAAACACCAAGATCTAACACCCCCATTACCAAGCACAGCAAAACACGACATCTACTCGAACTACTTTTAATAATTCCCAACCACCGAAACCACCAGAGAATAAAAACAAATTTCATGGAAACCGGCAACAAAAGGGGTTAGGTGAACCCAACAAACTGTATAACAGGTTTGGAGACATTGAGAGCATGGATGCAGAAGAAACTGCTCCACGCGCTCAAGGTAGCTTCTGACCCACAAACAAAATATTCACCCCCGTACTTCCTTCAGAGAAATAACCACACAAATACCGTGCGCTATATGTCTAACCTAGCTACACAATCTTCATTTTAATTTATAATGAAGAAACCATCATACAATGGAACTGTCGAGGACTTAAAGCAAACTACCATGATATTGTTCTGCTTTTAAACGAACATAATTCTGCAGTACTATGTCTTCAGGAAACTTTCTTGAGAGATACGGATAACATCACACTTAAAAACTACTCCCTGTTCAACACCTACGTCCAAAATGTTGACAGGGCCTCAGGAGGAGTTTCTGTTATTGTGAACAACAAAGCCCCTCATAGCGTCATCCCTTTAAACACAGATTTTGCAAGACATTGCTGTAAGCCTCACTCTACATCGAGTGATTACATTTTGTTCTATTTACATAGCACGAAACTCTAACCTAGTACCAAACGAATTAGACAATCTTGTTCAACAACTTCCTGCGCCATAACATTTTATGTGGCTCAAATCATATAAGTGACAGAGGTCACAAAGTTGAATACTTCATTTCTAGAGACGATCTGCGTCTATATAACACCAAAACACCGTACATTTACACCCAGGGATGGGTACATACACGTGCATCGATTCGACCTTCACAGCAGTGAGCACTTTCCAACCTCCCTTGAAAACATTAACTCTACAATTGATGACGCAGTTCCTCAATATAATATTAAGAAGGCCGACAGGGCTAAGTTTGAAACGCTCTGTAAAACTAGGCCGAATGAGGATACAGTTTTCAACGTTAATAACCCTATTCAGCATTTTACTTCTATTTTACTCGAGATTGTAGAAGAATCCATTCCCAGGTCCTCACCGAACTGTAAAAGAACTCCAAAGCCTTGGTTCATTAAGGAATGTAAGGAAGCCATTAGAAACAATTTAACAATCGTCCGACGCCCGAAAACTTAAGTATATATCGTTTTGTCCGGGCCAAAGCTCGCCGCACAATCAAAGAAAATAAACGAGCATCATGTTTCTTATTTAAACTCTCGTTCCTCTATTAACAAAGTTTGGGACACTATACGCAAAATAAATGAAGATGACTGAATGGGCTTGACTGATGTCAAAAACGACCCAGTCGCCTTCGCCAGGAATGCCTTCCACAAATAAGATGGAATTGCTTTGACTTTATCGCAAGATGCTGTACGCCGATTTCCACTCTTTGTAATAACACACGATCCGTTGAGTTCGATAAAACGTTTGACAAATTCGGTTTTGTCTGAAACTCTAGGTCCGGCAAATCACATGTTAAGGACTTCCAACTGGAACGATCTAAGTGTTCGTTCATGATTTTGAAAGTGGAGGAAGTGGGAGCAGAGACAGTAGTGGTAGCGATAGTGTATGGAATGTCACTTCTGACACGAAGACAGATAAGGCAAGAGTTTTTATACTTTTTTTTCAGGACACATTTATTGCAAGTTAAAATGGAACAGCAAGAAAGACAAAAATACATAAAAGCCAAATGGTTAATAACATTATAGTACACATCATAACGATCAAAATGGAATATAAACTAGTCACTCTACAACGTGTTTTGGTAACAAAGGTCTCCTCGGGACAGTGTGTAATGTTCTTACTCTCTACAGTGACAAATCCTGTTCTAGCTAAAACATTCGCAGTAAATAATCCTTCCCTATCCGTGGGCCATTTTTAAACGTTTCCAATCGCCTGGCATAATTACAATAGTCAGACAAGAAGACAGGAAAATGCTACGGTTTGAAGTTGGACTTTTCAGTGGGTCTCTCACTCAGTTCTTGCTGTGTCGAAGTTTTCCTTCTTGTAGGTCTCTATCCACTTGGAATCATTTCTTTTATACCATAAGGTAAAGTGAAGTGATTAAGAAGGCGCACTCGCTTATGGTACACGATTTGATACACATTTTCTGAAGACCGATTGACAATTTGGTGAGTGGATAAACGTACAATCTTGTGCGGTTCGTAGGTTGACACTTTAAAGTTTCCATCCTTTCCAGACTGTAAAGTTCACCACTCTACTGGTATGATAACTGAGAGTCAATACTTTCACTTCATACTCGGTGTGCACTTCTTTTTGTCCCCGTGTTCGAAGTCCTAATTTTTGGCACCACAGCTAACAAATCTTAGAATCTTGTCGTTGGAGAGCTCGTCAATCCAGACTCCTAAACGGTCTCCTCGATGTAAGGGTAACAGTGACCCAGACGATCGCTGCAGATGCAACTGTCAAAATACAGTACACAATCTCCTAATAGTTCTGAAAGTTCGTACAATTTTAAGCAAGCATGGGTTGTTACGTTAGCCGCAATGATGACATTTCCAAAATCTCCAGCTTTTACAAAGTCCAATTCTTTATCGTAATTGATCAGGATCAAGTCCTCAAGAAGGACGTCCACGCGTTTCATGTATTTGTTTTTTGTTGTGAGTCATCTAGAAGTAGCGGGAAGGATCGGACAAATAAACCATCATTAGTAAACACGGTCTTTGTGCCATATTTCCCTACAAACAATTCAAGATCACTGTGACAAACGATCGCATTCCTTCGTTTTTTCTCGATGTGGTCTAAGGCGATGTCTTCCTACTCTCAGTATTTCTCTTTGAATTTATGTTGGTCTACGGGAGTGTGACACCAGGAAGGATAGCCGCGGAATTCTTGCTTCAGTTTCATAAATGCATCCAAGTAGTCCGCAAAAATGCCTTTCTGAGTCTCGTCAACCTTGTGGTATTTTTCATTCTTGGGAAAATGGTAAATTGTGTACACTTCTAATAGTTGGTATCCCAGGACCAGAGCTTGCTTTAAACAATTCTACACTGACCCATGTTCTTGTCAAGGCGCGTTCTTCCTGGGTTTGATGACAAGGTCGGTTTTGGTTGCTCGTTTCGGCACAAGTACGACACAAGGGAAACGTCAATTTTCCTTGGCAATGGTGAGGTAAAACGGGATGGTATAAGACTAAGGGAGGCAAGCCATTACATTTAATCAAGCCTTTGAATTATTGAATGTTGTCCAGGTCGTCGATATGTTTCGTCAGCAAATGCGATTAACAATATTTGCACACGTATGGATACAACAAACACACGTCCACAAATATGATTTATTCTCCTTTCTCCTCGTTGACGTGATACAGGAAACAGGTGGCATTCGCCCATCATCCATAACAACTCTCTCTAGGGTTTATTGGGTCTATCAACTTGTAGCTTTCCATGATGCGTTTCAATTCGGGATCGGTTTTCGAACTCGTGTTCCCACATTTCCACCACTTGGCATTCTTGCTGTTCTAATTTTAAGCGCCGCTGACAAGCGGCTTGTTACAAATCTTCCATGTTACGTTGTAAAAACTGATTGTTAGTGTGCCGTTGAGAGTAGCAGATGGGACATCCGTTAAATAAGAACCCATTAAACTCGTTCACGATATGAGGATTTTCTAAGTCTCAGCCATCCACCGAATTCCTTCCGATGGTCTTACTCCTCCGTTTCGGGCATGTTGGATCAACTTGTCTTCATTGTTGCACAAGTAATGTTGCCAGCGTAGGGCTTTGAGCAAGTATTGACGTTTGACAAAGTTCGTCGTTTGGGGGCTTATGACAGCCAGAGGGTTTCTGGGGATGAATAATTGGCGGTACACTATGTAACACGCTTTGGTGATAGTGCAATCTTCTTTTAAGGATCGATCCTTCCGTGCTCCATGCACAGTTCTCGAAATTTTCCACAGGAACGCAGTGCAATGTCCATGCCGGAACGACAATACTTTATCATTTCTTCCTGAAGCGTGAGAGTAATATCAAGCGGTGCTAATGTTGTCAGGCCCTTTCTCTGAGGCGTGGGAGGAGCATAAAGCGGTGCCAATGATGTCAGGTTCGTATTAGTGAGCCTCAGGCAAATGGGGTACATCGGCGTGTTGATTGGCTTCGGTATTGAAAATGGAGTTTGGTCATTTCTGTCATACCTAACCTTTTGGCATTCGAATCAAGGCATGTCCAAGGAATTCATTGAATCTTTAAACTGCACTTGTCCCACTTGTACAAAATTACTTTTGCTCCGTTGAAAGTCACTTTCGGACGTTCGGTTCTTTGTACCTTATAGTATGTCAAAGAAACTGCCCGAGAAAGTGTGAGCCATCACCGTGGCATGGCGATGTCAATCTCCGTAACGTTCGATGTGCTCTTAGCTCCACGTCTCGTCGATGATGTGTAAGATCCATTGAGCAAAATCGGTCAGCGTGATCGGTACCCTAGAGTTTTATTTCACGCCCTCCATGAAACTTGCAACAGTGGGGGCAATGACTAAAGATCGGTTCTTGGATGCACCTCGCGTACGTCTCGTGAATTCCGGTCTCTTGCATGCATTTGAAATTAAAAAGATGATATTGCTTTTCGTTTGGTCAGTGTTTTTCTCTTGATGCTTGGAAAGGTACTTTTGAATGTAACATTCGCTTTCCAAGTCTACGATTTCCCGACAAATTTGACATCGTTTCTTTCCTCTACAAACGTGTGCTTTGGCATTGTTGGTACGTGTGCCTTGTCCACAAATTGGGCACAAATTTAGCAGTTTTCAAGCACTTTTCTTCTGTGAACCTTGAGACTTTAGATGTCGTTGGTAACAGGCATCTCTGACAAAAGTGCTTTGACAAGCAGGGCTATACACTCATTCTTGTCCTTCGTCCTAACATGATTGAATGGCCAAATATCCCTCACATTTCGATCGACAATGCTTGTGTTAATCTCTATTATTAAACTCATAGTCACATTACTCAAAATAATATATGTATCCTAGGAATACTGGTGACGGCATCGAAATATTCATCGTGACAATATACGTGAATGTAATTTCCGTCTTTGAAATCTTTGCCTCGAAACAATAGAAGTCCGTGCACTTCTTAAGGGTGCATTTTCAAGTTGTAGCGTGGAGCCAAGACGTCTTGCAAATGTTATGTTTCATGAATGCCATAGGGTATGTTTTAGTATAGACCACTTGTTGTAACAGGAGTTCTGCTTCATTTCGTTTTTGGCTATGTCTCATTGTTGAATAGTTTTCCAGACTTTTTTCATTCTAAAGTGTCGTTTTTGTCGACATACGTTGTGTCCTACGATGATGGCACGGGCTGAACACATATTGTCTTGAGGGTTGTCAATTCGGACGAGACTCATTTTGATGCTGAGAAAGTCGTCCACCAATAAAACCTTTTTGCGTCCTGTCTTTTGGGGAAGAGACACGTGTGTCATGAACAGTGTCGCTTTTCCATCGATGATGTGAAACTTGTCGTTGGATTGTTGCACGTGATGAATCTTGTCGATGGCTTTGGAATGTATCAATTCTGCTGGGCTGCTTAACTCGATCAAAACGGGAGACACCTAACTGTCGTGATAATTGGAAAGTCTCAATCGATCGCTTTCGGTGGCTTCACATTGCCTTTTCCGTATGGTTACCAAAGAATCACACACCTCGGTGATGAACTCCTCTGCTTTATACAACTGTACTTCGGACTTGAAATCTGTAAATTTCACCGTGTACGTGTAAGCCTAAATTTTCTGGTGGAGCGCTTTTCCGTCTCTAAACTGTGGTAGTACTTTTGAGGAGTTAATGGTGGACTTTGGTTTGGTGTAGACTCTCTGGGTCTGGATTCTGGGTCACTTATGTCATCTTCAAAATCACTTGCATGAATTTGAGCCAAGACTTCAGCTACTATGCGAAGAGATAAATCACGTTTCTGCTACATACTTTCTTCTGCTTTCTCTACGAAATGACGGGATTGTTTCATCTTGACTGCAAAAGGTCAAATTACTTCATTTTAAACGAAATGGTCCCCTATAACCATGTCAGACCAGTACCTTCCCTATATAAAGGCTCGGTGTCTTCCCTTCTAGTATTAATTTCACTCTCAAACCGAACAGAACGATGGAAGAGCCGACACAGTTCTAACTTCTGATCAGACGTTTGCGAGGTGTCATGCGAAAATTTTCTTCAGACAAGCCGACGGACTACTTCCCTTCCTGTCTAGATAAAAATCAAGATACTTGCTATATCTGTAAGAATAACGGACATTTGGCTACAGAGTGTCCAGACCATCAAGAGCAAGACAGGTGTTAAAGAGACACAATTAAAGATACCTGTTATCATCGTCAAGAGAAAAGACATTGGTTTTCAAAATGCCCTAAAAAACAACAGGACCAAGAGGAAGAGAGGGGTTCAGAACAGGAAGAATTGGTACCCTCCCAAAAGGAAGAATCCAGGCACGTCCAGAAAGAGAAAAAAAAGAAGAAAAGATGAGGTGAAAGTGAGGAAGAAGACGAGGAAAATCCCGTGAAAGTAGAGACATTAAAAAAACAGAGAGAGTGAAAAAAAGACACAGAAGACGTCTATGCTCTTTCTTTTAAAGTGTTGTGTTGTAAATTGGATTGTAAAGTTTGTAACATAATAGACCAGACGGAATGACGTTAACAAAACAAAAACAAAGGCACATTTCAGGGCTACTCATATGCCTCGAAAAGATGTTTATTCTCTTTGTCCTATATGTGTTTGATGTTCATCAGTCTATGTCTATGTGTTGTATGCGTTATCTATCTATCTATCTATCTATCTATCTATCTATCTATCTATCTCTCTCTCTCTATCTATCTCTCTCTATCTATCTATCAATCTATCTATCTATCTATCTATTTATCTATATGTGTGTGTGTGTGTCTATATCTCTGCTGTATTTGTCTCTCCTTAGAGTAGCGCGTATTCATGAAAAAAACCTTGCTTCGTTGTTGCCAATGATCAGTACCGTGACGTCACTTCGCCTGTTCCATTCATATTATCCCTATGCAACAAAAAATCCCACTTTCCCTTGGCGATACACAGGCCCAATATTCCACATATTCATTTTCCCTTGACGCTAAACGTGCCCACGACCTTTTTGACTGGGATTTCCATTGACGCTAAAGTGCCCCACTACACTACTCACGGCTAACGTGGGTACGTGAAAAACTTGCCAGTAGCGTCTCGTGGGTCGGTGGTTCTTCCCGTGGTTTTCCAGGATTCTTTCTCTACTAGTTATACTGGCCGCCATATATAGCCTATCTTGTGCTGAAAAATGGCGTTAAATTCTACAATAACAATAACCACAACAACAACATTTGTTATATTTCAAATACTGTGATCTTAAATGTGATGATAACAGCAATTTTAATGTAAAAGTTATAATCACAGGCTCAGACATACATATATGCACAAAAAACAATGTAATTTTGTCTAGATTAATAAAACCCAACTCCTGACTCCAATATTCCAATTTAGATTGTGTTCAATGTATAAAGGTTGAAAATCGCATTTAATACCTGTCAGTATTTTATAACAATAGTTCCCCGTCTACATATACAGCTTTAATATGCGTAACATGGTAACGTAATGCCTCAAAGTATAGACTGAAACACAAGCTGCAGGTAGAACGAGAGAGAGAGAGAGAGAGAGAGAGAGAGAGAGAGAGAGAGAGAGAAAGACAGAGAGAGAGAGATTATTTTGATGCATTTACATTACTTCATGTGATATTCAAAGAATGATTACTGCTGATGTTTTAATGTACAGCAATATCTTCTGTTCCAAATAACGCTGATCTAAACCGTTATTTTATCAAAAGATAAGACAAGTTTTTTGTTGTGTAAAATAATTGTGAGGTTCATGTGATCCTGACTGAAAGTTAACTCCGAAAAACTCTCTCTCTCTCTCTCTCTCTCTCACGCACACACACACACACACACACATTGTCGTTTGATTAAATAATTACTTTGGCAAAGTACGCCACACACTCTGTATTACTTGCAGATCAGTTTCCTGCAAAATGCTGTACATATGGTGATGCAGTTTGACACTTATCACAAATGTTAAGAGCCATACAATGCAGTTTGTGCTAGTCATGATCTTCTTTTGGGGTTTTGTGATTTCGAAAGGAAAATTGTTTTTCAACTTCTATCTTCTTACAGGTAGAACAAGATTTAACATCCATATGTATTGTGCAAGACATCTACATGTGTTTGCTACGAATATTTATTGCATAATAAATTAAAACACCAACTTACTCATACTAGCAAAATGTTTATTTCTCACTTTGAAAAAACCCGCAGCGAAACAAGTTAAATAATTTATAACCCAGTCAGTTTGTTATTAATTCCGTCGACCATCTTCTTCCCCTCTGACCCTACAACTGTATACACACAAAATACAGTAGATGTCCACTGCAAAGTAATGCATTATTATCTAGCACATATACACATTAGGTGTGGAGTCAGGTGGCACAATGTAAGCTTTTTCTGTCTGTTTTAAAAGGCCAAGACTAGGAGGGTGATGTTACATAGGCTGTTAAATTTTGTAATATGTGCATTCACAGACGACTGTAGATGATAAGATACACTGCTGATTTTTTAATGTGCGGAAAAACGACACCGTGATAAAGACACATGAAATGGTCGTAGATTAAAGAAATGTACGAATGGTAAATAATGAAATATAAACAATGCACAATTTGATTCTAGTATTATATAATGAAATTTTTTATTTAGTCTTTTAGTTAGCTTTACATAAGACAAAATCGTTCATTTGTGTAGCATTTGCTAAACTATCTTGACAGATTTAAACGTCTTTTGTCTTATTGTACTTGGCTACGAAATATGAGTACATTTGTATTAACTTTTAATTTCTGTATCTGACCCTTGCTAAATGTGCTGCTATCCTTTCATCACACTGAATTCATAGATGGGGGTACGTTTAGCAGCATATGCACAGAGAAGCAAATAAACCTTCGCTGACCAGAATATTTTGTTAGAAAGATTGCAATAAACCACTAATGACATACTGCACTTAATATCCAAACATTCACTTTTATTACCATTTGTTATGAAAAGCATGGTTTACTAGGAGCCGATTTTGGCCCCCAGTCAGAGTCATTCGAGACTCATTAAGATAAAATAGGTTCATCTCTCCTCGTTAAATATGTATTTAATTCTTATTGCCACTAATAAAAAATAGTGACTATTGAAAAGACAGTGTCACAAATATAGTCCATGCAGCAATATCAGCCCACTACACTACTAAGATCATGGAAAGTTCCAGCTGCAAAGAGCTCTTCGAGATTAATAACAAGCTAATGTCAAGGAACAAATCTACACCACTTCCAACTACCTTCTCTCCAGTCGACCTTCAATAAATGTTTGCAAATTGCTTCCGTGACAAAGTAAAAACCATAAGCTTGACACCAAATTTTCAGTTGACTCGTCGTCACCATACAGTTGGAATACAGAATTTGAGCGGCAACCATCAGCAGCATTTGAGTCTGTCTCTATGGATTTCTGATGAAGTGTACACCAAAGTCATGTGAACTTGATCCAATTCCATCATCACTGCTGCTTGAGTGCTTAGATCCAGTATTGCCTTCACTAACTGATGTTATTAATACCTCTCTCCCATCAAGGGAATTCCCATTATTTTTTAAAACTGCCATTGTAAAACCTCTGCTGAAGAAACCAACACTAGACCATTACGATTTAAAGAACTGCCGCCCAGTTTCTAATTTCCCATTCAAATAAAAAATCTTAGAAAAGGTTGTTCTATCCCAACTTGTATGTCATCTGAATTCAAACAGTCTTTTCAGCAATGTACAATCTGCATATCGCCTATGCCACAGTAATGAAACTATTGTTCTAAAAGTAGTTAATGACAGTCTCTCTGCTTTGGATATCGGAAAGAATACAGTCCCCACCCTCCTTAATTTGTCTGCAGCATTTGACACAATAGACTATGATATATTACTTCACCGTCTCCAGCATGTATTTGGCATTCATGATACAGCCTTACTGTGGTTCAAGTCATACTTGGTCAACAGGACACAAAGTGTGTTTGCAAATGGAATAGATTCCAGCCCAGTTGATCTATGTTGTGGTGTTTCACAAGGGTCTGTTATTAGACATGTTCTCTTCATTCGGTACACTCAGCCGCTCTCAAGTGTCATAGATCATCATCCAGTGTCTCACCAATTGTACGCTGATGACAAACAAATATACAAATCTAGCCACCCAACTGAAGTTGATGCTACAATCCAAGGTGTAGAGAGGTGCATTTCTGATGTGAAATCATGGATGACATGTAACAAGCTGCAGATGAATGATGATAAAACTGAGGTCATTCTGATCACAACACAAAACGTTCTCATTCACATCCTTTACCTCAAACAATAAATATCAGCAACACCAACATTAAATTCACACAGTCAGTACGAAACCTAGGTGTTACTGTGGACAGTACTCTCACATTGCACCAACATGTCGTGAACATATGCAAGGCTGCATATCTTGAGCTGAGACGCATCAGCTCCATTCACAAATATCTTTCAGTTGATGCTACTAAGACACTTGTGTGTTCATTAGTACTTTCAAGTATTGTAACTCAATTCTGTCTGGTTCATCTCAATATCTACTCCAGAAACTTCAAAATGTTCAAAACACAGCTGCTCGGATCATACTCAGAGTACCACGATCAGAGAACACCTCCCCGCTGCTCTGTACCCTACACTGGCTATCCATTTAATCCAGAATCAAACACAAAATTTGTTCTCTGTGCTACGTTTCATTGGCGGTCTCTAGTTCGACATACCTATCCGACCTTACCCATGTGTATACACCAGCAAGATACTTACGCTCCTCTTCTGACAATCGTGTACTCATTATGCCCACTATGAAAACAAAGTCATATGGACAGCGTTCTTTTGCATACTAGGGCACAGCAACGTGGAATGAATTGCCCACTGAACTTAGACACAAAGACACAGTGATACCATTCAAGCGTGCTCTCAAAACTCACTTATTTCGATTGCAAGAACAAACTTAAAGACCTAATAATGTTTCCTACCTTAAATATTCTCAGCATGTTTTTTGTTTTCTAATTTCATGGTGTTTATTTTTGTGATCATATCATTATATATGTTTTTTTTATCTTGTGTTTGCTGTCTAATGTTGTAAAGCATTTATAACTTCTAAAGATTAGGCGCTATACAAAGCCTCATTATTATTATTATTATTATTATTATTATTTCTATTCCCTTATGGTACCTAATTTCGTTGACTATAAGACAGTATGGTTAATAGGCTGTTGCAAGATATTTACGACCGACATGCGTGGCAACATCCATCCAGAATAAACAGAAAATAACAATTGATGTGTTCCTTGGTCATAAATAATTACAGCAAAGCCGTACAGATATTTATGTTCGCTAGTAAAAGCCGGACGTTGCTAAAGCGTAAAACAAAGAATGAAAACCAAATGTTCAGAACATCGGCTATCAAAGCGGTTTTGTGCAGGTAACATATTGAGGATCTGACACTATTCTTTATTTTGTTATTATTCAATATAATTTTCAAATGACTTTGATTTTGGAGAAATTAATGCCGCAGGTAATACATTTATTTCCACGATTTTCTTGATCTTAAAGTAATTGTATTTAATTCGAAAGTTAATTTATATGACATTAAACCTGATCCTTTCCGTAGTCACTTCTCTATTCCAACAACATCCCAGGTTGACATCCTCACACTCACACCTTGCATTTTCTGTTTCTATAAATAACTAGCGTGCTCAAGATTATGTTTTAATTGCATAATATATACATTACAGTAATGCTAGAAGACAACACACGAAGTTGTATGCATGACTGGAATAGTATAAACAGGAGGAAAATTACCTAAAAATCTGTCTATGATCTATTTTGTGGTTGCCGTTGTACACAAAGTAGTTTCGGTCAATGGCTGGAGACAATGTATTTAATAAATTTATAGACAATTGACATACAGTCTACTTTCTGATTACATGAAAGTACTACGCAGCTTTTAGAACATGCAAACACTCGATATGCACCATGAAACCCATAATATGCACAGACGAAAACAATGAACAAATATTTCCTTTTCCTTTTAACAAACTGAATGCTTTATGGAGGATTATTATGATCTGATTATAGGTAACACAAACTTTAAGTGTAGTTTTTTATTAAAGAAATCTTATTCATCAGCAGTTTGTCTGTTCCATTTAAATGCATCAGAAACTACCTGCCTATCTTTTTTATAACAATCACACGAAGCGATATAATTAGATAATTGCGAACAAAACACTTGTTAGGCGACGCAGAGACTTTATCTGTTCATTGACACGCCAAATTGCCCACATTGTAAAGCAGGCGGTTTTATATATCTTACATTTACATGTACGAGAAAGGACTGGGGAAATTTTATACAGGGTAATCATAAACAAGCCAGTTAGCATACAGGTCTGAATACAGACTGCAGCGCGAAAGTTTGCATAGCTGGTCATGAACAAAAGCAAAGCGTATGTTTCTCAATAAAATTACAGCGATACCCCCTTCTCCAATCCCCAAAAAACAACAACAATCTCCCTAAAATCACGACTGATATTATTGTATATCTCTTTCTCTCTCACTCTATCTATCTATTTATCTATATGTCTGTCTGTCTTTCTGCCTATCTATCTCACTCTCTCTCTGTCTATCTATGTCTCTCTCAATCTCTCTCTCTCTCTCTCTCTCTCTCTCTCTCTCTCTCCGTATTTATCTATATCTGGATCCGTCTCCTGTGGCAATAGTAGCAACCTTTACAGTATGAATAATAAGAATTGTGACAGGTAATATAACAGTTTAATGTAAACACTTTGCGGACAAAGTGTAACTACGGTGTTTCGTTAGAGAATTAGGCTCTCCTCTGTACTGGTTTTGGGATTTGATTATCGGTCAACTGCAGAGTATCCTGTTAGCACATAAATAATATTCTATTGTTCATAGACAGCATTTTTTATTCTTTGCGGCATTGTCCACCTTCAAAAATTACAAAAGTAGAGATAGAAAATATTAATATCAATAGTAGCAATATATTTCTCTTTTTAGGGCGATGATTATAACTGAGAAAGTCATTGTTAGAAACATTTAATACTACCGATAACGATGAAGACGAAGATTATATCATAATTGCATTACTAATAATATGTAGCGAATTTACTACTACTGCTGCTATTGCTACTACTCCTATTGCTGATGTTGCTATTAATTGTCGCGTGATTGTAACAGGAAGTAAAAAATGTAACACTAAGTTAATAAACATACAGTAATAATCAGCTCAATTGTCTGATTTTGAATTGAGTTTTGGTGTATTTAATAACATGATATCTTTGAAGTAAAATGTTAGGATGGGTCTTTGAACACAGCCTAAGAACTAGGCTTTCTTGCATCCTTTCTTTAAATATGTCAACACATCGTTGATCCTCATGAACCCATACAATCGGTAACTATGTAATACTGTTATACACCCCATTAACAAGGTATGGTGGCACAATCAATTCAGACTGTTATGTATTTGTTGGGGCTCCAGAAAGATGGTCAAGCTATCATGTTATAAAAAGTAACGTACAACTTAAAAACGATATCATATATTCATCCAGCAAGAGACTACTGGATATGTAACTCTGCGTCATTGTCCACCTTCAAAAGTTACAAACTATTACTCTGCTATCATATATATATATATAATTTGAATTGTTAGTTTTTAAAATGTTTTATTTTATGATTTGAGGTATAAAAAAATGATATTTTAGTAAAATAAATTGTTTGTTGAATTTTACAAAACGTGCTGCTTTTTGCTCTTTTCTGTTACGTTGTTTTATACTCTACATTCGTAACTGAAATTTTGGGGTTCGCCCTTGGGATATAAATTTGTCTTACATATTCCAGCAAACTTTGTTCTTGAAATTTAAATTCACCTTGTTTTGGAATATTCCATGTCCTAGGTATTATTTCGTATACGTATTTAGTGAAATCGACAAGCTTTTATAATGTTATCTAATACGGAGAACTTTCTTTCAGTTCCTGCAAAGGAACGGGTAGACTCCTTGAAAAAGGACGAATTCCTCCAACTTGCCAATAAATATGATCTTTCTGATACAAAGGCTTCTTAACGAAGAAAACAAGAGAATATTTTGGCATAATATCTCGTGGCTTAAAAGTTTTAGATCAAAGTGATTTTGCCTTGAATAGTTATTCTCCATCTAGCTCTAACTTAAAATATATATAATTGAAGTTATACGACAAGAATGAAATAGAGTTTAGAAGGTTTGAGCTGCCAGAAAGAAAGTATAAGTAGGTTAAGAGAAAAGGGAGAAAAATGCAGTTGCAGAAAGAGGATAGATAGAGAAAGAGGCACGCATACGCGGAATACAAAAAGGAAATGAAGCAAAGGAATTCCAATTTAGAGTTAAATATTTAGAGCTGGCATGTGGAAAGTTCATCCCCACTTTACACACAAGATCAGAGTTTTGTTACTAAGAATATTAGGTTGGTATTTCCATTTAAATAAAAATAAGTAGATACACATTCCATATTTTGAAAATAAAATTGCCTAAAATTATAAATGACTAAGGTAGAACGTGCACAATTTGGCAAAACTCTTGATATCTACACTTTCCTGTCCGTATGGCAAGGTTTTGATTAAGAACTGTATCGTGAAGGGTTATGCCTTGGTACCTGAGGCGTATTGACACAAGTCTGGGTACTATACAAACGAAACTGGACGAACGTATGTCGAACTTGCAAGAGAAAATAACAATTGTTTCGTAGGTGGTGCTTAGCCAGAAAAGTTGGTCATGATCACGGACCTCTCTGAAAACTCTCATTAGCTGAATAATTCAAGAATTACTCCAAAAGTGACATTAAGACTTACCTTGCTAATGCTGCTGTTACAGCTGCTCGTACAGCTAACACGAATTCCTTGGCTCATAAAGTTTCTTTTATCATTAATTCTTCAACTCAGCAGTCTTCTGGTAAATAAGTATTTCAGTCTAATACCATCACTTCCAGATCTCAATCTGGCACAATATTTATAAATCAAGTTTCTTATGAGATTGATCAGATATCCTTGTATCCTTTTTAAGTGCACCTATTGCAAAAGCAGACATATACCAAATACTCTTATGTCTTAGAGGTCAACGTCACCGTTATATATGGAGAGCAATACATTCGTTGGGTCAAACAAACTCCAGTTTGATTTTATTATAGAGAACTAAGTGCTATTTCTAAATTCTCCCTGGCCATCAGTAAAAAGCTACTAATACGATTTTGTGATGTGGCTAGACACTATTAGAAATAGTGTTCCAATTTTTCAAAAATTGCTGAAACCCTGACAAATTTATTGAATATGAAAAATACGTTTCATTGGTCTGAAAAATGTCAGGAGGCTTTTGACAAGTTAAGGGCCATTCTTAAGATTCCGCCAGTTCTTTCAGCTCCATATTTCAGTCGACCATTTAAATGCAACACTTTGAAGTGTATATTCGTTCATCTCCTTCTTAATAGAAGATCTCATTATTATTATTATTATTATTAGTAGTAGTAGCAGTAATATTATTGTATGTAGTTTACGTAGATGACACGCACTTGAAACGGTTGGCGAGTTTGTGTTGTCTTAGTTTCTGACGTGGATTCGAGATTGTTCATTCTGTTTACTAAGGATATCTATCACAATATAATCATGTTTGTACTCACGCACCTTAATACTTGATTGATTTTGTACTTAAACCCTACTCTCAAAAATATTCTGGGGCATTTAATCATAATGTAGACAATTTATATACTTTGTGATTATGTCACAATACTTTTCATTGTTAATATTAATTAGCAGCTACCACCCTCACTCCCACCACATTCTAATATACTGTTTAGTACAATAAGGCAATCACGTTATATGTTAGGCCCCGTTTTGAGCACTTCAGCATCATTCTGTTGTTGTTTATTTCCTTAATGATACAATTATCTTTATACTAGTAAATTATCGGCCGAGTGTTTGTTTAGTAATATTTTTTTATTCTTCACAAGAGAAAATAAAAATATATAAAAAATAACGAGAATTATTTATATCGTGACTTAGCAATGACATACATATACATATAAATATATAAAACAATGAAACATTTGACTGTAATGTATATCTTTGGTCGAGAGGCAGATATGATAAACAGAGGATCTCAACAGGGCAACGATTTAATACTAAATTTATGAAACGAGTTTCATAAATTTAATATTAAATCATTACCTATTTTAGATTCATTTTATCACAGTTTCATTTCAGTAGAAATTATTTAAATAGAAAGAAGAACGAATAATGTCGTTCATTCTGATAGATGCTGTACCTATCATTTGTTGTGCATAAAAATAGTCCCAAACAAAGTTGAAATAGTAAAAGTATGTTATACATCTTGATAACTATAAACCAAAGAATAAGAGTCCATCTAACTAAACAGAACATTTTACAAAAGACAAAACATTTGTCAGCACAAAATGTCCAATGCGTTTGATGTCACATTGTTTGATACGGTGCACAGTACGAGTTTGAGTTTACCAATACAACACAATGACAGTGTTTACGTTGTAATTCCACATCACAAGAAAACATGATATTCCTTCGATAGTTTTGTGAAAAGAAGATTACTGGATGCAGAAATATACATATTTACTGTAATTATTTGATTTGGAACACTAGATTGTACAGTTGTACAGAAGTCGTGAACAAATCTCGTTTTGAGTCGGACTTGCATCACATATTTACCGCATTAATATGAAGTGGTTGGATAAAGTTATGTCAGTTGGGGAGACCGGTTTATGTTTACATCCTTCTGTGAACAAAGGTGAGTTTAATTACTTTAGTACGTTCACATTTAAACCAAACTTGTATATAGGGTGGATTCCATGCTTCAGATATACCGCCATCCATTCCCACCCCCACCTAAGCAATACCGGTAGTTTTACTTGTTGTTATTGTTCTTGTCTTGGAGGTTTTGCCATTTTTCATGTTATGATATGCTATATATGACATAACAAATACATGTGGGGGCAAACTGACAATTTTGAAACAGACGAGACCATTTGTTCTCGATTCGCTTTCGCGAGTCAAATAAAACAAATGGCGGCTAAAATGTTCAATGAAAACAAAACGTTATAGAAGGTTGGGTTAACAAGTTTTCTCACGATTGCAGCCAATCAGTAAAGAAAAATCTCCACAATAATTTCATGGGCGTTTTGGACCAATCAGAATCACATAAAGTGATATGTTCACATGTTTAATATCAAAAATATGAAACTGCACACACTGTGGGAAAAGTGTACCGACTATGTGATACTACCATGAATTATGACAAAGAAGAAAAAAAATTCGATTCTTACTAGAAATAGATATAATTTAGAAAATGAGATGCAAAATGTGATAAAATGCAATTACTGTGCAATATACGTTTCTCTTGAAACACCTGTGAATATAGTGTTGAAAGTTTTATTATTATAACTATCAGAAAGAAAGTGTACGGAGGTATGTTTGATTCTTATAACCTTTCTCTCCTTTGCGTAGCATGGAAAGCGTTTCTCAATATTAATAGTAGAAGTATCAATAAAGACGCACTCTGAGTAGCATTAGCAATTATTTTATTGGTAAGTACGATGAAATGGCGGAGGTAATAAATGTGAAGGTTTATAAATTCGTTATTTGCTGAAAAGATGGTACATTTTATGTAGCATTTGGAATGCCTTGTATGCCGACACTTTTTCAGCCTTTACCTCGATTTGCGCCAAGGATTAAATATGAACGTTATACATAGTTCTTGTCTTATTCATTCGAAAACAAAGCAATTGAAATTTCAGAAGAAATGGTGACTTGTGCCTGATACAATTATTAGGTGTTAAGCTCTTGCTTCAATGCCTCTAATTCATATTTTTTCTTTGCCATTGTAAGATTTCAAATTATGCAAATTACATTTCGCTATTTATACAAGTGGTTAATAGCTTGAACAAATATATTAGTGATTTCTACTGTTGAACGTTAGCACTTAAACTGCCTAGGAAGAGTAACACGTAAAAAATTGTTTACCCCAAATCCCTATTATTAAATAGCGCATTATAATTATTTTCTCATTTACTTATATAAATAAACACTAGTATGACTAACCGATATTAACATTATACCAAATCATAAGGTGAAAAACGCATACAAATATGCATGTACACACACCATGTGTAACTAAGTAGACAAATAATATCAAATGACAACAATTCCATGTAATCCACACATTTAACACCCACTGGGGGCCCCGAGTGGCCGAGTGGTCTAAAGCGCTATCCGTTACGGATCACTGCCATCTCACCTCTGTCTGTGTAGGTTCGAGTCTCGGATTCGGCCAATGTGGGTATGTGAGAAAGCTTGCCAGTAGCTTCTCGAGGGTCGATGGTTCTTTCCGTGGTTTTCCCGGGTTCTTCCTCCACCATTAATACTGGCCGCCATGTATAGCCTATCGTGTGCTGAAAAATGGCGTTAAACCCTACAACAACAACAACAACAACACCCACTGAAATAAGTTACAGGGCTAATATACAAAATAATCGCTCGTAACTATATTCAATTAAACAGATAATGAATAATAACGGACAAGGACTTTAACTGCTAGTTAGTCATGTAGTTTAGCTTCAGTCATACACAACGTTGACCTAAATTTTCTTGCCACGTCCATCCTGCAGGAAATATTTTACCTATGCAACAAATTACCATAGGCGGACAATGGAGCTTTAAAGGTAGACATTATGACCGCAACACATATTTTGAGGAAAAGTAATCATGTTTCGAAAACATTTCTGAGTGGATCTATTTTCAATGTCTCTTCTTAAATACACTGTGCTGTGTATTACACCTTTATGTGTATCTTAGTATTGAATCAAAACCGGTTTAGACTAGGTATTGTCATTGAAGACTAGGAAGAAGACTAGGAAGTAGAAATCTATATATTTCTCTTTACCGCTGTTTCACTTCTGCTCGCATACTGCGTGGATACTGTGAGTATTATAATTAGCATTGTTTTATAAAGGATGCAGTAAGAATAGTTGTTCTGATATAGGCGGTGCCTATAAAGGAATAGCGGTAATCTCTCTCTCTCTCTCTGCACATATACCTTATTCTCTCTAACTGCATCTCCTTTCAAAATCATTTTTTGTTGTTGTGATCAATGCTTTCATATCCATTAGGATCGTGTTTGCTATTTCTGGATAAATTGCATCAACATACACAATATTAATCATATTCACATTGGTCACTTATAGTTTACGTCCTAAGTGAATAGTCTCCATATGTAAAGACATATAATTTTGTTCAGAATTTTATAATGCAGTATTTGATGTGAGGAGTCGCACTACCACGCATTTACTCTCAGGGTAAAGAAACACATGAAGAAATGTATTTCGTAAGTGGTACATGTATCATGTATCATTTAAAAGCCAACCTAATGTTCATAGTCACTCAGTAAGGTGCTGCATAATTTTGTGAAGAGAGATATGACTTAATTACAATGGCTTTGATACCAGGCTTTAATAAAACATTCAGATGTTAAATTAGCTCTAAAACTGCAAGATATTTATAAAACATAAAGAGTGCTCAATGCCTTTTAACGTACCCTCAGCCTGCACGTAGAGATCATACACCTTACCTCTTGCCGTATTGTATTTTCTTTATTTATATTTCAGTCTCTTAGGTTTACTACGTACGCATTCGACCTTCAGCTGCAAAGTTTATTTATCACGTTGTCATTGTGCTACATGATGTTTTTATTAGCAATCTCGTCCAAAAGAATAAACCTTATATTTTGTCCTTTGCTGGCTCCTCGGGTAATTCTGTCCTATCCTTTCTTTTTATCAATGTACCAAAGCTACCACTGAGTTGTCGTCCTTGTGTCGTTAAACCTCTAGTCACTTGAGGCACACTGTAATTGATTTTCCAACAAAGAACCACTCACTGCATTATACTGGCGAACTTTCTTGGCAATAGTAGTGGGATTCTCTGTTTATACGCTTTGTTATAAACCGCAACATCTCTGATTTCCCTAATACGAAACCAGGACGCGTCTCCAATGCATAGCAAGACTAACTGAGAAGCAATATCGATGATCATTATTGTACTGCCAATCATTTCAAATTGGCGGCGATATAATGATATTAGTGGCAATAGTTGCAATGGGAACTAACCAAATTGTAATGCAATACATCATCTTTTTTAATTAAGTTTCTGCACGATTGTATAATGCAAACGTGTTTTTCTTTTATATTAGTTGCTGTATATGCCTCAAACTGGAAAGTTGATGTAGATAGTAATGTTATACCATATGCATATTGTTACCATGAAACGGTGTACCTCGTACTATAATTGTATGTATGATTAGACCGGTTGCCTATAATACGAATAAAAATTATCATTATTATTGTTATTATTATTATTATTATTATTAAATATATTCTTATATTTTGCTATAATTTCAGTAGAGTGAAATCCAGAAGTGATGATTTAAATGAAAACACGTGGTTTAATTTCCGAATAAAAGCGACTTTTTTGCAATGATAGGAGACCAGGTAAGTTCACAATCATTGTATACTACTTCACAATCATTTGAATAATAATTATCAAAGCCCAAAGAACACGTTTAGTTTTGAAAGTGAACAATATCATCTTTCAGATGAGTACATCGTTTGTCCCTCAAATTGTATACGTAGGGTCGAAATGGGAGGATCCTTAACGTTGGTCTGCCATCGCATCATACGATGACAGAACAAGGTCGGTGTAGTTTGCTGTACTTTTTTCCCCAAACCTACTACATATATCAAAATAAGAAGGCGATATACGCGACGGCAAATCTGAGCATGCGTAGTATGGAGCTGGATCCGAGTTACACGCGCGTATATAAGATTATTTAGTGAATGCTCAAAACGACAGGTTCTTCAAGAATTTGTTCTTTATCTTTCTAGCTAATTACAAATACAGCGAGCAAGATGCATGCTACTGATACCTATCACCAATGCAGATGTAGCAAACTAGCCTATAGTCTACCGTGTATACTAGTGTTAGGCAGTGCGGTCTTAAGGCATGGGCACACTGGGCAGTTGCCCAGGGCCTCACGCTTCCAGACTTTAATTCCTGTGGGTGGGTAGGGCCGGTAGGGGGCCCCTAGTGCATTGCTTTGCCCAGAGCCTACAATGTTATTAAGACGGCCCTGGTGTTAGGGAGAAACAACGAGCACTGATGGCCATTGCAATACTGCTATCTAAATAGTGTATCCAATCGAACTCCTCCCACAACCTGTACTCAGAAATGTAATTTAAATGGATAAGTAATCTTTTGATATTATCGATAATTCGTTTGAATAAACTTTTGGTTGCACTCAGTCATTAGGTTTCTTTTACAGTGAGTGTGGCACGATAAAATCAGAACTGGGAATTCTAAGTAACATACTTTAGAGAAAGATGACGGGTTGCTTGATGTTTTGCTTTATTTTATATCATGTGATCCTTCTTGACTATTTGCTTATACACAAAGTACATTTCATGTAAACTATTTCAATTTTTTATTCTTAGCCTAATCTTCAATAATTTGAAAGACCAAACGCATATTCATGAATTTTCCTAGTTTATTTTCTGGAGTAACATCTATACTTCTGTAGTGTCACTTGCATTTATGTGATAAAGGTATAGTACACCGATACAACTAACGCTATGGTTTCACTGCTTTTTTGATAGATAATAGATGAATCGGCTGTGGCCTCTAATGGATCTGCCTATGTAATGTTTCATAGCAGAGGGGTAAGCTGTCTACTTTACGTAATGAGCATTAACGTTATGCATCATATATATATATATATATATATATATATATATATATATATATATATATATATATATATATATACGCTTTATATAAATTGTACCCATTTATTTTAATTCCTCACTGAATACAACTTTCTGCATGGAAATTAAAATAGCATTAATGAGTTACAATTAGTGTTTTTAATCACAGCGAAGAGTGGCGAAGGTTTCATTATCAACATTTCAAGAAAGGAAAAATCCAAAGTAGTCGTAAGGAGTTTAGACCAGAATGAAAACAATGTACTTGTATTATGAATCTGACTAACACTAAAATTGTCTACAATGCAGTCCCCTGGTACACAAATAACAATGCAGATAAACGGATTTTATATAGTCAATTCATTTTAATAAGATTCAAACAAATATCTTGAAATGAAGATTATAAGCATATGTATTTTAATTCGATAAAAAAATGTATAATACTCTAATGGTGTTAGTTCATATAAAAACAAATCATGATTACATATTATAACCACATACATTTTGTGCACACATATATTTATTTTGCCTTTCTTTTTCAGATCATTAAGAGGGATGGTTCACTTACCTCAGGCTATGGAAGCTCATCTTCAATTTCAGAGGTTGTAAGCGTCATTAAAACATACCATTTATACCGTACTAGTAAAAGTCTCTTTAAGTTGAAATCTCAAGACACGCAGAAAATATTTATATATATCCGATTTTGTTTTAACTTCCTCTTTCGTTCATTGCCTTCTTTTCTACATGATCAATTCAGAATTTTGATAATTACCGTGGATTTCTACAGAAAGAATTTATATATGTGTGTGTGTGTGTGTGTGTGTGTGTGTGCAGAGAGAGAGAGAGAGAGAGAGAGAGAGAATGACAAATATCAAACGAAGCAATATATATATATGAGTGTGTGTGCGTGTGTGCGAAGAGAGGGAGAATGACAAATATACATTAAACACAACAGAAAGTGCTATGCCTGATCTTACAAGAGAATACTTGATAATACTAACATAATATTTGACAAATACCAATAAATAATTTATCATTCAGGTTAGAGTCTTTTTAATTCAAACTATAAGGAGATCAGAACACATGTGTTTGTGTATTGCCAAGCTATTATGATTTCATCAAATTCGCCAAGACATCTAACAATTTCAGACCAGATTTTCCATATTCGCATATTTCGAAATTTAAGAGCTGTAATTCATACCTTCAAAACCGATGTTTAAATGGAAATGTATATTTGGGATTTTCAAATAGAAGTTATATAGACGTAAGTATAAAATATGTTCTCAAGAGGTAATATTCCACGCCGATGATCATTTGCCATGCTTTTACTGGTCTGCTTTTCAAATATGCTAGCTTCCATTGAGAATCAGGGTGGAAAATCTATCGAATTCTATAGGTATGTATAAGAAGTGAGTAGCTTTATTGCTACTCAGAATACTTATAAATATCTTTTTTATCTTCTGAAATATATTTCAGTCAGACACAATTTTATACAGCGTCGTTTCTGATATCATTCTGTTCATGTATTTATATATCGTTTCATCTATCCATTCATCTATATGTCTATTTATTGACCAATGCTTATCCATCAAAAATATTAATTCGGTCTCCAATTTAGCGACGATGTAATTCGTTGGCTCATGTTATTATTAGTATCTTCATACTTTTGTACATTTTCTAGTTATTATTCTAACACGTTCAAACATTACGTTAAATTGTCAATCTAACAATGGCATACACATTAAAACTGTATATGCATAGAGAAGCAAAACATATAAAGAATATAAGTTATTACGTGCTAATCATCGCATTGTCATCCAATGGCTGTCTTTATATTTGAATATTTTGTCTCTTTTGTTTCTTTTGGAATCAGATTGGGAACTCTGGCAGATCATATATAGATGTATATGGTGTGAGTATCATGATCTCTAATTAGATAATAATAAATCTTGTGAATCTGTTTTGACATATTCTGGAATATATGTAAATGAAATAAAGGTTATCTAAAGCGTCTAATCCGATATATATCAGTCTGTCGATCCGTTTATCCATCCATCCATTCATCCATTCACCTGTTTATTTATTTATCCGCCTCCGCATATTCAAATGGAAATAAGTTTTGCCTCAAATCTAGAGAAGACGTTTAGTTATGTGTCACTGCTCCTGTCTTTATGAATACACAGACTGGCTTCATAGACATATTCATATAACACTTGTCACATTATTCAAACAAGAGTAGGACAGAATTAAAAGAAACACTGTCACACGAACATCGGATTAACTTTGACTGAGACACTTTATAAATACGACTCAAGCACATCTTTGACAAGAATTTCCTTTCATTGATTCAAGCGGTTTCTTTTTGCTTTCTTTATTCTTGGGATTGTTTTGAAGTTAATGAACATGACCTTACTCGAGCAGATTTATCTTTAACCCATAATTAGGGCCATTTAATCTGCGAACACATATCAGGTATCCTTCAGTTGATGCATGTGGTTTAAGAAGTCATGCTGTAAACTTGTATTGGACCGCTGAATATCATGCTAATTCGTCGCTAAAATTCTAGCATGTTGATGCCGCAACTCTATTTATGTACCATATATTATTATAATGAACGCATAGTAATTTCAGGAGGGGATAATATGTGAAACGTTTGGTACTTTAAGTATATTTGATATTGTACGACATCAGTTGGAGTGGTATGTATGTGACAAATTTATTTGCTATTCAAGTCCAGCTCTCTCACATCTTACGTACATTTTGGTGTATCGCTTTTCTTATTTCTGCATAACATTACAGAAAAATAAAATGCCATCATGCTGGTCGACATTCTACCTGAAGGAACAAAAACCCATCCATTATTCCTAAGCTCAGTATAGCTGGAATACGTGCCTTACTACTGCAAAAAAAAAATCCCTGAACAATTGAATGACAATGCATATCGAAGCATATATATATATATATATATATATATATATATATATATATATATATATATATATAGAGAGAGAGAGAGAGAGAGAGAGAGAGAGAGAGAGAGAGAAAGAGAGTAAGATAGATCCCTTTTTATGAAAGTTTCTAATTTGTTTAGGCTAGAGCTACTCATCTCCAGTTTCAAGCTGTTTGCCAAAGCGAGGACAGTGTAAGTACACATATTTAGTACAGACGGGGATTCAAAGATAAAAGTTTTATGTAATGGCATTCGAAATATTTTATTGTAGCAAACCGTAATTGCTTATACCATTATTATTATTATCATTATTATCTTCGTCAACATTGTTCATATATTCCACAATGATCATCAATATTAATAACATAAACTGCAAGTCGGTTTCACTGAAAGGAAGTTTCAATTTATATGATTTCTCTAGATATATTTATTGGATATTCGATAATGTAAACTAATATATATATATATATATATATATATATATATATATATATATATATATATATATATATATATATACATTTTTTTCGCAGTCAAAAGACTCAGATGGATACTTCGAAGTTTACCAAGTTATAAAGGTAAGTATCGCCGGCGGTATTAATGAAGAAATAATTAATAATTTCCAGATAATTCATACTTGGAATAGTGCTCTCGTTTCATAGTATACGTATAAAATACATTATAGGTGATTATGGATGACTAGCAATAACCTAAAGGCCATTTCTAAAATTAAAGTTTGACTTTTAGTTTACCTAATTTTATCAAGCTCAAATTGTATGAACATACAAAATTAAACAATGCTTCCTCAATAATACAGCAAATCAGCTTTGATTGTTGACACTAATCCAAAAGAAGTCTACGTGGCTTTTGACTCGTACAGTAAATAAGTGTTTATGTTGGATATTGTGAGGATAAGATATCTTTGTTGAGGTTGACTCGTACAATGAATTTGTTGAAGATTTTGAGGACGCGAGGTCCATGTTGACACTAATAAATGAAAAGTCTACGTGGCATTATATTGGTACAATGAATAAGTATTAATGTTGGATATTGAAATGAAATGAACTGTTTACTCTTGTCAATTGTTTAAAACTTGATCAATGTTCTTTAATTACATGACGGTTAAATAATTATTGAAATTACCATGTATTATCGATCATGAATGTTTATTTTGGATAAAAACAAGCGTTTTCCATTTGCCTTTGGGAACTAAAACATATTTATGCCGTATTTTGTCATTGTTTGAAAATTTGTTAAGGCTTAGAAAATATAATCAGGGTTCTGAAATAGAGCATCTAGATTTAGGTTTGCTAAAATCAGTACAAGATATAACAGTTACGGAATGAGACAAGATGACACATGTTTAAAGATTAAGCAACAAAACAGTTTTATTTTCAAGACTGCAACCTCCATATATACACGTATGTACAAAATTTTTATACTAATCTTAATTGATCGTATGAATCGTATAAACCTACAAGAACTGAAACTCTACAGACCCAACATTTATGGTGACAGCAGGTGTATCTTATAAGTGGTCTAAAATATTTAAGAATAAATATCGGCACATATCCATATGACGATTACATTGAAATTACAGTTTACATTAGGTCCCTAGTCTATTTGTCCTACTCTGTTTTTCTGGACCATTTCTATATCATTGTTATATTGTGTGCTTATTTGCACAGTTTGTTATCGTTACTATCGGATTTCAGGCTGACGGTGATGAAAAAGATGGATACTTGACTATTGTGCCTCAGGTACGTTAGTTATGGTCATTGAATGAATCATAATCATATATAGAGAGAAAGTACGAGTATCACTGCTAAAGTGACTGTATTAGACTTCGAAATATTGGGATAATGGTGATGATGACAGAGACGACGACGATGATGATGATAAACTGCGTGATACAATTACAGTCATCACTAATTATCGTGCGTGATATCTCGCCAACATATAGTATCAAAGACGCTTAATAGCTCAAAGGGGATTGTAATTTCCTCAAGTAATAACTAAAACCTTTAATTTGGAGATACATTTGTTCCTTGGTTTTACTTCAACTTCTGGATCAAGACATTTTCCTTTTAATTGATTTGTAATTCTTAATGATGAAATGTACCTAAATGCCACAAGCACACACACACACACACACACAGAGGTATATATATATATATATATATATATATATATATATATATATATATATATATATATATATATATATATAAAGTTGGAGAATGCGCATTTAGTTATTGCGCCCCGTTTTAAGGAATTCTTAGATTTGTGTGATTACTTGCGTCATTATTGGAATTCGGCGCAATGGAAATATCCTTAGCCACAAATAATTAGCCAATTACTAGGAGCAAACGTCACGGAGTGAAGTGTTAGTGGGTTTCCATGATGCCATGGGTCACTAGTAGTGAATTCAGGCCAAAACCGAATTAATGCCCTTGGAGTAAAATAGTCCATATTAAAATCTAGTTGTGTCCATTAGTGGTTTGACTGTTGTGGCAGTATTTACAGTAGGAAACCGGTAAATTACACAAAGGAATAAATAAGATGGGACTCAGCAGATACCGTTTATGTCGCCATGGTGGCAAATGTGGTGCAGTTTTATTGGCGAAATGGGCCTGGAAAGCATACATTGACTGGTCTAAGGTGGCGGAGTTAAAAAAGATACCAGTGTTAGGGGTTACTCGTATAGTTTCCACAGCGTGAACGGCTGTCGGTACGGAAACATGATGAAAAGAAACCATGCAGACGTGCGGCTGATAGATTTTTGGCAGGTTGTTTTATCTGTGGTCTTGCATTAAGCTGAGTAAAACTTACATTTAAAACGGACACGTTGTGCATTCTAATTTACAAATGAAGCTGTATAGAAGTCTTTGGAAATTTGGGGTAAACGTATGACTTCTAGCGGGAATCGCGCCAGGGTTTGATAAGATAACCGCTCGGTGAAGTAAAAACCCCTGGCTTGTAACAATATATATATATATATATATATATATATATATATATATATATATATATAGAGAGAGAGAGAGAGAGAGAGAGAGAGAGACAGAGACAGAGAGAGAGAGAGAGAGAGAGAGATCTATGTATCAGCGACGATGGGCCTTGGCAAATTATGCAAATGCCTCGCACGCATATTTATATTAATCTGTCTGTATTTTTTTAAATCTCAGACCGGTGACAAATACCTCAAAGAGGATGTAAGTATTAGTATATTTTAGTTTTTTACAGTATTATAAACATTCTAAATGTGAATTGAACCTTAATCGCTTAACATCGCGTACTTAAAATAAAATTATTGTGTAAAGTTCTTTTTCTTTGTTTCGAACAAGTGAAATATTTATTTGTATTATACAATACAATTATTATGTATATTAAAGCTTAATAATGTTTTAATTTATGTCTCGTCAGAGAAAATATCTCTCTAGAAGCTTCATTCCACTTCCAAAATAGGTAAGATCTAGACTTTACAGAATGACTATTGTTTCAGAAGATGAAAAATTCATTGCAAAAATGATGTATGATACTCATGGTGAATTTTTAATCTGCAACTATATATTGTTCCGATAAAATATATGTCGAAAGACGCAAATGCATTATTCAGCTTGCTCTACTCCACATTTTCATGAATAGCAAAAATTATTTTCAATCAATTCACTTTTAAGATGAATATATAAAACATCTCTAGAAAATGAGAAGATCTAGGCAAATACTACAAATACTGTCTTCCATGGGCATGTCATTGTCAAAACACGAATAAAATTAAATGCATAGCTTTTAAAAAATTGTGTTTATTACGGAATATATATGTAAAATTAATTTGGTACTTGTGCATTTCATTAATTCTTAAAATGTAAATAACCCTATTAAATGCAAGAACAAAGTATTTATGTCCTGAAAGACGTCAATATATAATAACGTAATATGCATTTCACTCAACAGGAAATAACCTTACACTTTAATAAAAAGGGCGAACTTTGTGACATGCACGGCTATCTCAAACTTCTTGATGATGGGCCAAGACGTTCTATCAAGGTAAAAATAACTGTCTTTGTTACATTGTTTTTAGATCAATAATATGGTAATACACTATTCACCCACATGCATTCAATAGTATCTGTACTAATACCAGTGGCGGATATATTTTATGTTTTTCTTGCTGTAAGAATATTGGTGATAATATTAGTGGTAACAGTACCAGGAGTACCAGAGGGGTGACGCTGTGATGTCCTGGTTGACTGATGGTCCACATCACCGATATCGCAGTCATTCTGTGTGGGTCCGAATGTCAGGCTGGGCCAGCATGGGCATGCGAGAAAACTTTCCTGTAGCTTCTAGTGGGTCGGTTGTATTTCCTTGGATTTATCCGGGTTTTTTCCTCCACCAGATATACTGTCCGCCATATACTAAATCTCATGTGCTAAAAATAGCTTTAAACCCAAAGCAAAAGCAACACCATGTTTTAATGCCTTGAATAATATATAACTATAAAAACATCCGTGATTATATGGTTGATTGCATCTAAACCAAGCAAGGACGTAAAAATATTTTAGTTTGTAGAATGTGAGTGGCGGAGGATTAGTAATCACCTGAAAGTTAAAATCTATGATACTGTTGAAACCAGGATAAATTTCGAACCTTAATCTAATCTTGTCACTGATGAAACACATGGTGCAAAAGAGTACAGACATAGTGATGCTAGTTGCTATCAATAACGTTATACAATAATGTCTCAAGTTATATCTTTTATATAAGTAGCGAGATTAAGACTACATTACTGCGTTCATTTTATTTAATTTAGAATCAAGTGCCCCATCCTACAACGAAAATTGTAACCTGCATTACAAAGGTAAACTAGATTTATTATACCTGCCAATAATTGTTTATAACGTATGGCATATTTTTATTTGTCTAAATTTCATCTATCGGGTTGAATGGTATGTAGAAAGTATGAGTATCAACAATATTTATATTCATTTTTACCCATAATGGAGACATTAAAAGAGATACATATGTTAGAAACTTTATGCTATGAGATGACTAATGATTTTAACTTTAAATATTACAAGCATTCAGTGATGTCTTCTGTCAAATGGACTTTGTAAATATGTAAATATACCTATGTTGTACTAGCACAGACGTATGTAGACCTTGCCTTTTTGTATAAATGCAAACGATTCTACGATATAATTGTTTGTATTTAAGCTGCCAATATTTAAGTTTGTCTACTTTAGCCAATATTGTCTATCAATGTAGAGGGAAAATTAACAGAACAAACTGTACTAGGCCCTTGACTCTTTTGATATTGCGATTAAACAAATGCGATACCTAATTCCTGCTCATTTTCTGCTCATGGTGTTTATATATATATATATATATATATATATATATATATATATATATATATATATATATATATATATATATATATATATATATATATATATATGTATGTATGTATGTATGTATGTATTGATATGGGACTATTGTAGCGCATTAGACTATTTAAATGATTTCACCTTTACAAAGGAAAAGCGAAATCAACTGAAAAGAAGCCAACTCATGATGAAAATATGCATCGCCATCTTGGCTTGTCTCTTTGTTGTGGTGCTCTGCTTGTTCCTATTGACGTTGTTTGGCATTTTGAATGGAAAAGGTATGCTATGGAATGTAAATAGTATAATACTGTAGCGCCTATCCGCGATAATCAAAATCTGTATGTGATAATTTCATTGCCACAAATATCATATATAACCTAACCAAACTCAGAAAAGAAAATAATAAACAGTTTGGAATATATATTTATTAAGGCTATATTATTTGTCCCATCGTAAGTTCGGTGAAAATAGTGTCATATAAATATGATAAAGTTGCAAGTAAACACTGATGTGTAGAGACCACAACAAATTCAAATCCAATTTAGTTTACACTTAATAGAGAACGTGTTCTCTTTTAACCCCATATTATTGTGCCTGCCAATGTGCCACGAATATATCATAAATGCTATTATTTATATTTTCAGTTTGTCCTGTATTGCCTAAACCCACATGTTGTGAGTAACCGATGAATTACTATGTAGCAATTAGATACGTGATTGTGAAAAAATATGTCTTTTATATTACATATGTACAACAGTTTGTTAAAGTCAAATGATTACCATTACTGATTTTTCTCGCTACCACAGCATATACCTATTTTTATTTTGCATACGTTTCTAACAAAGCAAAACCGTTGTCATCGTTATTAGTAAAGACACATTAAAAATGAAATATAATTAACCAATGAAATTACCTTTTGTTTTAAACTGGCACGTCATGTTAATTGTCTTATATTTGCTTTGTTTCTGGCATGGTGATTATTGAACAAAATTTGTAAATAATTGTATCTAGACATACTGCATAGTAGATGACTGGATTTAAAGAAGAAACGCACCCTACCCCGAAAACAATAAACAAAAACAGGAAAATACATCTCCTCTCAAACAACAAATTGCACTAGAGTATCAGTTTTAAATGTGAATTTGAAGTAGAAAAAAATCAATTCACTAAGAACCTTGTTAGTACAGTGATCAAGGTTACTAATGACAATGTAAAGCGTTAAATGTCCATTGATATTTTGTCTGTTTATAACATGCCTTGAAAAATGAACAAACTGCATATTATATTTCTAATTCAGTTACAGAAGAGAGCAATATAGTGCATTAGCTATTCCCCAGACCAGGCTGCATCTTTTGGTAGATATTGTATTTTGTCTAGTTTGAAATGGTTCTAATGCCAATTGAGAAAGACGACATACACCCATACACACACACACACACATACACACACACAATAAGATATATATATATATATATATATATATATATATATATATATATATATATATATATATATATATATATATATATATATGCATATCATCATTTGAGTTCATCCACGTTATTACAAAATGAGCGAATTAATATGGCGATTTAGAAACCTGAGACAAATGCTGAAATCATAAACTGGGGTTATGGCTTAGTTTCATACCAATTGTGAGATTCATTTGTGTCCCTATATATGCTGTTTGTGTATAGGCTGGTTGACGATCGATCGTCCATATAATTGTCTATTTATGCATCAATTGGAATATCAATATGTCCATTGATCTATCTGTCCCTTTATAAATACACACACGTATCTGCCTAAACGTTTCTTTTATAGTGTTGGGCGTTCTGCCGGTCTATCCTTCTGCGTTTGCTTATGTAAAAATATATTTAAAAAGTGTGTGTACGAGTCTGGATGTGCGTGTGTCTTTTTATGACAGGGAAAGACGATTATCTGTTTCGTGATATATTTAGCTTTCTTTTCAGCTTTCGGTTTTCCCTTGAAATACAATTTAACGATGGGCGAAAATGTTACGATCAAATATGTTCTTCCAACGCTTCCCAACGACTCCACCATTTATGTGGACTTATACAGAACCAGGGTTAGGAATCAAGACGAAAGACTTTTGCAAGTAGCCAATGTTAATACGCCTAACACTGTCAGCATCAAACCAGGACGAGTATACGCAATGCTTACACAAAGTGATGGTGTGATTGTCATCACAATAGAAATACAGGGAACACAGTGCCATGACCATGGAAATATCTCTATTAATGTCTCTGGAGTGCTTATTGTTAATCTTGAACTGGAAGTAACCGGTAATCATAGACTTGTTTATATTACTTACTGTATAATTGTAATTATGTAGACGGAACAACCGACCTTTAAAACTCTAGAGTCTCATTATACCAGGCTAAAACGTTCATGTGTGACTGCAAGATAGAAAAGTAGATTTAGACGTCATAGAGAGAAGCAAAACCTGGTTATCATCTCTCATTATTTCCTATAATTATCTAATGTTTGTCTTTAAATATGTCAAGCAATATGACATTAGGTTTCTACTTCCTCACCTTTAGAATGTTATAATTTACGGAGCGTTCTAATCCAATACAGCATTAGCTAGAATGACTTTACAACTTATCATATATGAGGCTGAACACCGTTTCCAAAAAATAATTATCCTATATAGAAATAAAAATGCGTAGGAATTACTGTTTATATAAATTATTAACACTTTTTAGACTTAAAAATAAAACCAATGATAGTTTAATAATAATAATAATAATAATAATAATAATACATTTTGCATAAAAATGCAATTTATTCTTTTATGCTATTCTAATGTTTAGCACCAATGACACCGTGTCCTCGAACAGCTGAGTTTAAATGGAATGCGACTGAGTTCATAAATTGTTCTGTGTGTGTCGGTAATGCCGCCTGGAACATGACATGGTTTCGAGAAGTAAACGGCAGCTATGTACCCGTGCCAGAAAGAAATGATCCTAATATCTTAACTCCTTTATCCTCCACAAATGGGCTGGAGGAGAGAATAGTGTCAACAGTGGAGTTTGCTTTGGGTGTTGTCATCTTCAAACTTGTGAACCGACGTGTATTTTGCTCTGACGGTGGGATGTACAAAGTCTCGCTTCTTCCGGAGAGCATAGACCAGAATTTTTCTGTAACTATTACTGTAAATGGTGGGTATTACCGTATTAAAATGCACAACAGTTGTGGAAATCAGTCGTTAGAATAACATCAAAATATACAGAACAACCAGCTATTAATACAATGCTCAATTGTGTTACATAGAAAAGCACTATATTATATTATAATTTAGTGGCAGTGCTGTAAAATAAAATGCAAAATAATTATGTATATATTATGATCTTTCTGATAGTGATTGTTTCATAAACCATCATTATAAACGATTTCAAAGGTTTGTTTGTTTTACACGGTCACTTATACGTAGTTTTAAGATATGTTATTACACAATACACAGATAATATCACGGTATAACATACTGTCAATGACATACGGCAATCAAGAATTTCTTTTTGCAAATTGTTTTTCCATGACTTCGAGTCTTTGCAAACAATTTAAAATGGAAAAATTAGTTTCGTTCGTATTTTACTAAGAAATGTGGAAAGACAATGCATTATTAATTCAATTTAATATTATCAGTAAACTATGAGATATTCGAGTTTCAATACTAAAAACATTCGTTTACATTGAAAGGCGTATGGATGCAAAGTTTTAGGTCAAAATCAATGCTGTGAGAATTCAGGTGGAAAAAGGAAGATTGTTTTTAATTATAGCAACACTAGTTGACATTGGTACCACGATTATAATACCAGCATATAAAATAAATTTATTAGGTTTATACTAACACGTAAACCAAATAGGATAATAAGCTCGTATTAACACGACCTTATGCATACTGCTGTTTTGACTTATACTGACTTACATAACACAATATATGGACTTAACAAATAAGAAACAATAGTGGATTATTCGTGATTACTTTAGACGTTTTGTCTGTCTTCGTACTTTCTGGTGTTGTATTCGATTCCATATACGAATACCAACGTTTAACGTATAAATGAATCCATTTACCTTGCAATCATTAGCATTCATTATGACAGGAACATCTATAACTTCTGTCATGGTCTATGTAGAATATTAAAAATGTATCCCCAGTTAAAACGTAAAATGTATCATAAATAATCCTTTTCAACTGCGTAAACACAGTCACTACTAAAGTTTGTCAGGAAAGCTTGATTTTGCTTTCTGCTTGCAGACATAAAACAAAACAACTAAGTTGAAGAGCGTGTATTGCCAATCAACAAATCATATTGTAAAGCAAATATGTTTCTTTTCCTCAGGATACACAGAATCGTGTCTGCCAATGTGGGAGATGCAGCTGACTGACAAGGTCAGAAAAAACTGTAGCTTTTGCATGGGTGAAACAAATGATTTGTCAAATCTCACCATAACACAGACAGGTCGCGAACCACCCAAGTTAGAGCCATTACAGTTACCAGAAGGGGAAACCAAGAAAATAAATTTCAGAGACTTTTTGACAATTGAAGCAAATCTTTTTTCTGGATTGGTTAATGTCCAGTTTAGTTGGTCAGGAGCAGGAGTACAGTGTACTGACGAAGGGTTCTACGAAATATCGGCGTTCAGAAACAGTGAAAGAACTATACGAAATATCTCGATATCAATAGACGGTATTGGCTTATTTACTATACATCTTCACCAATAGGGAAAACTTTAGCTATGGACATTTTGAAGAATTTTGATATATGATATCAATAATTACAGGAAAAACGTTTAGGATTGTATGTGACATGAATGACGTTTTGAACTTATTTTAATTCTATATGTTCACGTTTGTCACAGTTCACATTATCTGCGAAAAACAAAGATAATTTTTGACGCGATGAAAATGAGATCTGCTTCCAAGTTTTATTAACGAGCATATGCCGCATACATAACTCAATAGATTTGGCTATGCTGGTTGTAGAGGTGGAGGACATGGTGGCAAAATGATATACACACATGCGGGTTATAAATAATAAGCTTGATGCTATCTTGAAAGCACGTTATCAATCGTTCAAATTAATAAATAATTCAATGTATTTGCAGAATTAGCATTTCTGGAACATCCTGCTATTATACAAGAAAATGGAGATTATGGAGGATTTGCAGAAGGGTTCAATCTATCTTTGACCTGTAGTGTGAAAAACATCGGTTGCAAGAAGCGTGATATCAGTCTTACCCTACCTAACAGGAACACAACCTTTGAATGCAAGGACATCAGATTGGGCATTGCAAATATCAACGAGAGCTACGCATGCTCCTTGACGTGGACAGAGTTCAATATCTCAAGTGATATCAACGGAACGACCTTCTACTGTGGATACAACTACACACACTACAATGGAACAGAGATCCCGTTTCGAAGTGACCTGACAATATTTGTAATTCCTAGTAAGTACTGCTTTGCCAGATCAAAGAATGATATTATCAGATAGTTCTATATGGTTTCACACAAGACTATATCAGATAAGTCTAAAATCATCATAAGTCTTAATTTCAATGCCACATATTTATGCTTGTATTCACTTAATAGCATTGCGAAGTATCGACGAAGATGTTGAACAAAATACATATATGATATATATATTCTCTGCAAAGTGAATATCGTGAAGAATTTGTTTTAAAAAAATAGACTTTCATAAAAACATGGCTTTTTAAAGCATAGCATTATATTTTAATTTACAAAATGCATTTTAAAGAGGCATTCAAAACAAAACTATTTTCGCATCATTTATATATTCAGGCAGCATCTGTAAAAATGTAGCACCTGGATGTAAGATGTCTCATCCATTGGGTGGAAGATACTTCATTGCATGTGACAAACTCTCTCCATATAGACCCTGGGAAGCACTTTGCAAGGAAACGTTGGTCTTTAAGCCACGGCCAACTAACTGCGACGGAACGTGTGAATATTCATAACAGCATAGTAGAACAGATGTATTGCCAGCCAAACAACATAACGGCGCCATTGAAAGAGGGCATGCAAATACGCTGAACGTCCACGTAAATAATACAGGCGAAGACATTGCAACTAACTGGCTTTATAGTTTGTGTTTGTGTTTATTTTGCCTTTGTCGTCTCCTACTATATCAGACTTTATGAAACTGAATAAATATATCTGCCTTTTTTTATTAAAACATACGCATACATTGAAGTATGTAACCACTTATGTATATTTCTTTCTAATGCATACATGCTTGTATCTATCTACCTATCTATCTATGAAAAATCCAGGACAAGTCAAGACTCCTCCTATCGATCACAATGGTACATTGTGCAATTTTAATGGAACAGGCTTGAAATTTTGCAATTGTATAATTGTGAGAATGTGTTGTTGCAAGCGGAATGTTTGTATCTTGGTTCGCTTGGATTGTGGAAATGTCAAAACAAGTACCAATGATTTAAAACAGTTGAATGTCGGTTATCTTTAAATTTCAATTGTTTCATGTATTCTCTACAGAACTGGAAATGGTATGACATCGCTGATGCAGAATTTACTAAATATTTAAATTTCCCTCTTTGTGTTAATATCTCTTATAACCGTTATTTGAACTAAACCAAGCAACTGCTAAATAGCTCTAATTTAATAGTTTGAACTAATTGTGATATGTTTTGAAAATTAGACTGATATCTGGCAAAATCCTACAAATCTGATGGTTTAGAGCACCATACAAGCTGTACATCAGTTTAGAAACAAGTGACTTTAAATTGTAAAAACGATTTTAGCTAGATTTTGTTTATCTATTTTTAAATTCACGATAACAATCAGGATTATTTAAACTGCAAACATTACTTCAATATCATGTATGTTATATAAACTATTTTGATTAAACGTGTCGTTGAGGGACAGTTTATTATTTTTTTTATAATTTGTTTTCGTGAAGGGGACTCAAAAATGATATTTTTATTATTAAGCGACCTCGATGCACTAGGAAATAATAAAAACCTTTGTCATTGCTTTAATGAAAGATATGGTCTTTCTCTTTCAGTGCGACACAGTATGTATGGCTAGTTATGAAGTAACTGTATGATCACGGAATTGTGCATTATGCATAAAGAAAATAGAAAATATTATTGCTTTTTCACAAATTCACGTTTATAATCGCCATCCCCCACCGATGTCAATAACGAAAATCTTTAATGTGAACAAAGTGCACATAACTTAGTCAATTTGTTCATTAATTTATAATTTCTAACCTAACTGTGACGAGAGTTGCCTTAAAATTGCATCGTCTGCACGTTTGAGGCTTAATGCAGTTTCCATATTAACACGACGCCATATTGCTGACACTATGGACAAGTCTATTTTCGTCAGACAACAGTGTCACGTAGATATTCCTATTTGGTAACTACCTGATAATTCCCTAACATACCGCTTGTTAAATCTACATGAAAGATCCGCATGGACATACTCAGGTCTGAAATTATAAATCAATGAATGAACTGACTCAATTCTGTGCATCTTTTATCCCAGAATTGCTTTTAGTATTTTAATTCGGTAGAGTGGTACAATCAAACGGGGAGGTATATTTAGACTATGAGAAGAATTTACCACACTCAATAAATTGTTTTTGTGCATTTATCGTTGTTGGCTATGCTACTGTCGAATGATTAAAGGACCTTCGTTTCAAAGATATCCGTAGCGTCTTTGAGACGTTCTATTGTGAGACTGTGATGAGATTAGTTACGTTTTGCTCACTATTTTGCACATTAGCAAGGACCTCATAAAAATATTCTTTATGTCACACATAACAGTCCATGTTACCTGTGTCCCAAAATGAATAAATAAATAAATAACTATATCGTTGTACTTTTTATAGCTCGTGCAATATTTTACTCAGAACGATTATGTATAGCTCTGCATTTTGTATCTGAACAAATGTACGTCCTATTATAAAACACCAGACATGCCTAGTTGCATTGACTGAGCTTATTTTCCCCGTGGCAAGAATTAAAGAGGTGAAATGAGATTTGTTGTTTTCCTAACACCCACTTTTAGCTATCATGTCTATAGATAATACATTTTTTATTGCTCTTTTTCTATACATTGTAGTGTTTTTGCTTTTCGTTTCTAATGGGTTGTGTTCTTATTAAACTCGGTTTTAAGCAAGACAAAGTCCCTTGGCTGTACATATATCTAATTAAGATAATGTGCGAAATCTGATTAGGATAAGAACTTATAACGGTCATTTACACTTACCCACGAATTACTAAGGAACTATGAAGACAAACTATTTCTTAATTCTTGCACAACTATATTTTTTTTTTTTTTTAAGGAGTCAATTTATTAAGGGGAGAGGGCATTATATTTAAGAAGATATTTAATAAGTGAATTGGAAACATTGTATTGTCAAGAGTGAGCCAATGACTCCTTGTATATATTAAACAACAATATATCTTCTTTTCATTATATATGTTAAAATAAAACGTTTGATTTGCATTGTTTTTTTCTAGATTTTGATTCAGTGCGATAAAACGCTGCATGGCTACATCGATATAAGGAAAATCCGAAATTTTACACTAAGTGTAGAATATCGATGCTTTACAAATTTCGATTTTACATATAATGTGTTAGATTGTGTACGTGGTCAAATCAGTGAATTAATGAAGAGCCTTTTAGTTTGTTTTTAACACATTTCTTGCATTGATGTATAGATTATTATTGGTTGCGTTGTGATAATATAAGACATGATTATTGAACTATTGGAATTCGCCAAAGATAATTTGATATAATTGGTAATATCATCGATTCGTTAACGAATACACGCGTTATAGGAAACCTAAATAACAAATTCATTCTTTTCTACATTATATTTTATGATCCGCATCCAAACCATTTTCAAGCATCTGAAGGTCCCAGGATGGCCGAGTGTTCTAAAACGCTCTGCTCAACCGATCACTGGCATCTCACCTCTGTCCGAGGCTGGGGCTCGGCTAATGTGAATAAGTGAGAAAGATGGCAGCAGCTTCTCGTTGATAGTGGTTTTGCCAGGCTCTTCCTCATACTGGACACCATAAATAATCTCTGTTGCTCTAAAGATGGCGTTAATCCACAGAATAATTATATGTTTATAAAACGCAATTTGATATACCAATACTGATGGTATATCAAATTGTCGTTCGCCCATGGCACATTGATAACCATAAATTATTATTGTATCAATTATTAATCATATTGGACGTAAGATAATAATATTAATAATCCCTAGTTATTAATTAACTAAACATGATACACAATTTTATCGAAATCAGTTGTTATTCCTCCCCCCTCTGTCTCACGCATAAGAAGTAAAATTACACGGAAATATGTGAAGTGAGAGAGAAAAAGAATTTGGGCTTGAGGAAACCTTAAAAACCTTAAAAATATTACACCAAATTACCTACAAGAACCTGGGTTCTCGCATCTTTGCTAGAAAAGTTTTCGATGTGATAATGCTATCTACACCTTGGCCTATCGAGCAGATATTCCTGTGTTTCGTGTCTGTGAACCTACAGGATCCAATCAAAATTAAGGTGTTCAAATATAAACACTGTTACTACATGATCGAGGAAAGGGGAGAACACTAATTGAAGGGACTGATAAATATGCAATTTTTCACTGCCTGTCCGTGTTTGTTTAAATAAATTTCCCCCAAATACACCTATGATGGCATCCGTCTGGTACGTAGTCATACGTTCGATGCAAAACTTAAAAAGTACCCTTTTGAAGTAAATGTTTTTTACCATTACCGGCAGATATAGAATGCACAGTTGTTACACGCTGTTGGTTAGTTGACATTGCATACATAGAGAGGTAACTCATGAAATCCAATAGATATCGCTACGACAAAGCACTAAAAGATATGTTTGTTCCGCCAAAGTTATCATATCGAAACCTTGGCTAGCAAAGATGCGATTCTCGCTGTGGCAAGTGCATGGTGTTTGTCTACAATGTTCACAATACCAACGATTCAAAGTTGCAATATCTTGTCAAGACTCTATGATAAATTTCTTTTCTTTCTACCTAAACTGGTTGGTCAACTTTTAACATCGGTGGAACTTAGACCGTACCAGGGGGTACGCTTCATCGATGATATAGACATGAAGTGGCAACATGAAACATTTAATCTGGATGATTTTATATCAAAGGCAAACAACTTCCATCGTTCAGTAAAATTGACGGCAGAAGTCTCCAACTCAAACCACGTTTTCCTGGACACAACAACAAGACTGGTAGAAAACAAACTATATTCGAAACCAACCGACAAACTCCCAGTATCTCCTCCCAACCAGCTGTCATCCACAACACCGCATTGGTAACATCGCATATAGTCAGGCACTGGGGATACGCAGAATTTGCTCCGACTTGGAAACATTCCAAAACAGGTCTGAAGAGTTATCTAAACATTTGATTTATCGAGTCTACGACAAAGACGTGATTGCAACTCAAAGGGCTAAACAAACAAACCGCGACGGCCTACTAAAATATAAAGAGAAATAAAAGGCTGATATGATATCATTATCCTGACCTACCATTCAGACAACCCCAAAGCAGGTAAAACCATCGGGAAACACTGACCCATCGGGGAATCGTGTGACGCGCTAATGTTAATCCTCACAAAAAAAACCATGTTAGGGATTACCGGAGATCAAAAATCCTCAAGGACATCCTGGTCAGGGCGAAGCTAACTCCAATCACTAACCACACTAGTCAATATGGTTCCCGTGGCGATAAAAGGTGCACACGTTTCAACATATGATATAGACCAGGACATTTTCTAGCACAGTGACTAGATAAAAACTGAACATACATGGTCAGAGAATACAGAGAATGCAATTTATCTCATCCCATGTAAGATTTGTAGCATTCTGCATGTCGGAGAAACTGAAAAGTTGCACAAAATGATCAAGCTCCATAGGTCTGATTGAATGACAAAGAAACCCGTACAGAAGCCCAGTCTCAGAACATTTCTCCTCCCATGGCCACACTTTCAGTGATATAACACTTATTGAAATTGCTCACAACCGCAACTGGAATTCCGAACCAAGGAAAGTAAAGGAATCTTACTGGATACGTCGCCTTAAAACATTGCAACCAGGCTCTTTAAATCAAGAAGACTAGAAAAAGACAGTCATGAGCAAAATAAAATTATCGTTAGCCGGCACATTTACTTTTGAATAATTCTCGAAATGTGCTTATTCGTCACCCAATAACGTATAATTGTTACTAAGACAATGAAATATGCGGGAGATAATTTACGCTTGCATAAATTTGCATAAAATAACAGATGTCGTTATGGCTCATCGATTTCTAGGTCAATATAAAATATTTTCTAGCATCCGCAACAAGTTGAAATAAACTTCTCGAAATATAAATCTTTTAAAGGTATAATTCCTGTTGAAATATTCATGTAAAGTTTTGCAAACACAACGGTTTTTCTGTGTTATTTGTTGTCTTGCCTATGTCTTCTATTTGCCTTTGAAATAAACATTGAGTCGAAAGCGCTCAGGCTAGTTAGATACTAGTTTTGATATATTCATTGTCAGTTTGTTGCATTTATATAGATCGTTTTATATATACATAAAAAATATACATCGTTATTCAAGCTTCATAAATTTGTTCACCCATTCTAAAGCAGACAGACCACAGTTGAATACTTGTTTAATGCGCACAGAAACTTAAGGAAATAAGATGCTTGGATAAGCAATATATGTACCAAAATCATACCGGAATGACTACAATATTGAATCATGGAAACGAGTACCGATCCTAGCAGTCAAGAGTTGTATAAATGTTCGAGCCATAGTTGAAGGCTTTCATGTCTTGGAAAAAAAAAAAACAATGTGGTTCTGTAAATGATTTGAACGAGTTTATTGTTAGGAATTCTAAGCATACCATGAGCATAACCAGTAGAGGTAAACTAAATGACGGCATTGAACATTAAAATGACACTTAAAACCAAATGTAGATAGAAAATATGTGACAGTGTCAAACGGATTATAGACAGTATGAAAATTAACGTCGACAGCCGATATAGATCAACCGGTGAGTGGAAACTCATACATTTTCTTGACTTTGCAAAGGACAGTAATTTCTCAACAATATAAAATATTCTCACAATAAATATTTCCTTTATGTCAGAATCAATTTTAAATACACCACGAACAAATACACCACAAACAAGTCCTCAAAGACAGTTATTATACAATGTGATCAGGTTATCATGATGGCTTAATACATACACACATATAGAAAACATACACTTGTAAATATCCATGATTTTGTAGAGTTAGGTTTGATTGGAAAGGTGCAACAGCATTAAACTCATAAAAATTAACTGAGACTGGGGAATTAAAGCATATTGACATACTGGTCACATATGAGAAAATCCACCCGAATGGTACAAAGATGGCAAATCATATTATACTGGAATTATATATCTTTTCAGATGGGTATTATATATATATATATATATATATATATATATATATATATATATATATATATATATATATATATATATCAAGAAAGAGGGAGAGAAAGAGAAAAGCTTCCAAATATACGAGAACAATATTAAACCAATATTTAAATGCTGAAATTTTGATCAAAATCAATGCTTGAAGAGGGATCTTTTATCAAGGTAAGAAACGGTCAGATTCCTTTAAACATTTTGTATTGTATTTATTGTGATTTCAAGCATAGCATTATGCATTACTCTACGTTGTCAAGCTGTACACCATAACAGTTTAGTAGAAGTACTTGCCCGAGATCCGTCCGTCATCATAAGTCGATAGATAAGCATTATCAGGTGTTGCTGATGATTTATTTGCCTATGTTGTCTGGTGGTTAACATTCCTATCCTAGAACAACAGTGCCTGACAAAATTGACACAACTGTGTTTTGTGATAGGTAGAGCCTGAGAGGCAGACTGATTTCTGCGTTGGAGCGTGATGTGTAGTTGGTCCAGCCATTGTTTAACATTTTGTTGCACTCCAGCTAGGAGCTTGCGGAGCCCATTTTCTCTGCTGCTTACCGGTGAGTCGCAGTTGTCGATGTCGATATTGAGATCTGTCATATTACTTCCGAAGTTGTTGTTGATCTCCTATTGAAGTAATATGTTGTTGATCGCGAAAGATCCTAGGTAACAGAACCTGCTTATTAATGCAGACAATGAGGAAGGACATGTTCTTTGCATCAAAGAGACAATCTATAATATTTCTGCGTGGATATCCATTGCTGTATGGTCTTTGAAAAGATGTTCTTTGATCAGAATGTGCGTATTTGTGTCTTGACTTTGATACTAGTGAGCTTGTATAGTTTTCCATATGAAATCGTGCGCACGCAGATGATTTTCGTTCCCGCGTCAAGTGTATACTTATTTATTATTGAGAAGAAGATGGCATTATTGATGCTAGGACCCATCTCTGCATCACACCACACTTGATGTTGAAGCTGCCATACACGCAGCCTGGAAAAATGGCGTGCCGAGCATCGTGAAATGAATGTTTCAGGCTGTGGAGTTTCGGAGTGCATCCCATGTTCCAAAGTCTAGTGAATAAACATGCTCTGCTGACTTTATTGAATGCAATTGTGACGTCGAAAAAGGCAATGCGGAAGGGACTCTGTTGCCCGATATAGTTATTTTGCAGTTGGGTTAGGAGAAGCTAATATCCTATGTTGCAGTGGCCTCACTCTGGTTGTTGTCACCAAGTTAACTCATGGTGTCAACCCCATGGACCTCCGTCCTGCACAATAATTTAAAACATTTATATAAAGCCACGCGGGGTAACTCATGGTGTCAACCCCACGGACCTCCTTTCTGCACAAAATTCAAACATTTTATAGACAGTCATGTGCCGTAACTCATGGTGTTACCCCCATGGACCTCCTTCCTGCGCAAAAATTCAAAACGTTTTTTAGACTGTCATCTTGGTGTCACCCCCTCTGATGGTATCACCCGGTGCGGTCCGCACCCCCTAGTGATGCCACTGCATTTGTGATCTACCTCCTTTCAAGGATAACTGCGCTTTTGGAAGCACTCCACAAGATGACTTCGCAGAGACCTTTCCTTTAATATTCATTACTGAGACTGAAGAAGTTGTTGGCGTTCCCGTGGTCGCATTCATTCTTGTATAACGTGAGGATACTGGTATCCCGCATGTCCTGTGGAACTAATGCATTCTTCCAACAGAGGTAGAATGAGCTGATATAACTCGGTTATCATTCTCAACTTTCCTCACTCGACCACTTCGGCTCGTTTTCCGTCCTTTCCAGGCATCTTCCCATTTTAAGGATTATTTCTCCCAGCTGACCTCCGACACCGTTGACACCTTGTTGAGCTACTCCGTCTCGGGTACCTCTGGCAGTGTATCAAACGGTTGTTGGTGTATATCCAATTTTCTGAAGTACGGTTCTAGGTAGCTTTTCAATCATGGACACATCTGTCTCCTCCTGTCAGTAATCACCTCTGTAGCCATAGCTTTCAAGGCGGGGGTAAATGTTGGTAATAGTAGGCCCAGTGGTCCTTTATATCCTGTTGTAGATGGCATAGATGTTTCATATGTCCAATGTAGTCTGTTTTTCCTGCCACGGTTTTGTTACCGATTTGTATCTCATGAATATTTATTGTGTTGACTTGAGGTTGTTCTTTAGCTGGGTTATATTATTTGCCTCTATTACCGGTACCATTATGTCGAGTGGGTGTCGAACAAATCTTTGTATTGAGCCCTGTTGTTGCCAAATGGGATGAGTAGAGAACTGATCTCAGGTTTTCTTTAGCATTTTACTTTTAGGCCAATGTCGGATATAGTCGGTTGAATGCTCTTTAAGTACTGCTGTCATATCGTGTTTTTCTTTTCTTGATGTGTCTGTTGAGGCGCCGCAAATCCTTCAGGTTTGGGTTTATTTATCATTCTGCGGTTCCCCACCAATCAGTAGTCACTCTGATAAGTTCAGTTTAGTAATATTACTAGGCTGTTTTTAATAAAACAATCGAAAATATGTACATACGAATTTTTTTCGAAAGACAGAGATAATGATACTCGCTACGTAATGACGATTAAAGTGTTTCCACAGGTATAAAAAATAGATCAAATTAATCAAATATAACAACGGTGGTTAGTGAACGGTAGATTTGACCATAGTTTGATGTATGAATTATATTGATACAAACGTAAAATAAATAGGGTAAATATATAATAGTTCTCGTATATAGTTAAGTCAAAAACCATTGCATTGACATGAAGGATGACAACTTCATTTGTGACACCAGTTATTATCTCAAGGGTGACGTTCACAAACAGCGGATTATTTAGGCGTGAATCAGTATGAGAGTTTATCGTGTAAAGTGCGATAGTGAATTTGTTCAGGGTTTTTGATGGATTTCTTTGTTAACGACGAAAAGAAAGCCTGCAAAGAAAAATGAACATTGCGCATACAAAACGATGCTGAAGTTTGAAATGTTAAGAAAGTGCCTATTAAGCCAGAATGAACATAACCACGATAAGACATTACTAATATTGTAGACACACAGGACCATAAAAATGAACAATGGGTAATGTCAATGTACAAAAACTAGTTTATTGGATGATAACCTAAGCAAATTATCTTATGGGCACGTCATAACCTTTTATTAAAAATGAAAATTTGTGTTTCTTTTTCTTCTGTTTCAAGTTATGAATTATATCTTGTTGTGCTTCCGCTCTGATGGGTTCATTTTCAATGAAGATGATATCCATTTCAATTGTTGCCATTACAACATAAAAGGTCTAAAATAAAATAACATTTGCTCAATGACACATATTGATATTTCACAATGTCTATCAATAAACGTTAGTCAACTTATGTTCGCTGCATTCTTGTTCGTCATCACACCCCTTGTAGTCATCGATTAAAACCAACATAGATGCCGAATTTGTCTTTTGGATTACGTATGATCACCATGTCATATTTGATCAATCATTTACTGCCATAAGACATATTGCACACAAATATTAGACAGATGGGCAAAATATATCTGCCAATTCCTCCATCAGTTTCAATGCAAACAATGTTTTCCCACAACTAGTGACCACACCATGTATCATGTTGCAAGGTTATTTCAAAAATACATTCACACATGATTATAAGAAAATTGTTTAAAAGTGGTAGTTTTTAAATGTAGACCTCAACATCAGACGCAATGCGAATATCCAGAAAGCCAGGTTCGCTGACAGGATTTGTTCCCTAGGAAAAATTTTCTAGTAGGCAGCTTTGAATTATAAGAAACAATTTCCTTGTCTTCGGTGGTGAGCCTCCAGACCTTTGTAGGCCCCAGGAATGTTGTCCTAGTTGTTCTTCGCTGTCCGCGGCTCTGTAGTATGGTAGCACACAATATTTTTGTTTCAGGTGTAGATGAATCCTGCTTGTACTACGGATAAGTTAAGACCTCCACAACGGAAGACATTATCTTGCAAACTTCTTGAAACTGACCATGTGCGTGTATATTTACGTTACTGGTTTCTGTATAATTGTATATCGTCGACAAAAATAACTTCTACATAATGATGTCCCTTCACAGAATTAGGCAAAGAAATAACTTGGTTTTGCCTTAGAACTATTCGACTAGTTCTCGTTGTACATGAGTACAACGTTATCTAGGGTGAATACGTGTTTTTCCAGGTAAGCGACTGTATTAACATGTACCTCGCCAGAAACTACTTGTGACGAAGTAACATTACTAACACGATATGCACGGGTATTTTACCCTGACTTTTGCTCACTCTCCTATGGATTTAAGCAAGATCAATTTCTGAAACCGACACTGGTCGTTTGGATCACGTCAAGGAGGGTACGCTCTCAATTGTTCTCCAGCCATAGGGGTAAGTGTTAAATTTACATTTTCATTTGATATGAGAAGCTTAGTCGGTTTGTAATGTCTTATCGCGTAATAATGCATTTATTACAATGCAGATTTGAACTTTGAATTACAAGTCACTATTAGAGGTTAAAGTATTATCATATATCTAGAGATTATACAGAAACTATTATTAAGACCAATTTGGTTTTATTGTAGCTGATTGTGACTGTCGCTGTGATTGTGTCTGTCGCTGTGAAGTGTGATTGTCAATGTGACTGTGAATATGACTAGAGCTGTCTGAAGCTACCTGCAGCTGTCTAAAGTTGTTTAGAGCTGTCTGGAGTTTCCAGAGTATTTAAGGCTGCGTGCTGTCTATACGTATGTATGTATGTATGTATGTACGTATGTCTGTGCCACGGACGTAGACGTCGCAAATTAAAAAGGGTGATGTATGCTGTCTGTACGTGTGTATACGTATGACTGTACACGTGGTGGATTCATAAAGGTTGCGAGCGGCCGATAAGAGTGTGGGCAAACCCAAGGAATCGTACGACTGTACAAGGGGTCTAGAAGCATACGTTTGGATCAATTGTTGTTCCATTGCATTTTTATATTCATAAGATTATGTTGAATCTTCGTTGTGTTCATAAGATTATTTTGAATCTTAGTTGTGTTCATAAGATTATTTTGAATCTTAGTCGTGTTCATGCCATTATTTTGAATCTTAGTAGTGTTCATAAGATTATTTTGAATCTTAATAGAGTTCATATTCGAGATTATGTGAATCTCTTTTATAGTGTAAAATACTGTTTGAAGCGTATCTGCAGTCCATGAGGTTTCTTGGATCTGTACTTCATATTGATTTCATATTTTGGTTTATTTTCAATGTATGAATATTTTGTAGAGTGATTTGTGTCAATCGTATGTTGAGAGCGTGAGAGAATCATTGTATTTTTACATCATATATTTTTCTTTTAAAATTCATTTCATAAATTTCCATCTTTCTCACATTGTTTTGTCTTATGCATTTAGTCCAAAAACCCACTCGGTTTCTATTCTGCGACAGTCCCAAACGAAAACCCTGAGAAAAAACCGTGCTAACCAAGCATGCTATATTCGTGAAGATTGTATCTTTTTCTGCGGTAAAAACCATTGCAGGGTCACCAGTCATTTTCAAAGCTTCGAAAGTAGTAAAGTTACAATTCTGTACTTATTCTTTACCGATTGCGAACTTATTCGGTTACTGTAGGCACATCTTTACCAATATATAGTCTTTAGTTCATTGTTTAATTACTTCTGTTGCTTGTAAATCTGCAATCTTTAGCAAGATGGAAGAGAAAAAATGTTCATATCTGGAAGCGAAGTGGTATTCGAAATCGATTTCAATACACCAGAAACATTTATGGTTATTTTGTTAGGGCTTTGAATGGAAAGATGAGCTATTTTTATTTCTTTGAATGTTATTTGGAAACAGAGGTATCTTTGACCGCACTTTAATTCCAATCACAATTGTATACATGTTTTAATACTGATATGTCGCCTTTTATGCTAAATTCATGAAATGTCTCTATCAACGTCTCTAACATTATCACAATATAGCTTTATGAAATTAGTTATTGTTTGCGATACAATTAAATTATTTTGTGATGTTATCAGAGTGGGTCTGGCTGAGTGGAGTAAGACGTCGAGAGATGACTGTTTACATGTAGTTGTAAGGGGAACATTTGGCAATATAATTTATTCGTTTATGGACACCCGGCGTGCTTGAAATCCAATCCTGATGTGGTTAATAACTATTTTTATTAAGCGTATGCGTTTAGAAAATTCACTTTCGGGTGTATTATCGTGTTAATACGTATGTTATAAAACAAAACAAGTCCCACCGATTTATTAATCTTTACTGAGCGTTTTAAAAGAGACTCAGTCATTAGAAGAGACCTTACTTCTGTACTGGAAGGCGTATGATAGAATAGACCATGCATATACAATGTAATTTTACAAACTGGCATAAACATAATCTGCAGATTTTTAATCATTACCAAGGTGGGCTTAGAGAAATTGTTTCATAGAGACAGAATCAAGCAGGAACATGTACCTTTTTACTCGATGACAATAGTATATGTGCTTTATCTTGTGCAAATTGCAAACATTTTATACTGAAATACCATATGGTAATTACACAAGATTGAAATTCATTTTATGCATAAATTGTTTTTGTACATAAATTACATATATTTATAGTTGATTCTAATTGCATCTAACGTTACTTAGACGACTCGTATTGCTTTAGATTGTGTGCATATCATGGCTACTCTGCATGCGGTACCGCAACATCTTGAAGCCATGCACATTGTCCATATTTTCTGAACTGCTGATATTTTGAGCACTAGGTACAAAGAGAGAATAATGTGTTGTGTATAAAGATTTATGCTATATTTTGTATTGTTTTTTATATTATTTATATTGCACAATATATTGAACGGATTTCGGACATATTGCTCCCATAAAACGGTCGCTATATTATCAAAGGATGGACATGATTCATGTCATTGTAATAACGTATATTCAATTTGGGGCAATATCTTTTAGCACTATCATTCAAGTTAATAATCACAGTAGTATGCATTACAATTTCAAGGCATACACAATGTCTAACGTATATTGTTTAATAACTGCAAACATTACATTAATCTTATTGTCTCAGCTGTTTACTAAAGCGTATCCTTTCAGTTTACGTTGTTAAATTTGGACACCATTTATCATATTTAGCATATGATTTTAGTTTTTATTTGATATTCAGATCCATCTAGTATATGTATTATTTCCATAATAAACATAGTAATGACAGCAGCAATGCATAAATAATATAAATAAAACTGAAATTATTAACAATACTACTCTAGTGTTTATAGGTGGGTTAAGCTGGTTTCGAATTCGATGTAAATTTCATTGCAAATGATCTAGGTCCAGGACGTTTTGCTCTGTCATAAGACAGATGATAGTATATGTATAAGTTTGAAGTAAACATACTCATTTATTTCTCATCTTAACATCATTTGTAGTGGCATCAGTTTTTGCTGTGTTCATTTACGAGAATTGAATTTATTTATTTAACTTATCCACTGGAATGAGAGTGCTCAGTAACATTTTCGGACTAAATACGTTTTGGGGATTATTTTGAATACATTCAAGTTTTTTTTTTAATAAGATCGTTGTGATGTATCAAGACAGTTGACACAGTCGCACATTAGAGACTATTGACACATCAGCTCGTTCTAAATTGTAATTCATTCGGGACACTACTCTATACATTTGGACTTATAAGTTTTATGACTATTTGGACTATTTTAGGACTATTTGGAATTCAATTCACAATACTGTAAGATCTTTTTCAATTTTATTTTTATGTTATAGGGAAATACATTATTTTGGTTTTCTCACTTTTCTGTTACTTTGATTAAGAACACAGAGTAGTAACAATCAAACTGTAATAGTGTTAGCTCTTAACACATATGACATATGATATCTAGTACAAATGTTTGGTAACAAACGTTTAAAGTCAGAGCCTGAATTAGGTCCGGCAAACATGGTCTACATGTGACTGCAACAGTAGGTGAACAGGCCCTCCTCTTACGAATTTACAGATTGAAACATTTTGATAAGAATGTGATGTATAATGTTATGTCGCAAAACTGAGAAATACAATGCTTGTATTGCTCTATATAATACTTATTAGTTTTACCCTTCCAAATATTACATATGATATCCAGTATAAATGTTTCCCATGTTTTTGACAACGCCGTATGTTTTAAAACCTCTTCTAAAATACAGCAGTTCTTGACAACAATAATGAAGAGCGTAAAGAAGAAGACAAACGCCAATATATCTTATTAATAAAAAAAGTGTGCGATAATGAAGTCAACAACTGCAACAGGTAAGCCTTAGATAACGTCAATTCCCAAAGGGTTGACGTCACTGGAACAACGATAAGTATCTAAACTGGTATACTTGTATTATGTAATTGTATTGTCTACTTCTTCGTATTATTATTACAAACTGTCGTATATGTCTTATTCTTGACAAATTAGCTGTAAGTAGATGTGCAAAAAGTAAATTAATGTTTAAACAGAATGAAATAAATAGTCGTATGGATAGATAGGTATAGACAAATATGCGCAGCCATGTCAATTGAGCAGGTGAGAAACAAAGATGGATTGGAGGGCAAACCAAATATTCGTACCGATTAATAAAAACAGCAGACAGAAAATTTCAAATTAAATGTCATATCTATATTCAGTTCAGACCCATGCTACAGTTAGTACGAGGACTGTGACGATACCGTGCTTTCATGTGGACACAAAAAGAGCATGAGATCGTAAAACCACCACAGTGACAGATGAGAGCAGAAAAATCGATGCAGCTCGGAGAATGCTGATTATCTGGATGTGTAAGAACCTGGAAGAATGTTGAAAAAGACATCGTGATTGGCAGGATAACACAATTATTGCATGGAACAAAGAAAAGTCTCGACAGATAAAGGCCACAGTCGTAACAGACTCGTGGAGATAGTCAACACTTATTCCATTATATTTTTAATACCAATCTTATTTTCTTTTCAGTCTGCAGAAGTTTTAAATGTTTTTAGATTTAATAGAGTTTGGAGTTTTTATTTAAATTATTTATTAGAATTATAAGCTGCCCATATGACTGTTTGAACTAAATACTCTTTTAAGATTATTTTCAATTCTTTTCCGAGTTCAGGACAAGCCATTGTGATACATCAAGACAGTTGGCAAGTCAGCACATTCAAAGCTATTGCTACATCACCATTTTCAAGACCCAGAGTTCGTTTAGAACATTCTGTTATGTTGAACGTTTTGGGATTATTGCATGTGTAGCATATAGACAGTTATATATTACACAGCAACTATTGTGCAGTTTTCAGACGTAGTGACCTGTATGCGCTACGAGCAAAGTACAGAAAACCACGTAGTTAATCGGAAAACCATTGTATCTTCTCTTTCTTATTTTGATGTATGTTTTCAAATCAATTTTCCCTTTTCAATCGGGAGAGCAACAACATCAAGTCATGCGGTCATCTCAGTTTGTAAGTCTATTCCTAAGATTTGCGGCTTTTCTATTTAACAAAATCACTTATTAGAATCCAGAGCGACTTAAGTTTTCTCGCTTTTCTGTTTCTACGTCGTCCGATTGATCAGATAATATATTCTCCATAGCAACTGCCACTGGACGCCATTCTCGAGAGGTTTGGTTGTAACTTAATAAGGCTGCCACCAATTTCCAGAGCTAGATTTGAAGACAGATAGTCACCTAAACAGATTGTAATACAAGAAATTCTTCGGTTCACAATCGATACACAAAATACACAATTAAACGTAACTCTCAGGACCACACTAAAGATATTTCAATATTGTGTTTAGTCGGTAACAAATAGCTCTATTAAAAATACTAATGCATGATAAAGTGTCTCTTTGTTTTATTACCGTTCAAATAAGAAGGGTATTGAAGGTATGCGGTTTATTCTAGTGTTTGGATTTTACTTGTCAGGTAATTTTAATTTTAAAGTACTGTTGCTCAGAAGCTCTTTGTCCTAATAATGATTAATTTTAGCGTTCTTTTGTCTCGTCTCATATCGCTCTATATGATTCTGTGACATACCATTAATTGGTCTAGTAATTTTTAAATTTTGATGCTTTTATGTGCACTTATATACGAGATCGCTCCGCACACATATGTGAGTGGCCAAATGATGTGTCACTATAGTTTTTAATATTAGCGGATGTTGTACATAGACCATGAGTGACCCAGAATTAAAAAAGAATATGTCAGATGCGAGAATTCAGGTTTCCAAAGATCAGTATGGATAACTCTAGACAGCCTGTAACTATATCTCAGTGTTTAAAGACTGTATGGTCAATCAGAAATATGCGTGCATATTTCCATAGTACTACTTTCCGTTCTGTTTGGTGTATATTTGTAATCAGAGAGAGAGAGAGAGAGAGAGAGAGAGAGAGACAGACATACAGACAGACAGAAAGAATTACATATATACACCAAACAGAACGGATTCTATAGGATAATGCTTGATAATACTAGGCACAATTAATGTTTAATAGAATAATAATATCATATAGGTTAGACAAATTTTCTTTCGTACTCTACGGAGGTTCGAATCAGGTCTCCGGTTAAACGGTACTCATCGCCTTGCCTGTATACTAACAATTCTCTATCATTAATCATATATACATATATGCATTTCATAAGAATCCCCACTGACTGTACATAGACGAAAAATAATTACTAAGTCGCCTAGCGAATGTGTTTGCTACGTAAGAGGGCATATAACGCCAACATAGTCCCACCACTTTTCGGTGATGTTTGCTTAGTCGTGATAGAATATGGGCTGGTACGTGAATACAAGGCGATGTGTGCCATTTACCAACGGGTACTGCTAGATTTTCATGTACATGAACTCTGGAATATCATAATATTATTCAAATCAGCGCTAAACCAATGACATTTATATGTTGACGTATATATACGTCAACATTATTGTAATTGTGTATGGAGAGTGTGAGTAATTTATGTGGAGTATAAAGACTAGAGAGAATTTATTATGAGATAAAGTGCATAATGTATGACATGAACAGTCAGTAAATAATTGTCAAACACAATGAAGATATGCATTATCTTCCTGCTGGATGGAAATACTCAGACTCAGTGTATTCTAAAATCTTTATCAAAGTATTTAAACACACATTACGTGATCTACACACACAGAATACACATCTAACTGGAATCAGGAGATATCAGAAATATCTCAACTGTTATTTTAAAATGCAACAATACCACTTTTGCATGCGTTGGGCGTTTGTAAAACATAAAACATGGGTTAGCACCGTTTATACATTTCAAAACACAAAAAAGGAGAAAAGAACCCATCATCGACAACTCTATGATAATATACATAGATCTGATGAATTCTAATCTTTTACGAACGTCTTTAACAAGATGATTGTTATAATCATTTGAAATAATAGAGCTGGTTTATCTGACCCGATTCTAATAAATACAATCGTGTTTATTAAAATGTATGCTGCTCTAATGAATAATTATTTAGACAGTTCGTTCAATTTCATGACGCGGCCCTGTGGGGATTTGAGAAAGCTTGCCAGTAGCTTCTCGTGGGTCAGTGGTTCTTTCGGGGGTTTTCCCGGGTTCTTCCTCCATCATTAATACTGGCGGCCATGTATGGCCTATCGTTTGCTGCTGCTGATGATAATGATGATGAAAATGATGATGATGACGATGACGATACCATGAAGAAGAAAGGAATAAATTGTCAGTATAGCCGGAATCTAATCAGCCAAGTAATGATTCAAAATTTATATCGCACTATAGCCAATGGGAATATTGTAATGTTGTTTTGCTTGAAACCACATCACAACACCGTCAGAATGAAAACATGTATCAAATTTAGAATTGATATATGTATATGTGGATACAATTAGTGTGAATGGCAGGCTTATGGCTGAAATATTCGTTGTTTGCATTATTTGTTTGCCCAGACCCATTCTTCGTCTGTCTGCTCACTCAAGGAAGGACAAAAACGTTAACTTCAATGCGGTGTTATGTGGTGGCGTAGAAAAGAAATCATTGATGCGTTTACCCTCATTATGCATAAACAGCAATCTTTGAAATTAAACTCGAATACCATTAGAATAATAATTTTGGTTGCTAGCCGTGATAATATGAAGATACGAGTCATAAACTGGATTAAAAATGTAAATTCGAGAGGCTAAATTATATTCGCAGATTTTTTGTGGACAGATTTCAAGCATAAGTATGACATCAAGATAGCACAAAACTTAACCATAAGACCTTTGTAACTTGTATCGTTGGTCTAGTATACAAATTTCGATTTTCTTATATCAGTAATCGGTTGTTGGTGAATCCCGCGATTGTAAGAGAACGTGAGTGGCATTATATTTTTAATATTTCATTAGGTTCATTTATGATATATATTGGCATATGTGGAGGATTCCAACTTTGAAAATATGTACACAAAACATTCTGTATCTCTTATAATTGTGCAGCTTAAAGTTGTTCTGAATAACCTCACATTAACTATCCGCTCTCTGATGACAGGTGAATGTGATAATATGTCTCTAAAAATACGGTTAAATGTTATGGTTTTGCCGAAACTGTCCCTAGGCATTTTGCAGTCGTTTTATATGTATAGGTGATGCTCTATGTGGCTAGAAGAATTGCAGTCGAGTAAATCTTTGTCTAAGGTCTATATGCAGGAGACAATTTATTATTTTGAAAAATCCTATATTGATTGATCATTTGTATTGAAACTAATTGCCAGTTTTACCAAAACCTTTACCCAGAACGTTTGAGTGAACTTTATGAATTACACTTGCAAGGTAGGATATTCAACACTCGAGATACAGTGTGTTTCAGTTTCCCCTGTAAATGTTAATGCGAACAGAACCGCATTGTGTGCATAAAAGTAAATTGAACGAGGGTTCTTCAGTCACCCAAACAATATGTAAATATTATGCACCACACCTTAATTTCATGTTATGTTCTTCATGCATTTTAGGCGTCAAGCCTCTATCTGAAAGTTTAGCAGAAACTTGCGTGAGTATCCTTATTATAACAGTGTCATGTAAAGCTGTCTGAATTACTCGTCGAAAGAATGGAACCTTATTTATTTTACACATTGAATCCTCCCCTCATCATTATACTAGTATATATTTGTTTATATTTATTTCTGTTCGAGGATGATTATGACTAATGAGTTCATAGCAAATGGTGTTAATAATGCTTAAAACTTGGGAGATATCGGTTTTTTTTTCCAAGGAAGGCCTGCTTAGTACATTATATTGGCAAGGTCACTAGTAGTAACCGTCATGTGACTTGATTGATAAAGTTCGCCATGTAGGACAGGAAGGTACTAATACTTCTTTTTCACCTTGATTTTATGTCTTATCTAAGTTTTCAAGCCTTTTTTCCAAATACCGCTTTACGTTAAAGTAATTCTAACAATCGTTATCGGAATATATTTTCTTTGTCGATAATTATTTTATAGATATAATTATGTGTTGCGGTGTGTCGAACCTGACTGGATTGTTAGTACCATACCTACCGTCAGAGTGTCCTTTGAACCCATTATATTCACGCAATTACGGCAGTTATTGCATAAGGTCAGATTGTCGCTAACATAACTAACAAATTACCTATAAGTTACATAATCTATATTAAACAGACCTGAAAACTTGCATTCCTTTTATTTAAAAATTTTTCACAGCAATTATCTCCAGTGAATTCCTAACTATTTACAAAGCAATCCGGTATAATATTTACGCCATGATAAATGCACACTTGGAAGGGTGGCGTTGCTGGCAACAATATTGCAAGTGGCTGGTCACAATCGGGCGGAACAGTGAGGCAAGGGGCTGACCTGAATACACGTTGCTCTAGGGACGAATATAGACCTATACGGTTTCGTTTTCATTCAAGCATTGTTGCACTTGGTCATTTAGAACTTCTACCTCAAAAGTGTTTTGATCTTCACTGATGTTTTTGATACTGGTTAGGTGAATAATTTCGAGCAAAACCACTTCCCAAAGGGTTTTGTGATCCTATTGGATGACGTGAGGTAACTTGGCAGTGAAAGAGCACACAATGTTGTGGGGAAACACATGCATGGAATTGTCACTGAGTAAAGTTAAGCAAAATTAGTTATTCATAATTCCAGAGTTATTCTTTCCGATGGGTCACTGGAAGTTACATGACTGTCCAAAAGAGGATTGTTGTGGTTGTTTTGGTGGTGACTGTTGGTAGGTGGACTGACGTTGGACGCAATTCTGCCTTGTTACCGTTAAATATTTCAGGGAAGGATTGGGATGACGTTAACTGAAGTAACTGCTCATTAAAATGGTCCACAAGTGTTTGAATCCTTGTTTGAACCACAAACTAGCATTGGCAGCACCGATGACACAATACGCCACAAAGATTTGGCGGAAAAAGACGATTTTAGGTTTAGGCACAAGTTCTCTACACCACACCCACAAAGATTGTTTTTGTACATCTTGCATTTAAGAATTGGGGGAAGTGGTGGTCACTGCTGTGGTTGAGGCTGAGTTGAAGGGCATGATACTCATTTATTTTTATAGTCGATGACTTGTGAAGCGTCGATCCTAGAGTCAAAACTCGGCGGATATCCTTTCCAATGTTTGACTCGACGTTTTTCCACCTTGCGGGTTCTTTGATCGAGAATGCATTCGATGTTGCACACTTCGGCTTCTTTTTTCGTCAGGCGTTGTAACTCTGGCAAGTAAAATGTTCATTTAAACACTTCCCCGTTCATGTCTTCCAATTTACAGACGGTAGGATGGCAGCCGCGCACTCCTCTAGTGACACGTACAATTTCGTGGTCCAGTTGGGTAAGTACCCTTTGTCGAAAGTGCGTTTGGTTTTGCCAATGCGCACCCAATTTCCCGGAGTTAACACTATCTTTCTTGGGGATAGACACAGTCGGGGACGTACAAAACATAATCTCAAAGATAGTCACTTCGTTGTCGTGAGTCACTTCTTGGGGAGGGCCATCTGACGCTCCGATGGTCAGATTGTTCTTACGCTTGGACCAGGTGGACTAAGACATGTATGTACTTGATAGTGTGTTGATGAGTTAAATATTTCCACGTGCGTTCTTCCAAGGTGCGTTGAAAACGTTCCGCTGCGATGGCTTTGGTTTCTGGACTCTCGGTTCTGAAAAAATTAATGTCTCGTTTCTTCAATTCTATTTGGCAAGTTTGGTGCAGTAATTTGGTGCTTTTGTCGGTTTCCTTTGAAGCGGGTGACGACCACTTTGTTTCAACACCAATTTTAGGGCTCGATTTTGGAGTCAAAGGCACCAACCAGGCAAAGGTAGAAAAGACGTCGATGACAGAAAACAAATATTTGAAGCACCGATTGTACGTGGCCAAATGATAAACATCGGCTAAATTGGCTTGCCATTGATGATCAATTGACTTCGAATGATTTTGTGCAAGGTGTACATGGCTTGTTTGTGTAAACATTGTTGCACTTGAGGTAAACGGACACTTTTCAGTCGGGTTTTGGCAGAACGATACAATTTCTGAACTCCTCCGTATCCTGTAGGATGGGATGGATCGTAGTAAATAACGGCAAATACATTCTCCGTCAGGACGTTTCTTTAATATGTCACCCACTGTTCAATGATGCTCCTATGGCTCGAGTGCTTTGTTGGTGGTTTGTAAACGGCTTTACGTGTCAGACGTGCCATGGGAGTATAAGTCGAGGGTAATGGTGGTGATATTGTGATGAATTTTTTTTGTGCTTTCTTCATCGCTTCTGGCGCCCTTTCTTTCGCTTTTACTTTTGCCGTAGGTGAATGGCCATTACCATGATTCCCTTTGCGTGTAAACCACAGTTTGATTTCTTCTTCGTCTTCTCATAACATGTTGTCCATGATGACCAGATGAGTTTGACTGGTGTCAGACACGATCCCGTCCTTTTTGCCTGGCATGCTGTCCACATACACGATGGAATCGTCTGACGTTCTCGCAGGAGACTCTGGTCTGATTGCCACTCTTTGTAACACTACTCGATACGTTGGGGTGGACGATGAACCATCGGTTTTTGATGTTTTCAATGTTATACTAGTCGTAATGAAGTCTCGAACTTCTAAATATTTCCTTTCTTATGCCTAGTTGTGGAAGTCTTTCTTGTTTCCTCCTGGACAACTGTACTACGTTCTCTAAGTTACCATCACAATGTAGAGCTGTGTGATGGGAGGAAAAGTTACAGAAATGTAAGTAAAGTGCAGGGATCATCGAGTATGTTCCAGAATAGCTGAATGTTTATAGATACATTGATCCATATGCAACCTCAGACCACAACTGAAACACTTCGCATTCCAATCCAGTATCATGTCCCAAGTAGAAAAATCCAGTTCTAGCTAACGCATTCGAAGTAGGAAATCCTTCCCTATCCTTGGACCATTTTTTAAACGTTTCGTTTCGACTGGCACAATCGCAATAGTCCGGGAAGAAGAGAAGAAAATTGTGTTGTTTGAACTTGGAGTTCTCAGTGGGTCTCTCACTCCATTCTTGCTGTGTCGAAGTCATCCTCCTTGTTGGTGATCATCCTCTTGGAACCATTTTTACACCAGTTTGTCCGTACGGCAAAATGAAGTGGTTGGGAGATCGCACTCGCTTCTGGTACACAATTTGATACAGTGTTTCCTAAGATCGACTGACGATTTGGTGTGTGGCTAAACGTTCTTTCTTGTGAGATTCGTAAGTGGACACTTTAAGATCGTAGGGATTCTTTCGATACCCCAAAATTCACCACTTGACTGGTGCGATAATTCAGAGTCAATCCTTTCACTTTCTACTCGGTTTGCAATTCTCGTTAGGCCCGGTATTCGTCGCCGTAATGATTGAGACCGTCACTAGCAGACCTTAGAATCTTGTCGTTGGGGTGCTCGTCCGTCCAGGCTCCTATACTGTCTCCTTCGATGTCATGGTGACGTTGACCCAGGCGATGAATGTAGGTGCAACTGTCCGTGTCAAAAATACAGCACACGATCTCCTAACTGGTGTAACGCTTCGTATAATTTTAAGCGAGCATGGGCTGTCACGTAAGCCGCAATAATGACATTTCTAAATTCTTCGACCTGTACATAGTCCAGTTCTTTGTAATTGACTAAGATCAAGTCTTCACGAAGGATGTCCACGTGTTTCGTGTATTTTGTTTTGTCGTGAATCATTTGGAAGTAGCCGGAAGGTTCTGTCAAATACAACGTCCAGGGTAAACACGGACATTGTATTATTTTCCACAACAAACAATTCACTTTGGCAAACGATCGCCTTCCTTCGTTTTTCTCATTGTGGCCTAAAGCAACGCACTCCTGTTCCAAGTATTTCTCTTTGAATTTTTCTTGGTCTTCGGTAGCGTTCGACCAGAAAGGATAGCCACTAGCTTTTTGTTTCAGTTTCAAAACGGCATCCATGTGGTCTGCGAAAATGCATTTCTGAGTCTCATCACCCTTGTGGTACTGTTATATTTTGAGAAAGTGGTAAATTTCGTACACTTCTCACAATTGGTATCCCAGATCTAGAACTTTGAACGATTTCACGATGTCACATGATCCCGTCAAGGCGCGTTCTTCTTGGGTTTAATGACAATGTTGTTCTTGGTTGCACGTTTCGGCACAAGTACGGCACAAAGGAAACATCAATTTGCCTTAGCATTGGTGATGTAAAACGGGATGGTATAAGTCTGTGGGAGGCAAGACTTTACATTTAATCAATCCTTCGTATTGTCGATTGTTGTTCAGGTCAATGTGTTCCGTCAGCAATTGTGGGTACCATGCGGAAACAGTGACTATGTTTGCACACGTATGGATACAGAGCACGTCCACGTATTAGATTTATTTTCCTTTCTACTCGTCGGCCTGGTTCTTCAAACCGGTGGCATTCGTCCGTCCTCCATACAAACTGTTCCGGTTCAGAGGGTCCAACAACTTTTAGCGATCCTCGATACGCTGCAACTCGAGATCGGTTTTCAAACGGTGATCGTAGTCGTGTTCCCACATTTCCACCACTTAGTACCTTGCTGTTCTAACTTCAAGCGTCGCTGACAAGTGGCTGGTACAAGTCTTCCATGGTTCGTTGTAAAATCTGATTTGTATTGTGCCGTTGAGGGTAGCAGATCGGACATCCGTGAAATAAACAGCCGTTAAACTCGTACATGATCTTAAGCTTTGCTAAATCTGTTATCCTCGGAATACTTTTGGATGGTCTTTTCACCTCTTCAGTTTCGTGCGTGTTGGATCCATTTGTTTTCCTTGTCACACAAGAAATGTAGGCAGCGTAGAGCTTTGACCGAGTATTGACGTTTGACGAAATTTGTCGTTTGAGGGCGTATGACAGCCAGGGTCCTCTCTGGTATGAACCATTTGCGGTACACTATGTTACACACTTTGGAAAAGGTGCAGGCTTTTGTCAAGAAATCGATACCTCCATGCTACATGAACATGTCTACAAAATGTCCACAGCAACGCCGTAAAATGTCCATGTAGGATCGACAATAGTTTAACACATATTCCTGAAAGTCGAAGGAGTCAAATGCGTGAGTGAGGTACCAAGTGTAAAAAGCTCTTCGTTGTTTGGTGCGCATGAATGTGTGGGGGATCGTAGTAGTGATCATCAGGCAAATAGGGTAGCACGGCGTGTTGATTGCCTTCGGTATTAAAAAAGTGGGGAATAGCCTTTGATCATTTGTGTCATTCCAAATGTTTAAGACATGCTACTCAAAGGCATGGCCAAGTAACTCATCGAATCTTTAAACTGCACTTGTCCCACTTGCATGGAAGTGAGCTTGGCTCCGTTCAAAGTCAATTTCGGGCGTTCGGATATTTTCTGATTTGTTCCGTATAGTATTTCAGAAGAAATTGTCCATCGTACCCCAAGAACTTGTGAGCCACTACGGTGGCATGGCGATGGCAATCTCCGCAATGTTCGATATCCTCTTGACTCCACGTTTTGTAGATAGGGTCTAAGATAAATTGGACAAACAAGCACATTAAACATAGCGGTTATCGTGATCCTAAAGTATCCCCCTTCACTACTCATAAATGTATACCATTATGTTTGAATTTAGTTTTCACTTTAGCTGTTGAGTTTGAATGCTGATATGAGTTTATAATTGTTCAATTATGTATCTTTAAAGTTGATAGCACCATTTGAGGACACTCGATATTAGACACTCTTATTGCACTGTGAAAACAAATCTAACGAATGTTACCAGACACCTTTCTGCACACCAGTAACAGAGATAACCTTTCAGCCAAGTCTTCATTCAGCCAAGTCTTCAGTCAGATTATGGTGTTTCTGGAGTGCACGTTTGACTTGTTTATAGATGCGGTAATATGTAAATATGATATGTTTTGCAACAATAGTCAATTTCATCGAGATTTTGTGAGCGCCATTTAAACAAACAACCATATTTAATCGACAATTTGAAGTCTTTGTTAACAACCTTCGTTGAGACGTCTCATTCAATAACATAGTCTGGTAGAGGTGTTATTGGTCAATACACATGTGTGGACCTCATTAAATTACTTTGTCTGGGAGAGGTGTTATAGGTTGATACACATGTGCTGGCAAAGCAGAATATAAGATCTGAATAATTTCTGAAAGGCGGTGAAATTGCACACTTCCTGATACTTTTTGTTTGAAATTGAACAGGAACATTTTTCACACAGGTTTGTCATAGACGACCCACTCTCAGAAACGTGTGAATGCTGATGATATTGTATAGAAGATAGTTCGGTGTTTGCTTGACTGATCAACTATAGAAGCAAATTGTTTCTATTTATATTGGATTGTCACGATGAAAAACCGAGCCATTTTATTTTTCGACATACGAACAAGGTCATGAATTCAAAACAAAATACTTATGTATTACCCACAAGCCACTCGGTTATAATATACCTTTGTTTTCAAACAGTTGAAAAACGTTTTATATGATAAGCCAGTATTACTCAGTGACTAGTTTTAGGTTAACAAATAAAACGATTCCGTGCCTAATCTTTGTTTACCTATACGGAAGGTGAGTAGCCTATCAATCCATCTATCTATACATTCACATCCAATTACGTTAAAATATGTCAGTTGTAAAGCATACTTTCAACAAGACTTATCCAATTATAGCTCAATGTTTTTGAAATACAGTAGTGTATCTGAGATACAGTTTAGTGTTTGAACGTCGCATGTCAATATATGAACCAAAATTAAATTATAACATATCGGTCTAACTGAGCCAAAGATTGCTATTTCTTGAATGCCCCCAACTAGCTTGACATTTTGAGTACATTCATGTTGCTGGCTTGAATAACGTGATTTGCTTACCGAATTCACCACCCCTTTTTCTTCCGGGTCTATTAGACGTTTACGATCAATAATTAAACGATGAGCTTCTTGTACTATATGTAGTTCGTGGAGTGGGATCATCGGGACCGATCTTACAATTAACATCGTAAATTTCGTGGATAAACTGATGTTCGTTTTGTTATTCATTCACAATCGACAGGAATATTTCTTAGCTGTTCAGCTAAAATATTGTTCCAAAAATGCAGTCAATAAAATAGAACAAATCTAACATATGGTTAAGTTCCTAGTATGGATGAGAGTTGTGGGATTTGATTTAAGGTAATCTCATTGCTTTCAGTCTGTAATTAGCATTTGCATAAGTCATCAGTATCCAGTTTTCACACACTGCATATATAGACGGCGCTTTGCCCTAGTACCTTATTAATGTATCACATAATTTATGACCGGTTTCTTTGATCTGGCATGTTTCTAGGTGTGTAAAGGCCGTCACACATTCCTTAATTTTGTCAAAGCAATTTTATGAAACTCCTCTTCAAAAGAGTGGCTCATTCATACAATAATGACATATACTATAAAGCAATGCAAGGACCACGTGACATAGTTTCCAAAAGGCATGCATGATAGTAAATAAAAATAGGGTGTTTTACCTCTTGATAGTAAATATAGCACTGGCGTTTTACCTCATTATGTTGTACCACCAAACCATCAATGGGTATCCATCCTCCGCACGACGAATATGGATAAGATGATACGACAGCATACGGCAATATACATCAGGGAAAGTATATATTTTCAGTCTGTTGTAAGGGCTGTAAGTCGGGAGTTTTTTTGCGCCTGAATAAATTGGCATAAAAAATCGAAAGTGCCTGATGAATTTCTGCAAAACGCAGGTTTTGATTTATTGTATATATACTTAAACCCGCGCTTTTGGAGAACCACTATATGACACCTTTTCATGCAATACAGTTATTGATGTGTAGCATATACTTAAAACAGGCGACTTTAAACAGTTTCTGAAATCATACCTATTACTATACACATGAACAATTAGGAATTACAGGAAATGCAAGACTTGATCAGAGGAAAACGTATTACCTATAGCCTCACGCGGTCTGGTACCTGCTGAAACCGATCACGAAACCCGGTTCTTAGTGTCTTTGGCTGAGTAAAAGACCGACACCCGCTGAACGATTGTGAGTCTCAAAACAAGAAACAAAATGAGATAAACTTATTGCTACTCACTTGTGAGACTGGCGGAACTTGTCACTATGTCTGGATAAAGGAACTGTTTCACTTGATACGGTAACGCAAAAACATAGAGAGAGAAAGCATTATGTTGCCAATGCCTTCAGGTTTTGACTGAAACTATCGACCGAAATCCTTCACAATAGACTTCCGCGGAATAGGCGTTAGGCCTCAACGGTTGACCCGTCTCTGGTCTGACAAGCTCCATTCCAAGCAACACGGAGAAGTGCATGACCTTTTCATTGGTGCTGCTACAGTTTTGTTGACTATCTCCAGTCTGTGAATAACATACTGGAAAGTTGGGAGCTAACATACCTTGTCACAATAATGCACACAATAATGCACACAACATGTCACAATAATGCACACAACTCTTGGCGCTGTCATTATCTCCATTGCATGAAAAGACATAGATTCATATGTGTACTGAAACAGATGAAGATGAAGTCGGCTCGAATACAATATACCTCTACTGATATAAGCCTTTTACATAGTTCAAAATAGAATATGAGCATGTGCATATCATTTGGAAGACCTTTGATTGCCAGAACATCGACGGCTTCGATCATATCGGCATCGATATGCTTCTACTAACAGACGTGCTCGAGACATTTGGTGAAACCTCGCGAAAGGATTAATTCGTTGACCTAGTCCAGAGTTAGAGTGCACTCAAAATGTGCTCGGGTGCCATACTGAAAATCTGATTAACCAAGCTCGACCTGCTGATAGACATATTCACCTATATATTCAGCCACACCATGCAAAAGCGAACTACCCAATGTATCCAGACTATGACAATAGCTGGATAACCTATCAATTCAAAAACATCTACGATTTTGTTATGAATCACAGTCGGCCAACCTGGGATTTTAAGTGGATGAACCTTCCGGTATGCAAATCAGCTGAGGCTGAAGTACCATCCAGCAGTTACATCCATAAGTCGATATCGAGAGTACTCAATAGTTACATATGCACAGTGACTCTCCACTTGCTTCTGAAACCATAGACATTTAATAAGATTAGCTAAGTCACTATTAGCGTAATTATTTGACAAAACTGGAGATAAATTCACCGAAAGCACGAAGCTAGTTCTCAGCCTGAACAACAAAGAGCACTATCTGGTCCGTTATCAAAACCTCTAGCTGGACACCCGTGTTTGATCAAAGAACGTTGATATAACCATACATCTGAATACAATGGTAGGAACCAAGGAATATTCGAGAAAAGCTTCTACAAGCTGATGAAAAGTCTGTATTTGGAAAGACCATATGAATGATACAAAAGCTGATTTAATTTTATTTTGTGAAGCCTGTAGCGAGGAACACAAGCTGCGTTACCTCCGGACGGACCTAACGTTTCATTCTAGACAGATCTTTAGTAGAAACCTTGCTGCTGTTCATTACAATAAAGGCCAACCGCCCCACCCAGTTGTGGTTGGAAATTCTTGTCGTTAGCAAGCACTTTATGTTCTTTTAATACATTCAGATGAGCGCAGGGTACGGCGATAAGTTGCACCCATATTATGTAAACACTTACAGGTTGATGATCAGCATTGAGGCCGCTAATGTATATTGGGATATTGCTGAATATGCTCACATATCTGACATGAGCAACAGTCCTTAAGGCATCTGTTCCGCAGCACCGCAAAATAAAGGTTCGTAGACAAGTTCAAGAATGTAAGCATAGGCAAAACTATCGATGGCTTTGTCGCCCTCCGCCCCAGAGTTTAATCCATGGAAGTGGTTGCCAGTGATGAAAGCTCAAGGCCAAATGCATATCGAGTACAGTTGTATGACTCGAACTTAGGCATCACTCTAGCAGGAAGCCGCAAATTCCACTCAGCTCTACATTTTGCAGTTGCGCTCTCCGAAAGAAATTTCTCCTGTGTGAAGCAGCGTACAACGAGTTGCTCGGCCAAAGTACGGTTGAACATGTCTGCATAGTCCTGCAACTGTTGGATCTGACCATGCCAGTGCTACATACAGTTATCATCCAAAGCGTTCTGTGCTTGTAACATTAATATCAATCTGCGTTACTCTATCTTTTCGTCTGTTTTTTTTTAAATAAAAGGAAATGTCGCGTTAACTAGACAATGCCCCAACATATTTTCTTCACATGCTACGTTACACACACACACACACACACACACACACACACACACACACACACACACACACATATATGTGTGTGTGTCGCGTGGCGGACGGCAGCGATTTACTCGACGACAAAACGTCATATCGCATTTTTGAAGCTTGGGCGGCAGCGCACAAGTAAGAACCATTGGGTGATTCGCCGACTTAAGAACCGTCGTATGTTTTCCAACAATAAAAATGTAATACTCGTGCATCGCTGACTCTATATCGGCATGCTGCTCGATGCGCACCTTCTAACTGATGTAATGAAGACTCTTGTTACGCTTACTATGATTGTTGTTGTTGTTGTGGGGTTTAACGCCATTTTTCAGCACGATAGGCTATACATGGCGGCCAGTATTAATGGTGGAGGAAGAACCCGGAAAACCCCGGAAAGAACCACCGACCCACGAGAAGCTACTGGCAGGCTTTCTCACATGCCCACATTGGCTGAATCTTAGACTCGAACCGCCGCAGACACGCTTACTATGACACTCGGCCTGAGCAGAATGGACGTTATCGTTTTTGGGGATTAGCGTAGAAGAAAAGTAAAGTGAGAAAATGGCTTTGACTCTTATCGTATCAAACTTAAGAGCAACAGAGGCTATTATACAGACGTGAAAATATTAGAAGGAATGATGCTTCATTTCGTATCATCTGGCGTCCAAAGACTCAGCGATGTGATGATTACTCCTTTGCTGGGTCTTCAAAATATAGGTGACCAAGGTCGGTTAGTTTCATTTCTAACAAGCGTTGGTAGTTAGTGAATACCCTACTTCTAGACTACGAAGTACCGCTTCATGTCTGGTGTCAACATCATGCACATGTACCACATACTATTATTCCACATAAGAAAGGTCCTGCCACATGTCTAAATATGGTGCCTCTCAACCGCATTGCATTGATGCCTGGAAGGATCCATAGACATTCCTATTCACTGTCACTACGACGGCTTTTGCACCTTCGTTGATTAGGTGTAAAGAAGGATAGCTTGAATAGTCCGACCGCCCACGTTACTCTTGATGCTTTTTGAGCTGTGTACGTGTAGGCAATCTTCGCTTTTCAACACTGTTTCATCGTAGCTTCATGATTGTTCCAGCAGCACCTCTACCTAAATGTTTAACTAAGGTGACTTGTGACACTTGATGAAATTGTCGAATCCTATGGAACCGTCTCGAGTTGGCACCAAATGACGACTTGTGTTTTACTGCAAAAATGACATTTATGTTCAAACTTTGATATAAAATTACATGCACCTGGAAAGCTAAAGGAAGACAATAAATTGTGTAATCTTTCTGCATCGAACGCCTTGCATAATCTTAAATGTGCCAACCCCTTAATATCCTAGATATTACAGAAAATGGTGTTTATATATATATATATATATATATATATATATATATATATATATATATATATATATATATATATATACGTTTACTGTACTGTTCACTGCCTAGCATCATCGGCATGGAGATTAATAAGAGAGCAGGTAACATAGCCAGTATGCCCTGTAGCCTCCCCTTGCTGAATGGATGCTTGCATGTAACGTAAATCAGCAGTCTCGCGATATGAGACAAATATATGCAGTGAAGCTCTGGAAACAAACTTAAGGACACCAAAACACACTACTGGGCAGTATAAAGCGAATGAGTGTGATGAAGCGGGATTAAGCCTGACTGTGGATATCTCTGGAGGGATACACTTACGACCCGAATGCATACCGTGTCAGTATTTAGTGACTACAGGGCACATTCATGTCACCTGTGGAAACGTTCACTGTGTCAGGCAAGAGCAATTCGACTTGAGCTGCTTGAAGCTGCGGTTCTAGGAGTTACCATGTTTAAACTTTATAAGGAGATGATATTTATGCAACAATATTTAAATCGTATTTTAAGGATCTTACTTGTGTTACATTTATTTATTGTGTATCTATACTCCACAACATTTAAAATGTTTACGTTTATATTTCATCTTCTACTTTATTTAACAATGATTGTCAATATTCTGGAGTTCACCATCACCATTAAAATTAAATACAAGTGAGAAAAACTGCTAACACATTCTGAGTCGGGTAGGCCTCCTTGCCAATCATGGCTTCTTTAGTAACAACACCGCAAGAGTCTTAGGACCATAGTCATCGTTTAATATTACTTCAAATTTTTCAGTTGAAGAGTCGTACGATGATAACATTGCCGGTGTAAGCACAAACATTGGTTCAGACATTAAGGTCCTGTACATAACGGTTGCCATATCAGGTCTGCCCCTGGAATTACCGCAATAATTGCGTATCGCTACCATCGCCGAGATTCAATTTAAAAGGATCAAAACGTTGGTGTTTTTTTACCATTAGCAAGTTACCTATCCATGACAGCAAGCAGGCTAAGACAAGACACACTTCATTTATTTACCAGTGGTTTCACTAGTGCTGCTATTAATAGTGGAAGAAGTTGCTGTCTTGATGATGTCCAAAGACGATTTTCTATGGAGACATATATGTTGATACTATTTTACAGTCGCTTGAAAAGTATCTTTGTGCGACATATATCAATCAAATTATAGGCCTTCTATTATCGATTGTTTTATTTTACATGAAGTTAGTGTGGCATTTTCAAAAGGTCGTTTTCGTCGATATAGTATTAACTCCATTTAGGTAACTACACTTATTTAGTAGATGATTCAGGTAATTATTTGTAAACATTATTGAGACACCAAAGGTAGTAACGTAATGGGATATATCTAACAAAATACTTATTTTGTCAAAGCAAATGGCAATATCTGCATATTCATTACAAGCCAAAAATGCGCTCATTCCAAATATTTTGTGTTGTTTACGTTTACGATAAATCATGAGGGGGAACGTTCCCACGGGAATCACACACAATCGCTTTGTAAGACACCTGTGTAAGCAAGTCATTTATATATGACAGAGTACCTTAGGTTTTGCATGGCTGGTGATAAGTAGAAGCAAAAGGCGGTTGTGTAAAAGCTATCATAGCGATATAAACAAACCTGATGTTTATATTCACAAATAAGTGTTGGAGAGAAAAATGTATAAACAAAATTATATCTCTTCTACGTGTATTTCAAATATACTTGGAAATTTCAAACCCTGTATTTTTTTAATCTGCTATCAGCTTTTTTCAGCATCTCCGTCAATTACCCCTTTCCCCTAACCTCCTCCCTCTCACCAAACGGTGACAACCGTTTTCCAGAATGCGAGGCGTCCTTCATAAATTAGCAACCGTTTTCAGAATGACGAAACCACGTTCTTTCCTATGCAGCTTTGATATCAGTCGGAGAATATCATATGCAGCCTTCATATCAGTCGGAGAATATCCTAGGCAGCCTTGATATCAGTCGGAGAATATCCTAAGAGCACATAGATCTTACATGTCACTATTTGCATAGTGACAGAACTTTTACCATTCTACGACATTTGTATTCAATACAGTTTACGTATGTTAAATCTCAAGCAAATATCAGACGATGTCTGATGTGCGCCACGTGTAGCTGTAGATTATTTTATACAATGTTATTTTACTATCTATCGGCATTAAATGTATTGATATGTTAAAAAACACGAATGTTATGATACAATATTCATAAATTTTCAAATAACGTTCATTAAGCGGTAATAGGTTACGTGATCTTTATCCAACGTAAGGGTTCTGCTTGTATGCACTCATCGTTGCCCTGTAAATATGTATGTCGTCAAAGAAATACAGCACATTGTTTTTAAGGCAACCAAAATTCAAAATACATAATGTGTACTGACGCGAGAACGAAAACTGTAAACATGTTTGTATTAATTACAGATATTTGGAACCAAAAATTATTGGAAAGTCATTTTGACGTCATTAATAACCGATAATTGCAGAATGTGTATATACATATATGTACCCACAACTGGAAGTTTCTGAATAGGGAAACAAACCAAACACAAAAGTTATATAATAATGGTGAAAGAATATCAGCTAACATACACTCTGTTATTATTTTATAAATCTGTTATTATTTTGCAATTATTTCATGTGCGTTCTACGAATAACGGAGTGTGCTCTGTGGAGGAAAACCCCCAACAGATATAAGAGAATCTGAGAGAATACAGTAGAAGGCTGCGTATAACGAGGTATATCTATCACGTTTGATCCATAAATGATAAATTACTCATTGTTTTTTTTCTTTGCTTCCTTGTTATATTTTTCTCCGGTTTGCATTAAACATGCATAGTACAAATGCAAAAGAAACTTCTTAAACTGTTTTGCTACTGAACGTGTTGCGGTTTCCAATAATATGTTGTTTCTAAAGTTGTTAAATTATGTAAGATTTCGACTCCTTCATTGATCGTTTAGACAGTTCTCGATTAACTATTCGTTTCTAAATACACAGAAGAAAATGTATTGCATTCATCTTCTATCGACTAATATCGACTAATTACGATATATATATATATATATATATATATATATATATATATATATATATATATATATATATATATATATTACTAACAATCTCATTGCGATTCTGAACAAAACTGAGATGAAGGCTGTTTATATACATTAGTTATAAGAATGGTTTGTTGCTTTGTGTGTATCTGTCTTCATGCCGGGGTGATGGCGATGCCACACTCCTGTCAGAAAGGTCCTTGATATCTGACTCATCAAATAATGCTTTCGGACAAGAGCCTAGTTTCAGAACGTCTGCCGAATACAAGCTTGTGTGCTTTGGTATCCCAATCTACTACTTACATTATATTGACGTTGTAATACGATCAGATATCTACTGCCAACACTTTCTAGCTAATCCACCATTTTTGTGGACTTGCACAGAACTAGGGTACGAAATCAAGACGAAAGACATTTAGAAGTAAAATATGTTAATAAGCCGAACACAGTCGGCATAGAATCAAGACGAGTATTAGCCATTCTTTAAAGATTCGACGGCTTGATTGCCATTACAATAGAAATACAGAGAAAACAGTTCCATGACCATGGATATATTGCCATTAATGTCTCTGGAGTACTTATTGTTTTTCAATACGATTTTAAATTAATATACGGAATGTTCATGCATACATGCATCCTAGGAGAGTAATTACTTTCGTTTAGACGTCAGAGGGAGAACCAAATGCTAGCAAACACGCCTCATTCTTTCCAATAATGATATAATAAGGTCTAAAAGAGTTCTCTAAATATGGTTGCCAACCTTGATTTCCTTAGTAGCATGCTTCATCACATTATTGTAACTATGCAGAAAGTGCTAGTCTAATACAACTAGATCATCTCGAATAACAATATCCTGATATATCTTGCTAGATACATTGACATTGAAATACTTATTGTATATCGAAGCAAATATGCACCTGTTTAATGTTAACATCAATGATTAAATAATGTGGCTAAAGATTGAAATCAAGAAATCAATACTAATATGATGATAATAATAATAATAATAATAATAATAATAATAATAAAGGTGCAAATATATTTTAACTTTTAGCACCGGTCACACAGTGTCCACTGACAGCTGAGTTTAAATGGAATGCAAACGAGTTCATAAACTGTTCTGTATGTGTCAGTAATGCCACGTGGAACGTGACTTGGTATCGAGAGAGAAACAGCACTTATGTACCGATTCCGGAAACAAATGACCCTGATCTTTTAGCTCCCTTGTCGTTGACAAATAGCCTGGAGGAGCGAGTAGTGGCTACGGTGGATTTTTATTTGGGCGTTCTCATCTTCAAACTTGTGAACCGACATACATGTTGCTCCGACAGTGGCGTGTACAAAGTCTCGCGTCTTCCGGAAAGTATAGATCAGAACGTTACAAGCTTGTATGTTTTTGTATGCCAATCTACTACTTACACTATATTGACGTTGTAATACGATCAGATATGTACTGCCAACACTTTCTAGCTAATCAACCATTTTTGTGGACTTGAACAGAACTAGGGTACGAAATCAAGACGAAAGACATTTGGAAATAAAATATGTTAATAAGCCGAACACGTTACAATTACTGTACACGGTGGGTTTTCATATATTAAAATGCATATTAATTCCGGACGAAATATTTTAGAACGAATAACCATCAGCCAATAATCAGATAAAACAATGCCCACATTTGTTATCTAAAACTTGTTGCATCATGTTATAATTGTGCATTATGACTGCAAAATAATAAATGCATGCATATGCGTATATGTAATATGCTTATATATAATATTTTTCTTTCGGAAATGATCGTTTCATATAAAGAATATTCCTGTGTTTACGATAGTTTCTTTCATATATCTTTGAAATAGTTTATAAAGTAGCGCAAATTCCGTTAATACTGGGACAGATTGTGTCACATCAGAAGATATACATTCCTTATATCACTGAAAAAAATTCGAAAAGATTTATTATTGCGACCGATGACATCACATTATAACATATTGTCAGTGATTTATAGTAACCATGGTTTTTATTCAGCAAATTAGGGTGACTTCAAATCTTTTTGAGCACTTTAAAATATATAAATGAGCTTGGTTTAATATCTTCCTAAAAAGGTAAAATGACAAAGTATTATGAACTCATTTTAAATAAAAATGTTAATGGGAGCAACGTTTTAATGCAAAAGTCAGTGATTTAGGGTATTCGGGTGCAAACAGCAATGTATTGGGTACACATGTGTAATAATTGACAAATTACCTGAAAGGACGATAAGATATTCTAAACATGGACTAATAAATCGTATTGATTTGACGAGTACGATTTGACAATGTACTGAATTGAGTAATATAAAATATAAGGTCAGACAGATAAAAGAATGGTATAGTTTTTATTTAATTTTGACGTTCTTCTTTTTCTCCAGGTTCTGGTGAGGTATTCTACACCGTATAGGAATAAAAACGTTTGAAACGTAAAACAAAAAGCTATGTTGATCTACTTTGTATTCACCAACACTCATCATGAAAACAAGACCTATAAATGCCTTCTTGGCTACACAGAACATTTTATCCCCTTTTAGAAACTGGTAACGTATCATTTATAATCCTTTTCAAATGGATAATCACATCTGTTATTACAAAAGGATATATAGGATTTGTAGAAGGATTCAACCTATCTTTGACTTGCAGTGTGAACAATATCGGCTGCAAGACGCGAGAGATCTGTCTTGCCCTCCCTAACCCCAATACAACTTTTGCGTGCAAGAATATCAGCTTGGACACTGAAGAGATACAATAGGTACGCCTGTTCTCTGACATAGACTGAGTTCAATATCTCACGTGGCCTCCACAGTATAACTTTCTATTGCGGATAACAACTACACGCATTACAATGGAACAGTGTTCACGTTACAAAGTAATCTGACAATTGTTGTCATTGCTGGTATGTATTACTTTGCCAAATGAAATTAAGATATTTTCAGGCCGTGTTTTGCTGATACATACAATGATTTTATACGAGTGTCGAAACATCGAGAATTCTTTATTTCAAGTTAATAGATTTATACTTGTATAAGATTCACTAAATTGCAAAGTATAGACAAAGTTATCCCAAAAAAGGAAGGTAAACGGTCACTAAATTAGTCCGAACAAACTTAATCCAACTTATTTAGCATGATTGAATATATAAAGAACGATCACTTGCTACAATAAATATATAAGATGCCTACCTAAGTTATTATAGAGAGAAGATCAAAATAAATTATCATAATAATAGTGTCTTTCCGGACGGATTACATTATTCGTTTTGTTCAAAGATTCATTCAGATATAGTTTATTATTGTATCATCTATATATGTAACGACCTACCACCACGAAGTCAAACGTTTCATCCATTGGGAGGATGATTCCTTATTGAATGTGACAGTCAGTCATCATTCCGACCCTGGGAAATGATTTGCCAAGATAACCAGGTCTTTAAGCCAGAACAAAGTCAATGCATCGGAAAATGTGATTTAAACAATGATAACTAATAAAATAACGACCGCAAATGTCTATCAAATGACGTCGCAACATTACAAAGCTAGACGGCAAGGAAATAAATGTTCATAAGCGAACTTCAACATTATCAAATCGGATTAATGTAAACGAACAAATCGTAAATTATGGTAAATAATGGTCCAGATACAGCTTTGAAAAGAGGTAACTGATTGGTTTTGTACATTGTATTTTGAATATATATTTCACCTACTGTCCTATGTAACTTAAGCTGACTGTGTAGAACTGTAGATCTAGGCATTCATTTGCATGGATCAGATTATCTTAAAAAGTATCAAGTAAGTTATATATATGGCAAAACATCCACATTAATATATATATATATATATATATATATATATATATATATATATATATATATATATATATATATATATATATATATAAAAGGGTAAAGAATGTTTTCTTTCGTTCTACTCATGGTAGCTAACCTTCAAACCAATTCGCAATCAGTTGAATATTATCTATATAACTATTTTTAAATATTTCAAAATTGTCTCTTGCATCCTCCATTCCTCTAAATAACAGCACGAACACTATATAGATTGTTTATTTGATCTGTATTATTTGTTGTCTTTTCTTCATTATTATATGCTATGTGTATCTGTATTTTGTAGCTGGCCTTAGTCCACAATCTAATTAATGGTCTAGCTGAAAATTAATATTGAATTTTGTAAACAACGTTATATATAGCCTCTAGTTCTCTGTATTATATATTAAATAATTAGAACAGTATGACTGGCGGAAACACATTTGTGCCCTAACTCTTTGTATCAATGAAGTTTACTTGAAAAATAACTTATTACTAAATTAACATTCGAATTGGAATCAGTTCTATTGTTTTGTTACATGTTTATGTTGGATGGATTTTTTAAAACGTATTCACTGGAATTACAAAGTGCTCTTTGTTACTTCTTGGATTATATGATTAATCTGTAATTATAATTAATTCCGTCTAGGACATTTTGTATTCTATTATTGTGATACATCAAAACGACTTTTAACTCACCGCCATATCCCGAGCCATAGGCATATTAGCACATTCGAGATTACATGCAGATCAACGCATTGAATTTTGAATTCATTTGGAACACCACTGGAATTCAATTGGAACTGCTGGTGTTTGCCCTTTTCATTTAGTTAAAGACCGCAGAGTCTTAATGTAGCATTGGACACTATTATTGCAAAGTTTACTCATTGGCAAAGCTCGTGATCTATACCTTACTGTCAGTACAACAAAGTGCTGATTATGATGTGGGAATGAATTTGGAAGGGTTATGAGTCGAATTTGCAATTATTTGGTAGGTGGTGTTTAGTAAAACAAAGTAGATCAAGACGACGATAACTTCAAAAAACTCATCTTTGTTGAAGAGTTCAAGAATTATTTCCGTAGTAAGGTTAAAAATTATCCTGATTAACAAAGGGTCAAAAATGTAAAAGAAATGCTGCTTATACAACTGACAATTATTCAATAACTCACGAAGATTTATTTGTTAATACGTTTTCTTATTTGCAGTTTTTCTTATACAAAAAAGCATGTCAGTCTCATACGAGTACTTCCAAATCTCAATCCTAATCGAGCATAACGTTTATAAATAGGGTTTCTGAAAATAAATCATAACTTTGTCTATTGCAAGAAGAAACGGCATGTATTTTCTGATTGTTTAATAATGAAAAATAAGCAACATTATCAAAATGGAGGTATTCCAAATTCTCTAATTTCAAAAGGTAATTGTCACGGTTAAGTATTGAAATCAGTACATTCGTTGGGTCAAGCAAACCCCAGTCTGATTTTGTTTTTGCGAATTATGAACCATTCATGCCGAAATGATCTATACCATTTCTTGGTTATTCTGATACTGCCAAGCCAATCCGTATCATATAATTGTATGGGGCACGGATATATCTCAAAGTATTTTATCATCAGGCACTTTAACTTTATATGAGAAGACTTCTTCTAATGAAAGTGTCATGTCTTATTCTGTGAGTGGAATGCGGCTTTGTAAATATTCCTTTATATTGTATACATTTATAGACTTGGACTCAGGACCCGTGACAGTCGGAACAGTCTCGTCTTTACCAATCGAGGGTATTAATTATTGCCAGGCATTAGCCTAGCTTGATATAAGGTTGTATTTAATCCACTATAAAATGACAAGACATATTTGATCACAAAGTTGATCCTATTAAAGTAAGGATATCCCCGACATATGCCCAGCCTGTGCAGGTACCCGAGCTTTGACAAAGAAAACTCTTGAGAATGGCGTTGATCAGGTCATTTCTTCCTTCCTTAACTGACACATGTATTAGTCAGAATTTTGATGAGGTCACTATTGCTCCTTGTATTGATCATTCAGGAAGTATTGATCATAATTATCGTCTTTTAACATCTCATTCTCTTTATTCTAATCAGATTGACTTAAGATAGCCACTCAATGTCGAACAAGATCATAATATCTTGTGAATGTTTCAGATGACTATTAGTTTGTTACTTTGTGGTACTTATGAGAAAATGGAAACCACCTAGGGTATCCGCTGGTGACGAGCGGTACGCGAGATATAAAACTGTTGTTCCTTGGTTGAATATCTTGGCAATTCTTATTCTAGCCCATGACCTACCGTTGGCTGATCATTTGGACTACAGTAAGACTTATAGCAAGATCACGCATAATTGTTTTTTGCAAAAAATTAAAAGTGATGAGTGTAAATACTGTATATCTTGTTATACTTGCCAAATAGTAGGGTAGCCTAATCAGAAGATACAAAAGGTCGATCTGCAACCTAATCCTGCATTTGACGAAACGTTCAGCAGCAAAATGGTAGTCTGTTTCAGTTCCTTACATAAAACCAAATCAGGCAACCAGTATTTGTTTACCATAATGTGTGCGTCTAAACATTTCCAGATGCAAATCATGTGAGGAATATAAATATTGAATCAGTAGTAAATTCTTTGATAAAGACATTTTACACAATTTGGCCATCCCAAGTATATCCAATCTTATCACGGGTCAAAATATATATCTGGAATTTTCCAGAAAGTTATGCATGAATTAGACAATAATTAAATCACACTGAAAGTCACGCGGCTTTAGAAAGATTTCATCAAATGCTCAAGGATATGAGTTGGTCATAATGCTTTGTTACAGGAAAAACTGGGACGAATGTATTCATTTGCTGTTGTTTGCTATTAAGGAACAAGTTAAAGAATCATACTGTACGTGAACCATTGAAGTTATTAAAAGACTAGTTTCTTTCAAGTGAAGATTCTAAAATTAATCTTGTTGATTATGTTTCTAATTTCAAATAGAATTGCCAACGCGTGTGAGGCAACACAAATTTTTTTTTATCTCTACCCAGTCATAGAAATTAAGGTATACCTCTTTACCTTATTAAGTCTCTTTAGTCTAAGTAATCTGGTCATCATACTCTTGAAAGAAAGCACATGACTTAAATCGTAGCATCATTACTATAGGAAGGCAAAAACAAAAGCATCTTTGCCATTTAAATACACGAACGGAATATATTGATAGTAATACTCCTTTAATAATCTTTGCAACCTGCATTCAGTTTAAGATTTATTTGATGAAATGAAATGGAAGTGAATTCAGCAGTGTATAATAATCTCACATTTACAGGCACAAGGAAAGAGTGAAATAAATAGCGATCATTTGACATTCCGCACTGGATTCCAGATGTTCCTAAACAAATAAAGAAAATCTACACTAACGATAACCTTGCAGATTCTACACATGTGAAGGAGCATCCTTATAAGATGAATCCTTCCAATCAGGAATGTTTGAAAATGAAAATTCAGTATTAGCAGGGGAATGATTTCATAGAATCAATAGACTAGAGTTCACCATATATTCCTGTGTCGAAACCAAATAATACTTTCCGATGTGCACCAAAAAAAATGAAAGTGATTAGTGTCAACAAAACTGATTCATTTCCATTGTGAAGAATTGATAACTGCATTGAAAAGTTTCTATAATTGACCTTTCGAAACGTTTCTGCCAAATTCCACTCACGGCAAGAGCAAACAAAATTTCGGTATTCGTATCTACCGATGGACTTCATAAATATCAAGTGATACCTTTTTTGATGAAATGTCCACCTTGAACTTTTCAACGTTTCAGCGTCCAATGAACATGATATCATCTGTCCTGGAAAATTTTGACCCTTGCATCGATGACGTAATTAACTACAATAGCACCTGAAAAGATCAATTACAAACAATTCTGAATTTCTTTGAGCTACTCATTGATGCAAATGTGACAATTTAACTAATAGCGTGTTTTGCCGTGCTTGTGTTACTGTTTTAGGAATAATTGCCCTATAAATGCCAAGATCAATTTTATCTCTGAATTTAAACTGCCAGTCAGTTAAAAGCAACGGGTGCGATTATCTGGTATGGCTGGATATTATCGAATCTTTTTATCCAATTTTTCAATTGCTGCTGAACACCTGACCAATGCGTTGCGTAAGAAAACAAAGTTCCAATGGTCTGAAAAATACCAGGAGCTTTTGTTACGTTTAGGACTATACTTAAGAGTGCACCTGTTCATTCAACTCCTTCTCTTGTTATTGTATTAAGTGATCGGAAATCCCTTTAATTTCATTAGCGAAATGAAAATCAGAGATTATTAACATAGAGTTTGATGTTTCAGAAATACAATAATGACATCAACAAAATCAAGGGAAAACATAATCTAATTGCAGATGCACATTCACGTGTACAAAAGTGGTTTCATATATATATATTGTTTAATTTATTATACATCATCTTCTTTAATACAATTATATGTACCGTGTATTCGACCAATATGTAAAAAGACTTATTGTAAACATCTTTCGTATTCTTTAAGAGGAAACGTGCTGTGTTTATTTAATTTGCATTTTTTTTATTACTTTTCTCCATGATTATATGCGATGTGTATATCTTTGTAACTGACTTTAGTCCAACATAAAGTTAATGGTTTACCTGATGGGTGGGGCCTATTTTGTAAACAATATCTGTACTATACTTTGTCTTTAATATTGTGTGTTAGCTTTTAATATCGATATTGTTGCATGACAAATTATTCATTCTACGTTAACATCCGAAGTCGAACTAGTTTTATTCTGAAGTTTAGTTTTTAATGTGGGAGGACTTTTAAAAACAATTATTCACTGGAATGACAACGTGCTCCTTTACACTTCCTACACTAAATCATTAATTTGAATGTATCTAGAATTTAGTCTAGAACTTTGTGGATTATCATAATGTGATACTTCAAAAGAATGTTAGCACTTTACCTCATTCTAAGCTATTGACAGATTATCACATTCGAGACTACATGTTCATCAACAAATTCAATGTTTGGATTTATTTGGAACACCGCTAGAATTCAATTAGAACTCTACACATTTCTACTTGTGATAAAACGTTTAGAACTATTTGTGACAGAATTCGCAACACTGTAAGTTCTTTTTAATTTTTTGCGTTGCATTAGAAAACAATTTATTTCTTGATTTCTACAAAATATTAGTTTTCGGTCTTTCATTGCTTAGTTTCAGACAATATAGTAGTAACAAGAGAGAGAGAGAGAGAGAGAGAGAGAGAGAGAGAGAGAGACAGAGAGATAAAGACAGAGACAAATAGCCAGTGACAGAGAGAGAAGTTGACAAAGATACACATCAGATTGAGCATAAAGTGTTATACCCGTATCCACAGGTGAATGCTTGACAACATTAGCATACTGTTTTAATAATTGACTGAATAATATTGTGATACGGGTTAGAGAATATACTCAATGGAGATTAGGACCCGTGTCCGTGGTTTACGGCACACATCGACCTGCCTGTATGCTCCACCCCCTATACCATTTTGATAATGCTTACATCACCAAAAATGATGTTATGCAGTCGCTGGCACAGAGAGAGAGAGAGAGAGAGAGAGAGAGACAGAGAGCGACAGAAAGACAATGTGAGACAACGTTACTCTGAATAAAAGCTTAAAGATTATTACCCTGTTACATATTAAACTCACCCTTCAGTTCACCACTCCCTCGCATCTCCACAATCCACTCAGCCCATATTTGTAATGTGATCCAGCGTTCAATCATATTCTTAGGCAGATCAGATAAATGTAAGGATTGTGATTACCTAATATGTGGCAGTAAATTATAGTTTTAAAACTTCTCCAAGTATTTAGCCTTATCCTACCACAAATGCAAGTCCAATTTAGCAATGAGTTATTGCGTTTATTCATTGTTGCCAAGATAAGAATTTGGAACAACTTCAAACAGATACGTCAAGTTAGGTTTCCGCAGCAAAATACAATTGCCACGTGCGAAACGTAATGCAGTTTTCTCTAGTTTCTTCGAACTCACCCATTGTTCTTGCTGCAGGTATATCTGCTCTAGTCGCACACAATCAATTATCGCATGGCAGGCTGAGAAAGCTTGCATTGTCACACGAACAGAGAACTGAAAAAATAAAAGTATTAGATCTCAAATGCATGTATCTTTTATACTCTGTAAGAATGTATAATGTTGTCAAAATATTAAAGAGTAACTGAACCCAAGTAAAATGTTACATTTCATTTTTAATAAAACTTTCATCAAATGTTTAAATTATTCTCCTATTGTTCTGCTAAAAAGACCTTTTTATTTTCAAAATTAAGTTGGTACTTAATATGTAGTAAATTGAGAAAAAGAAAAACTAATGGTGATGTAAAGGCCAAGCGAAACCATTCTTTTGGTTTACAGTTTTCTCCTTCATGTAGTGACTTTTCATTTTTGCAATTACACGTAATATTCGTCCTCGTGAGTTACTTGATTCATTTAGTGTATGCTGCGTTATGCAAGGAATTAATTTTAAAATTAGTTTTTTATATTTAAACAAAATCATTCTTCCTGTACAACATGCAGTCATAATTGCCTACATCATAATTAACTGAACAGGATCTAATTGATAACGTACATTGTTGTTGTTGTTGTTGTTGTGGGGTTTAACGCCATATTTCAGCACACGATATGCTATGCATTGCGGCCAGTATTAATGGTGGAGGAAGAACCCGGGAAAACCCCGAGAAGAACCACCGACCTACGAGAAAGATAACGTAAACAGTAAGACGATTAATATGTAATGTCAAAAAATAGAAAATCAAAAGTAACAGTAATATTTGGGCAAAATATATAATAATATACCATGGGTAAATGTATATGCGTCATGGTCCAGCCAATTCTTGGCAACGTGAATGCCGTTAAATATTCACAATACAGGTCTGTTGGCAGGAAAGTACATATTATTATTCTTCGCTATCAACTGTGAAAGACTGGCATCCATGACCAGACACAATCAAATTTTATAAAGTAGAGACTTAAGAATTTTCTACTTTGAGATAAGTAATCATTTTTTTATTGTGAGTTGGGATACTGGATATTTGCGAATTCATAATAGTATGTCCAAGTCATCTCAAGCTGCGCAGTAAACGATATTTTGACACCAAGAAACGTTTAAAATACGGAATCAGTCAAAATGTATATGCCAAATGGAAAAAAACAACAATACCACGGAAATCAAAATTAACTGAATACCAGTATTAGCTGAAGCAAAGGAAGGAAATACATAAGTTTATTTTGTAATGAAAAGAACTAGACAAATCTCTTCAGGAGCCAAGAATACAATCTAGTATTAATTTTAAATATCACCTAGCTTTTGGCGATCATAGCTACTTCAGTAAGCACAAAGCAAGTTAAAGAGTGTATTTTGAAACGGGAACTCTTATCAGTGGCTGACTAAATGTAGAGACTGGATTAACTTTACAAAGAAACATTAAGTCTTTCCACGGAGTTAAATGCCAGAGGTTATATAAAGAAAAAGAAAGATGTGTTGAGCCTCGCTGAATATCAGGTTTCTAGTAAATACCGTACGTATAACACACAGTTAGAAATGTCTTGTAATGACGCGTGTTTTATGTGATACGAAATGAATTATCTCCTCGTATAGAGCTACATTCTCTGTTTGAAATATTCATTTTGGCATTAGTCTTAATACATCTAATTTCTCTGCCGGAAAGTATAATCACTAACATTGCATATATATGCGTCCTAGCTCACACCAGCACAAAGTTATAGCACTGAAAACATAAACTATAAAGCATCAAAAGCCATCCCATGGTCACAAGGAAAAGGACTGAGTCAGATTTTTCCTAGATTTCTCTTTAAATCAGATAATAATAAGGTTAACACTAATATGTTTGATCAGCATAGATATGTTGCCTTTGTGCATATTTCCTTTATATATATATATATATATATATATATATATATATATATATATATATATATATATATATATATATATATATATATATATATATATATATATATAACGTGTAGTTTTTATAACTTGAAAAGGTTTATATTTATTCGACCATGTCAAAAACAGGGATGAGCTTCCCGGCTTGTAAGTACCATGTTCGTTTTCAATACGTGTGCAATAATCTCAAAGGGTTTTCGTCATAATTTGTTATATGTCTGATAACTTCAAATAGTGGTTTGGACCATGTGATTTGGAATCATTGCGATGTATATCAAAGACATGTAGTATACTCTGACCTGGAAGTATCAACAGTTCACAGTAAATGTACTTCCTATCGGGTCATCTAGAATACTGGATGAAGTCTATTTCCTGCATGACATGGATAGGACTAAACGTAATGTCGGTCATGTTAGGACACCGAAGAAGTAACGACACACTAGGGCCTTTGTCACTTTTAGCCCTTTCTCATCATGATAGTCGCCACACCCTATATCCCCCATGACCTGACAAGCAAACTATATGCTATGTGCAATTCGTGGAATATTAACATTCATAATCTACCAATGTTACCAAGGCGCAGACACGTCCCTGAAACTATGTACGGGATCATTATACATCAGTGGCAGGCGGTTATTATGCAGCAAATACAGCATCGGTCGATAATCAAGCTATACATAGAATTCTGCGTAATACACGGGCAAGTTAGATCGGGTGCAGCTATAACGAAGACATGTTTATTTAGCTTGCCGAGAAATTCAGAGAGATAAAGCTATTTCGATTTAACTTAGCAATGTATTTTTGGCTTCCTTACATTTCAATGCGAAACTAATATGAGGTTCAGTGTGCACTGGATATAACAAAAATTGTTTTGTTAATACAAAACATATCAGGAATAATTTTAGTGAAAGCGCTGACGAAATATCCGGTTGATCTAGCATTATTATTTAATGACTTGTGTTAACCATTACAAGGGACTATGTTTGGATATGCATAATAATGTTGTGAAATAGTAATTTCAAATGGCGTATTTTTCGAGATTAGCTCATTAGAGGAGTAATTTCTTTCGTGTTGTCTTAAAAGAAGTTCTTAACATGAAGTACGTTGTTTTCCTTTGCTATATTAACACAGACAATGGCCTTCAAAGCTAAACCTGTCACACAAAACATTAACGGCTAGAGTGGAAATTTCGAAGAAAATTTGTCTTTAATAAGAAACAGACTACCAATCCTAAGCTGGCGATATGTGCAAAAATGAAAGTCAGTCTGATGTTGTAATGTCGACGTCAGTTACGGATACGCGGAACACATAATCTTTGATTCGTATCTGAAACTGACATGGACTGCACACATTGGCTTGATCATAAAACCTCACATAAATCGGCTTACAATTAGTCGTGTACCAATGATTTCAAAGAATTAATTCAAAGAACGAAGCTTGGACAGATTAATTTCTTTTGATATTAAAGAATTAGTGCGATATATACTGTCAGAAAGTCAGATTGAATCTCAAAATACTTTTAAAGAGTTTATGGAGGTCTTTAAAAATGGCGTTGAATTACAACATTAGCGGGATATATTGATTAACGTAGGAATGATTTTTGAAATAAAACGGACTAAACCAGGCTTATGAGCAGAACAAGCTAAACAATTTATAATATTGTGCAAGAAGAAACCTAATCTCTGTCATTGACTAAATCGTCAGCTCCGTCTGAAGTGCCTGAAATAATGTCTGAAACAATGTCTGAAGCGTCTGATAATGAAGCAGAGATCAAAAAGCACATCCATCAGACAATTTTTTTTTCTTTGGTTATTATTATAAGAATGGAATCGAAACTCGCTAATGAACAGTACATATTTTACAAAATTACATACACCAGTGCTGAAGAGAAGCAGCAAAAGCACAAGAGGAAATTAGTAGAAGCTAAAAATAAAACGCCCAAATCATTGATGAAATTTACAAGACGTTTTCCATTATTGGGTATATACGTCAGACTACGTCAGGGATAGATCATTTGAGGTTATTTACACATATTCATATCTGCCAGTGTTACGTACTGGTCTAGGTACTCGACGATATCTTAAATGTAGCAACTTAGTCTGGATCTGTTAGTGACTATTACTAAGCGCGTAAACAGATATTGACTCAGACATCTATGATTGAACTAACATTTGTGATTGTAAAGACAGATATGAAATAAGCGAAATAATAGTTAGGATTGAAACAATAATTTTCAGTTTCTAATCCTGCTAAACAAAATAATTACACAAGTTAATGACGGATTTTTTAATTAGGGAATCCTTACCCGTGTATAAGCATGCCTATTATGATGCAACTATATGAAATCGCACAACAGAGCATGGAATAAAATACCAGGTTGAATGCGAAAAGGCTGACATACTCGAATTATTGATATCCATAGTGGAACTAAGTCACCTACCTCTGGCTACTAATACACCATGTGTTGTCGAAACAAAAACAAACGCATTGAGCACGTGGGCAAAACATACGAATACCAAGAGGTGGAAGAAAAGCTGAGACTAACGAAATAGGACTCGTTTGAACAAAATCGCCGTTGCATTGAGAATGAACAAAATTGTCTTCGAGATGAACAAAAACTTGTTAAATCTGCTGTTGCTATCGAGGTTGCTGAGTATGTTCATGCAAAAGCTCAGCAATCACAAATACCTGACTGTAACTTTTGTACCCGTAGTTGCGAATTAGACAAACACGTGGCAATTATCCCACGCAGATATAAACCAGGTAAAGACGTTCAACAACAGTTACAAATATGATTGCATGAATGACATATTTATTAAAAAATATGGAGTTACTGAAGATATTTTCCTTGGAGCCCATCTGACTCTGCCTTTTGACAAAGAAGAATTTAAAGCTACTTCACCGTAGATTTAAAGCGGTGCCTGCGCAATCCTCATGGTAGTTACACCAGGCCAACAATGCTGAAATTGACAATGTAACGATTCTGTAGAGAAATACATCAATGAAGGATGGGGATGGACACTCGAAAGACGTGCCCAGGCTGAGGTACATATCTCTCCATATCAACCGTTTCGTGGATCTAGTTACATACCACCACTAAATTGGGTTCCAGGAAAGTCAGTAATAAATGTAAAATACGTTGACAACATATGTTTTGAATGGGCAATTTTATCAGCATTATATTCGGCTAGTGAACCCCAAGACATTTCCTTACAAATACAGGCAGCACCTGGGTGTACTCGCCTCGCACATGGTGTTTTGTAAACAGCACAGCAACAGATCCAAGAAATACTTTTCAGAATCCACTTTTAACAGCCTGGCCCATGTTAGTGGTGAACGTTTATTGATATGTTCAAGGAGTGCATCTACGACATTTGCATAATCTTTTGTTTTTATATGTTGGGAACATCGACAATGGTTAAGTTTACTTGTATACGCGCCCTTGTGCACCACAATCACGTACATGATCATGTGGTAGAAGTAAGAGTTCGGCCTGAAGGAGCCCATTAGGTGTTTGGGAATCAAGCCAACCACGTAAAATCTTTATTGGTACTGGTACGTATATGTACCACATCGCTTGTTTGATCAACCATGTTCGGGAAACCACATGAATGATATTTGTCTGACTTGCTAACCTTTCCACGGTAGTTTCAAGTTTCCAGTTCCCACACGGACTGTAGTATATTTACGATAATGTCCGGCTCTTTCTAATTAATTGCTTGTACAAATATTATGAACTTATCTCCAAGAGATATTTTTTGGCTTTAATATATCTATTGATGATCCAACTTGCGATTATTTGAATGGCACCTGGCCCGCAATGGCACTAAAGGCATGGATGAGATTCACATATTTATTGACCTGCACGGATATCGTTTGATGCTTTATAAGCAATGTCATGTCGGTAACACGCATCATCACGAACTACTGATGCTTCACTAGGTTTTGGTTGTTTATTAAAATCAAGTCGTATATCCAGCCGTTTTCACCGGATTATTTACTCCTTTAACTTTGGAAATGCAGCCGTGATTTCACCGACTTTTAAAACCCTGTTTATTAATGGCTTTTCCCTATGAACGTGAATATTTGGCTCCACATCCAGCACATATTTTATTGTACATTTTGAACTTGAGTTTCGTTTGAATTACGTGTTTTTCTCGCGACATAGTGCACAATATGAAGAAATGATTGTATTATATACCGTATCAGTCAATGACATCACGAAAAAGGAAATTCGCAGATGCTTTCAGTGAAAACAAAGACTTGAAAAAGTAAAACATTTATTGTGTTTACAGCGTAGGCAACACCCAAACCATCTAAGCATATATTTTCAAATTTCATTTCGTGCACTGATAGTTAGGCCAGCTGGATTAGGCAAAATTCAAGTGCTGTTGAATATGATTTTAAGATGGGTGAAGTAGGATCGGTTGTAAATGATTGCCTCACCGTGTTATGGTATTTTAAAAAACAAAAACGATTTTCAAAACGCGTGTAGCAGTGATGGTAACATCACCGTCGATTTCTTTCCTCTTTCGATGAATCGCCTTATATTGACGATTTAGATCCAAATGAAAACAAACTCATATAGCACGACGATATGTTGCTTGAAAATCAAGTTTAAACCGCGAAAATATTTTCACGAAACCGACACAAAAACACCTATGGAATCTATGTGACCCAACGATGCGCACATGTATCGTTTCAGGGCCAAGACGATTGTTAGATGAAAAAGGGGAGGCGTAATCAGTGTATTTTGAATGGGGCGCTAAACCTATAGAACACACACACACCAGAAATTTAAATGTTCCCCAAGAAGAAGTTTTCCAAAAATTTAAAAATTGTTCCATTAAAAGTTTAATTGGCTTGAAGTGTGTGTATTTATTACATCTGGAAGTAACAATTCCTAACTGGATCTGCATGTCGAGCAATTATACTACGTGGTTGTGTTATTAATAGAAGAACTAAGATGGACCCTCAATGTTACCGACATGGAAAAATAATCGATGTGGAACAACAGCTTCGAGATGAAACCAGCAAGAGCACGCGTATAGTCAGAGCTGCTTGCAGTGTCACAAAGTAGTCTCAACACGATTAGCAAACTGTATTAGAAGGCTATCGATTATCAAATACTTATCATGGCCTAGTTGGAGACTGTGCTGGCAGAAATAAAAAACCACCGACAACACCGGGAATAAAAAAGGAAACCTGCGGTTGCAGATTTACATAAAAATAAATGTCGATTAAAAAACTCTTTTCGTGGATCAATAATGATAATCATCCACGTGTACAAAGTTTGCTTTCCAAGTTAGAGGGATAGAGTCTGTGGCTATTATCAGGAACAAAAAGAAATAAAGGGGCAGAAGCTCTATTACGACATTACTGCCGCTAAGCGTAAAATAATCCCATACATCACCAAATTATTTATATCTTTTACATGTGGAGTCGAGTAAATATAAAGGAAGCAATCACCCATACATACGTGTATAAAAGATAACCATGGTCGATTTCCCTTTAAATATCAAACAATGAGTTGGAATCAGGTAACATTTAATGCATGTCGATAAGTGTAACATGTAGTTTTATGAAAATCGAGGTACAATGGTAATAATAGTATTATTAATCATATTACATTATTTATGTTATAATCATTCTTATTATTATTGGCAGTAGTAGTTGTCGACAATATTATGAATGTTGTGATGGTGATGTTGTTTTAATCATCATGTTGCGAATAATAATAATAATAATAATAATAATAATAATAATACAGTAATAATAATAATAATAATAATAATAATAGCAGTAATAATGAAGGTAATGAAAACGATCATGATGTTAATGGTGAATAATGTTAGGTCTTTGGTTGATATGGTAGTGATGTAAATAGCTATAAATTGATAATACACACCTCCGGTGGCGTAAGTGGTTGCAGCGTCCGCCTCGAATGCGAGAGGTTGCGAGTTCGATCCCCGACCGAGTCATAACAAAGACTGATACAAATGGTACTAGCATCAACCTCACTTGGCGCTCAGCTCATTTTGTTCCGTTTATAACCTATATGAATAGTTACTGATGACATGTGCCATACTATAAACATGTACCATATGATTCGTGCCTGCCATAACGACATTAGCTTGGTATTGACACTTGTCGTCTGCAAAAGTACTCAAGTTCGTTCCTTATTTTAGTTGTCTCCTCCTTTGCGTGTGAGTATCAGCAAGACACGTTAATATAGTTTGCATCATATATTGTACATCGTGGATTTTAGCGCTGTATTTACAATCCGATCGATGGTCCTTTCTTTAATTTATACAATGTATGTTTTGGAATAACTACTCAGCTTGTAAAGTTATTTAAAAAATGATTCACTTTTTTATGCATCTTTATCCGTCCTGTTTTCGAGTCTTTACCGATATTTTACTTATAGGCCTAGTTTTCCAGTTTTATAATATAGACAGAAGCTCTAGCATTGCATTTTTCTTAGATGATTATGAACATTGCATCTACAAGTCCTCTAACATTGCATCTACAGGTCCTCTAACATTGCATCTACAGGTCCTCTAACATTGCATCTACAGGTCCTCTAACATTGCATCTACAGGTCCTCTTCCTACTTGAAACATCAGATAATCAGACTAGTTATTGCTGCTACAAATTCATATACTACTATTATTCCTTCAACAATGAATATTACTGATAAAAGCTTTGATAACTTATTTAACTGAGAATACTAGCGGTTACAAAATATATATGTACATAACACGACAATACAGTGTTACTGCGTCATTAATAATTGTATTTTTCTCTTTCAATTGTACTTGTATGAATGATGAGCCTCGGTTTCTCTTCCGCTATATAATATATATAAACACGGGATCTGAATGGCCATATCATTCTTCCTAAGGGTTATACGTCTAACATATTTAGAAATATGAAATACAATTTCAGATATAATGACAACTTACACATCTACACAGCCTCATCACATTTTCTAAGGAAAATAGGAAATAACGGGGGTTTAATGTGCGTGTCAAACATGTTAGAAAACTAATGAAAGTCATGTATACATAGGGAAGATAAATTACACATATGAGACAGTGATGCAAGAATTAAGACACAATACAGTCATGGAAGATTTTTTTTTAAAATCAACAGGAGTACGAAAAAGGACAAGGAAGAGAGAGATTAGGACAGTGGGTGAAGGTTGTGGTGGGCTTTATCACTGATATAAATTGTGATGGTATTGTGCAGCAAAAATTCCCTTGAAGAATTAAGAGAATGCTAAAATATACTGGAGTTGTAGCAGTAGCTGTATCAGCAAAAATTTAAAATTTAATATTATTATTGGTGATATTATTAGCAGTAATATGAACTAGTAACAACAGGAAGTCATCTTGTTTTCACTCTTTTTGTTCAGTAAAACCCAGACACCTTCTATATTCAGTTTAGTGTAAATCAATATACCGGGTCTTGCTACACTAAAGGTATTCAAATAGTTTTTCTTGAACATAAGGCAGTTGCGACTAAACAATTTTGATACGTCATTTCCAACGGTACATACACACACACCCTTTGGTACTATAATCTCACTCAAACATGTCATATGTGGGAAGTAAGTTGCCGTCAGAGCTAATTATATAATCAGCTGCTGTTTTAATAAATAAAGCTTGAATGCAAGGTTTGTAATACAAATTAGTGTTATAATGCGTCAGTTTTGTGAACAAAAATATTCAGTGACCATGTTAAGTGATGCTATTATAGTTTCGGATACAACGGCTGTATTGATAATTTGGTAGTTGGAGAACACCTTATTTGCGTGTACGCTTCTCTGCAGTTTCAAGTCAGGAGATAAGACTATCTCACACATAAAAATGCATTGAAACCAGTCAATGGATCAGTTAGATAAGACATTATGTTATCAATTTATGGATCTGGATTTGGATTTTTTGGAGTTTAACCTTAACAATGTTTTAGTCATAACGATACAGTGTCTGCAGTGTGGTATTGTATAGTGATGTATAGTACTGGGACATCAAAACACAGACATGTATCATGATGTTCCACCCAGTCAGATTATCCTGACACCAGGCCGACCAGTCCTAACACTCACCTCTTAATGCTGAGCGCCAAGCGAGGCAGCTGTTAGTACCGTTTTTGTAAGTCTTTGGTATGACTCGGCCGGGGATCGAACCCACGACCTCCCGCATCCGAGGCGGACGCTCTAACCACTAGGCCACCGGAGCGGTTGATACATGAAGACAAAACATTATGTAAAATGAACCCTCCGCATGCCCCAGTATATTAAACAAAAAGAAAAACGAAAACATAATACCATCAAAACTTTATATATAAAGAAAATAAACATTCTGATCTAGTCACAACTATTTATAAAAAAATAACATGCTTTTAGAAAACATGAGGTTATATGGGAAGTTAAACGATCCAGTGTGTGCTAAAAGAGATAAAACACATCCATGCTGAATAGTTTTAAGATCAATACTTGTCTTATTTTGATGACTCAAACACATCAATAATTATTGCATGTGTACAGTCTTTGCAGTTGTAAATTAACATCTGATATATCTTTAACTTAATTAGTTTGCAGATTGATGCAGAGTGCGAACCTAATACCCTGGCATCTATCCAGAACAGCATTCACCCACACATTAGGGATTTAATATTAAAATTTAGTACCAAGCAAGTTCCCACATGTGCCGTTCATGAAGGTGTTGGAGGCGAAAAGGAAATTCATTAAAGCAATGGGGTAAGAGAACAATCTCCAGGAAAACATCAACATCTTATATGTGAAGGATACCTTTGCTGCAACTGATGTAAATTTATTTATATAATGCACATTTTGTTTTGAAATTCAATACCTAAATCACAATCCTGAAAAGGTAATGATGGTTAAACAATAACACCAGGTTCTTTTGTAAAATGGATATGGACTTTTAGGTGTCACTCTACTACGAACGAAGTATCGTTCCCAAAGACACACTAAGGCAGCAGACAGGACTGGTTGTATATCTAACCATCACGCTTGGATTACAAGTCTGTCTACTATACCACTGGAACTCGCAGATACGCCGAGATATCTAATAAAGCCTTATGGATGCACCTACCAAGGCAATGTTTGGGCACTGGAAATATGACACGGATAGATATTGCTGCTACGCTTTGGTACAATGTTGTATTTCATAATTTCATCAGTGAGAAGATTACAGTTTTAATCACCACTTCCAGATTTTGTACAGTTTGATTCTTATGCTTGAACAGGTTATTTAGCCTCTAAACATATTTCAGAGTATTATTGTTTATATACTCATATCATAAAACAAAAATAACAAAAGCATGAACTACTAGCCTATTATTGGGAATATGTTAGCAACACTAAAAATGGAGAAGCCATCAACCTAACATATGATGTTGATACAATTTCCCATAAAGAATACAATTAATCAGAGGACATTTCCAAACATATTTCTATAAACGTACTGGATAATATCAGGATTAAGGGTCTTATTTTTGCAGCTTTTTATTTAACTTAATTTTATTTACTCAACATTTCTGATAAACACAATAATTTGTTGACTTTTGAAGTTTTTTCTTTCTTTCACAACACCCAATGGAAACATATTTATTCACATGTGTCTTCCAAACAAACAGTCCTCCAGAAACACCTTAATATTCCAAGTGAATTCCTGGAGGGCAAGCTCGTTCGTCCGCCACTGTGGTACAGATCGTGAACTTTCGAACCTGAAGCAGAAAAACGGATGTTATGGTTACATCCAAGTGCTTTATTCTGGTGGAAGGCACGGAAAGAAAATGAAACAACAACATATCTATACTATAAACTATTCTAATTATATCGTTTTGTATATTCAAAATTAAAAAAGCTTACAATTCAGGTCACGGTGAAGCCAATGATTCAAATGTCAGAAAAGAATATTAATGTCAAGGAATTGTATGTGGTCAATATTTATTCAATATTTGTGAGCAAATTTCACTCGAGTTTATTTGCCGGATACAGCGTTCCCCGAGGGTTATTTTAGCCGTGGGTATTCAGAATACTGAGTTCATTTTACCCATTGCTGCACTAAGAAAGCACCTGTAACGATAAACCGGTACCTTTAGGGCCAATTGTCGTTGTATTATCACAAAACAACGACCTTTTTCAGGAAGGTGTCCGCTTTAACTTATTTAACTATCGTTGTTAGTATATGCCATACAAATCTACAAATAATTCAATGTGTCATTCCAAGAGTATGACGTGATACCGTCGGCACGAGTGCCATAGGTAGCAGACACGTCGATATACTTTGATCTCCCTTGATGACAGAATCATGCATTGTATATATTTGGGCATACACATTATACGTTTTGATAAATTCATATATCGATCATATTTGTGTATATGTTTCATATCTTAATTCTTGTTTGCTTACTCCATTAAGTACTCTGATTAGTTCCGTTCAGGAACTATACCTTTTCCTTGCATCAATCGTTGAATTCTGCGTATCATTCTGTTCAATCCATTGGTGGAAGTGATTTTGTCAGATTCATTCATGTTCCACATACATTACATACATGAAATTGTTTTCATTTTCTTAGCTAAATATAATCACCATGCGGCTTCACCCTGCTAAAATTTGATCTTAAAGAGTATAGGTCTTGTATATACTCTTGCAATAGGATGAAAGTTATCTTATAACCATTCAAGAAATGAAAAATTAAACTTTACAAAGAAGACTTGGCCACTAATCCATGGTGGTGACATTAATATGACAGAAGATTTTAGTATAATGTGAAGGGTATCCATATGTAGTATATTTCTGATGTTACACATTATGTTTATAGATGCAACAATAGTCATATTTCATTACGATAGTTCACATTTTAACGCGTGTGTGTGTGTGTGTTTGTGTGTGTGTGTTTGTGTGTGTGTGTGTGTGAGAGAGAGAGAGAGAGAGAGAGATTTTGATTTTTAACGTAGCTTTAAAAACTTTTCATTCATATCTACGATATCTGCAATGTAACAGTTTATAGCGATGTCTAGCACTGGTGCATCATAACACAGACATGTAGTATCATCCCACCCAGTCACATTATCCTAACACCAGGCCGACAAGTACTAACACTATCCTCTTAATGGTGAGCGTCTAGCGAGGCAGTTGTTAGTAACATTTTTATAAGTCTTTGGTATGATTCGGCCGAGGTTCGAACCTGCGACCTGCCGCATACGAGGCGGTCGCTCTAACCACTAGGCCACCGGAGTGGTCTAAAAATTGTTTGTATAATCGCTTATCTATGTGGAAGTAAAGAACATATGAGTAGCTTTGTACCGAAAAGAATTTCTCTTTTTGGATAAGCATTAGAACATCTGCACGTACAATTAACACATCGGAGTGACTAAAACCAAGGACTATTGCAAAACGTCATACTCTGAGACTAAAAAAACCCATTTAAAAATGGTATCAGAGTAATTATTTTCCCTTGATTGTTTTATTTTAATCTAAGACAATACTGATCAAACTCTGTTGTCTTAGCACACACGTTTTATATTTTTGAATCCTTTTTGTCTGAACAGATAATATTCTTGCCCGTTTGATATTATTATTATTATTATTATTATTATTATTATTAGTAGTAGTAGTAGTAGTAGCAGTAGTAGTAGTAATATCACAAAGTCGTATGCTTTCATAAGCAAGTATGGATATGCGATTATAAAGGGTTTTGTATCTGGAGCGCATTATAAGATATTTTACCTTATATGTTGGAATGATTATATACACAAAACGATGCTCTTTATTCGTAGACAGACGTTGCAATTGACAATATACATCTAAACGAGGTATGCATGCATTTGGCTTCTTACTATATATCTATTGAATATTTGCAATATAGAAACATAATTCTTCCAATAATAATATTTGACCCAAATTTTGCAAGCAAAGTAGGCTGAATAATTACACAAACATATTACAGTATAATATTGAAGATCTGCAGATCTTTCTTCCTCTCTTCCAATGAATCATTTCTTATCTAATCAACACTAATTGTGAAATTTGAATATATTGACCATTATAACAAGTACAATGAATGATGTCAACAAGAAAACCTATTCTGAACGATATTCTGTAATATGTAAATGAGGGGGTGAGGTGGGAAAACATTTATATGTTTCCCGTCATGGGCATTCTCATTTCACGAATCCTCAGACTCCGCATATCTAAACATGCTGTCCGTCTACTGATGTATTACAAAGTTGCACACTGAACCGAAAAACGTGTTATCTGTTACGTAATTACGCTTATTGTGCTAAGCTACTTTGACAAATAAGATATCTGCTACCATAATGTTTTAACGCCGGGACAATTTGTACAAGATAACGTTTTTTAATTCAATGTTTAATCTTGCTCTATCAATATTGCTGAAAGTTAATGTGCTATGCTCACCTAGTACTTGTGGTTGCCCCATCAGTGTTCAAATATGTTTCAGTAGTCGATATTTGCAAGAAAATGTATTTATATACGTACAGACTTACATAAACTCCCAGCATTATTATTTGTGATGTTCAAAATATTTCTCTCTTGCTGAAGGTCCTAAAACGTTACGTAATCTTAGAGACAAGAGGCAATTGTATCAAGTAAAAATATATTATTAACATGTTGTATTACAGATCACACATTGTTAAATGGATAAGTCTATAAAAATCACAAATCAACATTCAACGTTCCATCGTTCCGTTTAAGTAACCCCACAGTTACATCCGTCAAATCGTCCTATGTTGCAATTTGTTTGGGCTGGATAGACACACTCTCCTGTGCAATTGTCCGAATTGCTCCTGTAGTGTAAACCTGGTTGGCAGGTCCCCTCCTTGGGTTCAGTGGTGCACGTGATGTACTTGTTACAGTCATAAGGATGTGAGTACTGGCACGTTGGCTTTCTTTTTGTGCAAAAATCAGCTGCAAGAAATCCAGTTCATTCGGTTTAGAGTTGAAGAACTCTCAACATTCAGAAGTTTTAATTAGGCATACAATTCTCTCACTTTTCACGGAATATATATATATATATATATATATATATATGTGTATATATATATATATATATATATATATATATATATATATATATATACAGTTTTCAACACATTTACTAACATCAAGATATAAGACTACTAAAATCGGACACCTTAACATGGATGAGCGTGGTTGGTTTAGTCTACATACGATATCATGTTAATAAAATCAGGAAAGAAGAAGTGGGATGTCAAAAATTTCCATCAATCTGGAAATAATATAAATATTGTTAAAAATATGATTAAAATAAAGTATTACCTGGAATAATTTTTATGCATATCGGCTGTGAGTATTTATGATTTCCACCTGTAGAATAGGTGCATCTGAAACACCTATCCTGAAGAAAATTGAGATTAACCATATACTCTGTTAATATCAGGGTGACGTTTGCTTTCCAGATATAGCCTTCTTGGTAGTATCTTGATGTTAGATTTGTTCCCCATGCAATGTAATCTTTTCCTTTTTGTGCAGTGGCTTCTACTGTCAAGCTTGCATTTGTACAGCCTGTGCTTGCTTGACACTGTAATACGTTTTCTTTGCCTTGGATCAATCCACTTAGAATGGTTAAGGTTGGGTCACTTGGATAATCTATTAAGAACATTATTATTATTATTATTATTATTATTATTATGTACTGCTCTTTGTAAAATTAAAATGTCTAGATTTTGCCAGTAGAAATACTATACCATGTCTTTCCTATCTAGAAGAATCAATTTGTGCAATTTATAAAGATAGTAGATTTAAGTGAAACATCGAATACTATATTAATTCATCGTATTTACAGTATATTAACTCTATCTTGAAATAAACTTTAAAGTAAATATCCACAACTAAGCAGCGCAAATCAAACGTAGTATATGAGGCAAAATATTCAGAGTCAGTACTCTCTCTCTTTCTCTGTATATATATATATATATATATATATATATATATATATATATATATATATATATATATACACACACAGAATATTGATAGGGTGACAGACAGAGAGGCATATGCAGCAGGGATATCCATGAGTAGAGTGCAGCTTTTCATTTGTGTTGTGTAATATACTCTAATGTAGTGTATGTACAGGCCACAATCATAAATGAATTTTAGCACTTGATCAATAATTGTGTGTGTGAGTTCTTACTTCTTGCATTAGCCAAAATTACATTCCATTTCAGAATTTGTATTTTAATTACAACTTATTAATCCTTATTTCAGTGCGTAACGTGTGAAAGGGGAGAAGTGGAAAGAATGATATTTAATAAAGGTTAGTAGATATTTGTGGAAAGTAGTAGCCAACGACTATTGTGGCGAAACGGATATAGAGGATCTCAAATGGGTAATGATTTAATGTTGAATTTATGAAACGAGTTGAATATTGTCTAGCTTTTGCTTGCCAAAGCTCTCAAAAGCTGGCCATTATTTAACGAGTTTCATGGACTTTATATTAAATCATTACAAATTTGAGATTCTTTTTATCACATTGTTTTTATTTCAGTATAAAATATTTAGATAGAAAGAAGAATGAATAATTTCTTTCATTCTGACAGACGTGGTACATTTCATTTGTTGTACGTAAAAAATAGTCCGAAGCAAAGTTGAAATATTAAAGTCAGTTTATACATTTTTGCCAAATATAAATCAAAGAATAAGCATCCATTCAAATAAACAGAAACTTTACAAAAGACAAAAATATTTTTCAACTCAAAATGTCCAATGTGTAAGATGTCAAGTTGTTTGATTCGGTGCACAATATCAGTTTGAATTGGCCTGCAGAACACAGTGCCAGTCTTTACCTTTAAATTCTACATAATGACTAAACATTACACTGTTGCAATATTTTTTGAAAAGAAGATTATTGGATGCTGAAATACACATATTTACTGTAATGTATTTTTGACCGGATATTTGCAGTACTTGATTTTGGAACATTAGACTGTACAGAAGACGTAAACAAATTTCAGATTGAGTCGGAGTTGCATCACATAATTACCTCGTAAATATGCAGTGATTGGATACACTTCTGTCAATTTTCTAACGGGTTTATGTCCATGTTCTTCTGTGAACAGAGGTTATTTTATTTATTTCGTAAGTCAACATTTAAACCACGCTTGTAGATAGGGTGGATTCCATGCTCTAGGCCCTCCCCCCACCCCGTCTAGAACCAAGTTACGCATTCACTATAAACTAAGCAATACCCTTACTTTTACTTGTTTTTGTTGTTGTCGTGAAGATTTGGGCATTTTTCATGTTATGATATGTTATACATAACATAGCAAGCCAACGCGGTGGTAAATTCGCCATATTCAGAGAGACGAGACTATTTTACCACAAATCATTTATTCGACATAAGACTCTAAACGCGACTCCTAAGGAGTTTACCAAAATGGGGATTTTATAGCTTACCTTTAATTTAGGGTATGCATGGGTACGTTACGTTGCATGAGTTGCACGGCTTGCATTCGTTCATAAGATTGAAATCATATCTTTTTGGAAGAACAATGCATTTAATTCCCATTGACACATATATCAATTTGAGCCACCATAATTGTAAATTTTCACCATCGGTAAACGCAATAATACTTCCATGCGGTACACGATGTCTTGGTGTTAGGGTGGAATGGAATTTGTTCATCCCTTAGTTTCTGGAAACTACTTAGAGACTTTGTTAGATAGATGTACTAGATACTAGATATTCAATTAGTGACAGACAAGCAGTAATTAATGACAACAATGCCATTTCTATTATTTTGAATATTTTACCTGAAATTTAAAGCCAAAGTTTCATACACTTTAGGCGTATGTTTAAAATTGGTCATCGGTATTTAGAAAACTTGGAAAAGTGTTTAATTTCGTCATCTATGGTTCTTTCAAAATTCCACTTTATTTGTCTTGTTTTTGTATTGCTATAAATACAAAACGGCAATAAAACTCACTAAAAGAAATACATGCAACACTTGCCTATCACTTTGACATGTGTATAGTGCACTTTTGTTCCCATCCGTGACGTCACTGTCAGAGAATAGTTTCCTTCGTCATAGCATTGGACACGCGAAAAATTAATACGCGTATTTAGCGTTCCACTCCTCTCCCACTTTGCTGAGAAGCGGCCTCTTTCTTGAACATTGTCAGGAATGCGTATCCCAGTTTGATATAGGATGGACATTTTGTTTTCGCCACTCACTTTGTCAAAACTTACTGTCGTGCTACCTACAACTTTCAATTTACACTCAAGTGCCTTATTGGAATTCAGTTCATATTCGGATTCACACGGACATGCAGCTGTAAAACACATAATATAGCTTAATCGTTTGATAACTGTAGGTAGTTTTGAAGACACTCCATAGAATACAACATCATAATAGTGTTACAAAGGTCTAAAGTAAACGATCCGTTCGATAAGAGAATCCAACAGGATAAATCATGAAATAAACTTTGATATTAATTAAGATATTTGGTGTTTCTAAATAACGAACTGAGTTAGATTGCAGAAAATAAAACATATTTATATAATTCCATTAGCATTGTAGTTGGCTGTAACAAAATGTAGGCGATAACAGTGTTGCGTGACAAACGCCTCATGCATACGATTACTTGGACAAAATTATAATATAGGATTTAAAGGTAATTTATTATGAAGAAACATTTTATATGAATATGAATTGTTGATGTTTCTTAATGGAATGTTTATAAACAAAGATCCAATATAGATTCATATGGTACACATGATTCAAAGAGGACAAACTGAAAAAAAACTCTTAACTCAAATGACTTTAATCGGTACTCGCAAAACTGGTATAATAGATTTAAAAGAATCGTAATGAAAATAAATCCGGTTACATTTATAGATAATGTAGCAAGAGTGCTCCATCTCTGTGAGACGTTTACCAACGGGGTAATTCGTGGACCAGCCTAATATCGCTTTTCTGTTGGTGGTTTAACACTTTTGCATCATGGAGGCAAATGAATCCATCGGGACTACATGCTATATAAAATGAGAGAATGTTTAGGTTGCACGTAGTTTAAAACCCGGAATTTTATAGGGTGTTAGACTTGGAGATGTTTTCGCGCGATGGAAGATATTCTTCTCTTTTCTATGAAAATTAAACTTGAAGTTTTAAGGTATTGTGAATTAATAAAACAGGCAAACAAATAATACACGCTACTTCATGTTAAAAATTATTCAGAAATTGAATATGTGACCTACCTTTTACCTTGTATAAAAGGCTTTGCTCTGCTTTGCCATTGCTATCCGACAGTACAACGAAGTACTTCCCTGCGTGTCTACATTGACTGTTTGATATGTTAATATTCAGAACTATTTGGAAATTCCCCTTGTCTATGTGGGAAATCCAAATAGAAATTTCACGTCCATCCAATGACCAAGTTCCGTTGGTAAAATTGAGATTGACATTCTGCAGAATTGTTACATTTTGCCCATTGCTTTCTTGAAGTAGATTCAGAACCTTTGTGTTTTGTACCGGTGACATATCGAACTTCAACGAACCAATTGATCCCTCAGGTACTCCATCTGGTAAATAATGTATCGTAAAATATTGGGGATATTCTACAAATATACAACGATATTGCGAAACATCTATAAACTTAATATTAAATCACTACATTTGAATTATACGGATCAGGCCATTACAATATTCGTGCTCGTCATAATCTTAATGAAACGTTCCAATGCAATAGAGTAGAATCCTGTGTTGTACACTAACAGGATAATGTTGACACAGCATTTCTAGGATGAATTTTCCGAAAGTCACTTGAAACGATAAGCACCCTATAAACCTAAAAATGTTGAGAGGATACAATATTATCATTCATATTCTGTTGTCTTTCTTTCTAGATTTCAAAATAATTTCAGCAATGCTGTCTTTCAGTAAATAGCATGAAGATCTTTATTGTCTTATTTTGTAGGAAAATATATTGTTTACTTTGCTTTCATTAGTTAAAATAATATATACTAAACAACCATCATAACTAGTGCAGATATTTGTCATTCATAAGACTCGGCTTCTAGTGGTTTGAGCGTCCACCTCGGATATGGGAGGTCACGGGATCGAACCCCGGGCCGAGTTATACCAAACACTTATGCTAGCAGCTGCCTCGCTTGAAGCTCTGCATTAAGAGGAATTGCTAGGAGTGGTCGGCCTGGTGTCAGGATAATGTGACTGGGTGGGACATGATGCCCCAGTGCTAGACATCACTATAAAATGTCACACTGGATATATCGTAGCGATATGACTGAAAAAGTGTTAAAGCTACGTTTAAAATCCATGTCACACACACACACACACACACACACACACACACACACACAGAGCGTCTAAATTCCACTATAAGTTAAAATGAACGATCCGAAAAATAAATACATAAAGAAAAGATATATCTTCCCATCGTTTTTTAAAATAAAATTTCACTGTTTCGATTTTATTTCCAATAATAAAGTTGTGTTTAAAGCAGGTAAGCATGTATGTATACTTTTCATCCTTAATGGATACCTGGGAACATGCAGCTGTGATGGACAAGATGATTTCGGATAGTAGTCGATTTAATATGTAAAATGTTTTACAATTATGCCACCCTCGCTCCATAAAAATGTACAAAAGTTATTACATTGTTATCTGAATTAACAAATGAATTTATTCAATGTTGATATTTCACAATTCGTCAAAAATCAAGATCAAACGGTATTCATGGAATGATGTTCGGTTATACTTTAATTTCTATGTTTGGTCGAAATTCTTTAATTTGGGCTCGAATGCACTAGGTCTTCCGTTAATTCGGTTATTTAAGATGTTTTAATGTAATTGGTTAGGCATACCCTATTTAATGAATTTGTAACTTTTCATTCATTTTGAGTCTCTTCATCATGCATTTCACACACATACACACAGAGATACACACACATACACACATATACAAAAACACATACACACACATATACACACCCATACACACACAGACGCACGCAGAAAAACACATATATATTGTTTTATAATTAGCACTAATACAAAAGAAATAAATATTGCAAGGTAAGTAACATCTGCCCTCCCCCAAAAGAAGGGACGAACTAATAAAATAAAAAATACCAGAGCAAATGAAACAAAATAAAGCCGAACACCTAAACAAAAATCAAGTTATTTTTTTCATTTAATGAATTAGAGAGCGATGAAACAGACTAAGTGATAGAGTTTTTTTTAAAATTGTGTTTAACATACCATCTGGCGGCGGCATCGTAGTTGGTGGATCGATAGTTGTAGGTATAGGTACTACATGGGAGAAAAGAAAAACAGTAATAAAATGCAAGGATCTATCTATTTAAGACTTTATTAGGTTTAGTGTATAACACATTGAGCATATGACATCCAGCGTCAATTTCATTAATTGTAAACTTTAGGTTTACTTTTATCTCATCACTTCACTACAACAGCATCAACAACAACTACTGATAATAACGACATTGGCGACATGCGATAAGCCTCTAGCGACGAAAACTATATGATAAACTACTGGAGTTATAATATTATTACAATGAAGAAAAAGAAAAGAAGAATAAGAAGAAGTTATAAAAGCGAAGATTATGGTGATACTGATGAAAGAGATGGCATTAGCGACGCCAATAAGTTTCATAATGTAACATAAATATTCACAATACGTAAGTTAATGTAACTCTTAAATAATCCGACTGCTATGGGCTCATACCGTTTCGTATCACGTTCCAAACTGTAATATAAATATACACATCATTTTTAAGGTCCAAAGCTGTAATTGTTTAGCATGGAGGGCGTAATAAATTCATGAGACATTTAGTGCATAATATTGTTTTCCTGATTTGTATATAAATGCGGGGATTTCACTTCTACAAGGTGTTTCAATCAATATAAACAACAAAGCACAAATCTCTTATCTAAAACCATAGCTGCCACTCAGCCGTAAAACAAACAGACAACGCCTTTGTTTCAAACGACTCTAATGCCCCCAATGCATACATAATTGTCAATATAATACTACTACTACTACTACTACTACTACCACTACTACTACTACTACTAATAATAACAATAATACTCATAATAATGATGATAATAATAATAATAATAATAATAATAATAACAATAACAATAATAATAATAATAATAATAATAAGAAGAAGAAGAAGAAGAAGACTAGAATAATTCAATTTATTACAATTACATGAAATTCTTGTCATTTCTTTTATTACAGTATAATTTAATTTATTACAATTACATGAAATTCTACTCATTTCATTTATTACGGTATAATTCAATTATTACAATTACATGAATTTCTACTCATTTCATTTATTACAGTAGAATTCCATTTATTACAATTACATGAAATTCTACTCATTTCATTTATATTTTAATGTAAGGGCTTTCAAAATTTAAGATACAATCAGAATGTTTGGTGTAAATACATTTAGAGTCGAGTATCTTACCAAAGGACACATCACCATAGCCGACATAGATTGATCCAATGGTAGGATGCAAAACTTCACCTTTTCGATCTCTATCGTACCTCCATTAGCTGCCTCGTACTACACGCATTGCATGAAATCATATCAGGCTTTATAAAAAATGTCCTAACACCACAGAAGGGTTGAATGAAACAAGCTCTCAATCCTTTATAAAAGTAAAAAGTCAAGCACAGAAAGAAGTTAAAGTACATGCATATCTAATTAGATAAAGAACATTTGCATATACTAATACCATTCAAATTTCATTTAATAAAAGGTATTCGGGAATGAAGTACAGACGTATGAAAGGACCACATCATAAAAAAGTGTCCCCCTCTGCCGTCGCGGGGATGGGGGTTAGAAGTGGGTACGTGTGCCAAAGTCCCCAGATTTGGACCACAAATTTCCTGGTAGACCTATTTACGTCTGTCGCTTTTAGACTATGTATTTAACTCCATACATATATGTCACGTGACTGATTACTAAACGATAGCTTCACTAGTGCCTATTACCTTCTCTGTTGGTCACCAGCAGATAGGTAACCACACCCAAGGCGGCCAATGTCAATACCAAGAGTGGTATACTCAGTATAAGCCTGGAACCGACGCAATACGAGCAGAACCTTTTGCAGGACTGGCAGCACAATGTCAAGTTCTTTTTTGGCCGCAGTGGCTTAAAAGCAGGCGGCATAGGTAGAGGGCGTTTTCGCTGAAATAAAGAGTAGTAATGTAGTTTGTACATCCAAATTATATACCTACTGCAAGCTTTCCTTATGACCTGTCTTTAATTAATCCGTACTGCGTCCTTTTTAATTTTTATTCGTTATATATTTCTTTTAGAAAATGTCCAACTTTAGATAACCGTAAGGTAAAATGTGTTGATGTCCTTTATTTGCAGACAAAAGATGTTTCTTGCTGGAAGGCACTAATTTACTAGCTTAAACTAATTTCAGTATAACAACTTGATGACTATCAGGTGAAACAGAACTTCACTGAAACGTCATGACGACTAGAAGACATTAATTTAGTAGGTGAAAAGTATTTAAATATACATATTAGCTAAAGTAAAAAGTGTCTTATCATTCATGCCTCAAGAAGGTTGGATTGTAACAATGTCCACGATGAACACATTTCTGATTAGCTCATATGCACAAATTTCGGTACAAACGTTTTCTTTGTTAGAAATCCAAAACTTTTATTCAATTTTATTGATATTAAGCTTGCGTATGGATTGCATCTAATATATCCCTAATGCCATTTCCAAAATTCATCGCATTTACATTGCAAGTTTAAAGCTAATATGTGAAATTATTCTATTGTTATCTAAATAGATATGACACCTTAACGGTGCCCTGTTTTATGACGGTAAAACAAGCTTGTGGAATCGGATACAGTTATATTAAAAAAAACCCAAAAAACAATTGGATGTTTTCATGAATTCAGTAAATTTAAGACTGATAACTAAAAGTTAGAAGAAATGGATGAATATTTATAAAAAGGAGGAGGTAAAGAACAAAGTTAAAACCAGACCTAAGAAACAAAACAAATTTGACCCATTTGACGTTGACGACACCCAAATATACAAATCTTGCCACCCAACCGAATTTGATGCTACCATCTAAGGTGTAGAGAGGTACATTTCTGATGTGAAATCATGGATGACATGTAACAAGCTGCAGATGAATGATGTCATTCTGATCACAACACAAATACTTTCTTAGACACATCCTTTACCTCAAACAATAAATATCAACAACACCAACATTAAATTCACACAATCATTACGAAACCAATGTGTTACTCTGGACAGTAATCTCACGTTGCACGAACATAACATGAACATATGAAATGCTGCATATATTGAGCTGAGACGCGTCAGCTCCATTCACAAATATCTTTCAATTGATGACACTAAAACACTTGTATGTTGGTGAGTACATTCAAGACTGGACTATTGTAACTCAATTATGTCTGCTTTATCTCAGTATCTACTTCAGAAACTTCAAAACGTTCAAAACATATCTGCTCGGATTATACTTAGAGTACAACGATCAGAGCATACTTCCTCGCTTCTATTTTCATTACACTGGCTATCCATTCGATCCAGAATCAAACATAAAATTTGTTCTCTGTGCTACGTTTAAATGACGGACTCCTGTCCAAAAATATCCATCCAATGTCACCCATGTGTACACACCAGCAAGATACTTACGCTCCTCTTCTGACAGGCGTATACTCATTATTCCCACTACAAAAACGAAGTAAAATGAACAACGTTCTTTAGCATACCAGGGCCAAGCAACGTGGAATGAATTGCCCACTGAACTTAGAGACAAAATAAAAGTGATCCCATTCAAGAGTGCTCTCCAAACTCACTTATGTCGACTGCAAGAACAAACTTAAAGACCTAATAATGTTCCCTACTTTAAATATTTTCAGCATGTTTTTTGTTAATTTCATGGTGTTTTTTGTGTAATAATATCATTATATATGTTGTTTCTTATGATATAAGTGTTGTGTAATGTTGTAAAGCGCTTAGAACTTCTGAGGTGCTATACAATGTCCTCATTATTATTATTATTATTATTATTATTATTATTATTATTATTGTTATCTCTATTCAGTATTGATTTCCTATTACTTACACCTCTTCTACCATAATTTCAATGGCAAATATGTCAAAAACAATATTTAATGTGTTGCAAACTTGTGTTGCATTCTACCTACATAGCTTCAAAATTGGTCCAGATCTTTTAATGAACAAGATATTATATTGGCGATACGTGAGACATTTGCAATTTAATTTATCTAAATGTGTCTATTACTTGAATGCAGTAATTTATATATAATTAGGTACACTACTAAGTTGTATTATTGTATATTATTATACATCTATAGTGGACCAATGTACGTTTACTATATAAATGAGTAAACATTGAATATGTTGATCATTAATTATGCTACGCCAGCGCAGCAAATGTTATCAACTTCGGAGTTAGACATTAAATGTGTTAGGAAATTTGATTAATCATTGAATTGACTGCCTTGTGCATTTTTATCAATAAATTGCTTGTCGGCATTAGTCACTTGTATTGTAGGACAGAATATACAAATTTATGGCACCCTTGATCAGTCGTCTTGTTTATAATTTGATGGACTTGGTATGTATAGTAGAATAAAATATGAAAGAATATGGCTTGCTTGGACAATCGAGTATTATTTAATTTGAGAGCTTGCATCGGACTTGGTATTAGTCAAAAGCTTAGTCCAAAACATGGGAGTTTATTGCAGACTTGGTCTGTAAAGTAGTATATAATTTGAGATCGATTGAAAGGTATCTGAGACATGAAACTGTGTGGCACATTATGTCCCTACAATATTCTCAAATATGAATTTGTATAACTTACTAGGTCTATACAATAGTACGTAGCTTTCAAGTTTCTGATACAGTTGGTACAGAGAATGGTAAATAATGTGAATTATGTTACGGACTTGATCGTTTGAGTAGCATATAACATCGTGGTTTATATTGCACTTAGTCTATAAAGTCATATATTACACAAGGATTTGTTGCACACTTGGTATATAAAGTCGTATAGTACAGGAAGTTTTGTTGCACACTTGGTATATAAAGAGAAATGAATGAGAGTTTACGGCACACTTTCTCAATAAAGTAGCATGGGACATGAGGGTTTACGACGTACATGTTCTATAGAGTAGCATGGACCATGAGCTTTGTTACGAGCATCATCACCATTGCATGATAACATGAGAGTTTGGTACTCACTGTGTCTAGAGATTATTATAGAACCGTTGGCCGTGTAAAGCACTTGGTCTATTTGGCGCATTTACTATTACTTAATCACTTCTTTTTATTATATGTTTCGTAATGGAATAATGAAATATATAAATGTAAGAACAATGTTATCGCCAGTGTCGATACCAATTGAATAGCCACAGTGGCGATGTCACTTTGGAGTCATTTTTTCCCCATTCAGGTGATTCTTCTGCCTTTAGGCATGTTATTCAAATTGGCATTTCCATATTTAGGCCTTTTATTTTATTCATTTTCATCATCATCATCATTATAATCACCGTCGTCATCTTCTTCTACTTTTTCATCATCTTCTTCTCTCTCTATCTGTCTCTGTCTCTTTCTCTCTCTCTCTCTCTCTCTCTCTCTCTCTCTCTCTCTCTCTGACACAGACAGACATGTATCCACATGAATATAATTTAAATCATATCAATAAAGTAATTTTTCTACTATACATCAATATATAATTATTATTATTATTATTATTATTGAGCTGTTTCAGTACAAACAGTCTTAGATTTAATCTCTCCTTGAGTTTGCTTCTTACCTTAAGACCTATGTCGTTAATGGCTGCATATCCCTCATTTATCTATATGGAATATAAGGAAAGATGGTTACGTATAAAGCATATCAGAATAGTAACACAAGGTTTCGACTGGACTACTAGAAGTAATTTATGATAGTGGACATTTGAGATCCTAGCAATATGCAATTTTCTGAGCTGCAATACCTAGTACAGGCTAAAAGTTAGAAATTACTCCTTAAATTAACATAATCTTGAATGCATGTGAAAGTAGTTTTATATTCTGCAGTTTTAAACTTTCCGGGATTATAGAAAATATATCAATAATGTGATAAGGAAATATATGGTAAGTAAAGACATTTGCTGAATAACTAAATACGTTGCGATAGCTCGCTAACTATTATGTCGAAACCACATGTTTAAAATTCCATATATTTTCCCCTTTGCCAGATAAACGATTTGTCACGAAAGGAGAAAGAATGCGTTATTTTTTTTTTTTTTTAAAAGTGACATTTAAGTTCTCTTAACTATGGTCGTATCAATATACAGCTTAGATGTTTTTTTTTTTTAATTAGATACAGTTTTAAAGACTATGCGATTAATTTAGAAGGGTAAAAACAGTATAAAGTGATGACTTAATTAAGATATGCATATCCTATTTGTTGTCACTGTAGTCGTAACATTATAGGACTATGCATAACGAACTTTAGGTACCTGTTTCAGCACAGCACGAAAACACGAAAACGAGACGAACTATATCAGACATTCTCGAGAACAAGCAATTAAGTTTTTTTATTAAAGCTAAGCATCCATTATACCTTTGGCAGTTTTTCACGAATTCGTCCGTTACCTCTTTACTGTCTTGTTGACTTTAGATTTAAAATATATATCTGGAACAATCACTCACAGCTTCAGATATTCTATTTTACGTTACCTTACCTTAGGCCTTCCATGCTCAGCGACTTAGTTATTGTATGAATTTAAGTCATATATATATATATATATATATATATATATATATATATATATATATATATATATATATATATATATATATATATATATATATATATTACAATTGTTACATACAGTTATCTCTTACAGTTTAAAACTTATATTTAGCTTATAAAAAGACACTTACATAGCTTTCCATTTTGGCTGCTGAATCGCCAGAACCGTTGAATGTGTTTTCTGTTGGGTAGGAACTAGTAGACGACATTGTAGATGCGTTCAGTTCAAGCTGTATAAAAATAAACAAAATGCAATACAAGAATGCTCTGTTTCTTATGTGCTCATACGCATACAATAATTCATGTACATAAAGATATGGATGCATATAAGCATATAAAACACACACACACACACACACACACACACAGACACACACACACACACACACACACACATATATATATATATATATATATATATATATATATATATATATATATATATATATATATATGTGTGTGTGTGTCTCTGTGTGGGTGTAGTATGTACTTTGTATCAACGATATACCACGAGATGCATAAATTTTGTTTTAAAAGGAAACGAGACCTAAAATAGTTAAACGAGTGGTATATCACTGATACAGCGAACATACTATATTTTAATTATATCATATACGAATACATTTATTTGACCTTTGAACGGAGTTAGTTGTCGAGATTCATCTTTGAAATGACTGAATGATGGAAACCACATTCCTGCTGAGTGTGTCCGCTAAAAATGTAGTTCTGTCCTTTTGTGCCTGTTCGCCATCGCTTTTTATATTGATAAGTTGATTGATTTTGTTTTTTAGTTTCTTTATTATTCACATTGATTAAATCAATATAAGTTGCACTTATTATTTATACATGAACGATGGTTTTAGTGAAAAATGTAGAGCACTAATAACACACTAGTAGTGAATTTCGGTTGTTTAGCGACAATGGGAAAATACATTAGAGACCCCCCATGGGCACGTTTGGGGGCAACAATTTTTGGCACATTCTGGGGACGTTGAGCGACAATGGGAATTTAACATGGGGAATATTGGGCCTGTATGGCGACAAAGGAAAGATTGCTTGTTGTATAGGGACAATAGGAATTGAACAGGTGAAGTTAAGTCACGGTACTGGATATTGTAACAACGTAGCAAGGGTCTGACCTGAATACGCGCTACTCTAGGTCGAGACAAATACAGCAGATATATAGACATAGACATATACAACACACATATATAGATTGATGAACATCAATCTATCGCACCAAAACTACAAAATCGACTTAAAATAGTTTAGGTAAAGAGAGTAAATATCTTTTCGAGACAGTGGAGTGGTCATGAAAAGGGCCTTTGGGTTTCTTCTTTCTTCCTCCACCAGCATCTAAAATTTTGCATCACATTTTTGGTCTTCTTCTCACTCTACTCTTCCACCTGTTTCTCCTTCCCCTCCTCCTCTTTCTTCCTCTTCTCATTCTCATTATCCTCTTCCTTTTCTATATATTTATTCCATTCCCTCATTTACTTTCTGTCCTCTTCATTATCCTTTTCCGTTTTTCTTTTTCATCATCTTCCTTAACATTTCCTTTGACCTTTCTTACATTGTTTGTATCCATTTTGACTCGATGGAGACTGTAATAAAAATCGTCATCTAGTTTGACTAGCATCTCCTCGATCAGTCCCAAATTATCGAGAACGTTTTGCAGCTTCTTCATCTTGTCGAAGTGATTACTTGCCATATGGGTGTTTTCAAGGCTGAATGGCGCGAATGACAAACACTCGACTTTATTTGTTTCAAGCACGGACGTGAAGGACAACATTCATTACACTAACTTCACATATTATCTATAATCCACACAAACGTACGCGAACTCATACACTCACTCCTTTGCTGATATATATATATATATATATATATATATATATATATATATATATATATATATATATATATATATATATATATATATATATATATATATATATATCAGCAAAGGGGTGAGTGTTTGTAATCACACTACCCCACATTCAGACAAGCTGACAACTTAAATAATCTCTTTTCTAGAGATTTGGTTTCCCCTGAAAAGGGCTGTTTTTGAACTTCAGATGCACCTCTTAACGTGTGCACTTTTCCAGGTTTGACCCCTCACACGCAACTCTAGTCCTGTTCCAAGTTCAGCCTTGCCCTTGGGAGCGCACTGTTTGATTGGCTTCAGCATCTCAATCTTCAGTTTGTGCGATTTTGAAGACTTCTTCTAGCCTCCTTCTCTTATTCCACAAACGTGGATACCTTGGTCTATTTACCTCATGCTAACGCAACTCCGCCTCCCAGGTTTCCGTCTGGAGGAACACGTGTCTCTGTACTGGTGGTAGTGGTTGTGGATGAGGTAGTGGCTGTGTTGGTGTAGTAGTGGTGTTACCAGAGGCTTAACCTCTCACACTGACCTAATCATCAGGTGAGGCAAGATCCTTTATTCCTTCTTTATCTTCTTTCTCTTCACCTCTTCCTCAATCCTGGCTTCTTCCTGTATTGTCTACATCGCCAGTTCATCCAGGATCCGCCTGGCATACTCCAGGTGCATCTGAAGGTCTAACAATTTTGCTATTCTGTTCATGTTAACGAGTGAATGCTGGGTAGCCTAAATGACGAACGCTTTCAATTTATAGGTCGTAAGCGCGGACGTGATGGAAAATATCCCCTGATACCAAAACTCCACAAGTTTCAGCATTCGAACCATTCAGCCAGGGGATGTCGCAGGAATAACACTGGAGCGCGTGTCACTATATCGACAAGGGAGGAGACGGGAGCTGTAAAAGCTTGATGCACATGGGCCATGACGAACTATCAAAACAGAAGAAAAGGTAGCATGGCCATATGCATGTGTAAGACACCCACGGAGAACTAGCTACCTATCCGTCGAGTCTGAATACTAAAGCTTGGATTGTAATTAGTGACTGGCTACACCATTAATCCAGTATCAACGCTGAGGCCGGAAAGCTATCATGTCTGGGGAAAGGAAATGGCGGACTTCATCTGGAGGAGGTGCACCCACGTTGTTGCCTTCGGATGAGAAACATGCCAACCCCAGCACCAGTGTAGACCACAATCAAGACATGCCTGGACGTTCCTGAACTCGACACGAATATGTCGAGTAATTACCATATTGCCTGTTTGAATGCATGCGGTTCTCGCAATGACTTGAGAACCACTTTTGATATCTTTATTTCATTAATCTGATTTGATCCTTTGGTTACCACCATCGAAATTATCCATATTACTTATGCGTGATATTAAATATTTATCTAGTCATTTTGACTTAACTGATTGTTACTATTTTAGAAAATGGGAAGTACACTTTGTACACAAATATCTAATTTCATTAGCGAATCATCAAGAAATGTATTGACGTATTTGATTTGATTAATTTGATGTGATTAATTGCACAGGTGGCTTTCATATTTTTTTTGTCCATTAAAATAACTGGATTTGATTAAGTACGGGCTGGCGTGTTAGGGCTTTGTGCATTTGCACCCTCTGCGGGTCCCTTATCTTGTCTCTCCCGAACATCCGTACCATGAAGAAGTGGAACAATTTCCACCCCTCAAAACTCAGTTGTCCTGATGAGACGTGATAGCCCGATCAATCGCAAAGGGCGTCTCATTCTGCTTTGGTAGACACCTGCTTTGAGTATTCCGCTTATTGGAGTTTCACACTCTCTCAGAGTCAATATCTCCTTTGGTGACCTTGCTCTCCTCTTCTCCGGTGCATAAATTCTTCTTCTGTCGGTAGTAAGTCATGCATGTTTGGGTCTGCTATATCGGATCGGGTTGTTTCCTTTGAAGGGCCTAGGGTTTTGCTGGAGTGTATGACTTCTTTTGCATTTTGATGGTTCGGGCTCTTTGAGTTTGTTAGTCAATTTTTGTTCTTGCCTTGTGGTAATAGTTGGGTTTGAGCCAATGTTCCCGGTTGGATTGTTTTACTTTTGTTGCTGGTGGTAGTAGGATTTTGGGCATCTGGAGTGAAATCAAAAGCCCACAAAACTCAGCCTCTTGCATAATCCTCGTATGAAATACCGTGACTGGTGTTAGTCCTAACTTTCCGGTGGCTTCGTACAGGGACAAATACGATCTCAAGTAATTCCTCTTGGCACTAAAGTCAGGTTCAAAGGGGCTGGTACACAAAGATTCGCCAAAGTGATGAAAGTTGAAAGGATTTGCATTGTGTGCTCTGTTGAAGGCCCAGTTCTAGACAATGCCAATGATTAAACATTTGGGCAATTGTCCCTGGAACAGATGATCTTCAATCATGGATCTCTGACACTTGGGAATAGTGAAGGTTTCCACTTCCACTCGTCGTATTTGATACTTGGCCTAAAAGTGTGACTGATGTTATTTCAGACTTTAGGTAACACTTCCACGCGTCGGACGTAGTCTGGCTTCCTCGATTTCGGTTTTGTAAACGGGACCATCAGCCATCAAATGGAAAGCGATACTGCTTCGATCCAGTCTCAGGCGGACATCAATACCGTTCAGCAAATACTTCACTTGCAACCCCATGTCCAAACGCAAACGATCCATTAGTTATAAGCTTTTGTCGTTTATGATTTGTTTTCGTCGCTCTTCAAATCCATCATTGTCGTAGAATATTTTGTCGAACTCGCACGGGTCGTTATGTTTCTATAGCACTCATGCATCCACATGAGTGTCCTTAGCGTCTGTTCCGTACGTCAAGAGGTTTTCCAGGTAGGCACGGTAAGGGTAAGTATCCATACTTATATTAACCAGTTAGGTATTCAATTACAAATCCACTTCGCTGAATAAAGAATGCATCAAATTATTTACGGGAGCTACTTCATCCGTGGCCTCTATTTTACCTCCATCATTATCTACAACTTTGACTTTCAAGTACAAGTAACTGCTATTCAGATCGATGTAATCTTTGAATGTCCTTTGATTTCAAACTCAGTGGGAACTGAATCCGTCAGAGGAGACGGGATGAAATTATACCATTGTGATTATTGCATCGTCATCATAGTGGTTGGCATGGCAAATAGCTCAAGTTTCCGACATGGAACACGAGGATAATTTTCGATGCATCACTTTCTTTCTTTCTTCTTTGTCCCTGAATATTTTTAATAATCAAAAATGTTTAAATCTCGAATGATAATTCTTTTCTCGGTCGCCTTTTTAGATCTATGGGTGTGAGGTCCTCTGGACTGGTGCGTTCGTCGTCTCTTTCTACCATGTCCTTCGTGTAGCGTCAGGAAAACAGGAATGCCTGACTCGGCAGCGTCCAGGGGCACTTATAAGAGTTTCTCCTTGGCCCAAAATGTCTTTGTCCGTTTGAAGCAAGAGATTTTGTCTGCTCTCAATAGAGCTTCTTTAGGACTTTGTTTGTCGATGATGACATTTTAGAGAAATTCGTTGCCTTGTGTCAACACGACATCTTTCAAGGCGTGCAATCCTCGTGCCACCATTGGTTTCAAAACGGGACCAAAGAACGAAACGTCGACTTCAGCATATCTGCTAAACCATGTCCTTGCTGTGGAGCGACTCGCCGGTATAAGGGATACATGACTTACAAGTTATTAGATAATCGTTTTCTGAAATGGAGTTTCACCGTGATTTTCCCTTCGATGAATGCAATATTTTGTTCCAGATCTCCTTTTATAGCAATGTTGACAGTGTCAAAATACGACTTAGCGACGGGCAAATAGTGAGGATGTACAAATTGCGATGAACATGATATGTGTTTCCGCCTTCCTCTTCAGCGTTCGCGCAAGAATCTACTTTAAAAGGAATGACCCACAGTAATGGTACGGAAGTGTGTCCTACCACGTTGTACTTCACCACATCGGAGTTCACAAAGATCAAACTTAGTCATTGGTTCAGTTCTACCGGGAATCGAAAATACTTTGCAAAAGTCTGGTTTTCGTAAACCATTGCTAATTTGCATTTTTGTCTCTACTTTATTCTTCATCTCGATGTCCCAACCCAAAATATCAAATTATTCACGACACAATTAAATACTTATCGTTTTCTCATCCAGAAATTTCATCAGTAGGCGACGAACCAATTAATGGTACTCGATAGTGACACTTTTTCTGAATATGTCCATATATTTCCAAAACGCTACCTTGAATCTGGTAGCAAATGCATCCACCAAATCCTGACCACTAAATAACCAGGACGAATGAAAAAGTCATAGACGTGACGTGAAAGATCATGGCTCTTAAAAGGATGTGTAGGTTTGTTTTTACCAGCACCAAGTGTTGTTGGGAAAGACCTCAATGGAACTGTCACTGGGTAACATTAAATGAAAGTCATAGTTGTTATTCATAATTCAATCGTTCTGCTGTCCCAGGGGTCACTGGAAGTGAGAGAAGTGCCCAAATGGGGATTGTTGTTCGAGTGGTAACCATTGAAAGGGTGGCTGATGTTAGACGCAAAACCCCCATTGTTCCCGTTGAGGAGTATTTCAGGGAATGAATCTGAAGAACGTAACAGATGAAACGGCTCATTAAAATGGTCAACAATTGTTTGTCTACTTGTTGCAAACTCAAATAGGCAATGTCAGCACCGATGACACAATACGCCACTAAGATTTGGCAGAAAAAGTCGCTTTACGTGTTAGGCACACGTTCTCCACACCACACGCACAAGGGTTACATTTGTAGATCTTGCAGAGACGACCTCGGTGAAGGTGTGGACACTGCAGTGGTAGCGGTTGAGGCTGCGTTGAAGGGCACGATGGTCACTTGTTTTTATAGTAGATGACATGCGAAGCATCGATCCAAGAATCAAAACTGGAATAATATCCTTTCCAACGCACTTTGACTTCGTTGACACTGCGTTTTCCATTTTTACGAGTTGTTCGTTAAGAATGCTTTTTTGGTCACGCGTTGTAACTCGGGCAAGTAAAAAATTCCTTTTAACACTTCCCCGTTCATGTCTTACAATTTATAGACGGAAGGATGACGGCCGGGCACTCGTCCATCGACAAGAAACAATTCAGCCGTCCAGTCGGATAAGTAACTTTTGTCGAAAGTGCGTTTTGTTTTTTCAATGCACACTCAATCTGTAGCTACCAACACTCCACCTTTCTTTGGGATGTACCAAACAGGTGCTCGAAAACAGCCACTTCGTTGTCGGGAGTCACTTCTTGGGGGGGGGGGGTACATCCGATGATCCGATGGTACAATTGGTAGTAAGCTTAAACCAGGTGCGGGAAGACGTCGAGAGAGTGTTGATGCGTAACATATTTCCACATACGTTCTTTCAAAGTGAGTTGCAAACGTTCCACGATGATGGGTTTGGTTTCGGGATTATCGGTGGTGAAAACATGAATGTCATGTTTCTTCAATTCTTTTTGGAAAGCTTGGTTCATACATTCGGTGCCTTTGTCGGTTTGCCATCGAAGAGGGGGTGACGACCACTTTGTTTCAACACCAGTTTGAAGTCAATGCCACGGACAAGGCAAATTTAGTTGACACAAAACAAACATCTGTAGCCACGATTGTAGCTGGCCAAATTAGAGATATTGGCTAAATCGGCTTGCCATTGATGACCGATGCTCTTCACTCGTGTGTGACTTCTGGAAATTTTCGTCGAATGGTTCTGTGTAAATTGTACGTGTCTTGTTCTTGTAACCATCGTTGCACTTTAGTTAAACGGACAATTTTCAGTCATGTTCTTGCAGCATGATACAATTTCTGAAATTCTCCATAACTAGCAGGATGGGATGGATCGTAGTAAATGCTGACTAACACGTTCGCTATTTTGTAATAAGTCACCCACTCTTCGATGATGATATATTAGGTGGGGCGAGATGGTGGTTTGGAAACGGCTTTTTACGTGTTCGACGTGCTTTGGGAGTAGAAGTTATGGATAGTGGTGGCGGTAAGGGTGGTAATATGATGGGTTTGGTCTTCTTTTATTTTTCACTTCTGGTTTCCCTTCTTTCGTTTTCACTTCTGTCGACGGAGGAGTGGACATCATCTTTTTAACCCAAACGTTGAGTTTTTCTCGTTGAGGAGTGGATCGATGGGTCAAGAAGGACTCTGCAATCTAACAAGAGATGGGAGCTGTTTGCAGTGTTTGAAAAACTTCACGCACCTCTTCTTCCTCTGCCATCCTTAGGGCTGCGTTTGGTGGACTTTTCATCAGGTCTCAGAATCGTTCAAAGTTGATAAAGCTATTTCTTCTAAAGCTTTCTCGTGAAAACGTTGCAATCGTTGCAACAGTTGACCTACCTTAGCGATTTTTCGTTTCTTACAAATCGCTGCGATCCACCAACGATTGCTGTTTGTTTTGTAACTGGGACATCTGGGTCAAATGAGGATTGGAAGTTAAATGCGGGGTCTGTTGTTCTTGCCAACGATGGAATTCCATCCATTGTTTGTAAGGCACTAAAGTCAATTTTCGTTTTTCCATCAGTTTCCAAATATCACGTCTGAGATCTTGTGGCCAAAGAGGTCCGTTTTATCTTGTTGGTTCCTTTTTATCTTGCTCCCACGAGTCCTCACACCATTGTTCCCAATGCATCTTTCAGAAAGGGTTCTAACAACATGGCGAAATTCCTCCTAGTTGAAGCAATATAATTTTCTTTTAACGAATGGGTATTTTCTTCTGGATAATTTGGCGAAGAACGTGTCGATGCTTGGGTAAGCATTCTTTCTGATGCCTTTCAAGACGTTCAGACAAAATTCACACACGTTATCGACGAGGTCTCTGTAGGCAGTTTAAATGATTTGTTTTCGCATGGGTGTATGTGCTTTAGACAGGAAGAACAACACGTCCCAACGTTTGGCTAAACTTGGAAGAATTCTTTTCCTTTTCTTTTTTTAGGGGTAGAAGAGGAATGGCTTCTCGGGGTGACACCTTTATTTCTTTGTTTGTTCCGGGGCACACCCAAATAAGACACTGACGTCGATGACTTGGCAATTACCCTATTATCTTTTTTGTGTGACTATGTCATCGTCAAAAATCTTGAAACTTTTTCCCAAACCGTTATACAATCCTCATCTTTTGTCGCTCCTTTTTTTCTTTGGACGATTGCCTCTTTTCAGGGGTGACGTCGATGCTTGGCTAAGTATTTGTTTTCGGATAACGAGACTGTCCTTATCTTTTCCGTTATCCTTTTTGGACAGATGAACGACGATGATGATGTGTGCACTTCTTTGAGGGGATATATTTGAACGTCCAGGGACACAAAAACACTGATCTACATCCTTTATCGCAGGTCTGTTTATACTGGAATGCGTCGCCTCTGATAGTCTTCACGTCGTATCAACTTGACGACAGGCATGACGCGTCGTGGAGGGGTTTGCAAATCACTAGATAAAGACAGTTCTTGCTTGGATAAATCCAGTATAGTCTATAACATGCCCGACCTCTCTTGGACTTTAATTTTGGAGGCAGGTATCTTATGAGCACCTGTCATTGCAGCTAAAGAGGCGGAGGGTATCACCGCTAGAGCTGAAGTTCTTGGAGACGCGGGTTTCCATTGTGTCCTCAGATGAGGAAGAACATATGTCAAACTGGGTTTGGTAGGCATCACCAACAACGGAGACGTGTGAGAACCTGGGGCTACTGGAAACACGGTCACCGTCGCTGAAGTTCGTAGTGTGCGAATGTAAGGTTGCGTCCTAGCCGAAGTGCCTTTCTTTGCGGGTAGAAACTATTTTCTATGGGCTTTTCTTTTTCTGGGGACTATTCCTTTCCAGGGGTTGCGACCTGATCTCAGCACTGTTACTCTTTTTCTTTTTCTGGGTTTGTTTGACATTTTTGGGTGTGGCTTTTTTCTTGCGAAGGACTTTGGGGATCTTGGATCCAATTTTAAGAGGGAGCGAATGAAGACACTTCCTAGAGAACCGCTACCTCCAGGTTTCAAAATGACTTGATTTTAGTTTGAGTGTCGATGCATGGATCGCCTTGACCTTCTTGCAAGAGACTGTACGCCGATTGCCACTCTTTGTAATACCACTTGATCCGTTGTGTTGGATGATTGAACAAATGATGGTTATTCTCGATCAAATGTTTGACAATTGTTTGACAAATTTGATTTTGTCTGAACAGATGAGTCCGGCAATTAATATGTTGAAGGGACTGCGATGATTCTAGTTACTATTTTAACTGGACGCTTGAATTTAGAATCACAACTCTTGGGTATAATTGGCCACATCAATCCTATACCTATTAAAATGTTAAGGGACACTGGAGCTTCTCATAGTCTTTTATTGTCGGGTACTTTGTCTTTATCTGAGAAGTCTTCTTTTAATGAGAGTGTTCTTATTCAGGGAGTAGAGTGCGGCTTTGTTAATGCTCCTCTCCACTGTGCACATTTGTCATCAGACGTAATCTCAGGATCTGTGGCAGTCGGCATAGTGTATGTTTTGCCCGTTGAGGGCAATCATTTATTACTTAGCAACGACCTAGCTGGAAACAACGTTGTGGTTAATCCACTTGCAACTGACAAGCTTGTTTGGATCCGAAAGTTGATCCAATTGAAAATGAATTCCCTGATTTATTTCCAGCTTGTACAGTTACAAGAGATATGGCAAAGAAAACTCTTGAAAATTATGTTGATAAAGAAAGTATTCCTCTAGCTGACTTATGCATTGGTCAGGCATTTGATGAGGTCACTTTCTTTCCTTGCTTGTCAATCAGAATGTCTTGATCACAGTGATCTTTTAACTATTCATTCTAATCAGGGTGAAAAACGATAATCACTTGTTGTCGAAAAGAAAAAAGATCCTGAGATCTGTTGGTTTCAAAGGGCCATTAGTGTGACTGAAGCCACTGAAGCGCCTGTCTGTTATTTCATTTAAAATGGAATTCTTATGAGACAATGGAGTTTTCCCGAGGTACCTGCTAATGACGATATTCAGTGTACTATAACACTGTATTTCCAAAACATTACCAATAGGAGATACTTAACTTGGCCCATGAAACTCCTTTGGCTGATCATTTAGGGATTAATAAGATTTATCACAACATCTTAACTTACTTTCGTTTGGCCTAAAATCAAAATGAATGCCTGTAAATACTCTAGATCTTGTCATACATGTCAAATGAAAGCGAAACCCAATCAGAAAGTACGTAAGGCTTGTCTACAACCTATTCCTGCCTTTGATATACCATGTAGTAGACCTTTGGTAGATTGTGTTGGTCCCTTACCTAAGACCAAGTTATGTAATCAATACATGTTGACCATTATGTGTGCGTCAACAAGGTTTCCAGAGGCAATTCTTTTGAGGAATATTAAATCTAAAACAATAGTAAAAGCGTTGATAAAGCATTTTTTAAAGCTCCATTTGGCCTTGCCAAATCTATCCAGTCTGATCGAGGGGCAAATGGTATGTCAAGAACTCTCCAAGTAATTATGCTTGAATTTGGCATTCAGCAATTCAAGTCAAAAGTGAAATTACTATTTTATAGAACTACAGTAGAGAGAACGTTTGAGTCTGATGACAAAGTTTTTTCTCTCTTGCCCATTCATCAAAATTTTCTTCAGTTTAGATATTGTGGCTTTACAAAGTTAAGAAGAAAATGAATGAGTTAAATTATAATATTAGGGCTCCTGGGATCTAAATAAATTATAGGAGTACCAGTCTAATGAAAGCCATAATAAACACGCAATTAATTTAGTTTTACCCGACCCACTCAGTGAAGATTTAAGTGTAAGAATATCATCGGATTCTACTGATATTAGAGTGACAAATCTTCGGACTTCAGAAATTATGAAAGACCCGGATCAGAAATTTACAGATTTTCAAGTGCAAGAAATAAATGAGCCTTTATAGTTGTTAAATGAATTTGAGCACTTCTTTCCAGATTTTCTTACAAGAACAAACACAATTTTCCAAGATGTTGAAATTGTAAATTCCAAACCCGCGAAACAACACCTGTACAGAATGAACCCCCTCAAACAGGAATACTCGAAGAAAGAAATTTAGTATTTGCTGAGGAATGATTTTATAGAGCCCAGGAAAAGTTCCAAAAATAAATAAAACATTCCGTGTTTGAACTGATTATGGGAAAGTAAATAGTGCGACAAAAACAGGTCAATTTCCCTTACCAAGATTCGAAGACTGTATTGCTAAGATCTGAAATGCCAAGTATGTCAACATTTTGACCTTCTCAAAAGATTTTGTCAAATTCCACTAACGGAAAGAGCAAAGAAAATGTTGGCATTCGTGACGCCAGATATAATTATCAATATAAAGTAATGTCGTTGGGATGAAAGGGTCGCCAAGTACTTCTCCACGTCTCTTGAATATGATTACGTCTAGTCTAGACAATTGTGATGCTTATATCAATGATGCCATCATCTACAACGACACCTGGAAAGAACATTTAGCAAACAATTCGGAAATTCTTTGAAAGACTCACACAAGCAAATTTGAAAATTAATTTATCAAAAGTGAGTTCTGCCGTGCTAGTGTAACTTTTCTAGGACATATTTTGGGACATGGACAAAATTAACCAACATATGCTAAGGTCAAGGCTATCTCTGAATTCCCTGTGCCTGTTAATATAAATCAACTGATGCGATATTTAGGTATGGCTGGATACTTTTGAAAATTTTGTTCCCATTTTTCTATAATTGGTGAACCCCTGACAAGTTTTAGAGTAAGAAAAACAAGTTCCTTTGGACTGAAAAATATCACGAGGCTTTTCACAAGTTTAAAGGCATACTTACAAGCGCGCCAGTTGTTACAGCTTCAAATTTCAGTCAATCATTTAAACTGTCTCTTGATGCAAGTGGAGTTGGGGTTGGAGCAGTTTTGATTCAAGAAGATGAAAATGGTATAGATCATCCTCCGTGCTTGTTTTCTAAGAAATGCAATAAGCACCAAACAAATTATTCAAGAATCGAGAAAGAATGTTTGTCTTTGATATTGGCGTTACAATATTTTGAAGTTTACATTAGTTCAGCTCCTTTTTTGATCATTGTATTTAGCGACCACAATCCTTTTACTTTCATCCACAAGATGAGAAGAAAAGAAATCAAAGACTACTAATGTGGAGTTTGTTATTACAGGAATATAATATTGACATCAGCACATCAATGGAAAAGATAATTTAATAGCAGATGCACTTTTCCGTGTATATAAATGTATTATTTCATGTACACTTTATATAATTTATAAGAATTCTTTTTAACCTCATGTTTAATTAATCTATGGGAAAAAGAAAGATTTATTATATAAATCTTTTTCTTTATGGGGGAAGTGTTATTTATATCTGATTTAATTTATAATTGATTAATTTAATTGTTTGAACGTTTTAAAACCTTTTTATTTTTAATTTTATTAGATGTAAAAGTAATGTAATTTCGTTTCCAGAAATTAGTTTGACCGGACTGTTATGCTGACCTGGTCTCTGACCTTGATTGAGAACCAAGTAAACTACTTTTTTTTAAAATCCATTCTTAATGTGTGAATGATAGTAGTGAAATCAAGGTTGACTGGGACTACGTGCCTTTAGACGTAAATACTTCTACGCTGTTCACAAAAATTCTGGAGATTTGACCCTAATCAAGGAATCTGTTTTGCGTCTCATGTTACTGTATAACCTTTGTCTGTAGAGAAATTATTCAGTCGGTCTTCTAAATACTGTGACGTAAAGGTGTTCCTTTTGTTGTGATCAGTTTGGAGTTATATTTAAATTTTTATTCAAATTATTTGGATTCTAAAAGATTGTTTTTCTGGAAATATTTGAGTGCTTATACAGAATTCTTGGAAAAGATATTTATTTAAATTTTATTTGGAAATTCAAGCACAGGAATATTATTGTCTGTGGAATAACAAAGAAATATAGACGCTACAGCACCATACTGACTACTGTATACGTCATCGCCTTCCATTTTAGATATTTAGCCGGGACTCTAACTTGAATTCATTAAAACATTTCATTACTAGGACTTCTAAAATTTAATTTGTGGATTATTCTTTATTATTTTGGATTTGATTATTAAAACTGTAAGTTAGTTTTTCATTTTTACAGTGTTTTTCCAGAGAAATAAATTATTTGTCAAATTTTTCAAAGCTTGTTGTGTTCAGTCTCCTTTTTACTGTTTATTAGAGCCTAAACACGTAACATAAGAATATAAACACTTTAGATAGGCCCCAATTGAAATGTACACAAAACTTTAAGAATAAGGACATTCTAGCTTGCTTCGTGCAATTTCAGTATCAAGGGTTTTGATCCAGCCCAATTTATTTTTCTCTCTCACTTCAGATTTCTGCATATTTTGACACTTGTACATGGGAGGGAAGGGGAAAACGGAAAAAGAAAGGATTGCCACTAACGTATGCCCCATGATAAATTAATTTAGATGACATGGATTATTATTACATTTTATTGTTACTTCCATGCGTCACTGATGATTAAATAGTGGAATTTCATCACTGACATAAAGAAATAGACCCAACGGCACACAGTTTCAAGAACGTTTATATATGCCTATTATTTCGCCATGGGAGGATGACAATTTGATATACCAATGATCTAAACACACACATATATAAACACATACATGTTTACATTTTGTCCCATTCAAAATTCTCACTCTTACATGAAACTTCAGCTGGTCTTTTTCGATGCAGTTACTGATTCTCTCCTCGCTGTTATATATTTGAATAGCATAAAGACATCGTGCCTCATTAAATGGCAGACTGTGATAACATGTGTTATGTCCCATATTTGTGTTATCTTTTGAAATCTTGCCCATACGATCATCGGTAAAATCAGACGCCATTTTGATTACGAGTATTATAAAGATTTTTTTATCAATGTAAAAGTGTTTACATTAAATCTTTGAAACGTAACTTTATAAAAATTTATTACAGTCGATTTTTTGAAGAAAAAAAATTCTTCAATAGTCTGGCTTTTCTTTGTTTTTATTGTCGTGTGTACTGGTTTTAAATATTAATAGGCATGGAAGATACCAGGAAATTAAAATTATATTCATACGTTGAAACATGGCCGAGATGTAATACAAATTCATTGCTATGAAATGTACGCAAAGTGGGTAACTGATCGATAATCCAGCCTCAGGTAATGGTCGAATCTCTTAAACAAGTACCTCGTGTATGCAGCACGAAAGCTAGGATTCATTTGCGCCGTATAATTGTGCTTTTGTTTCTTTTTAAAAGACATCTTATGTGTACTGTTTTTATTTTATTATGCCTGTGGAAACAAGTAGAATATAGTTTGTAGCGTCCAAATTGTATCCGCATCCGAGCTACAGTTTATTGATTTTAAGCGCTACTGATTTCATATTCATCTAGGTTTCACAACGTATTACCACGTGACTAATTTGTTTCTGTTCGAACTTACTACCTTTGTTCAAATAAAGTTATTAAAGTGTAATACATTCTGAAAGATAATTTACTATTTTTGCAATAAGGTAATTGTTTATTCTTGATAATATGAGCTCAGGGTGTTCTGTAAGTGGTGGATTACTTTGACATTCTTAAATCTCATTTTATTCCTAATAAGTGTTTTCTTTAAACGTACAATAGTAATAACGTATTTAACCAAAACACCGCTCACAAGAGAGAGAGAGAGAGAGAGAGAGAGAGAGAGAGAGAGAGAGAGAGAGAGAGAGATTCGTTGCTTATTGCATGTTTTGTGTAATTGCTACAAATCTTTTCTATGCTTGTTTTTCACATGCCTAACAACTCTGAATTGTGTTTATGGTTATTTAATAGGATATAACGTTCTGTACAACCTGGAAAAACTAAAATTATTTAATATGAAATGTAAACATGATATGGGCAATGAAATTACATTTTCAAAAGCCTAATTATGGGCTGAACAGGTCCAAATTGTGTGCCAAATAATTAGAGTACATACAATGCTTTCACATTACTCTGATTTCTAAACACCACAAAATGTATTACTTTTCAAAAGATGCATGTGCATAAATATAAAAACTTCCCGATGATATAATGTGCGGAGGTAAGTAGTAACTGGGGCCACATTAGGGACAATGGGACTTAGCATTAAAAACACCCCTGGGCCACTTTAGGGACAACGGAAATTTAACATGGAGAAAAACGCTGGACCACTTTAGGGACAATGGGAATTTAACATAGAGTTTGGGTCTGTCTAGGGACAAGGGAAATTAACATGGGAATAGAGTTTGGGTTTGTCTAGGGACAAGAGGAATTGAATATGGGATTTTTTTTTTTTTAAAAAAAAAGGTTTTTTAAATTTAAATTTAAATTTAAATTTAAAAAAGGGTAGGCAATGGAAAGGCTATCTCTTTTCGAGAAATATGGCTGGCCCTGAAAAGGGCCTTTGGGTTTATGTTAATATTAATATTAACATAGATGGCATCTGTCACATCTTCTTCTTCTTCTTCTTCTTCTTAAACTCCTTCTAACTGCTGGTCCATACACAAGTACCCTCTTGAGACATCCTTGTCTTTCTATGTAAACTCTCCTCATCCATTGACTAGTATCTGTCCTATCAACAACAGTCCACTTGGACCTGACATACATGAGCATGTCCGTCCTAAACATCATGGAAGACACAAAGGTGGATGACTCAACTGTGGTCCACATCTTGAAGCGACGAGAATAGGTGAATCAATGCAGTGAACTGCGCTTATTTATAGGTATAGGAAGGATTGAAACGGATTGAATTCATTCACCAATCCGAACACGCGTTACAAAATTCAGTCAGCTCGCATCCAATCCGAAGAGAGCAGTCTGTGACGTCACGTGGTCTATATAGATTAGTTAGCGCTTGTGTGCAGTCAATCTATGCGACAGTGATTCAACATGACGGAAACTCAGAAAACGATCCATTGGGGTGCACCAGCAGGGGAGACTGCCCAAGGGAACCCGGACTTACTTTCAGAAGAGGTACATTGGGATTTTGTGGATTTTCTTACCTCGCAAGAATTTGTTCCGGAACCTTCGTTACCTTCTTCATTACCGCAAGTGGAGAATTTTAGACAGAGACAGAAAGAAGAATTGGAGAAATTTATGCAACGACAAAAGGAAGCGGAACAAGCTTTTCTCCTACAGCAACAGCAACAGCAACAAGAAGAGGTAAGAAAAAAAACAAGAAGAAGAAGTAGCAGCAAAGAAACAAGAGGGTGAAAATCACACGGCTACGGTACTGTTGGATATTTTAGCGGAGTTAAGAAGTCTGAAACAAATGTATCAGACTTCTTTATCACGACCGAAGAGAATACGACCTTCCCGAGCTAAACACGCCAACCCTGTGACTAAGCCTATCGTACCACCCTTAGTGATTTCAACCCAATCATCAGAAGTAGGCCTCGGCCGTGGCAAAGGCTTAAGGCAGTTAAAGTTGATTGGTTAAACTCACCCCTACACCAAAATAAAAAGGCCCTTTTCAGGGCCACCCACATTTCTCGAAAAGAAATACAATTTCAATTGCCAATAACTCAAAAAAAAAACAAAAACAAATCAACAACCCATTTTTACCCTTATAGTACGTGTCTGTGTATGAGTGCGTGAGTGTAGCTTCTTATTTTAAAATCAAAACTCAAAGACACTTACCTTATATCATTCATGTATTCTTTTATCCATTTTTTACAATCCAATTCACAATTCACCACAGAACACTTTAATTAAAAGTTCATTGACTTCTTCTTTCTCCTTGTTTAGTCTCTCTGTTTTTTGAATTTCTTCACCGTTTTTTCCTCATTTTCTTCCCTTCTTCTTTTCTTCTCCTGTTTTTTTGCCTCTTTTAAATAGAATTGTCTTCTTTCTTCCTCTGAAGAATCCCTCTCTTCTTTCGAAGAATCCCTCTCTTCTTCCGAAGAATCCCTCTCTTCTTCTGAAGAATCCTTCTTTTCTTCTGACTCCTCTTGTTTCTTTTTTGGGCAATCTGGAGACCAATGTCCTTTTTCTTTACAATAATAACAGGTATCTTGACTTTTGTCTTTTTTATCCCCTGTTTTTTTTCTTTTTTGACGGTCTGGACACTCTGAAGGCCAATGCCCTTTCTTCTTACAGATATAGCAAGTATCTTGACTTTTATCTCGAAAGGAAGGAGAGTAGTCCGTCGGCTGGTCTGAAGAGAATTTTCTAATGACCCCTCGCAAAGCTCTGACGAAACGTTCCATCTGGTTAGTCTCTTCCATCGTTGTGCTCGGCTTGAGAGTGAAATGAATAGTGAAAGGACAAGACACACACCCTTTTATATACGCTGGTTTGTCATGACTATAAATTAGTCTATGGTGTTTAAACTTGAGTCATTTGACGTTTTGCACTCAAGATGAAACGATCCTATTCATTCGAGAAGAAAGAAGAAGAAGAAGAAAGTAAGAGGCAGAAACGTGATCTATCGCCTCGTACCAGGGCTGAAATTTTGGCACAAATTCATGCCAGTGATTTTGAAGAGGACATGAGTGAACCAGAATCCGAACCCTCTAAACCAAGTTCACCACCCTTAGTCAACCCTGAAAAGTACTATTCCATTCGAGAGACGGAAAAGCGCTCCTCTAGAAAATTTAGAACCACGGCTTACACCTACAAGGTGAAGTTTAAAGATTTCAAGGCCGACGTACCCTTGGAGAAAGCAGAAGGGTTTATCACCGAGATGTGGGATTCTTTGCTCACCTCACTCAAGCGACAATGTCAACCCAAAGAAGACGATCGCTTGACACTATCCATAGATCACGACGGTTTGAAATCACCTGTTTGGATCGAGTTTAGCAGACCCGCAGAACTAACCCCTTCCAAAGTCATGGACAAGATTCAACACGTACAACAATCTAATACCCAGTTTGACATCACCGATGGTAAAGCCACACTGAAAATGGCTCACGTCTCTCTTCCTCAAGGGACAGGACGCAAAAAGATGTTATTGGTGGACGACCTTCGCAACACCAAAAAGAGTCTCGTCCGAATTAACAACCCTCAAGACCAGATGTGCTTAGCCCGTGCCATCGTGGTGGGACGAACCTATGCCAAGAAGAACGACACGGTAGAATGGAAAAGAACCTGGGAGAACATTCTAAAATCGAACCGAACCAAACAACGAAACGAAGCAGAACTCCTGTTGCAACAAGCTGGCCTCTCCAAAGACACACCCTGTGGCATTCCTGAGATGCAAAAATTGCAAGATGCCCTAGCTCCACGCTACACTTTGAAAGTGCACCCTCAAGAAATGCGCGGACCTCTGTTGTTTCGAGGCCAAGACTTTAAGGACGGAAAATACATTCATGTTTATTATCACGATGACCATTTCGATACCATTACCACTATCACCGGATTCCTGGGATACAGATATTACTGTGAGAAATGTGATTATGGTTATAACAATCGAGAGCAACACAAGCATTGTGGATGGAAATGCCCAGGATGTTTGGCCTCTCCACCCTGTCTGAGCGAAGAACCAGTGCCTTGTTCGACTTGTCTGCGCACGTTTGTCAGCCCTACCTGTTACCAACAACATTTGAAAACACAAGGTTCACAGAAGAAATGTGCTTGTCAACTCCAGAGATTGTGCCCTACGTGTAGACAAGGCATACGTACCAACAGTACCAAGGCACACGTATGTCGAGGAAAGAAAAAATGTCACATTTGTCACCACATCGTCGACTTGGAACACCAATGCTACGTGCAAAAATACCAACCTCCACCAGAGAAAGAGGACGGTCACAAGAAGAAAGGCAATTTCATCTTTTTCGATTTCGAATGCATGCAAGAGACCGGCATTCACATTCCTAATTTCTGCGTGGCTCATCGAGCGTGCGAGAAGTGCATTCAAGAACCTATCTTCAGTCATTGCCCTCACTGCAGCAAGATTCCTGGAGGACGTGAAAAAATCTTTCGGGGACCGAACACGTTAGCCGATTTCGCTCGATGGGTCTTAGACCCCATCGACAAGACGTGGAGCCAAGAGGACATCGAACGTTACGGAGATTGTCATCGTCATGCCACGGTGATGGCTCACACTTTCTCCGGATACGATGGACAGTTTCTTCTCAGATACTATACGGAACAAGGCACCGAACGTCCTAAAGTCACTTTGAACGGAGCCAAAATCATTTTCATGCAAGTGGGACAAGTGCAGTTTAAAGATTCGATGAGTTACTTGGCCATGCCTTTGAGCCGAATGTCTAAAACGTTTGGAATGAGAGAAATGGCTAAAGGGTACTTTCCACACTTTTTCAATACGGAAGCCAATCAACATGCCGTTCTACCCCATTTGCCTGAGGCTCACTATTACGACCCCGACAACATGCGTACCGAACAACGAGAAATTTTCTACGCTTGGTACCAGGCTCATGCCTCTGACCCCTTCGACTTTCAGGAAGAAATGCTAAAGTATTGTCGTTCCGACGTGGACATTTTACGACGTTGCTGTGGAAAATTTCGAGAACTGTTCATGGAACACGGAGGGGTCGATCCTTTGAAAGAAGCTTGCACCATTGCCAAAGCGTGTTCCTTAGTGTACCGCCAACGATTCATGCCTGAAAACACCGTGGCTGTCATCAGTCCTCAAACGACCCACTTTGTCAAACGTGAATACTCGGTCAAAGCCCTACGCTGGTTACATTACTTGTGCGACAAGGAAGACAAATGGATTCAGCATGCCCGCAACGGAGGAGGCGAAAAGACCATCGGAACGTATTCGGTCGATGGCTGGGACTTAGAAAACCACAAGATCGTGTACGAGTTTAACGGTTGCTTATTTCATGGATGTCCCGTCTGTTACCCTGACCGTGACACTAAAAATCAGTTTTTGCAACGAACCATGGAAGACTTGTACCAGGACACTTGTCAGCGACGCCTAAAGTTAGAACAGCAAGGATACCAAGTGGTGGAAATGTGGGAACACGAGTACGATCACGTTTGAAAACCGATCCCGAGTTTAAACGCCTCGTGGAAAGTTACCAGTTCATGGACCCGTTGAACCCGAGGGATAGTTTGTACGGAGGAAGGACCAATGCCACCTGTTTGCTGTACCAAGCCGACGAAGAGAAAGGAGAAGAAATCAAATACTTGGACGTGTGTTTGCTGTATCCCTACGTGTGCAAATATTGTCGCTTTCCAGTAGGGCACCCGCAATTGCTGACGGAACACATCGACCTGAAAAACATTCGACAATACGAAGGCTTGATCAAGTGTAAGGTTTTGCCTCCCACGAACCTATACCATCTCGTCTTACCTCACCATTGTCAAGGCAAACTAATGTTTCTCTTGTGCCGTACTTGTGCCGAAACGTGCAACCAGGACCAACCTTGTCATCACAGCCAGGAAGAACGTGCCTTGACGGGAACCTGGGTCAGCGTGGAATTGTTCAAAGCTCTGGACATGGGATACCAACTGTTAGAAGTGTACGAAATTTGCCACTTTCCCAAGACACAACAGTACCACAAGGGTGACCCTACTCAGAAAGGCATTTTCTCCGACTACGTGGATGCCTTTTTGAAACTGAAACAAGAAGCCAGCGGCTATCCTTCCTGGTGTCACACTCCCGAAGACCAAATACAATTCAAAGAGAAATACTACGAACAAGAAGGCATCTCTTTAGACCACATCGAAAAAAACGAAGGCAGGCGATCGTTTGCCAAAGTGATGTTAAATTGCTTGTGGGGTAAAATGGCACAACGACCGTGTTTACCCAAGACGGAATATTTGACAGAACCTTCCCGCTACTTCCAGATGATTCACGACAAAACCAAATACATGAAACACGTGGACGTCGTTCGAGAGGATTTGATCTTGGTCAATTACGAAGAAGATCTGGACTTTGTACAAGACGACCCTTTTGGAAATGTCATCATTGCGGCTTACGTGACAGCCCATGCTCGCTTAAAATTGTACGAAGCTTTAGAACTGTTAGAAGAACGCGTCCTGTACTTTGACACGGACAGTTGCATTTACATCCATCAGCCGATTCAACATCACCCTGACATCGAAGGGGACCGTTTAGGAGCCTGGATAGACGAGCATCCCGACGACAAGATTCTAAGTTTCGTCAGTGGCGGCCCCAAAAATTACGGCTACGAATACCGGGACAAACAAGGAGAAGTACACACGACGTGCAAAGTGAAAGGACTGACTCTGAATCATCGTACCAGTCGAGTGGTCAACTTTGGGGTATTGAAAGAAGCCTTGCAATCGGGAGAGGATGGAAACTTTAAAGTGACCACCTATCAACCGAATAAGATTGTACGTTTACCCACTCACCGCATCGTCAGTCGACCCTTGGAAAAAGTCTATCAAATTGTATACCAGAAGCGAGTGCGACTTCCCAATCACTTTACGTTGCCGTACGGTCACGTCGGTATTGGTCTGTATATAAAAAGGAACCCTAGGCAAGATCGATAGTTCATTGTTCATTGAAGTAACTTACCATGTCGTTGACGAAGAAGAAACCAGATTGGTTTGGCTTGGACCCAAGAGGTGGCCCAGTATGCACGAGAGTTATTCAAGGAAAAAAGTTACTTTTCAACCCGTGTTAGTGACGGTGCCAGAAGAACCCGTCACCCAGGACGGGACTGTCGTGGACAGGCCTGAAAGACCCTTTCGGGAGGACACATGTGTAACCTTACCCCCTACTATAGAACTGGTTAGAACTTTACCCAAAACATGTTGTACAGACACTTGTGTTTATTCCACGTTCATGGTTATCATGTGCCTTTTATTCTTGTACTTAAGCCTTTGGCTTTTATGTAATTTTGTCTTTCGTATTCATGTTTGAAAAAAAACATTCAATAAACGTGTTCTGAAAAAAAGTATATAAACTCTTGTCTTGTTTGTTTTCGTGTCACAAGTGACATTTCTCACACTATGGCTACCTCTGCTGTCTCTGCTCACTCTTCCTCTACTGTCAAAGTCATCGACGAACACTTAGATCGTGCCAGTTGGGAGGCTTTGTATCTTCGCCATCCCTTTAACATGCTCATTGCTGGACCTAGCGGTTCAGGCAAAACCGAATTCGTCAAACGTTTGATCGAACATACACATCATTTGATCGATCGACCCCCTCAACGAATCGTGTGGTGTTACAAAGAGTGGCAATCGGCGTACAGCCTCTTGCGAGAAAGTCAATGCGATTCCATCGTGTTTGTGGAAGGCATTCCTAAAGAAGACGACGGCATCGTCTCTGACTCCCGTCTAACCCATTTGGTCATTTTTGACGTCATGTTAGGAGAAGACGAAGAAGAAATTAAACTGTGGTTCACGCGCAAAGGGCATCACCGTAATGCCAGTGTCGTTTACATCACCCAAAATTTGTTTCAACAAAGTAAAGCCCATCGCACGATCAGTCTCAATGCGCATTACGTGGTCTTGTTTAAAAGCCCTCGAGATAAATCGCAAGTGCAAGTCTTAGCCAAACAGTTAGGAACGCCTTGGCTGACTCAGGCGTACGACGATGCCACTCAAACTCCACACGCCTATTTACTCGTCGATTTGAAACCTACGACTCCCGAGGATTTGCGATTTCGTACCCACTTGTTTCACCACTGGTGCCAAGACGGAGGGCCTGTCCTGTACACGTCTCCGTCCTCGACTTCATTTCACTCCACATAAAAAAATCTGTAAAAACCTCAGACCCTTTTTCGTCTGTCTCACTCTCAGTGCGAACATGACGTCCCTTCAGTCGCATCTTCCCGTCAAATTGATTCGTGCCTTGTATGGCATCAGTCGAGAAAAAGATCCACAAACACGAGCTCGTGTCTTAGAAGCTAGTCTCAAAGAAGTCTTACGATGGTTCACGGTGACGGCACGTCAAATACTCCAAGGAATCATTCAGATTCCTCATCAAACGAAACGATTTTTTGATCGAAACAAAGTCGCTTTGGTCCAACTGGCCGATCACCGCATCGACACTCAAACCAAAAAACAAATCATTTTGAAACCTGGAGGGAGCGGTACTCTAGGAGGGGTCATCATTCGCTCACTCTTAAGATGGGATCCTAATGCCCCCAAAGTTATACCCAAGACAAAAGTCCAACGAAGCCCCAAGAAGAAAAAGACCAGGTCCCCAAGGAGAACTTCTCCAGTGGCAGGACCCTACTCTGACCAGACACCACCACCCCGGAAAAAGAAAAGAAGCCCCCAGAAAAAGAAACAGAGAAAATGTCCCCAGAAAAAGAAAAGTCCACAGAAAACTAGTCGCAAGAGAGGCACTTCGGCCAGGACGCAACCTTACACTCGCAAACTACGACCTGCCACGGCGGTGACTGCGTCTCCGGCAGCCTCACGTTTGTCCACTTCTCCGTTAATGACACCCAGAACTGAAGAGTACTTGGAGACGTTGATCACACCAAGAACTTCTCCGTTGATGACCCCCAAAAGAACTTCCCCAGTGGCAGGACCTTCCAATTTAGTGGCAGTGGCTGCTGCTTACAAGGTACCTTCTCCCAAAATCAAAGTTCAAGAAAGATCGGGCATGTTACAAAGTTTACTGGATTTGTCCAAGCAAGAACTGGCTCGATTTAGTCCGTTACGTATCCCTGCACGACGTGTCGTGCCTGTCCTCAAACTAATACGACGTCAAGACAATCAGTGGCGACGCGTTCCAGTATAAAAAAGGCCTGTGACCAAGTCGGGGTATCAGTGTTTTTTGGTGCTCCTGAAGACTCAAAGATGTCACCCTCCAGAAAACCCCAAGGAAAGAAAAGGAAAGGACTGCCACCACGTTGAGCCAAACATGGGGACATGTTATCTGTCCTGTCCAAAGCTTCTCCACCCCTACGAAAAAAAACTCATTCAAACGGCCTCCAAAGAGGTCATCGATACCGTGTGCGAATGTTGTTTGAACGTTTTGAAAGGCACGATCCCTTTGTGCAAACACCAGAAACAATGCTTAGGCAAACATCGTCACGTTCTTCGGAAAATGGTTCAAAAGAAAATTCCCATTCGTCAAAAAAAGAAGATGTTAGTGCAACGTGGAGGTATTTTATCTCTCTTGTTAGTCCCCATACTGAAAGGAGTCTTGGGAACCATGTTGGGAGGACTGGTGGGAGCAAGATAAAAAGGCCTCGGAAGTTCCAAGATCTCAGAATCGACCCCTGACAACCCCATGGAAGGACGAAAACTAGCTTTAGTGCCTTACAAACGATGGATGGAATACCATCGGTGGCAAGAACAACGCACCCCGCATTTACCTCCCAATCCCAATTTGAGCGAGATGTCCCAGTTACAACACGAATTGCAGTCCTTGATGGATCGCCAAGATTTGTCCGAAACAGAAAAATCGCAAAAGTACGGTCAACTCTTGCAACGACTGCAACTCTTTCACCAGAAAGCTTTAGACGAAACAGCTCTACCCACTCTGAAAGATTTTAAGACCTTGATGAAAAGTCCAGCACCATCACCAGTACCAGTACCAGTACCAGTGACCAAGACAGAAAAAGGAAAAGAAGAAGAAGAAGAAGGGTTTCAAACTCCACCAGAAAAAGTACGCAAGTTAACAACACCACCTACCTCCAGAATTGGATGGATTAAAAAGATGATGGCCACCCCTTCTTCCTCACAAGAGAAAAAGAAAGTGAAGACAGAAGTGAAGACAGAAGCGAAACAAGAACCGATATCCCCCGCTCAGACATCCTCCTCCTCTTCAACACCTATTGCCGGTCGCACACGCAAAGCATTGCAATCCAAGAAAATACCCCAAGAGAAAAAGAGTAGCATCCTCCAAGAGTGGGTGCCTTATTAACACACCAACCAACACAAAAAAATGGAAAAAGTCTTAGTCAGCATTTACTACGATCCCTCCCATCCTGCAGGTTACGCAGGAGTTCAAAAATTGTATCGTGCTGCCAAAACGCGACTGAAAAGTCTCCGTTTACCTCAAGTGCAACGATGGTTACAAGAACAAGCTACCTACACTTTACACAAACCCATTCGACGCAAGTTTGCCAGAAGTCGCACCCGAGTGGAAGGCATCGATCATCAATGGCAAGCCGATTTAGCCGATGTCTCTCATTTGGCCAGCTACAATCGTGGCTACAAATATTTGTTTTGTGTCATCGACGTCTTTTCCAAATTTGCCTGGGTCGTGCCCTTGACTTCCAAATCGAGCAGCGAGTTAGTGCGAGCCCTGCAACGAGTGTTGAAACAAAGCGGTCGTCACCCTCTTCGATGGCAAACGGACAAAGGCACCGAATTTCTGAACCAAGCTTTCCAAAAAGAATTAAAGAAACGTGACATTCATTTTTTTACCATCGAGAATCCCGAAACCAAAGCCAGCATCGTGGAACGTTTTCAACGCACTTTGAAAGAACGCATGTGGAAATATTTTACGCATCACCATACTCTGAAGTACATCGACATCTTACCGCACCTGGTGCAAGCGTACAACCAATCTTACCATCGAAGCATCGGACGTGCCCCGCAAGACGTGACTCCCGAGAACGAAGTGTTGGTGTTTGAGCGCCTGTTTGGTACGTCCCCGACGAGGGCTGTCCCCAAGAAAAGTGGAATGTTGGCCGTAGGAGATTGGGTGCGCATTGGCAAAACCAAACGCACTTTCGACAAAGGTTACTTACCTAACTGGACGACCGAATTGTTTCGCGTCACTGGACGAGTGCATGGCCGTCATCCTGCCGTCTATAAATTGGAAGACATGAACGGAGAAGTGCTCAAAGGAACGTTTTATTTGCCCGAGTTACAACGTGTCACCAAAAAAGAAGACGACGTGTACGACATCGAAAACATTCTCGAACGCAGAACCCGTAAAGTGGGCAAACGACGTGTCAAAGAAGTCAAAGTACGTTGGAAAGGATATTCACCCAGTTTTGATTCTTGGATCGACGCTTCGCAAGTCATCGACTATAAAAAGAAGTGACCATCATGCCTTTTCACACAGACGCAGCTACTTCGACCACTCCTCCTTCACCTAGTTCTTCTGTGCAAGATTTACAAAAACAACCCTTGTGGGTGTGGTGTGGAGAACGTGTGCCTAAAACGCAAATCGTCTTTTTCTGCCAAATCTTCGTGGTGTATTGTGTCATCGGGGCAGCCATCGCCAATTTGAGTTTGCAACAAGGAGACAAACAATTGTGGACCATTTTATTGAGCAGTTGCATCGGTTACCTGCTTCCTAATCCCTCCCTGAAATTCACCTCGAACGGGAACCCCGGGAACCTTGTGTCCAGTGCCAGTGCCAGTCACCACTTCAACCACAACCAGAACCCCATTTTAGACGGAGACACGCCTCTGACGTCCACTAACCCCTCGGACAGCCACAAAACTCTGGAATTATGAGTTACCAAAGCCAATTTTGCTTAACTTTAGCCAGTGACAGTTCCATGGAGGTGTTTCCCAAGAACACGTTGTGCTGTTACACGGCCAAATTACCTCAGGCCATCCAGTTAGATCACGAAGCCCATTGGGAAGTGGCTTTAGTAGAAATGATTCACCCGACCCAAGTCCTCAATGTCCTTCCCAATCAAAATTTTTTTGATGTGGAAGTTCACGACGAGCAAATGCAACAGTGGATGGATAGCAATGTCAAATATGACAAGAAAACCCGTACACAAAAGTACACCACCTATCACTTGTTCATTCCCCCAGGCTATTATTTTAGTGGTCAACATTTGGTCAGCACCATAGCCTCCAGGTTTAATGTCGTGTTTCTGAAAGCTTTGGAGCATGTCAACAAAAGTGTCACCATGGAGTACCACAAAGCAGCTCGTCGCTTCTTGATGAAATTTGAACGAAGTAAAATCATGTCCATTTTATTTTGTCCTGAATTGTTTGACATGTTGGGCGGAGAAATGGACGTGAGAAAGGCCATGCTCAAGAAAAACGAATTACCCATCGTTTACGACAACGAGTCTTTTAGCAAGTTATTTCGTGCCCCGGTAGAACTGAACCAAGTACTGAATTTGATGTTCGTGTATTCCGATGTGGTGGAGTACAACGTGGTGGGACAGACCTCCGTACCGTTACTGCGTGTCATTCCTTTCAAAGTGGATTCTGCCACGAACACTGACGAGGAAGGTGGAAACACTTACCACGTCCACCGCGAATTTGTCCATCCTCACTATTTGCCTGTCAGTAAGTCGTATTTGGACACGGTCAACATTGCTATAAAAGGAGATCTGGGACAAAATATTCCATTCACCAAAGGAAAAGTCACGGTGAAACTCCATTTTCGAAAACGGTTCTCTCACGACTCTTAAGTCATGTATCCAGTGTACCGAGGGGTTGCTCGACAGCGAGGACACGGCTTAGGAGATATGTTAAAATCGGCCTTTTGTTCGGTGGCCCCGGTGTTGAAACCGATGGTGACACGCGGATTGCACGCCTTGAAAGATGCGGCACTGGCGCAAGGCAAAGAATTTCTCCAAAATGTCATCATCGACAAACAAAACCCTAAAGAAGCCTTCATGAGGGCAGGCAAAAATGTCTTGCTGTAAACGGGCAAAGACATTTTAGGCCAACGAGAAACACCTATAAATGCCCTGCACGCTACCGAGTCAGGCATTCAGCAAGGACAAGGCAGAAAGAGACGACGAAGAAAACACCCTTTCACCAGACTTCAAGCGAGAAAGGCCAAGAAAAGAAGAACCGTTCGAGACTTAGACGTTTTCGATTATTGAGAAAAGAGACAAAAAAAAATGATGCACCGAGAATCTTGCGCTTGTTCCAAGACGGAACTGGATATGTTTGCCATGCCCCCCACGATGATGACGATGCAAGAATCCCAGTGGGTGGAATTTCACCCCGTCTCACTGACGGATTCCGCTCCCATCGAGTTTGAAATCAAAGGACAGCCCGAAGATTACATCGATCTGAATAGCAGTTACTTGAACCTGAAAGTCAAAATTCTAGATAAGACTGGAGGTGCTATAGACGATGAAGCAGTAGCTCCCGTCAACAATTTCATGCATTCCTTGTTCAGTGGAGTGGACTTGTACTTGAATAACAAACTGGTCAGTAGCAGCATGGATACTTACTCTTATCGTGCCTACCTGGAAAATCTCTTGACGTACGGAATAGATGCCAAGAACACTCATCTCAATGCCTGTGTGGTATGGGAAGCTGACGAACCTACCAAGTTTGAAATATTGGAAACTGATGAAAAGAAAGACAACAATGATGGATTTCTAGAACGAAGAAAGAGAATCACGGGAGCCGACACAAGTTTAGAACTGATGGATCGTTTGCATTTGGACATGTGGTTGCAAGAAAAGTATTTGCTGAACGGGGTGGATGTCCGCCTGAGACTGAATCGTAGCAGTGTCGCTTTCCATTTGATGGCTGATAGTGACGGTTACAAAACCAAAATCCTAGAAGCCAGACTCTACGTACGCCGTGTGGAAGTGTTACCCAAAGTGGGAAACGACATCAGTCAGACGTTGAGCAGAACGACTGCCAAGTATCCCATACGACGCGTGGAAGTGAAAACCTTCACCATTCCCAAGGGACAGCGATCCATGATCGAAGATCATCTGTTCCAAGGACAGTTACCCAAACGTTTGATCGTTGGTATCGTCGAGAATACAGCCTTCAACGGAGCTGCCGAAAAAAATCCTTTCTACTTTCAACACTTTTGGCGTGTCCAAAATCGAAGTCAGTCGCGATGGCAAGACCTTGTGTACCCGACCTTTCGAACCTGACTTTACCAAGAAGAATTACTTGAGATCGTACTTGTCCCTGTACGAAGCCACCGGACAGTTAGGAACCAATACCAGTCACGGTATTACGTACGAGGATTATGCAGGAGGCTACGCTTTGTGGGCTTTCGATTTCACTCCAGACCAAGGCAGCGACGAGGGACATTTCCACCCTATAAAATCCGGCCAGATTCGTGTGGAAATTCAGTTTAAAGACCGAGACCCTGATGAAACGGTGAACGTCATCCTGTATGCAGAATTCGATAATACCATAGAAATCAACAGTTTGAGAGAAGTCATCCTAGATTACTAGAAACCATGGAAGACTGTTATCCCTCTTTATATAGTGGAGAAACTTTTAGTGTTGGATTATTGCTAAAAAATGTTAGAGTTGTTGTTGTTTAGTGTTAAGTGATTTTTGAATAAAAAATGTTGTGTTTTGAAAAAATTGTTTGATGTTATATTGTTGGATTATTGTTAAAAATGTTAGAGTTGTTGTTTAGTGTTAAGTGATTTTTGAATAAAAAATGTTGTGTTTTGAAAAAAATGCCTTTGTCTTTTGTTTAGCTATAAGAATGTTGGATTGATGCTCTTTCATTTCTTACTATCCCTCTCATGACACTCACTAAACGTTGAGACTCAAAAACCGTGTGGGGAATGTTTTCCTTCACGTCCGCGCTTTGACTTTAAGAACCGGGGTTGTTTCCAGACTAACCATCCATTGTCGACTCATCCTCCTACGAAGATGTGCTCCAAACTAGCTAAGCTCAACGAAGCCTACGTGAATTTGCATAGGGTCAGACACAGTCTGATACCAAAGCCAGAAGAAATAGAGAATGTGAGAATGTTAAAAATCACTGAAGACCTGATAGAAGAGCTCTTCAGAGAAGAAATGAACAGGGAAAAAGAAGAATGGACAGAGAAGTACAGACTTCAGAGACAGCAGCAACAGCAGCAACAACAACAACAGCAGCAGCAGCAGCAACCTGAAGCTGACAGAGGCTTTGTCGATTGTCGTATCGACACCAAAGAGTTCTTCTTCTCTTTTCGAAGAAGCAGACCTATCGCCAGAAAGTCTATCCTCAGAGGACATCGCATTCTTAGAAACTAAAAAAGAATGCCATAGCAAACAAAAAAACAGCCCTTTTCAGGGCTACCCAATACTCTAGAAAAGAAATAACAATCCATTTGCCAATGTGTGTAGGTAGAGTAGTGTGAAAATAAACACTAACTCTTTTTTAAAAAAATGTGAGGGTATGTGTTTGTGTGTTTGTGTTTGTAAGTGGTTAGGTAAGTTGGTATGGATAGTAGATTAAAATGATGTCTTTTTTTTTGGTGTTTGAGGTGTAAATTTGAGGTAGATTGGATTGCTTTGCATATGTGGATAGTCTATTGAAGTGATTTATAAAAAAATTTAAAATAGTGATGGGTAGCATAAAAAGTGAGTGAGTGTTTCTTTTAGGTCCGCGCGTTGTTGTTTTTTGGTCATGATGTAGGTAAGATCAATTTTATGTTTTTAGGGGATGTTTTCCTTCACGTCCGCGCTTTCACTATAAATTGAAACTCGTTCGGCAGTCCAACTACCCTTGTTGATTGATCAACACCAAAAATGAACACGAGACTGGAGAAACTGTTGGAACTTCATGTGCATCTGGAAAATGCCAGGCGCATATTAAATGAACTGGCCGCGGAAGCCATTGTGGAGGAGGGAAGGATAAGAGAGGAGGAGGAAAGAAGAAACAAAGAAGAGGAGGAGAGAAGATATAAAGAAGAAGAGGAAAGAAGATACAAAGAGGAGGAGAGAAGATACAAAGAAGAGGAGGAGGAGGAAAAGGAGAGAAGAAGAAATTTCAGAATCCCAGAAACCGAAAATTGGGATTCTGAAGCCACATATCCTGCCTCTGCTCTCTCCCCCCAAAAGGTAAAAAGTGACTGGGGGATAAGATGTGTATGCGGCGCCAGGCCTGGAAGGTGCCACCATTAACCAGGTGTCCATGAAGTTCCAAAAAAACAGCCCTTTTCAGGGCTACCCAATACTCTAGAAAAGAAATAACGATCCATTTGCCAATGTGTGTAGGTAGAGTAGTGTCAAAATAAACACTAACTCGTTTTTTAATTGTGTGAGGGTATGTGTTTGTGTGTTTGTGATTGTAAGAGCTCAGGTATGTTTGTGTGAATAGTAGATTATGGGTTTCTTTATTGATTCTTAGCGTATGTGGAGAGTATAGTTAGGGTTTTGTAACCGCTCACGTACGATTGTGTGGATAGTAGATTATGGATTTTGTTTATTGTTTCTTAGCGTATGTGGAGAGTATAGTTTGGGTTTTGTAACCGCTCACGTACGATTGTGTGGATAGTAGATTATGGATTTTGTTTATTGTTTCTTAGCGTATGTGGAGAGTATAGTTTGGGTTTTATTATATGAAATGAGAAAAGTAGGGGGATGTTTTCCTTCACGTCCGCGCTTTCACTATAAGAACCCACAGTATTCGTCGTTCAAACCATTCTACAAAGAAGATGGCTTCTATCCAAATGGACAAAATACAAACATTGCAAGACGTTTTAGACAACTTAGGAATGATGGAACAGATGTTAATAAGACTCGTTGAAGACCATTATTCCTATAGTCCCCATCGTGAAAAGATGGAAATTAATAACTTAAAAAAGGTAAAGGACAAGATTAGTGGTGTCATGAAAGAGATAAAGGAGGAGAAGGAGGATGAAGAGGAAAGAATAAGAATAAGCAAATGGAACGAAAAAATTGAAAAAGAAGAAGAAAATGAGAAGAGGAAGAAAGAAGAGGAGGAAGAGAAGAAGAAAGAAGAGCAGGAGAAAAAAAAAGAAAGAGAAGAAGAGAAAGAGTGTAGGAGATAAAATAAGAACTTGGTGGAGAAAAAGAAGAAATTAGAAGCAGAAGAAGAAGAAGAAAACCCAAAGGCCCTTTTCAGGGCCAGCCATATTTCTCGAAAAGAGATAGCCTTTCCATTGCCTACCCTTTTTTAAATTTAAATTTAAATTTAAATTTAAAAAAACTTTTTTAAAATAAAAAAATAAAATCCCATATTCAATTCCCCTTGTCCCTAGACAAACCCAAACTCTATTCCCATGTTAATTTCCCTTGTCCCTAGACAGACTCAAACTCTATGTTAAATTCCCATTGTTCCTAAAGTGGCCCAGCGTTTTTCTCCATGTTAAATTTCCATTGTCCCTAAAGTGGCCCAGGGGTGTTTTTAATGCTAAGTCCCATTGTCCCTAATGTGGCCCCATTTACTACTGAGGTAGCATCACATTTTCAAAGTTAGTTCCATGTTTCTTTTATTTTGTTGTGTTAAGAACTGATATTGACTGTGTTACAATTTCAGTGACTTCAAGTAACATCGCATATTCAACCAAGTACTGTGTGTCATGGCAGTAAGTATTTCATAAGTGTGGTTGTGTTACAATTTCAATGACTTCAAGTAACATCGCATATTCAACCAAGTACTGTGTGTCATGGCAGTAAGTATTTCATAAGTGTGGTTGTGTTACAATTTCAGTGACTTCAAGTAACATCGCATATTCAACCAAGTACTGTGTGTCATGGCAGTAAGTATTTCATAAGTGTGGTTGTGTTACAATTTCAATGACTTCAAGTAACATCGCATATTCAACCAAGTACTGTGTGTCATGGCAGTAAGTATTTCATAAGTGTGGTTGTGTTACAATTTCAATGACTTCAAGTAACATCGCATATTCAACCAAGTACTGTGTGTCATGGCAGTAAGTATTTCATAAGTGTGGTTGTGTTACAATTTCAATGACTTCAAGTAACATCGTATATTCAACCAAGTACTGTGTGTCATGGCAGTAAGTATTTCATAAGTGTGGTTGTGTTACAATTTCAGTGACTTCAAGTAACATCGCATATTCAACCAAGTACTGTGTGTCATGGCAGTAAGTATTTCATAAGTGTGGCTGTGTTACAATTTCAATGACTTCAAGTAACATCGCATATTCAACCAAGTACGGTATGTCATGGCAGTAAGTATTTCATAAGTGTGGTTGTGTTACAATTTCAGTGACTTCAAGTAACATCGCATATTCAACCAAGTACTGTGTGTCATGGCAGTAAGTATTTCATAAGTGTGGTTGTGTTACAATTTCAATGACTTCAAGTAACATCGCATATTCAACCAAGTACTGTGTGTCATGGCAGTAAGTATTTCATAAGTGTGGTTGTGTTACAATTTCAGTGACTTCAAGTTACATCGCATATTCAACCAAGTACTGTGTGTCATGGCAGTAAGTATTTCATAAGTGTGGGCTGTATGAAACTAGTAAGGCTATATTATTTTGTTTGACCACTTGGTGGCCGTTATGTAATAAATTTGAATTACAATTTTCCTAACTTGTGGAACTATTTTACCATACGAATCTAGTGGGTTTTTGCATGGATTATGCTTCATGCAACATACTGTCTTAAAAACAAGGAAATAGTTTACAAATATTCGTTAACTGCATATTAGTAACATACATACATACATGTTCGCATGAGTTGTTCCTAATTTCGACTGGTTAAACATAATTTATAGTTGCGCGCATATGTGTAAAATTCTATCACAAAGTCCTCTTTATATTTATACTGTAAATATAACTTGTCCTTGAAGGATATTCGTTGCAAAAACTAAAATTATTCCATCCAGTCGTTTAAAATGTTTGTCATTTTCCTTTATTTGTATCTGTTCATCTCAGGCATCTAGAGGAAATAAGCAGTAATGTCTATTTAAACGTCGAGAAAACGAAGAGAGACCAAATTTAAATCAATTAGCTTTAAAGAAATAAATTGAAAATGTATCATCTGTTCAAATTATTCGGATGTTCGATATTTGACGACCTGCATAATACGTGCTGATGTTGCATTATGAATTCATTTTGGATAGTGATATCGAGGCAGCCCACTTAAAGAACATTTATAAATTAAAAAGTATAAACATCTTTGCCTTGTACGTCAAGCTTAAGTTGCATACCTTACCAATAAATAATGGCGTGTGTTACTACATTCACACCATATTATAATGTAGTACTTGATTAAAAATGTCCATATAGTCTCTGAAAAGTAGCGCATCATATATATATATATATATATATATATATATAGAGAGAGAGAGAGAGAGAGAGAGAGAGACAGAGACAGAGACAGAGAGAGACAGAGACAGAGACAGACAGAGACAGAGAGACAGAGAGCGTGTGTGTGTGTGATTTGGATTTTATCTTAGCTTAATTATTGTTTTAGTCATATCGCTACAATGTCTGCAGTGTGGCAATTTATAGTGATGCCTATCACTGGGGCATCATGTCTCAGACATGTAGCATAATGTCCCACCCAGTCACATTATCCTGACACCAGGCCGACTAGTCCTAACTCTAACCTCTTAATGCTGAGAGCCAAGCGAGGCATCTGCTAGTATCACTTTTATAAGTCTTTGCTGTGACTCGGCCGGGGTTCAAACCCACGACGCTCTAACCACTAGGCCACTGGAGTGGAGAGAGAGAGAGAGAGAGAGAGAGAGGACGCACTGACACAACATATGAACAAAAAGCGCAGTTACAACAAAGACAGTAACAAACGTGTTAGTGTTTGTATAAGTTAAAGCTGAATAGCGAGTTTTTATATAATTATAAAATAAATTAATTATCGTACCTTTATGCTGTATCGGATAGTTTTATAGCCTGACTAGTGTATCGCCTATACTTCATAAATGCGAACTGCAATGAATACGAACATGCTAGAACGGTGTGTTGTAGACTATACTAGGAAGTAAAAATTTAGAAATATAATCTATTCTGTCATGCTTACTTGATTTGGAGTTTTGTCACGTTTCTATCTTTCAGCCATGCGCATGCCCAACTGTTTAACTCTACGCACAAAGACTACTTGGTAATGCTCTTCAATCACACGCGTCAATAGGTACTAGAATGCTGTAACTAAAACACCAGACTTACAATCTCACAGTCAGATTTACCCGGTTCTCTCAGTTCTGCGTTTTGTAAATTATCCCTTGTTACTATGTGTAATAATTGTAACCAGTGACATTTTGTCTACTTAAATAATAATATGTTTAGTTTATACAGTGTGTTAGGGGTTTCTCTTACAAATAGAACTCGATTGCTAGAGGTTACCCATTAATCATACAGGGATTTAAATTGTTGGCTATGATGATATTGTAGTATTTAGCTTTACCGACTGAAACCGCCTGATAGTATGTACCCAGTGGCTGGTCCCCAATGACGAATCTTCGTGGATTATTTGAGGTTATTTGACATTGTATTATGGCGCCTGATTCTTGATCCACTATAGCTTTATCACTTTCCTTGCTGTAATGTTGGTAGTGCTCTTGCTGTCTAATCTCAAAAGAGCATATTTAACAAACTGTTTGCTTCCAACTCTTTATTCACAAAACTGACAAAAGCAGCTTTTCGAGCTGGAATCCTCAGTCATGCACATATAGTACATGAATACATATTACAACTACACAAAATACACAGTATATTTAAATATTTTGAAAATATAAAAATCTAATCCTGTTGTCTAAAAGACAAGATAAGTTGTGCGCGCTTGTGTGATTTGGATTTTTAACATATGTTTAAAACTTTTGTATCATATCGCGACGATGTATGTAGTGTTGCAATTATAACACCAACATTAATGCAATATTATGTACGTAACATTGTAAGATATTATGTACTTAGACATTTAAATATTCAGTGGCATAACGTTTTTATCGGTAAAGTGTTCGATACTATTTTAATGGTGATCTGAGATATGCTATACACATCTGGATAACAATGTAATTGTTCACATCGGTTAATGTTCTTGCATGCGCTTTAAAAATTGAACCCAGTTTTTATAAGTCTCATTATCCAATCTCTACTCTCTATTTACACAGTCTCATTATCCAATCTCTACTCTCTATTTACACAGTCTCATTATCCAGTCTCTACTCTCTATTTACACAGTCTCATTATTCAGTCACTGCTCTATTCAAACATTTTGCTTGCTTATCATTGGATCATTATTTCGTGTTCAAGCCTTCACTTCTGTTCCACTCCGTGTTACATAAAAGGCATTTGTAACACAATAACCTGGTTGTGGTCTGATTATAACAAAGAATATTTTTGATGGTGACGAAAATACATTGTTTATTTATGACTGATTCAATGAGAAAGACTGTTTGATTCGTGCGTCAACAAATTCCAAATATTCGATATTTAACCAAATATGCACGAACTTAATAAATTTATTGCGATTTAAATGAATTCTGAACTAATATGCATAAAATAACCTTAAGTAGTAAAAATATACAATGATTAATGATTCAAAGTGATTCAACACAATCAATGGAAAAAATGATTCACTTAAACATTGACAATATCTACACAAAAATAATAAGTTCACTCAGATATTGAAATATGACACGTTTTCACTCAAATACTGAAATATGAGTTTTCACTCAGATAGTGAAATATTATGTGAAACATTGGGACATATAACTTGCGGAGCCGAACACGAATCCGAACGGTCTTCTCAGCGCCAACGCTATGTGGAATGGTTGAGGATCCACCACGAACGGTCTGCCCCTTCTGGTCTGCCTAAAGATCCGTATAAACTCATGTTCTCTGCAGACCCTTTATTCCAGAAGCCTTGGTTCTTCACCACGTGATGACCATTATCTTTTCCGGGCCAACGTCACCCACCGACAGCAGGACTAAATGTTCTCTACATTTGCTTCTCAGTACTGACCTTTCCACTGTGTGACAATCAATGCAAATCATATGTTATTCTAAAATACATTCAACGATAACTTCATGGTGAAGTTCTTGTCAAAGGTTGACCTGCTCGTTTTTGAGATGTTGGACTGTCAACAGAGCAGCATGTAAACAGAACACATATTTCACTTCCGGATCATCACCAAGGCCTTATTACTCACTGTTCACTGTCACCGAAATACACAAAGACAACAACACCATGAACTCATATTATCAAGAATAAACAATTACAGTTGAATCCCAAACAAAAATGCATAAATAAAACTCTTCTATCACCACCAAAATGAGAGCGGAAAAAATGTTCTAAAAATAGACTAGAACTACATTCGTGGGTACTGAACTGGAAGTACTAATTGTGACCCGATTCCAGCAGCACACTGGGTATAATACAACCCAAATTAGCACCACGGCTAAACAACACCTACAATACGGTGCATAAGCGGAGATACAGCCTAACTGTCACTCCACCCTACTTAACTCCTTCAACACTATACTCAGCATTCACAAGTTACCATTCACCAGTCACCGGCCATCAATCAATCCCCAATCAGTCAGCTTAAAAAATATAATATCCGAATCCTTGTACTACAATGACACTGTCATATATAACAGCACGTAATAGCGTCATGGAAATTAGTGCTGTTTTAAGGGTTGCTTAGCGTTAGAATCCATGGGTCAAAAATACCGAACAGTACCACACGTGTTTGGTAATTTTTGTGGACACTACTGCCCAAAAGATATGATCTCTCGTACGCTCCAGTGTCATATTTACACCGATGTGTCTTATGTGAACTCTCCGTTATATGTCCTGCCTGAGTGATGCCTCCACGATTAGCTTTTGACCTCTGCAAGTTATGTCGTCTTCTAATGATAGCTCATCTCTATGATTCCAGAGTTTGAGCACAGCTGAATTACAATCCGAGCACACATTTGGCCAACTTTCAACAATTGCTTATATCAAAGTTTGCATTTGCTGACCATTCTTAACAGTATTTCGTATTGATTCCAGTTGCTGGTCCGTTACCAACAATCGGTATTTTATGGTATGTAGATGCAAGTCAAGACGTTCACGGTATGTATCTGATAATGATTGTCTTGACAAATATCGCTCCTTGCCGCTACCATGCTGCACTTTAATGTCAAATTTCTGAAGCTGTAACAGCAGTCTCTGAAGGCAAGGAGTAGCTGCAGAAATAGGTTTGGTTATTATAGACTCTATGGGTTTATAGTTAGAATGTACCATTGCATTTTGCCAGATAGTTAACCATCCCTAACAGGTTCTCCTATTTGGCGCGATTTACAGGAGCCTCTAGTTTATCAATGGCCTCGACCCTGCATCGTTAAGCGCTTTTGGATTCATGTAAACTCGAAGTTTATCTGTTTTGGGGTTATGCGTGACCACAATAGAGTTTATCGATTCCTTTGGCAAAAACGAATATCTATGCTTTGATTGTAATGCTTCGTTTACACGTCGTGAGGAGGGGAGTTACAAATGGTGTTGCGTTTACCTTTAGTTGTAACTTGCATTTACCTGGAAATAAACCTATCCATTGAAATAGATCCATGCATTTACATAAAATGACCGTTTATCGAAGCCAGATTCCATATCAATAGAACAAATCAGCTTAAATAACGTGCGATCTAAAGACGTCTGGAGTATAGGCAACATTGCTGCCTAGCTGTTTTCTTTGTATGTATCTACAGTGCGGCCCTTGAGCGAGCAACGTAGCATTATCTTAACTCTCTCAGGTAGAGAATTGCCTTTGTATGAAGTGACTTTATTTTATGGGGCTAGCGAGGAGAGATTTATATCTTTTTAAATATGATTAAGGGAGGAACATTCACTATTTATGAGCCAGTATCTACATTGACAGTAAATGGGGTCTGTATAGGACCTATACATAGATCAATAATGTATGGTCTGAAAATAAATGAGATGAATGAATTGTAGAATTCAGTGTCACTTCCACAATCACCAAAATCACATCGCTTATATGATAGTTTTTGATCGTTACTTGTGATGTTGTCAACACTTTAACACAATGGTTTAACTTCCTGCATTCTCAACCAACAAGTCCTTTTGCCGGGCTCTGGGTTTCCTATATTGCCACGCTTCCTACGCGGTTTGGACGAGGGATCCATTGTTGTGGCCTAGATCAGTTCTGGTGTTGGGTCTATGTGGTATTGTTTGTTTGCCAATCTGGCCTGCTTCCACCGGGTCTGTTCTCATGTTTTTTCTAACTCTCTGACAGTCATTGCCGAAAATAATACGATCTCGGATCATATCGTCCGCATCGTTGAAATTTCAGTCTCTTGCTTACATACGGAGGCGAATGACATATGAGTCAGTTGATCAACGCCTTGGACCATGCACTTGCAAATATCGGATTCAGTCTAGGCTGGACATGGGACTAAAATTTATTAATATATGTTATCAATTTCACAGAATCTGCCTCGGAAATTCTATTCTACGAAATTGTAGAGTTCGCCTCCCTTATCGACTATCCGCAACACAAATACGACAGTTTCACTGACTCTACGTAGCCTACAGAGGTCCATTGGATATCAACTCCACGTAAAGTTGGAATAATTCCCGTTGCGCGGGGAGATTGGAAGCTTTCTAATCCATTTCTGGCGGTGGAATACCATTTAAAATTATTCAATAGTAACGATAGGTGAATAAAGAAAGATGGCAGTTCCACACTTTGAATGCAGTTGATAGGGTAATCGAGGTATTTGTACTAAATCCAATTTCCCTTCCCTTTACCTGCCATCTTCTACAGCTGTGTTGATGTATTGTTATTTTATCACAAAACGACTGAATGAATGTTGAATGATTAAATAATAAGTTACCTTGATTTTCACTGCAGATTCGTCAGTCAAATTTTGAGAAATATAAAATTAAAAATGTATAGTATCAAATATTCACTATACCCAGCGGGAAGTTCCATATGTGGATCCTACAGGATAATGTATGTTAATAAGAAGACAAATTATATCTAGAGAAAGAGTATTATCGTCATCGATAAAATAAATTGTGATTCAGCCCCTATTAAGATCTGAACCCGGCCTGATTATTACGGCATCAGAGGTGTTGACTGTAGGCTTCAACCCCCATACCCTCAGTAGAGTAGACGCACCTAGTATGGAGACCCAGTAATTAACTCTCATCTAATATACAGTCCCTCCCTCTCTGATTTCTCTCTCTAACTAAACTTGAGGCATATGCATGGTTAATATAATCAGTCCCAATTATGCATATGATATAGCGTAATGTGCTCCACCCATATATTGAAAGAGGAGGCTTGAAAAGATCCAGTGAAGGTATGAATGTAGACAGAGTATTATCACGCAGGTTCGAACGTTTAAAATTCGACCCCTCTCTCAATGAAAGGTTAGTAAGTTTTAAATCGTCCCCATCTCATTCAAATACACACACATGCGATTAACGTTTAACTAGCCTCTCTAATTTAAGTAACCATGTGATCGAAATTGAATAGTGATACTGAATGGTCATGAAAGGAACTACTCTTTCTTGAAGTCTTGTTGACTTTGATTTACGTCGGTTGTGCTTATTAGTTTTCCTTTTCTGGTCATAGATTACTTTCTTTAGTAAGACTGTTATATATGTTTACTTTATGTGTACATGATACTTTTATGTGATTACTGTTTGTGCGAAGATTTCGTATTATGTTGAATTACGAAGTTGTTATATGTCATATATTTACATTGCATCTACTACAACACAATAATGGGGGGGGGGCGAGTGGCTGATTGGTCTAAAGCGCTCTCCGTTAAGGATCACTACTATCTCACCTCTCTCTGCGTGGGTTCGAGTTTAGGATTCGGCCAATGTGGTATGTGAGAAAGCTTGCGTGTGGCTTCATGTGGGTCGGTGGTTCTTCACAAGGTTTTCCCGGGTTCTTGATCCACCATTAATATTGGCCGCCATGCATAGCCTATCGTGTGCTGAAAAATGGCGTTAAAACCCACAACAACAACAACAACAACACAATAATGGGCATATTTTACATGCACATAATGCAATCTTCGCTGAATCACTTAATGAGGGCTTGAAAGTATTTCATTGTTAATTTGCATCGGAACAACAATGTGCTCTGTATTTTGTTGAATGCATACATATAATAAATATGCACGCTGTCAGATAATACCAGTGTATAATCAACACACACACACACACACACACACACACACACACACACACACACACACATATATATATATATATATATATATATATATATATATATATATATATGCGTAGCTTCCTTTGCTTTCGGAGGAATATAAAGCTTTATATTACAAGTATTGCATTACAAAATTGAAACACAACAATGTTAAACAACTATGTGATTAAATTAAGTGGACAACTGTACGCATAACTCCTCTTGGATAAAGACCCCATGTGTAACAGTTGGCAATGGTAAAGTCAGTATACAAAATATATGTTAAATTCATTTAGCTTTGCATGCATTACCATCATTCATTTGTCATTTTTTAAAACTAAATGACATGAGAAAAATTTCCATTTATCAGTATTGCTACAGTATAGCTACAAACAATTTCCATAATCTAATAGCAAACGCTCATCGACCTTTTCACCCCAATGTTAGCATCCCTGCTTACCAAATTTGTGTTTATTGTACCGTGAATGAAAATGTGCCGTAGTAGCTGCTCAGAACAGTGTAAATTGTTGATCTTACAGTCTTCAATCTAAACCTGGTGTGCTGAATTTAAGATTTCTGGTAATGTTGTATCATTTTTATAGAATTTTTTTATTTTGCTTTCTTTTCGGGTAACAAATGTTACAAATTTACCAACTTAGACTCAATAGACGATGAATTATAGTTGTTGCAATACCTGAAGGAACATCGTTTGTGTTGTACAGAGATGGAAAATGAAAGCAAACACAAACGTTGTTATTTAAAAGGGCATTGAGTGTACCTTTTTGGATTTGGCGAGTATTTGCCGCTGTGATTATTACTGACGTGCGATATAAAGGGGGTACCTCTGTGGCGACTACCGATTTATCCAGTGTCACCGTGTGTTTGTGTGTGTGCGTCTGTATGAAATACTTTGAGAAACAGAAAAAGATATTTGACTACAGTAAATTTCACTGACAATGATATTGCAATGATAAGAATGGTGGTAAGAATCATTAATTTTAGACTACGTTTCATAGCAAAATACAATTTTTCATGATGCAGTAGTATCACATTATAATATTTTAAAATATATTTGTAATCGGTTCTATATCTTTTGGTTTGCATGTTTTAAAATAGTAAAAATTGAAAATAATAACGCTGACAGAGGGAGTGCATGCCTAAACGAGTTTTAAGTGTTGTGTGTGTGCTTTATTGCCTTAACCTTGCTTTCGTTTAAGTGGTATATTCCCTTGAAAACAATTGCAATGTAATTTCAACAATAAATCACAAGGCAAGAAATATCCATGTGTTTACCAATTGAATAGATTGGTAAAGCATATCGCATACATTCGGTCATCGGCACAGCACATGCTACATGTCAGGAATGATTCAATTCTTGGGGTACAATAGCCCATGAGGAATTCCTTCAGACCCAACTCCTAGACAATGTTGCAAAACGATATGTACGGTCTATCTGACGGGCAAATAACACTGGAACAGCATCGTGTGTCAGGTGGGAAATGTAATGCACTCGGTCTGTCTAGCCTCTAATTCTCTGGCAAGTACGAAGACACGGGGAGGGGGAGCGAACGTTGTATTCAACTTTGAAAACCGCAAAAGTAATATTGTTTAATAAGGTTGTGAGTTTGTGGGATTTAAAAGAGGCAGACACCAATGTCTCATTTTCTCGTGATATATTGGATACATGCTTGTCAAAGTCACACACACACACACACACACACACACACACATATATATATATATATATATATATATATATATATATATATATATATATATATATATATATATATATATATATATATATAGTTTGTTTTGTGAGCATGAACTTTATCCATGATTAGAGATATAATTCTGGATTCTGGATAGGGTTTTAGTGCATACCAAATTTTTGTCTTGTTTGTAAGTAATAAATAGACGTTCACTTGGCTTTAAGTTGAAAACCCAACCTTAATTAGGACTTTAATGGGTTGTATAAACTAATCGTTTGCAGTTTGTGTAGCGCTTTTTTGTTTGCCATTTCTTATGTTACTTGCCTAGGCTCGAAGAAACAGTAACATAAGAAAGATTTAAAAACAACGAGCTTTGAAAAATGCAATAATTTATTTCCCTGGAAAAATTCTGTAAAAATGAAAAAATATGAATTTACGGTTTTATAGGATCACATCCAAAAATAATCCAAGAATAATCCAAGAATACAATTTTATTAGTCCTAATAAAAAAATTTCTACTGATTTCAAGTTCGAATGCCGACGAAGAATCGAAGATGGAAGACAATGACGTATGCTGCAATCTGTAATCTTGAAGTCTACAGTTCCTTGTAGAAACAAGAATTATCACTCCGGTTTCTGATAGCTGAATAATTGTTTTTATTAAAACTGTCCTTGTTCAACAACTTTACATGAGCACACGTATTTTCCAGAAAAATGCAGCATTAATCCTTTCGAATCCAAGTATTTTGAAATAACTCCAAACAGCACAACATACAACTTCTAGTGTAAGACAAAGCCCAGCCACAACTGAGAATAATTCTCCAAAACATAGGCTATATGGCTTTGTAAAACGGAAACTAGAGGTCACGCGATCATCTTCTCGAAGGTTATATAAAATAAGTACTTGTTAAGGATCTCGTCCAATCATTTTACTCTAAAAAATAAAAAAAATATTTACATCTTAAACACGAAGTCCCATCATGATCTTGACAACAACCAATTATTTTAAAATAAAGATAGAACTTGTTTACGTGGCTTGCTACAAATGTTGAAACAAGGTAAGGATTTAGATCAACACATGGTATTCATAAACTAGCAGTCAAGGTCAAACTATTTTCTGAAAAAAGTATCATATCTAGTGAATAAATTTACATTACAATATCATGAAATGAAACATATATTATTTTTTTAAAACTGACAAACAATTAAATTGAAATAAATAGATATTAAATCAGATATAATTAAATAAAATATACTTAACACATAACCAAACATTAATCGTGATATTATTTTTCTATAAGCTGTAAATAGCAAAACAGAATGCATTCGTACATGGAGTGTTAGTGCTTGATAAGAATGTCCATCTTTAACGTCTATCGTCTGGTTGTACTCACTCACAACATCTGTTAACTCTTCTTAAGATATATGACTTGAAGGGCAGAAACTATCGCTACAGCAATGAAGACTTTCACGAAATGTGTATAGTAATTAAACCTAACGTTGTTCTACGACTCATTCATTACAAACTAAGTAACAAAAAGAAACTCGACAAGTTTTGAAAAACTTAGTAAATGAAAATGCAAGAGGAAGATACATTGTTTGAATTAAATCCAAAATAATCTTACACTTTTTACTCAAGCTCAATATAATTGAATATTCTGAAATGAATTCCAGATCTTCGAATTTACTGGTCTATCAACAGACCTGATGTATCAAAATGACATTGTTCAGACCTCCTTGGAATAATTCACAATATGCCTAGAAAAACATTCTAGTCCTATGAGCACTTTATGATTCCAATGGATAATCAAAATAAATGTTTCCTCTCAAATTATATCTCAAAACAGCACGAAGCACATCTGCAGACTGATGTTCAATCAAGAACCCAGGAAATAATTAAATACTTGTCCAGCTAAATAAATTATATGCAGCGATCGAGTCCTAAAACGCAATTTGTCATACTTGCAACGTGCAATTTCCCAATAATCCAGGTCGTAATCGAACCCACCATATGTATAAAAAAACAGTTTTTCTAAGAACCATCCGGACATCACTAGCCCATGTCTAATTACTCCAAACTTGTCAACAAGTTCAATATATAGGTTGAACTTAAGCTGAATAACTACATAGCTATAACATAGAATCTAAACACTTAAAATATTATTTACGTATCATATTTCTTATAGATAATGACTGCAATTTACAGTCATGAACAAAAACTAAACATAATATATATAGGTCATGCACCAAAGGTGCAAGCATATAGATATGCATAACAGTTGTAAAGTTCATAATGTTTCAAAAACATAAACTACCCATTTCAACGCTGTCTGCATTGAAAACAAAGAACTGCTCAACATATGTTTGACATGTTAAACGAAAACCTAACATCTCTTATTGGAAATGGACTTTTGAATATCTCGCTTAAATTACTGACGACAGTACGGCCATCAGGACACAGCTTAAGAGATCCTATTCATAACCACAAGATATGGTACATGATTGCTTTACAAAATGAACAAAAACCCAATCAATCTATTTTAAATTTTTTATATTAGTGTGTGTTTCTACCCATACGTAAGAAAGTACAAATATATAATACGTAGGGACTCTAAATTGTTCTGGTATATTTTCGTGACTAAGAAATTACAGTGATATTTCAAATGCAACTACCACGTGTTTTCATCTTCCGCTACTTTGTTAGTGTTTATTTACTGTACACAATTAACGTGTATTAAAAGAAGGCGAGACCGATATGACACCAAGTCTAAAACAGTGCCTAAAAAGCTAACTTTGAAAAGGACGAAAGTGTAACGAAGTGTTAAACTTCCTAACGGACGTTGGAAAGATTCACATGTGCTTAAATGGGTCAAAGCTGTTATGTTTGAAACAATTTAAGATATTGCAGAAACAGAACTTAATAAAGCAGAAGAAACAAAAATAAACGAGCTCAAATAAGACGAACTGTCTGGTCAAAACAAAGGTTGCTTGAAAACTTCAATACGGATGGGGAACAATAAAAAAGAAGAAAATGGGAACAATCCAACCATATCAATATTATTGTTCTAACACTAGAAATGCTTTATGCTTGTTTTCAATTTTCTACCTGCGCAGGTAGCTATTCGCCACGTCAAAGTCAATGAAAGCATAATCATCTCAATTTAGGATGCAGCGTGTACTTTTGAGTTCACTGGTGCATACGTTATGCTTCACAAATGCTATTGCAGCTTACAATTGCTCCACCGTCAACACCTATAGCATATGAATCCGATAATCCAGGAAAAGAAGAAAGAAATTCGTCATCAAATTAAAGTAAGCTATTACTTTTGAACGATTATCCTAGGAAAGACGATATTATTTTAAAAGAAAGGAAATGCCAAATGTCGAGCCTCAACTTGAACAAGGGAAATCTTATTAATTTGTTACACAACAGTAGTCAACAATGATTCAGGTGAAGACAAAAGACAAAAGCACTGAATAGAATGGTGTTTTTGGCGCTGTCCAAAATTGATCTACAGTAGTGGAGGTAAGATTTTTAAAACATAGTTTTTTTTTTATTTTCATGATTGTTTTTTTAAATCAGGAAATACATACTTATATGTTTCACACTTATTTACGTTAAGTTCAAGTGATTTCCTATTGTAAATAATATGGGACGATTTACGTGGTTTCTTGACCATAGGTCTTTTGAAATTCCTCAAAAAAATGTTAACCTAATTATGGAAATAGCAAGCATAGCTTCAAAAGTAAAATGAATGTATTAATTGCACATTATTGGAACGTAAAACCAGATTCTAAAATTCAAGAGGCAAATACATATTTGTGAAAGATACTGCTCCTAATACCAACTTTATGGTTTCTTCTGCTTGTCATTACTCGAGACATGTCGTAAGTACTGATCAATCGCAGTGATTCTTGAAAGTACAATTAGCTTCCCATGGCCAGACACATTGGTTCTTGGAAGCTGCAAAATGTAGTATTGGATCATTTGGTTTATGACAGGGTCGTTCAAGTGGTTCCGTAGTACAAGTTATGTACTTGTTGCAGAAATATGGATGCTGATAGTCGCCTGATTTCGTGCAGAAATTGGCTGAAAAGAAATAATTATATGTTAACATTCATAGCGATTTGGACAAACTAAGCTAAAACATGTATTATAACGTTCTATTTATTTTTTAATTTTTTTTATATATATAAGAATGTACTTCTATAATTATTTTAAGAGCGTACTAAAATGATAACAAAGGTGATCAATGATCAAACTTAGCTTTTCTTGAACCAAAGAGCACGCTATTTAAAATATCACACTTATGAAGTCCTTTTCATGTAAGGGGTCTTTTATAATTTTATGATCATGATAATTTGGTTAACACACACACACACACACACACACACACATGAATACATCAATAATATAAACTTAATAAGGAATGATATCGCATTTGACCTCGATGAAAGTACAGTCAGTAACAAATTACCTGGTATTACTCCAATGCAGAGTGCAGGTGAAGTATATATTTCTCTGTTCGCTTTGTAGCTGCATCGAAATTTTGTTTTGTCGAGATTTGTTACTTGATCTTTATTTATAGTTGCAAGAGACTGGTTTTCCCATCCAAGGTTAGTGAGTGTGGAAGAGGGTAGGTTAGTTTCTGTCCATATATCCCATATATCATTACCAGACCCGGATAACTCGAATTCGAATTTTGCCTCCTTACTACATCCTGTCATTGCCTTGCACGATATTTCACCACCTTTATTCTCTGTAATGCCAGCACTTTCAACCGCTATCACGGGTGTCTGTGGATGATCTGTTATACACCCAAAGATAAAACGCTCTGTAGTTCAATGATCAAATATCTGGCATAAAGCAAGGTGAGCGAAAACATTTCAAAAACATTTGGAATGGTAAAAAGAAGCATTAACATATATGTTTTAAAACGACATTCGTTTTGCAAAAAATACTTAAAATTTCATCAATTTTTTGCTTCAAAATATATCAGTAGTGAGATAAACATAAGTGTCAATAAAGATAATAACAAAACACAAGAAGAACTGATTCCAGGCATAAGAGGCAATTATTTGTGAATCTTAATTTAATACCTGACCCAAATAGCACAGTCTCTGCTTTAATACTGACACAGTAATTAGGTATATGTCTCTCTATGTCATCAAACCGTCCTCTTGTTGTCAAATAATTACATTCTACACAAATACACACGCACTTACACATACACAGGCAGAAACACAGAGACCGTCAAACATACATATAAATCCCCGCACTCGCACAAACACACACACACTATATATATATATATATATATATATATATATATATATATATATATATATATAGAGGCAGACAGACAGATAGATAGATATATAGATAGATAGGTAGATATATTAACTTAACATGAAAATATTTCGGCACGAATGCAGACAGAATGCCTATGAACTTAATAGTATGTATACATTTGAATTTACCTATGACATGCAGGTACACGATATATGCTGTTGATGTATCATTCATTGTAACGGTGATATTGTAGTCGCCCTCATGTGAACAGTTTATACGCTCAAGCACTAACGTAATATTGAGAGTTCCATCCATAGACCATGTAGCTGAGAATCCATATGTTGTCTGCAGGTCGATAGGGCGAATGATTTCAGTCCCCTTCACAAGGAATATTTGCATGTCACCGGATACTTTCTGAATGACTATAGACGTATTTTCCGCATTTGGAAAGGAACAAGATATTTCACCTGTTGAGGTGATATTTAAGTCTAATTGGCATGGACACTGAGCTGAAATGACAGTTAATTACATGATGATTATGTTGTCAAAACCATTCTTGTGATCGATAATAGTTTCCTGTTATGCTATTAAATTTTGACTATTTATATTTGTATTAAAGATACAATCACTTGTTTTAAGGCACTTATGTTCATTTTCCCATATGAGGAAATGACTTAATTTTTTTCTCACTATGTCCATACTAACATCTGTACCGAAAGCATTTATGAAGTATTGGTGCCTTTTTTCTTCTGATATTAGCAGACAATGAACATTCAAACTGACCGCTCCGGTGGCCTAGTGGTTAGAGCGGGAGGTAGCTGGTTGAACCCCGACCGAATCATGCCAAAGACTTCTAAAATAGTACATACAGCTGTCTCGCTAGGTGCTCAACATTAAGATGTTAGTGTTAGGACTGGTCGGCCTGATGTCAGGATAATGTGCCTGGGTGGGACATCATGGCACATGTCTGCGGCATGATGCCCCAGTGCTAGACATTACTATAAACTGCCACACTACAGACATCGTAGAGACATGATTGGAAAATTGTTAAAGCTACGTTAAAATTTTGAATAACACACACACACACACACACACACACACTTTCAAACTACTATTTCTGGATAAGAGTGGATTTGACATTGCTATATATACCCACTAGTCCGACTAGCCTGAACAAGAGCGCAAAGTCGGTTCGAGCAAGCTCGGGTTTTGAAAGCACAAACACTTTTGAGGGCCAAACGGAGATGTATTCTGTTTGTAATGAGTTATGTTTGGCGAGCATCCCAGCTCTCCACAGTTCATTTATCAACACCATTTATCGCGTTTATATACACATTTATATGCATAAATGTTGCAATTTCCACGATCATGTGTCAAACGATACACTGACATTCTATCATTTACTTGTAGATAAATGAATGGTCAGTCTCGCATTTCTAGTACTGACATGACAATGTATATGTACTTTTAAAATGCACATCTTAGGAAATAGAAGATATCTAGGTCTTCTTTGGTAATCTATGAGTTATATTAGATGTGTGATCTTTTATAATAACCTGTGTGTGTGTGTGTGTTTGATCTCCTTACTAAATCTACATTCTGTTCTCACTCATGCGATATAAACATCTACCTGTTGAGCAAACATTACGTTTCCTATCTTACATAGGTTATATTGATTCATTTTCTTCTTTTTAAGTTAATAGCTCTTTACATTCACAATTAATAAATAGCGTTTTGTTAACGTTAATTGCTGACATTATATTTTAAGATTAAAACAACCATAAGAAGAAAAGTGTATATTTGAAAACTGAATATTCTGTAATGTCCTTTGAATATCCTATACATTATCTTTAAGTTTACAGTGTGTCAGTTGAAGTACCGGGTAAATTAGGGAAGGCGAGAGATACATCAAGGAAAATGCCAAAAACGAAATGACAATAAAATTAGCGTCGGGACTGAACGGCTCAAGTCTACAGTACCCGTGACGTTCCGTGTTCGAGCACGTTTGGACAGTTTTTCGATAACCAAATATGAATGGAGATTTCATAAGAGAATAACATAATTTCGTAGTCTTACCTATAACTTTAACACTGAAGAAGGATTCTTCAAAACCGTTTTCATCGGAAATAGCAAGAATACTGTAATTTCCCTGTTGGTTACACTGAGTGTCCGAAATGTGAACAGAAACATTAATCTCGGCGTCTTCAACAAAAACATTAAAGGTCATTTTGTTCGTTTGATCAAATATGAGTTCGTCACTTGAATTAATAAGACCGATGACGTTAAAAAGAGTCACCGTTTTTGTCAATGTCTGTTTGATAAGACGAATTTCCGTTGTGTTTCTTAGAGCTACTCGGTACTGGAAATAACATCTTGCTCCCCTCAAAACAATACATCCTGAAAGAAAACATGATACTTAAAAACAATATTTAATTTTTCCACTGCACACATTATTATGGCAGCTCTGGATATTATGTACCGAACCATGTTTTCTATTATACGACAATAAAAACCCAGCCTTAAGCATTTCTACTTTTTGTGTCGTCACAATTTCTTATACTGACAAACAACATTCAAGTTGTAATTTGACATCAGTGTACATGTATGTAGTTCGTTTATATCAACACAATACAAAACATGTTTTCTCAATGACAAGAAAGCCTCACTTATTTTAACAATATCAAATAATCAGATTCAATGTCTCGAAATTTATTTTTTACTTAAATATATGGTTTACAATAATTTGTGAAAAATCCATGAAAGTCTACTCTGTAAAATGAAGATCATAGGTTAATAATGATTCTGTGTTTTGCTGACATTTACCATACGATTGAAAAACATATAATAATAATAATAATAAATGACACTGAATAGCAAATGAGTATTTTTTTATGTTTCAAGAAAACCACACATATTTACATTAATCCATATGAATATATAGATCAGCCTAATTACCTACACCAGTGTGTTCAGCTGAATTTTACAAATAAATTATTAGGTACTTAATCTCTCATATACGTCTTATATATATATATATATATATATATATATATATATATATATATATATATATATATATATATATATATATAAACCTGGTGGTGGCACTGTTGGTAGCGGTGGAATTGGCGGAATGCTGCATTTCAGTCCAGGTAACTTGCATACTGCGAAAACATTAACTCAGTTTAATTTGTAACACAAGCATCCGTTTTAGTAGATCATTCTCCATCTTTATTTTGCGTTTATCTGAACAGGATTTAGTATCCATTTCTAAATTAATTGTAGCTGACTATGGTATGCAATTAATTGTTGAAAACCAGACTAGTTGTTTTGTAGCATATGCCATAAATGTATTTTGTTCCTATTCGTATTATTCGTACAATATAAATAATAGGAGATCTTGGTGGTTTTCATCGAAGAAACAGTGCGAAGGAAATGTCATGTGTTGAGAACTCACTTAGCTAGTTTCGCATCTTGCATCTTGCGTGTGCTTTGACGCGATACGTGATTAACATCAGCACAGTTCTGAATTGCTTTCTAAACTCTTATTGTCTAACATGGTTTTAGTGATTCTTATGAAAAGATAAGCTATACTTAATGTAAAGAAAATTATATTTATATGATACGTTACAGAGCTTCCGTGTATGCGCATTTTCTGCGAGAGAACAAAGTTGAATTCTCTGTTGCTATTAAACGACTGTCGAAATACACATCTGATTCGTATAGAAAGTCTGAATAAAAGGACTTTACGTAACAGTTGTTAGCATTCATTGATAATATTATATCTTTATTAAAACATAAGGAACAAAATGTTTAGTTACAGAAAAATATGCAGAGGACTATAGCACATCCGACCATCACAGCTACTAATAGCATTGATATCACACAGTTGCATAGCCGACATTGACCTTTTGTCCTATCTGGTTCTTCTGGACCAATCTGTAAATAAATATGTAAGTTTTAATAGTAAGTGATTACCGTTCCTTTATCGAATAAAACTATTCAATGAACAATGATGTTTATGTTGTGGATCCAGTTTTCATATAATTGTTTCAGCTCATATATTTATCGGAAATATGTATTTGTTAATTTTAGTTATGAAATATATAATGATGTACTCTTAATATTATATCAAATGATTGTATTCTATGATGACTTTAATTGTTACACCTGATACATACCGGCTCTTCGTTGTTGTCGTAAGGCTGTTTCTCCTGGAAAAGATACGATGTTTTCGAAAGGGAATTTCAATTAAAAGCAGACTACATATCTGTTTTACATTTAGTGATGATTAGAATATCATGGTTGATAGGTTTTCTCTAAATCATCCAAGCTTACGAACTGGATATATTAGTGCTATAAAAGTTTGCTCTTCAGCTGATAATGAAGGTTAAGAATGGCACAAAATTTAGCAAATATATTAATGCACGAGTATTGTATATCCTTTGATATAATATGTTTAGTTACCTCATTATTGTCATCTTGTCTGGCAAAAGTACATTATCATCGTCATCATCATACTAGCATTACCATAATCATTGTTTTCAACAATTATTATTATTATTATTATTATTATAGTGTGTTGCATCCTTATATATCAGTTCTGGAATAAAGTTCTCCCTGCTTTTAGTTACATGATGACTTAGTTTTTACTTACGTACATTTAGAGCTATATCCTTTAGGTCTGCATATCCTGTATTTCGCTATATGAAGAAAAAATAATACTAAAATATAACTGGGTTTGCCATATTTCAATGATCAAATCATAATTTGTTTGTTGCACATGTGTCGACGCATTAAAATTTAAATACATCTTTGCAAAATGTTTCCAAAACAAAAGTGACATTTGATCTCCAAAGTACAATAACTAGTGTCAATATAAATACTTTTTAAATAAAATATAATTAACGTTGAGGGATACGAAAAATAAGAAAAGATATATGTGAGAAATACTAGCGATATTTGCATGATATGCATCAAATAGTAAAGTCAAAGCATAACAAAAATGTGTTATTTAAATGAAATATAGGTATTAAGAGAACATATGGCACATGAAAAACTTTGATAAACGTTACAAAATTATACCATGAGAGAAAATGTGATTTAAATATTTCATAAACGGAATAAATTCCAGAACTAGTCCTAGATACATGAAGGCTTTGGTATATTTGCGGAAGTTATTACTTCATCTAATGAAACTGCATGACAGACATGAAAGATTTGTGAATTATTCCAGTACGTATACACTGACCGGAGAGCTACATAAGTGTGCACCAAGTTAGTGAGAGGTTTTCTCACCCATGCTACATTTTATGTTCCTTACCTCAGATATACTGAGCTCTGCGCCAGAATTCTCGTATGGTTTGAAATCCTACAGAAAAATGCACACATATATATATATATATATATATATATATATATATATATATATATATATATATATATATATATATATATCTGTGTGTGTGTGTTTGTGTGTGTGTGTTATTGTGTGTGTGTGTGACAGTATAATACTTGTACACTTTGCATTATTTATATTTTTGTTCACGCTACGGGTGAATCACATATAAAATATAACGTAATTTTATGATAGCACAATTATACATAGGTACGAAATGTGTAAAGTACATTTTGTGTGTGTATTTGTATACGTGTTTGCAAGAACCTTAAATGTGGTTTATGCCTTCATTTCTTGCAAACATTGTTAAGTCTATCCATTTTTGTATACGACAAACAATAGCGACTTACATCTTTTCCACGTTGAGGTTCTAAATAATCAGAAGTAGTTGAAAACGATTCCGTGGCGTGACCAGTATCTGAAGACATTGTCGACAGTTCTAATTCAAGCTGTGCAAAATAGACAAACATTTCATTAGTACCTATATACATTCATTCATACGTACACGCATATACATACATACCACACATACATTTTCAAAACATATGTATTCACAACTAGATTGCTATATCAATGGATATAAATTGAATGATATATATAACAATTGAAAGACAGATAGCTAAATGAATAAATAGAGACTTTCTTACATGTATTCATAAGACCCGAAAGAATTAGTCTTTTGTGAAACTTTATTTAGTCGCATGGTTAGGCAGATATTAATTTCCTTCTCCCTGTTAAATATTTGAGGAAGTAAGTTTGAATTGTAACATGGCAGACTCATATCAGAAGTGCTATTATCCAACAACTGTTTTATCGTTTAACGCATGTCTGCATTAGTGAAACCATTCATCCCTTTATTCGCGAAAACTTTAAAGGTTTAATCGCAGCAAAACTGTACTGCCTTTAAAGCAAAAGGATGACGTCTTGGAGTGGGTAGTAAATTCTTTAGCAGCAAGGTCAAGCTTTACATTTAGGAATGAAAACTCATTTTAGGAAAATCAGTTAGTTCAACATTTTCGTCTGCCATAATATGAACCTTTTAAAGCGAAAACAACTGTCTTCGGCCAGGAACTTGCGATGTATTTCGTTATGATAGTTTGAATTATCCGTTATTTCTGTGTAGCAGCCACTGATTTACAGATGTTGCAATCTGACGTTAAAGTGCTAGTTTGATTTTACAAGTAATTATCAACCTGTAATGCATTACGAAAACTATTTCACCACAACATAATCTTTTCTGGCAAACACATCAACATACACTGAAATTGGCAATATACATGGACATTTTAAATTCTCAATACAAATAATGAACTTGTTTAATGCATAAAACGTCATATTATTTTCCCCAAACAGTTGAAACAAACGTTTCATTGGTTATCAAGTGGCATAGCACTGTTGTGCTTTTAACCCCTGAACACCTTTTTCGTTGTTCGTCATATACCTAATACCTTTGGAATCATTTAAGTCTGAACAGTACTGGGTCATGGAAAAGGTTTGTTGCTTGGAGCTGAATTGAATGTCGAATATGTTATGCTAACTGTGATCCATAGTCTGTATACATTGCTCTCAAGTTAGGACGCTTAAAGGAAGTTAAATATTTTTCCATGCATAACTAAATTTATTCATATTTACATAAATTAAATTTAATTTTCTTTGATCTAGTTGTATGGTTTAACAGTGCATTGTCGGAAAGGGAAAAATAGTCTCATGGTTTTGTAGTTCTTATTTTGTTGTGCAGTTTACAATATCACATGCAATCATGTTGCATCATGTTAGATGTTGAGTATAAAAGTGTTTTGGAGTTTCATGGAACAAGCATGGTTGTATAAGCTTTCTTCAGTAGATAATTTGCATTTATTTTTTATAACGTGCAAGAAATTTGAATTTATCATTTAGGTAACATTTCTCGTATACACTAAGCGGTCGTTTGGATATTGTTCTTTCTGTGCCGTGTACTACAACTGCGAAACGTTTCCATATTTAGAGGCATTATTTTCAGCTGTATATTACTAGAAACATATATGTTTACTGTGGTTCGCTTGACGAAGCATAATAATTTTTCATAAATTGTTATTGCACGGTTATTGAAAAGATAAAGTTGTCCTTTGAGAAAATTGCTTCCCAAAATCAAAAGGTTCGTCAATTCTTTGCTATACTATGATGTATTATTGAGTTTTCCGTTCATTTAGTGGTATAATATTCCAGTTCTGTCATATTTAACTGATAACTTCACTCAGCTCAGAGCGTATTGTTTTTTGCATGTTTGAGTCTGTATTATGTCATGATCTTATGCATAAATTATGATAAGGTATCTGAAACCATTGCATGAAGAGAAAAAGGGGAAAAGCTGCTATAAGATATACAAGATGGTATATTTTAGTGTGCCTTGTTTCTTATATTGAAATACATAGGATTGTTTAAGTTCATATGGATCGGCAATAGATTGTAGAGGTAAATTCAATCCATATATCGTCACATAAAATATTGGGTATTATTATGATGCATTACTTCAAGGAACAAATATATGAAGATGAAATATAGGATATATTGCATGACATTTTATCTCAGTTATGACCTACCTAAGAGATTTATAGTTGATGTATGAATCTCTCTTTCACTGACTTTGATGGACTCAACATTACCAATTTATAATTTAATATTAATCAGAAATACTGAATGAAAAGTACCACATAATATATTTTGGGTTCGCCTGTTACTGGCTTGAGGTGACATACGTGTAGCATTTTGATGCCGGTGTTCTGTTGATATTTCTGTACAATAAACGGCTATAATGGCATAGAAGATTATAGAGAAAAACGAAGAAAGGTGTGTTATTTATGTTTTAAATAAATACCTAATAAATTATGTTTTACTTTTTATTGTGTTCTCTTGTTTTTTTCTTCTAATGCTGACGCGATCACAATTACATTGACTTGCATAATAACAGTTTTACTTCACGACCATACATTTTCTATACAATATAAGCCAAACAGTATTATTTTTGATACACAAGCTTTCATTTATACATTAAGAAACAACAATTTTAGCATAAATGTTTTTATAAAAATAAATTTGATATAATGAAGATCTTTATAACATCAATGTATACTTGTATTGGTGTTGAATTTTACCAACCCTATTTATAGAAACTCTATAAAATAAAGCCTCCAAATGAAAACCGGGAAATTCCGAAATTTTAGTTAAATACGAAATTTGTATAAATCAAAATCATAATAATTTGAAATCTGGATATGTCCGCGTTTTGTATAAATCAAAATCCGGACAAATCCGAATTTTGTTATTGTAATAGTATAGCACTTCCAGCGATGGTTTATAACTCAATAAATTTGTCATGACTGATACAAATTTGGATTTAGAATTTTGAAATTTTGGAATGAGAGGAGACAGACGATTCTGACTTCAGTGCTGTCAGTCTTTCGTCTGCAATGCTTGTAACCCGAGAACACTTATTTCGTTGTTCGTCATGTACCTAAATCCTTTAAAATAATTTTAAGTCCTGAACAGGTCTGGGTCATAGAAAAGATTTGTTGCTTAGAGCTGAATTGAATGCCGAATATGTTATGTCAGCTGTCAGCCGTAGTCTTTATACATTGCATTCAGGTTAGGACGCTTAAATGAAATTTAATATTTTTCCATGCATAACCAAATGTATTCATAATTACATAAATGAAAATTAATTTTCTTTGATCTAGTTGTATGCTTTAACAGTGCATTTTCGGAAAGGGAAAATTAGTCTCATAAATCATGGTTTTGAAGTTCTTATTCTCTTGTGCAGCTTACAATATCACATACAATCATAGTACATCATGTTAGATGTGTATAAAAGCGTTTTGAAGTTTCATGGAACAAACAGGGTTATATAAGCTTTCTTCATTAGATAATTTGTATTTTTTTTTATAACGTGCAAGAAATTTGAATATATAATTTAGGTAACATTTAGCGTATACACTAAGCGGTCGTTTGGATATTTTGCATTGTGTGCCTTGTACTAGAATATCTTAGAAGTGGGAAACGTTTCCATATTCAGAGGCAGTATTATCAGCTGCATAATAGCAACATGTATGGTTACTGTGGATAGCTTGACGAAGCATAACATTAAATTTTCATAAAGTTTTATTACACACTTATGGTAAAGATAAAGTTGTCCCTTGAGGAAATCGCTTCCCAAAATTATAAGGTTCGTCAAGGCCTTGCTATACTGTGATGTATTATTGTGTTTTCCGTTCATTCATCTCCAGCGTAAAGCAGGTCCAAACAGTAATAATTATTACAGACTTCATGGAAAATATTTTGCCAAGCACGGTCTATGTGCAAGGTATCATTTGATTTATACATTGTAACGACAGAAACCAGTCTATATATTAAACGTTTTGCTGATATTTTATTTCTTGAAAACAATATATAATCTGCTGTAAAAGTTCTCCGAAATCTACGGGCTAGACGGGAAGCAAAACTTGAAGATATCATTTTTAGACTATTTTATTAATAATATCTGCATAAATAATTGTATGTTATAGATTATATGATTTCATCATACTTTTAATGCTCCTTGTCTTTCCACTCTATGTATAAAAACGAAATGTATCACTATCTCGTTGAAGATTATAGATAAAACTAAATTTAAAGAGTTCTGAGTGTTTTCCACATCAAATAATTCAAAGGAATGATAGTACTTTCATTTTGAGAATTTTCAGTTTGAAGCTTTTAATGATGCAGTTTTTGTAATAAAGCCTGGTTGGTGTTTAGAATGCCGTCGATAGCAATGCAGACCACTCTAGCATGTTGATTTGTTTACGAAAGTAGCTACCAACATCCGTCTTTAAGTACATGCATATCAATATTTCAAGACTATATAACGATGATGATTATGATGACTACCACTACCACTGTTATAACTACTAATTCTAGTAATGATAATACAATAACTACTACTACCGTTATTTTATGGGCCCCGAGTGGCCTAGTGGTCTTAATCGCTCTCCGTCATGGATCACTGCCATCTCACCTCTGTCTGCGTGGGTTCGAGTCTCGGGCTCGGCAAATGTGGATATGTGAGAAAGCTTGCCTGTAGCTTCTCGTGGGTCGGTGGTTCTTTCCGGCCGCCATGTATAGCCTATCTTGTGCTGAAAAATGGCGTTAAACCCATAACAACAACAACCGTTATTTTACTTCTACTACTGATGATCTACTACTTTTCTTAATGACATATCGATTTATAATGCTGCTTTTGCCATGACCAGTTATTGTATTCATTAGCGGTATCATAAGAAAATTACTTTAATCATGTTATACTATTCAAATGATGTCATATTTAACTTATGACTTCACTTAACTCGGAGCTCATTGTTTTTTGTATGTTTGAGTCTGTATGATGTCATGGTGTTATATATAAATAATGAGAAGTTCTCTATAACGATTGTATAAAAAGAGATAAAAAGGAAAGTTGCTATAAAATATACAAGATGGTATATTTTAGTGTGCCTTGTCTCTTAATTTGAAATACAGATGATTATTGAAGTTCATATGAATCGGCAATAGACATTTTATCTACATTATGACCTACCTAAGAGATGTATAGTTGATTTATGAATCTCTCTTTCACTGAATTTGATGGCCTTAACATTAACAATTTATAATTTAATATCAATAAGACATACTGAATGAAAATTACCCCATACGCTATAGCCAGTATCCGTAGATAGTATACCTCTGTCAGAGGTTTGAGAGAAAGAGAGAGAGAGAGAAAAAAGAAGTTAAATGCACATATTACACATATAATATTTTCATATTCTATATTTCTACAAAGATGGATTTAAATACCTTCCTTGGACCCATGTATGAAAACATACCTTTTTTCTTTACTCTATGCAGACATATGGCGTATATATACATCCATGCATACCTACATACAAGTACATGCAAATGCTCTACATACATGCACCTTCATTAAAAAACATTCATACCTACCTACATACCTACCTACCTCCCTACCTGCCTACCTACCTACCTACCTACCTACATACATACATGGAAACTAATCCACGGTGTGGGTGCGATAGATAATACTGCTAATAAAATGACAGCCATATAGACAGACAGACACAGTGAACGGATGGAAAAATGCGAGGCGATGATGATGTTAATAATAGTATTGTGATGCTAATGATGATGAAGTGGTGATGGTGGAAGAAATTGCAGTTAAGAAGTATTATGTCACCAGATAATGACTTACCTAATGTCCTCTTTGTTGCATGCAATCCGTATATATCCTGACTTAAATATAACTAATGTGTTCGAAATCACTAAAGCCGTTAACACAAAGTTGTAACTGGATATTTGAAAATATGACTACAAAAACCAGATTAGGAATTAACAGGTAGGATATTATTTAGATATACATATACATCGAAGCTATTTGAACACCTACATAGTTGGAAGCGGCCAAAACCACATGTTGGCATCACCTATGAACTTCATGTCCATATCACTCTCTCTCTCTCTCTTTATATATATATATATATATATATATATATATATATATATATATATATATATATAAGGTTGGGTGGGTGTCATCATATTTAAGCACATTTTTTAATATGACTAGCCTAGACCCACATTTTCAAAGCATGTAATTAGCTAAAGAAAACAAATCACGCTTCGCCAAAAAGAAATTCGCCAAATTGTATCTGTATGAAAGAAATCCGTAATGGAGAGATACACGTAGACACCAACAAATGTTGCAATGACATTGTGGAGTTCCAGACACCCACGCCTACTAGAAAGTGGAAATAGGCCTGATCTGCTTGTTATGGGGCAAGGGAAAATACATCCAGCTGCTGTTATCTATGTTTCAGAAATGTATCTGAGTGCGCTGTCAATTAATTTTGCTGGGTAATTTATTCGGATTGAAGAAACCTCCTTCTCTTTTGATATGAAAGTTATTTATAATTTGCTGACTAATACACCAAATTCATACATGTACTACTCACCCGACCTTCCCATTTTACCCATGACTAAACAGCAACTATGTTTAATATCTCGCCTGACGTATCAACGAATTTACGGTAACGACTGTTTTATCAAAATAATGCCTCTTAAAACATTCAGTTTCCACGGACGCGCGAAATCAAATTATAATTAACAGATTGTCGAGTAAACTCCTTGTGAGTTATTATTATTGAGAGTACCAACTACAATTACAAGAAAGACATTTAGATTTTGTCGTAGTGTATCTAAAATATCACCTCAGTGTGTCTTCGTTAGATTATTTATCAGTCTTAGATCTTTCAAGGTCAACCGACAAAGCCATCGGAAATGCCCAATAATGACGTACAATAGTTCACATTGTCTACTTTCATGTTAGGTCTATTATTTCATCATCACATAACGGCGAAAGGATAATACAAATCATCACAGAGTAAATAATTCATGTAAAACGTGTAAATTTGAATTGCTGCGACGTTGCTGAGGTGTCATGTTTACTGCTGATAAAATGCCCAAATATCAGCGTAGACACAATGCTTTATAATTCAAAATATTTTTGATTAAAACAATAAGGATATAATTAGTGGGTGTGGTTTCTTAATATAACCAGCATGCTCCCAGGTGTTAAGGTTACTGCATAAACATAAAACTATTTTAGATTTTTGTAAATGTTCGAATCAAACGATATAGTTAACAAATGGGTTAAAAGTTGATTTATAGATATCTCTTTCCTGGTCTTGGACTCAATAGTAGCAATTTATCATTAATATAAATACAAATCCAGAATGAAAATTACTACATGAACTATTTATAGCATAACACAGCCAGAATATTTCTGTCAGCGGTTTGAGAGAGAGAGAGAGAGAGAGAGAGAGAGAGAGAGACAGAGAGAGAGAGAGACGAAAAACTACAAAGATAAGTTAAATTCACATACGAAAACTAGCGTATTTTCATATTCTACAATTCTATATAAATGGTTTGAAACTTTCGTCCTTGGACCCATGTACGAAAACATGTCTTAATATTTACTCTTTGCAAAAATACGGTGTTAATATACATCCACACATACTTACATACACATGCATACAAATACCATACATGCATACCCCTTCGTTGGAATGCACATAGATACATACCTACATACACATGTATACAAATACCCTACAAGCATACACCTTCCTACGAATACACATGTATGCATAGCTACATACACATGGATACAAATACGCATGCATGCATACCTACACACACATGGATACAAAAACACATACATAGCTGGATACACATAGATGCAAATGCACATACATACATAGCTACATACACATGGATGCAAATACACATACATACATACATAGCTACATACACATGAATACACACCATACATACATACATACATAAATACAAAAATACAAACTTATGTCAATACCCTACATATATACACCTTTCTTCGAACATAAATACATACATACATACAGACGGAAACAGTGAAGGGATGGAAAAGCGAGGAGAGGATATAATATTAATAGCGTTTAAGATGATAATGATGATGAAGTGGGTGATAAAGTTGCATCTGTCTGTCAAGAAAAGGGTTACTATGTTACCACATCATGACTTACCTAACTGTCATCTTTGTTGCATACAATTCGTAAATGTCCTGACTGGAATAAACCTGAAGTGATCCACATGCGTGAAGTCGTTAACACAAACAGGTTGTACCTGTAACATTGAATATAAGACAAGGAAAGCCAGACTAGGAAGTAAAGGATTGGCTTGATGTAAGCAACGTGTATAACGAAGTTATATGAACAGCTATATAGTCGGAAGCTCTCTCTCTCTCAATCCCTCTCTCTCTCTCGTTATATATTATATATATATATATATATATATATATATATATATATATATATATATATATATATATATATATATATATATATATATGTGTGTGTGTGTGTGTGTGTGTGTGTGTGTGTGTATGTATGTATGCATGTGTGTGTGTGTGTGTGAGTATGTGCATATGTGAGTTCCTTTCCGTATTGGTCTGTTTATATGGATCTGTTTGTGTGTATAACACAAACAGATTGTACATGTAACATTGAAATTAAGACAAGGAAAGCCAGACTAGGACGTAAAGGATTGGCTTGTTGTAAGCAACGTGTATAACGAAGTTATATGAACAGCTATATAGTCGGAAGCTCTCTCTCTTTCTCAATCCCTCTCTCTCTCTCTCGTTATATATATATATATATATATATATATATATATATATATATATATATATATATATATATATATATATATATATATATGTATGTGTCTGTGTGTGTGTGTGTGTGTGTGTGTGTGTGTGTGTGTTCCTTTCCGTATTGGTCTGTTTAGGTGGATCTGTTTGTGTGTATCTTATATATATAATTGCGAGTGTTTGATAGTTATTTCAGTCATGACATATTCCGTGTTCACCTGGTACTGGCTTGAGGTGAAGTCAATTTAGCATTTTGATCTTGAATTTGTGTTCCTATTTCTATACAATTAAAGGAAAGAATGACAGATAAGATTATAGAGATGAACGAGTAAAGGTGTGCTAAATAAATACAGAATACATATGTTTTACTTTTTATTTTGTACTCTTATTGCCTTTTTCTAATACTCACAAGATCACAATTACATTGATAGACACAATAATAATTTTACTTCACGACCATGCATTTTCTATACAATACAATCCAAACAAGATTATTTTTAACACACAAGTTTACATGTATATATTAAGAAACAATTCTAGTATAAATGGTTTTTTTTTTGTTTTTTTTTTAAAATATAAAGTAAATTTGATATAATGAAGATTATTATAATATCGAAGTAATATTGTATTGGTGGAGAATTGTACTAACTCTATAGAAACTCTATAAAATATAACCTACAAATGAAAACTGGGCAATTCCAAAATTTTAGACAAATCCGAAATGTGTAAAAATTAAAATCTGAATTTTGGACAAATCAGAAATAGGGATAATTTTAAATCTTTACAAGTCCGAGTTTTGTATAAATCGAAATCCGGACAAATTTGAATTTTGGTATTGTAATGGTATAACACATAACACTTTCAGAGATGGTTTTTACCTGAATATTTTTTCATGCCTGATACAAATTTGGATTTAGGATTATACAATTTTGGTCCGAAAGGAGTCAGATGGTTCTGAATTTAATGCTGTTAGTCTCTCGTCTTCAGTGATATCAATCTCTCGTCTGCAATGACAGGGGCCTTATCTATACTCTCTATACCCTTGAAGAACCTCGGATGTTTACACAAACATAAACAACGGGGACATTCGAGCTTCTCCGATTCGGGTTAGAAACGGGAACGCATACCAACCTGAGCTCAGCAGCATAGAATGCTGAGAACAATGGCGCCCGTATAAACCATGCGGAACTCGTTCTGGAGGTAATATTTGATTAACAAATGCACTGTAAACAAGTAAGGCAACATAAAATATCGTCATCTAGTAATACATAAGTATCTAAACGTTACTTGAAACATAATGACGAGTTGCAAAAAATCATCAGAATGGATAAGCATATTTCATAATATTACTGGCCTAGACCCACAATTGCAAAGCATGTCATTAGCTAAAGGAAAAACTATGACGCTTCTTTGAAAGAAACTCCCTAAATTGGATCTGTATGAAGCTAACCGTTATACTGGTACACACGAACATATCAACACATGCTGTAATGCAAAATGGAGACGTGGATGATGATACTGACTTACCTAACTGTCCTCATTTCATTATTGCACAGCGGTGAAATGTTAGTGCAAATCACTCTAGAGTAGAAATTCACGTAAAAATTATGAATGTGACCAGCTGCGTCATTGCTGAGGTGTTATGTTTACTGATGATAAAATGACCAAAATATCAGCTTAGATACAAAGGAATTGGGAGTAATATGGTTCATTTTGATGTTATATCATGTTTTCAAGGAGTCATGGTTATTATACTTACTTTATTGTCAACCTGATATTGCAGTCTTGGATACAAAACTATAAAACATCAACTAGTATAAAAGGACAGGGTCATGGGAGATCATATGTCAAAGAGAGACTGAGAATCAATCTAACTAAAACTTCTCAGTCAGTCACCATGTCCTAATTATAAGAGCCAAATGCGAAAACAAAAGATACATTTGACCATAGGTTTCACAGGATAGTTCTGTCTAGCGATAACTAATATTTTGATCTCTTGGGTCAGTCTTACGGAAGTTCAATAAAAAAATAGATAATTACTTTAATAGCAGTAACTTTCCAAAACAATTCACTCCTAATGTGTCTGGCTTAATTTTGTTTTTTGTTGGTTTATTGGGTACATTTGAAAGCATTACTATCATTCAGTTATCATTTTGAAATAATCAGAAGATGTGAGAATAAATTACATTTATTTGTATTGCTACAAATATTTACCATAATCTCCTAGCATACACTCTCAACAATTTCACCCCACTGTTAGTATACCTGCTTAACAAATTTGTGTTCATTGTACTGTGAATGAAAATATGCCGTAGTTGCTGCTCAGAACTGTGTAAAGTGTAGTTCTTACAGTCTTCAACTTAAATCTGGTTTGAATTTCAGATGTCTGGTAATGTATTTTTTAAGCTGGATTTTAATTTGTTTTCCTTTAGGGTAACAAATGTTACAAATTTACCAATTATGACTTAAGAGACGACGAAATATGCTTGTTGCAATACTGAAAAAATTCATAGTTTGTGTTGTACAGAAATGGAAAACGAAAGCAAACACAAACGTTGTTATTACAAAGGTCATTGAGTGTACTATATTTGGTTTTTGCGAGGATTTGCCACTGTTACTATTAACGACGTGCGATATAAAGGGGTATTCCTCTGTGGAGACTACCGATTTATCCAAGTGTCGCTGTGTGTTTGTGTGTGTGCGTCTGTATAAACCACAGAGAGAATCAGAAAAAGATATTTGACTACAGCAAATTTCACTGACAATAATAATGCAATGATGGACTACGTATTATAGCAAATATATATTTTTTATGATACAGAAATATCACATTACAATATTTTAAAATATGTTTGTAATCGATTCTATATCCTTTGGTTTGCACGTTTTGGAATAGTAAAATTGAAAATAATAACGCTGAGAGAGGGGGTGCATACGTAAACGACTTTAAGTGTGTGTGTGTGTGTGTGTGTGTGTGTGTAGAATAGATCACAAAGCAAGAAATATTCATATGTTTACCAATGGAATATACTGGTAAAGCATATCGCATACATTCAGTCATTGGCCTATCATATGCTAAATTTCAGGAATAATTCATTTCTTGGGGTACAATAGCCCATGAGGAATACCTGCAGACCCAACTCTTAGATAATGTTGAAAAACGCTATGTAGGTTCTATATGACAAATGAAGAAACATTGGAACTGTCTAGCCTCTAACTCTCTGGCAAGCACAAATACACGGGGGAGGGGAAGTAATCGTTGTATTCAGCCTTGAAAACTACAAACGTAAGGTTGTCTAATAAGGTTGTGAGTTTGTGGCTTTAAAAACGGCAGTCACCAATGTCTCATTTTATCTTGATACTTTCGATACATTCTTGTCAAAGTCAAACGCACACACACACACACACACACACACGCATGTATATATATATATATATATATATATATATATATATATATATATATATATATATATATATATACTTTGTTTAGAGAGTATGACCTTTATCCATGATTAAGGATATAACTCTGGATAGTTTTAGTGCGTACCTGATTTTTGTCTTGTTTGTAAGTTATAAATAGAAGTTTGATTGGCTTTGAGTTCAAAACCCAACCTTGATTAGGACCTTAATGGATTCTATAAACGAATTTGTTTTCAGTTTCTGTAGAGCATTTGATTTGCCCTTCACCAAAAATTGATCGTGATATTTTCTTTAAAAGTTGGAAAGTACCAAAACGGAATGCATTCGTACGTGGAGTGTTTGTGCAAGATAAAAACGTAATTCTTTACTCTCTCACAACGGACAGTGTTTGTTAATTTTTCTTAAAATATAGGATTTGAAGGTCCAAAACTATCGCTACAGCAAGGAAGAAGTTAACGAAATATGTATACAAGTTACACCCAATGTTTTGCTACGACTCATGTGTGACACACTAACAGAAAGAAACAAACCCGAAAAGTTTTGTAAAACTTAGCAAATTAAAATTGAAAAGGAAGATACAGTGTTATGAATTAAATCCAAAATAATCTTAAATTTTCTGAACGAATTTTTGATTTTCTAATTTACCGGTCTGTCAACGGACACGATGTATCAATTACTTTTAAGCGATTATTCGATGAAAGACGATATTATTTTAAAAGAAACGAAATGTAAAATGTTTGATTGCATGTTGAGCCTCAACATTACCAAGGAAAATCTGTTTAGTTACTTACACAACGGTAGTCAAAAATAGTTTAAGTGAAGACAAAAGACAATGGCACTAAATATAATGGTGTTTAGGGCTCTGTCCGAAATTAATCTACAACAGCTGAGGTATGATTTTGAAATAATGTTTTCATATTCGATTGATTTGTTTTATCAGGAAATACACACTTGTGTGTTTTACTCATTTTTGCTATAAGTTCAAGTGATTTCCTATTGTAAATAAAATGGGAAGATTTACATGGTTTTTTGATGATAGGTCTTTTGAAATTCCTCAAAAAATAAATGTTAACCTAATTATGGACAAAGAAAGCATAGCTTCAAAGAAAAAGTATTGTATTAATCGAACATTATTTGGAACGTAAAACCTATTTCTAATATTCAAGAGGCAAATACAGATTTGTGAAAGATACTGCTCCTAATACCAAATTTATGGTTTCATCTGATTGTCATTACTCGAGACACGTCATAAGTGCTGATCAATCGCAGTAATTCTTGAAAGTACAATTAGCTTCCCATGGCCAGACACAACCTCCTTGACAGTCCGCGGAAGTTACAAAATATATTTCTGGTTCATTTGGTCTATGACACGGTCGTTCCAATGGATTCGTAGCACTGGTACAAGTTATGTACTTGTTGCATAAATATGGATGCGGATAGTTGCATAGTCCAACTTTATTCTGGCAGAAATTGGCTGAAACGAAATAATTATATGTTAACAAATAAAGAAATTTGGACAACTTAAGCTAAAACAGATATTATTACGGTCTTTTTATATTTGAAATGTTTATTTGTGGAACTTACTTATACGATTACAAATGTGATCAATGATCAAACTTACCTTTTCTGGACCAAAGAGCACGCTGATTTTACATGTCATGATTATGAATTCCTTTTCATGTAAGGGGCCATTTATAATTATGATAATTTGGCTAACGATCGTTAAACTTCATAGTGGTTGATATATATGCGTGATTGAATAGATAAATAATATAAAACTGATGCAGAATGATATCGCATTTGACCTCGATGAAAATACCGTTAGTAACAAATTACCTGGAATTATCCCAATGCAGAGTGCAGGTGAAATATATATGTCTCTGTTTGCCATGTAGCTGCATCGAAATTTCCTTTTGTCGAAATTTGTTACTTGATCTTTACTTATAGTTGTAAGACACTGGCTTTCCCATCCAAGGTTAGTGAGTATGGAAGAAGGTAGAGTAGTTTCTTTCCATATATCCCATATATCATTACCAGACCCGGATAACTCGAATTCGAATTTTGCCTCCTTACTACATCCTGTCATTGCCTTGCACGATATTTGACCACCTTTATTCTCAATAATGCCAGCACTTTCAACCGCTATCACGGGTGTCTGTGGATGATCTGTTATACACCCATAGATAAAAACGCTTTGTAGTTCAATGATCAAATATCTGGTATATAGCAAGGTGAGGGAATAAATTCAAAACAATTCAAATTGACAAAAGAAGCATTAAAATATATAGGTTAAAACGAAATTCGTTTTTTAAAAAAATGCTCAAATTTCATCAATTGTTTTCTTCAAAATATAGCAGAACTGATTCCAGTCAAAACAGAAAAAATACTTGTGAATGTTAATGTAATACCTGACTCAAATAGCATAATCTCTGCTTTAGGACTGACATACTAATTAACTATATGCCTCTCTCTGTCATCAAATCTTCCTCTAGTTGTCAAATAATTACACGTCTACACAAATACACACGCGCTTACGCATACACAGGCAGAAACAGAGAGACCGTCAAACACACATATAAATCCACGCTTCTGCATCAAACAACCACCCACTAGATATATAGATAGATAGATAGACAGACAGACAGACAGATAGATAGATAGATAGATAGATAGATAGATAGATAGATAGATATATTAACTTGACATGAAAATATTTCGGCTCGAATGCAGACAGAAAGCCTATGAACTTAATAGTATGTATACATTTGAATTTACCTATGACATGCAGGTACACATCATATACTGTTGATGTGCCATTCATTGTAACGGTGATATTGTAGTTGCCCTCATGTGAACAGTTTATATGCCCAAGCACTAACTTAATGTTGAGAGTACCATACTTCGACCATGTAGCTGAGAATCCATATGGTGTCTGCAGGTCGATAGGGCGAATGATTTCACTCCCCTTCACAAGGAATATCTGCATGTCACCGGATACTTTCTGAATGACTATAGACGTATTTTCCGCATTTGGAAAGGAACAAAATATTTCACCTGTTGAGGTGATATTTAAGTCTAATTGGCATGGACACTGAGCTGAAATGACAATTAATTACATGATGATTATGTTGTCAAAACCATTCTTGTGATCGATAATAGTTTGCCCTTTTTGCTATTAAATTTGGATTATTTATATTTGTATTAAAGATATAATCACTTGTTTTAAGGCACTTATGTTCATTTTCCCGTATGAGAAAATTACTTAGTTTTTTATTTTCACTATATTCGTACTAATATCTGTGCCGAAATCATTTATGAAGTATTGGTGCTTTTCTTCTTCTGATACTGGCATACAATGAACTTTCAAACTGACCGCTCCGGTGGCCTAGTGGTTAGAGCGGGAGGTCGCTGGTTCAAACTCCGGCCCAATCATACCAAATACTTCTAAAATAGTACTAACAGCTGCCTCGCTAGGTGCTCAACATTAAGATGTTAGTGTTAGGACTGGTCGGCCTGATGTCAGGATAATGTGCCTGGGTGGGACATCATGCTACATTTCTGCGACATGATGCCCCAGTGCTAGACATTACTATAAACTACCACACTACATACATCATAGAGATATGACTGGAAAATTGTTAAAGCTACGTTACGAATTTGAATAACACACACACACACACACACACACACACACACACACACACTTTCAAACTACTATTTCTGGATAAGAGTGGATTTGACATTCCTATATATATCCACTTGCCCGACTACCCAGAACAAGCGCAAAGTCGGTTCGGGCAAGCTCGGGTTTTCAAGCACAGACACTTTTGAGAGCCAAACGGAGATGTATTCTGTTTGTAATGAGTTATGTTTGGCGAGCATTGCGCTATGCCAGCTCTCCGCAGTTCATTTATGAACACCGTTTGTTGCAATTTCTACGATCATGTGTCAAACGATACACTGACATTCAATCATTTACTTGTAGATAACTGAATGGACAGTCTCGCATTTCTAGCACAGACATGACATGGTATATGAACTTTTAAAATACACATCTTGAGAAATAGAAGATGTCTAGGTCTTCTTTGGTAACCTATGAGTTATATTAGATTTGTGATATTTTGTACAAACCATATGGATACACAAACTTTCAACTTTAACCTACGCACAGGGACTTTGGAAACTCGAATTGGATGTTAAGTTTTCAGGTTAAGGTCCTTTACTTAAGCATTACACTGTTAAATGTCTGAAAACTTTCCATGCATTTCTCTCTCTCTCTCTCTCTCTCTCTCTCTCTCTCTCTCTCTCTCTATATATATATATATATATATATATATATATATATATATGTCTGTGTGTGTGTGTGTCTTTGATCTCCTTACTAAATCTACATTCTGTTCACACTCATGCGATAGAGAAATCTACTTGTTTAGCTAACCTTACTTTTCCTAACTTACATAGGTTATATTGATTCATACTTTTCTTTTTGAGTTCCTGTCTTTCTATATTCACTATTCATAAATAGTGTTTTGTTAACGTTAATTGCTGACATTATATTTTAAGATTAAAACAACGATAAGAAGAAAAGTGTATACTTGAAAACTGAATATTCTGTAATGTCCTTAGAATATCCTATACATTACATTTAAGTTTACAGTGTGTCGGTTAAAGTGCAGGGTAAATTAGGGAAGGCGAGAGATACATCAAGGAAAATGCCAATACCGAAGTGACAACAAAATTAGTGTCGGCACTGAACGGCTCAAATCTACAGTACCCGTGACGTTCAGCGTTCAAGACACTTTTGGACAGTTTTACGATAACCAAATATGAATGGAGATTTCATAAGAGAATAACATAATTTTGTAGTCTTACCTATAACGTTAACACTGAAGAAGGATTCTTCAAAACCGTTTTCATCGGAAATAGCAAGAATACTGTAATTTCCCTGTTGGTTACACTGAGTGTCCGAAATGTGAACAGAAACTTCAATCTCTGCATCTTCAACAGAAACATTGAAGGTCATTTTGTTCGTGTGATTAAATTTGATTTCATCACTGAAATTAGTAAGACCGGTGACGTTAAAAGAGTCACCGTTTCTGTCAATGTCTGTTTTATAAGGCGAATTTCCGTTGTGTTTCTTAGAGCTAGTCGGTACTGGAAATAACATGTTGCTCCCCTCAAAACAATACATCCTGAAAGAAAACATAATACTCAAAAAATATTTGATTTTTCCACTGCACACATTCTTATGGCATCTCTGGATATTTTGTACCGAAATATGTTTTCCATTATACGACAATACAAACCCAGCTTTAAGCATTTCTAATTTTTGTGTCGTCACAATTTATGGTACTGACAAAGAACATTCAAGTTGTAATTTGAAATCAATGTACATGTGTGTAGTTCGTTTAAATGAACACAATACAAAACATGTTTTCTCAATGATAAGAAAGCTTCAATTATTTTAACAATATCAAATAATCAGATTCAATGTCACGAAATTTATTTTTTACTTAAATATATGGTTTGCAATAATTTGTGAAAACTCAATGAAAGTCTACTCTCCAATATGAAGATCATAGGTAAATAATGATTCTGTGTTTTGCTGACATTTACGATACGATTGTAAGACATATAATAATAATAATAATAATAATAATAATGATAATAATAACAATAATAATAAATGACACTAAATAGCAAATGAGTATTTTTTGTATTTCAAGAAAACTACACATATTTACATTAATCCATATGAATATATATATATGAGCCTAATTACCTACACCAGTGTGTACAGCTGAATTTTAAAAATAAATTAGGAGGTACTTAACGTCTCTCTCTCTCTCTCTCTGTATATATATATATATATATATATATATATATATATATATATATATATATATATAAACCTGGTGGTGGCGGTGAAATTGGCGGAATGATGCATTTCAGTCCAGGCAACTTGCATACTGCGAAAACATTACATCGGTTCAATTTGTAACACAAGCATTCGTTTTAGTAGATCAATTTCTATCTTTTTGAGTGTGTTTATCTGATTCGGATCTAGAATCCATTTCTAAATTAATTGTAGCTGGCTATGGTATGCAATTAATATTTGAAAACCACTTTAGTTGTTTTATAGCATTTGCCATAAATGTATTTTGTTCCTGTTCGTATTATTCGTACAAAAGTAATAATAGGAGATCTTGGTGGTTTTCATCGAAGAACCAGTGCTAAGAAATGTTATGTGTTGAGAACTCACTTAGCTAGATTCGCATCTTGCAATAGACGTGTGCTTTGGCTTGATACCTGATTAACATCAGCACAATTCTGAATTGCTTTCTAAACTGTTATTGTCTAACATGGTTTTAGCGATTCTTATGAAAAGATAAGCTATATTTAATGTAAAGAAAATTATATTTATATGATACGTTACAGAGCTTCCGTGTATGCGCATTTTCTGCGAGAGAACAATGTTGAATTCTCTGTTGCTATTAAACGACTGTCGAATTACACATCTGATTCGTATAGAAAGTCCGAATAAAAGGACTTTGCGTAAAAGATGTTAGCATTCATTGATAATATTAAATTTCGTTTTTGAAACATACGGAACAAAATGTTTATTTACATAAAAATATGCAGGGGACTATTGCACATCCGACCATCACAATTACTAATAGCATTGATATCACACAGTTGCATAGCCGACATTGACTTTTTGTCCTATGTGGTTCTTCTGGGCCCATCTGTAAATAAATATGTATAAATAGATATGTAATTTTTGATACTAAGTAATTACCTTTCCTTTATCGGATAGAACTATTTAATGAACAATGATGTATATGTTGTGGATCCAGTTTTCATATAACTGTTTCAGCTCATATTTTTACCGGAAATATGTATATGTTAATTTTAGTTATGAAATATATAATAATGTACTCTTAATATTATATAGAATGATTATATTTTACGATGACTTTAATTGTTACACAAAATACATACCGGCTGTTCATTGTTGTCGTAAGGCTGATTCTCCTGGAAAAGATACGATGTTTTCGAAAGGGAATTTCAATTAAAAGCAGACCACATATCTGTTTTACATTTAGTGATGATTAGAATATCATGGTTGATAGGTTTTCTCTAAACCATTAAAGCTTAAGAATTGGATACGTTAATAATATAAAAGTTTGCTCTTCAGCTGATAATATAAGAATGGCACAACATATAGTAAATATATTTATGCACGAGTATTGTGTATCCCTTGATATAATATGTTTAGTTACATCATTATTGTCTTCTTGTTAGGCAAACGTACAGTATCATCGTCATCATCATACTAGCATAACCATCATCATTGTTTTCAACAATTCTTCTTCTTCTTCTTCTTCTTCTTCTTCTTCTTCTTATTATTATTATTATTATTATTGTGTGTTGCATCCTTATATATCAGTTCTGGAATAAAGTTTTCCCTGCTTTTAGTTACATGATCACGTAGTTTTTACTTACGTACATTTAGAGCTATATCGTTATGGTCTGCATATCCTGTATTTCGCTATATGAAGAAACAATAATAACAAAATATGACTGAGTTTGCCCTATTTCAATCATCAAATCATAATTTGTTTGTTGCAAATGTGTCGACGCATTAAAATTTGAATACAGTTTTGCAAAATATTTCCGAAATAAAAGTAACATTTGATCTCTAAAGTACGATAACTAGTTTCAATATTAATACTATTTAAGGAAAAGATAATTAACGTTGAGGGATACGAAAGATATGGAAAGCGACATGTGACAGAGTAGTGATATTTGCAGATATTTTATCAAATAATAAAGTCTCAGCATAACTAAAATATATTTTATTTAAATGAAATATAGGTATAAAGAGAACATATGGCACATGATAAACTTTGATAAACGTTACAAAATTATACCATGTGAGAAACTGTGATTTAAATATTTCATAAACGGAATAAAATTCAGAACGCGCCTTAGATAAATAAAGGCTTTGGTATATTTGCGGAAGTTATTTCTTTATCTGAAGAAATTGATTGACAGACATTAAAGACTTGTGAAATATTGCAGTACGTATACACTGACCGGAGGGCTACATTATAAGTGCGCACTTGTTACCCATGTTGCATCTTATGTTTCTTACCTCAGATACACTGAGCTCTGCGCCAGAGTTCTTGTATGAGTTGAACTCCTACAGAAAAATGCATATATATATATATATATATATATATATATATATATATATATATATATATATATATATATATATATATATATATATATCTATGTGTGTGACAGTTCAGAACTTGTACACTTTGCATTATTTATATTTTTGTCTACGCTACGAGTGAATCACATTGGAAATTTAACGTAATTTCATGATAGCTCAATTATACATAGGTACAAAATGTGTGTGTATTTGTGTACGTGTTTGCAAGAACCTTAAATGTAGTTTATGCCTTCATTTCTTACAGACATTGTTAAGTCTATCCATTTTTGTATACGACAAACAATAGCGACTTACATCTTTTCCACGTTGAAGTTCTAAATAATCAGAAGTAGTTGAAAACGATTCCGTGGCATGACCAGTATCTGAAGGCATGGTCGACAGTTTTAATTCAAGCTGTGCAAAATAGACAAACATTTCATTAGTACATATATACATTCATTCATACGTACATGCATATACATACATACCAGCACAGACATAAGTAACACATATGCATTCACAACTAGATTGATATATAAATGGATATATATATATATATATATATATATATATATATATATATATATATATATATATAACAATTGAAAGAAAAAAAAACTAAATGGATAAATTTAGACTTTCTTACCTGTATTCATCCGGCCCGCAATTATTTTTTTTTTGTGAAACTTTATTTAGTCGCATGGTTAGGCAGATATTAATTTCCTTCTACGTGTTGAATATTTGAGGAAGTAAGTTTCAATTGTAACATGGCAGACTCATATCAGAAGTGCTATTATCCAACAATTGTTTTATCGTTTAACGCATGTCTGCATTAGTGAAATCATTCATCCCTTTAATCGCGAAAACTTTAAAGAAGGTTTAATCGCAGCAAAACTGTGCTGCCTTTTAAGCCAAATCAAGACGTCTTGGAGTGGGTAGTACATTCTCTAGCAACAAGGTCAAGCTTGACATTTAGGAATGAAAACTCATTTTAGGAAACTCAGTCACTTCAACATTCTAATCTGGCATAGTGTTTCCTTTTTAAAGCGAAAACAGCTGTCTCCAGCCAGGAACTTGCGATGCATTTCGTTATGATAGTTTGAATTATCAGTTGTTTCTGTGTAGCAGCCATTGATTTACAGATGTTGCAGTCTGGGGTTAAATTGCTAGTTTGATTTTACAAGTAATTATCATCCTGTAATGCATAACGAAAACTATTTGTACCACAACATAATCTTTTCTGGCAAACACATCAACATACACTGAAATTGGCAATATACCTGGACATTTTAAGCTCTCAATACGAATAAAGGACTTGTTTAAAGCATAAAACGTCATATTATTTTCCCCAAACAGTGTATACAAACGTTTCATTGGTTGTCAAGTGGGATAGCTCTGTTGTGCTCTTAACCCGTGAACACCTTTTTCGTTGTTCGTCATATACCTAACAACGTTGAAATCAGTTTAAGTCCTCAAAAGTACTGGGTAACGGAAAAGGTTTTTTTGCTTAGAGCTGAATTGGATGCCGAATATATTATGTTAAATGTGAGCCGTAGTCTGTATACATTGTATTCAAGTTAGGATGCTTAAAGGAAGTGTAATATTTGTCCATGCACAACTACATAGTTGGAAGCGGTCGAAACAACATGTTGGCATTATCCTATGAACTTCATATCTCTCTCTCTCTCTCTCTCTCTCTCTCTCTCTCTCTCTCTCTATATATATATATATATATATATATATATATATCGTGGGGTTTGTGGGTGGGTGGGTGGGTGGCATCATATTTAAGTGCATTTCATAATATCACTAGCCTAGACCCACAATTTCAAAGCATGTCATTAGCTAAAGGAAACAATGACGCTTCACCAAAAAGAAATTCGCAAAATAGTATCTGTATGAAAGAAATCCGTAATGGAGAGATACACGCAGACACCAACAAATGCTGCAATGAAATTTTGGCAACCACGCCTACTAGAAAGTGGAATTAGGCCTGATCGACTTGTTTAGAAGAAAGGAAAATCAAGTCCTTAACATTCGAAATGTAATCATCTTAATATAAACCTTATATGTGATTCGTAAAATTAATTTTACATCCAGCTGTTGTTAACTATTTTCCAGAATTGTACCTGGTGCGCTGTCAATTGATATTGCTGGGTAATTTATTCGGATTGAAAAAACCTCCTTCTCTTTTGATATGAAAGCTATTTAAAATTTTTAGAGTCATACACCAAATTCATTCATGTACTACTGACCCAGACCTTTCCATTTTACCCATGATTAAATAGCAAACATGTTCAGCGTCTCGCCTGACGTGTCAACGAATTTACGGTAATGACTTAATTTAGTTTCCACGGACGCGCGAGATCAAATTATAATTAACAGACTGTGTCGAAGAAACTCATTGTGGGTTAATCATTGAGAGTACTAACTACAATTATAAGATATACCTTTAGATTTCGTCGTAATGTATCTAAAATATCACCTCAGTGTGTCTTCGTTAGATTATTTTTTAGTCTTAGATCTTTCAACGTTAACCGACAAAGCCTTCGGAAATGTCCAATAATGACGTACAATGGTTCACATTGTCTACTTTCATGTTACGTCTATTATTTCATCATCACATAACGGCGAAAGGATAATACAAATCAATCTAAAGTAATAATTCATGTAAAACTTATAAACCTGAATTGCTGCGACTTTGCTGAGGTGTCATGTTTACTGCTGATAAAATGCCCAAATATCACCATAGACACAAACCTTTATAACTCAAAATATTTTGATAACTAATCATAAGAATATAATGAGTGAGTGTGGTTTCTTGACACAACGAGCATGCTCCCAATGTGTTAACGTCTCTACATAAACATAAAAGTATTATAGATTTTTGTAAATGTTCGAGTCAAACAATATCGTTAAGAAATGGTTTAAACGTTAATTTATGGATCTCTCTTTCCTGGGTTTGGGCGCAAAAATAGTAGCAATTTATCATTTAATATAAATTAAAACCCAGAATGAAAATTACTACATAAGCTATTACTAGTATATAACAACTAGTATATCTCTGTCAGATGTTTGAGAGAGAGAGAGAGAGAGAGAGAGAGAGAGAGAGAGAAAAGAAAAACTACAAAGATAAGTTAAATACACATATTAAACCTAGCGTATTTTCATATTCTACAATTCTATATAAATGGTTTGAAACTTTCTTCCTTGGACCCATGTATGAAAACATGCCTTGATATTTACTCTATGCGAAAATACGGTGTTAATTTACATCCACACATACTTACGTACACATGGATACAAATATCCTACATGCATACACCTTCCTTCGAAAACACATACATACATACCTACATAGACAAGGATACAAAGACCTTGCATGCATACACCTTCCTAAGACTACACATAGATAACATACATACATACACATGGATACAAATACCCAACATTCATACAGCTTCCTTCCAATACACTCACATCCATACAGAACAACACCCCCACATGGACACAAATACACATCCATACATAGCCACACCCCCACATGGACACAAATACACATCCATACATAGCCACACCCCCACATGGACACAAATACACATCCATACATAGCCACACCCCCACATGGACACAAATACACATCCATACATAGCCACACCCCCACATGGACACAAATACATATGCATACATACATACCTTCAGACACATGAAAAGATATTCGTACATGCCTACAGACAGGCAGACAGACATACAGACATACGGATATAAATACCCTACATAAATACACCTTCCTTCGAACATAAATACATACATACAGATGGACACAATGAACGGATTGAAAAAGCGAGGCGAGGATATAATTATAATAGCATTGAAGCTGATAATGATGATGAAGTGGGTGATGGAGGTACATCTGGCAGTGAAGAAAAGAGTTACCATATTACCAGATCATGACTTACCTAACTGTCCTCTTTGTTGCATACAATTCGTAAATGTCCTGACTTGAATAAAACTGAAGTGTTCCACATGAGTGAAGTCGCTAACACAAACATGTTGTACCTGTGACATTGAATATAAGACTAGGAAAGCCAGACTAGGAAGTTAAAGATACCCGTTTTGTAAGCAAAGCGTACAACGAAGTGAAATGAGCAGATATATAGTTCTGTCTGTCTGTCTCTCTCTCTAGTTTTAAATATAGATATGTGTGTGTGTATGAGTATGTGCAAGTGTGAGTTCCTTTCCGTGTTGGCGTGTTTATGTGGATCTACCCGTGTCTTTGTGTATCTTTTGATTATATATATATATATATATATATATATATATATATATATATATATATATATATATATTATAAACACATATAGAGTTCCTTCAGTCATAACATATTCTGGGTTCGTCTGGTACTGGCATGAGGTGAAATGAACATAGCGTTTTGATTGTGTGCTTGTATTGATAATTCTGCACAATAAAAAGGCATGACTTGAAGAGGATAGAGACGAACGAAGAAATGTGTGCTATTTATGTTTTAAATAATGCAGAATAAATCATGTTTTACTTTTTATTGTGTTCCCTCATTTCCTTTTTCTAATACTCAAAGATGACAATTACATTGACATACATAATAACAGCTTTACTTCACGACCATACATTTTCTATACAATAAAAGCCAAACAAGATTATTTTTCATGCACAAGTTGTCATGTATACATGAAGAAACAACAATGTTAGCATAAATGCTTTTTTTATGGACTCAATTTGATATAATGAAGTTTTTTATAACATCAAAGTATAATTGTATTGGTGGTGAATTGTACTAATCCTATTCATAGAAACTCTATAAAATGAAACCTTCAAATGAAAACTGGGCAATTCCGAAATTTTAGACACATCCGATATTTGTACAATTCAAAATCTGGGCAAAACCGAATTTTGGACAAATCTGACATTCGGGTAACTTAAAATCTGGATAAGTCCGAGTTTTGTACAAATCAAAATCAGGACAAATCCGAATTTGGGTATTGTAATAGTTATCACTTCCAGCGATGGCTTTTACCTCAATAAATTTGTGATGACTGATACAAATTTGGATTTAGAATTTTGAAATTTTGGGCCGAAAGGAGACAGATGATTCTGACTTCAGTGCTGTCAGTCTCTTGTATGCAATGCTTTTAACCAGAGAACACTTCTTTCGTTGTTCGTCATATACCTAATAACTCTGAAATCATTTTTAAGACTTGAACAGTATTGGGTCAGGGAAAAGGTTTGTTGCTTAGAGCTGAATTGAATGCCGAATATGTTATGTTAACTGTGAGCCATAGTCTGTATACATTGCATTCAATTTTCTTTGATCTAGTTGAACCGTTTAACAGTGCATTTTCGAATAGGGAAAATATGTCTCATGAATCATGGTTTTGTAGTTTTTATTTTGTTGTGCAGTTTACAACAGTACATACAGTCATAATACATCATGTTAGATGTTGTGTATAAAAGCGTTTTGGAGTTTCATGGAACAAATATGGTTATATAAGCTTTTTTTCAGTAGATAATTTGTATTAATTTTTATGACTTGCAAGAAATTTGAATTTATAATTTAGGTAACATTTATCGTTTACACTAAGCGGTCGTTTGGATATTTTGCTTTGTGTGCCTTATACTAGAATATCTTAGAACTAGGAAAAGTTTCTGTATTCAGAAACAGTATTTGCAGCTGAATATTAGTAGCAACATATGTGGTTATTGTGGTTCGCTTGACGAGGCATAATAATACTTTTTCATAAATTTTTATTGCACGGTTAATGAAAAGATAAAGTTGTCCTTTGAGGAAATCGCTTCTCAGAACTATAAGGTTCGTCAAGGTTTTGCTATACTATTGTCGCAGAATAGAAACCGAGTGGGCTTTTGGACTAAATGAATAAGACAAACATAATGTGAGAAAGATGGAAATTTATGAAATGAATTAATAAAGAAAAATATATGGTGTATAAACACAATGATTCTCTCACGCTCTCAACATACGATTGACCCAATCACTCTACACAACATTCACACATTGAAAATAAACCAAATATGTGAACTCAATATGACATACAGATCCAAGAACCTCATGGACTACAGATACGTTTTCAAACAGTATATTACACTGCAAGATAGATTCACATAATCTCAAGTATGGACTCCGATTAAGATTCACAATAATCATATGATATTCAAATGTTTCAAAATAGTGTCGTAAACTATGAGAGAGATTCACATAATCTCTTGTAACACAACTAAGATTAAAAATTATCTTATGAACACAACTAAGATTCAAAATAATCTTATGAACACAACTAAGATTCAAAATTTTCTTATCAACATAAAAAATGCGCCCAATAGGAACAACAAATGAACCAAACATATGCTTCTAGACCCCTTGTACAGTCGCACGATTCCTTGGGTTGGCCCACACTCTTATCGGCCGCTCGCACCCTTCATGGATCCACCACATGTACAATCATACATATACACACGTATAGACAGCATACAGCACCCGCTAATTAGCTACGTCTACGTCCGTGGCTCAGACATACGTACATACATACGTATCGACAGCACGCAGCCTTAAATACTCTAGAAACTCCAGACAGCTCTAAACAGCTTCAGATAGCTCTAGACATCTCTAGTCAAATCTAGTCAGCTCTAGTTATAGTCACAGTCACATTCACAATCAGCTACAATAGAACCAAACTGGTCATAATAATGCTTTCTGTAAAATCTCTGTATATGTGCTAATACATTAACTTCTTATAGTGACTTGTAATTCAAAGTTCAAATATGCCTTGTAATAAATGCATTATTACGTGATAAGACATTACAAACCGAATAAGCTTCGCATATCAAATGAAATATAAATTTAACACTTACCGCTATGGCTGGAGAACAATGGAGAGCGTACACTCCTTGACGTGATCCAAACGACCAGTGTCGATTTAGAAATTGATCTTACTTAAATCCATAGGCAAGTGAGCAATAGTGAAGGCGAAATACCCGTGCATATAATGTTATTAATGTCCCTCGTCGCAAGTAATTTACGGCGAGGTACATGTTAATACAGTCGCTTACCTGGAAAAAACACTTATTCACCCTAGATAACGTTGTACGTATCTACAACGAAAAATAGTCAAATAGTTCTAAGGCAAAACCAAGGTATTTTTTTGCCTAATTCTGTGACAACTATGGTGTATTATTGTGTTTTCCGTTCATTCATCTCAAACGTAAAGCAGGTCCAAACAGTAATAATTATTACAGATTTCATGGAAAATATATTGCCAAACAGGGTCTTTGTACAAGGTGTCATTTCAGCTATAGATTGTTACGACAGAAACCAGTCCATATATTAAACGTTTTGCTGATATTTTATTTCTTTAAAATAATAAATAATCTATTGTAATAGTTCTTCGAAACTTGAACATTATTGCTGTTTAGTCATGGGTATAATGGGAAGGTCTGGGTCAGTAGTACATGAATGAATTTGGTGTATGACTCTAATAAATTTTAAATAGCTTTGATATGAAAAGAGAAGGAGATTTTTTCAATCCGAATAAATTACCCAGCAATATCAATTGACAGCGCACCAGATACAATTCTGGAAAATAGTTAGCAACAGCTGGATGTAAAATTAATTTTACGATTCACATATAAGGTTTATATTAAGATGATTACATTTCGAATGTTAAGGACTTAATTTTCCTTTCTTCTAAACAAGTCGATCAGGCCTAATTCCACTTTCTAGTAGGCGTGGTTGCCTCGAACTCCAAAATTTCATTGCAGCATTTGTTGGTGTCTGCGTGTTTCTCTCTATTATGGGTCTCTTTCATACAGATACAATTTGGCTAATTTTTTTTTTGGTAAAGCGTCATTGTTTCCTTTAGCTAATGACATGCTTTGAAATTGTGGGTCTAGGCTAGTGATATTATGAAATGTGCTTAAATATGATGACACCCACACAACCCCCATATATATATATATATATATATATATATATATATATATATATATATATAGAGAGAGAGAGAGAGAGAGAGAGATACATACATACATACACATGAATACACTACATACATACATACATACATACATACATACATAGATACATACATACACACGGATATAAATACCCTACATACATACAGCTTACTTCGAACATAAATACATACATACAGACGGACAAAATGAACGGATTTAAAAAGCGAGGCGAGGATATAATTCTAATAGCATTGAAGATGATCATGATGATGAAGTGGGTGATGGAGTTACATCTGGCAGTCAAGAAAAGAGTTACGATGTTACCAGATCATGACTTACCTAACTGTCCTCTTTGTTGCATACAATTCGTAAATGTCCTGACTTGAATAAAACTGAAGTGTTCCACATGCGTGAACACAAATAGGTTGTGTCTGTAACATTGATAATAAGACTAGAAAAGCCAGACTAGGACGTGAAAGATACCCTTTGTGTAAGAAATGTGTATAACGAAGTGATATAACCATCTATATAGTTCTCTCTGTTTGTCTGTCTGTCTCTCTCTCTCTCACTATATATATATATATATATATATATATATATATATATATATATAACGTGTGAGCTCCTTGCCGTGCTTTTGTGTTTATGCGGATACATATGTGTATGTGTGTATATTATATATATATATATATATATATATATATATATATATATATATATATATATATATATATATATATATATATATATATATTATTACGACTGTTCAATATAGGTTTTTCAGTCATAACATATTCTCGGTTCGCCTGGTACTGGTTTGAGGTGAAAGAAATGTAGCATTTTGATTGTGGTGTTTGTATTGATATTTCTGTACAATACAAGGCTAGAATGATATAGGAGATTATAGAGAAGAACGAATAAATGTGTGCTATTTATGTTGTAAATAAATACAGAATAAATTATGTTTCACTTTCTATTGTGATCCCTTAGATCATTTTTCTAATACTCACAAGATCACAATTACATTGACATACACAGTAAGAGTTTTACTTCACGACCATACATTTTCTATACAATATAAGCCAAACAAGATTATTCTTAATACACAAGTTTTCATGTATACATCAAGAAACAAAGATTTTAGCATAACTGTTTTTTTATAAACTAAATTTGATATAATGAAGATTTTTATATCATCAAAGTATAATTGTATTGGTGGTGAATTGTACTAATCCTATTTATCCTATTTCTATTTATCCTATTAATCTATGATAAAAAAAAATGAAAACTGGGCAAGTCCGAAATTTTAGACATATCAGACATATGTATAAATCAAAATCTGGGCAAATCCGAATTTTGGACAATCCGAAATTCGGATAACTTAAAATCTGGACAAGTCCGAGTTTTGTACAAATCAGAATTCGGACAAATCCAAATTTTGGTATTGTAATAGTATAACACTTTTAGAGATGGTTTTTACCTCAATAAATTTGACATGACTAATACAAATTTGGATTTAGAATTTTGAAATTTTTGGGCCGAAAGGAGACAGACAATTCTGACTTCAATGCTGTCAGTCTCTCCTCTGCAATGTTGTCAGTCTCACTTCTGCAATGACTGGGGCCTTATTTCTATTATATATACCCTTGGAGAACCTCGGATGTTTACACAAACATAAACAACGGGGACACTCGAACGTCTCCGATTCCGGTTAGAAACAAAAACGCTACTACCTCGCGCACAGCAGCATAGAATGCTGAGAACAATGGCACACTTACAAACTTAGTGGAATAAGTTCTGGGAGTCAATATTTGATATTTGATTAAAATACGCTGTAAACAAGTAAGGCAACATACAATATTGTTATCTAGTAATACGTAAGTATCTAAAAGTTACTCGAAACGTAATGAAGAGTTGGAAGAATCATTTGAATGGATGAAATGAGTGTCGGTCGATGTCATTCAACGCTGACATGTGCTTTCAACGGGACCGTCTTATGACAACGTAATCATTGGAAACAAGGTACATGTACGCAACATTTTGAATAATTGTACTTCACACATAAAATAGATAAAATTGTGAGACTGGCATAGCATTACTCCCAACCTTTAGAAATTTGTCACCAATTGGTGAGAATGGATAGTATACTACATGTAAATTAAAGAAAATTACTTTAATTTTCCAGTGCAGCTGCAGTCTCACAATTTTGTTTACATAAAGAATATCATACGTGTTTACAAATAACATACAGATTGAAAATGTGTATTGTTAATATTTCAGTAAAAAAAAAAAAAAATATGTATAACTGTTGTACTTTATCTGAAAATTTATCCTTTTACAATTAAGAAAATTATACAGAGCACTTTCTACTATTATATACTTTTCCTCTCTGTTGTAATGGTTCTACCGTGACTGACTAAGGTCAGTCCTAGTGGGATTCGAACTCAACCGATTCTCATCGGGAGAGCACTACCATCAAAGTGATTCACAATTCTATAATATTAATAATTCATAGCGAGAAGGACAACTAACAAATGAATTCAGAATTTCATTTGTATTATTAACATGAAAACTCTTAACACAAAAATATATTGACATTGTAATTCCGCATAAAATTAATTCATATTGTTAAAATCATCCTATTTTTAAAAGAAAAAAATAATAATTTTGATAATATTACTTACATATAAACAATACTAGTTGTATACTTTAAATACTTAATAATGCTCATCCCATTTACAATCTAAAAACGTTGAATATAAAAGATATATAGTATTACTATATCTTATTTCAGATAAAATATATATATAGCCATTATCATGTATATGAAGAAAAATCATGAAAAATCCCAGTTTCCCCAGGAAGTCAACAAGCTATGATATTCATGTATTTTAAATAGGCAATTATTCCTAATATAATTAACAGCAAAATTCATTTATAAATTATTGGGTGTACATATAGATTGTGTATTTAGATTTCTACATTTTCTGATGATTTCCTTTTATATATGAATCTGTATGATGGTATACATCTTTAGGTCCAATGGTCCGTGTAATCGTTGGGTCCAGTGGTCCGCATAATTAATTTACAGTTTCCCAACACAGATCCAACCATTCACAAACTTCAAAAAATTGTTCAATTCAACACAGCCTTGCCAGATCTCAATTTACATTATACTTATTTCAGTCAAATTTCTATTCATTACACGTCCTTCAGAAATCGTTGTTTTTAAACTTCTCGCCACTCAAGTAATAATTCAGCGTTTTCCAGAGTAGTGAGGACAGGCCTTTCAGATTATAATATTCAGCCTCATGTAAAATTTCAGTTAAGTTTCACCTGTCTCTAGGTTCTAAGACCTCCGCTATAGAACCACTGTAGCTGAGGTAATTTAAAATAAATCTTATATGAGTTGCGTTTGTCGAAAAAATAACATTGTTTGTTAATAACAGTTTCCACTAGACTATATTGCCGTTACAAAGAGTGACTCAGGATCTTTAAACAAAGTAATTCTACTGGTTTCCATTTCGTTTTCTATTCCCTGTCTGTTTCAATACTGTACTCTCTTCTTGTTTAGATCCCTCTTTACTTGCCATCCCTCATCTCTAAATCTCCTCTTTTCAACCTCATTCACATTTTAATCGTTCAAAACACTAATGACAGTTTCACCTTTCTCATTAATTATTACCTGGCCTCTTTCGTTTCTACTTCCATTTTTGTCTTCTCCATCATCTTCATCCTCATTAACATCATACATTTTATTCTTTCTTTTATTTTCTTTTTCCGCATTTGTCAGCTCTTCCTCTAGTACAAATTCCTTATCATCCTCAATTCCCCATAAACTCTCTGTATCCTCAACTCCACGGAGTTCTTTGATTATTTGTGGGGTTGGTGTGGTCATAGCTCTTTCGGGTACTCTCATTTCTGGTGTTTTTGAAGAGGAACTGGTTTGGCTATGGCTTGAAGAACGTCCAGATGAACTGAAGCTTCTTGTGGAACATCTAGAGTTTGACCAGGAACTAATAGGAGTTAAAAAAAGTAGGTGATTTGGTTCGGCTCCTTGATTGTTCCAGGTTGAATGGTACCGAAGATTGAGACTTGGTGGTGTTGTAGGTTGGTGGTAGTACACTGGGAGTTAAGGATGAGTTTCGTTTTCTTATTGAAGGACTGGGAATCACCTTATGGCTATCATTCGCATTCTGTCTTCGCTTTACGCGTGTGAGGGTTATCATTTCTATTGGATAACTTTCTGCACTTAAAACTAATTCCTGAATGTTACTCAATCAAGTGATTTACACACTTGACTCTTGTAACAAAAATCTGATATCCTCACAAATCATACAAGTCCAGTCACCACTGTGCACAAGTCATAAAAGTGAGATTAACCTGGTTAAATAATTGATATATATAAATAAATACACATATATACATTGATAAACTGATGCAATTTTACTTATGTACAATATTTTTTAATTCATATTGACCCAATCTATTTCATTTACATTCATTCAGTTCCAAAACATTCTTGTTCAGTAAATTTCACTCAACAACCAGATCAATAATTTGTGTGTAAAGTCTGAAAATTTGTACATCTGAAAACACTTCATTGTCAGTGGTTAATAATATTCAAACAAGGAGACGTAACGTATCTATGAAATGATTTTAATTTGTCATGATGTGCAAATTTTGGCTTATACCTTGGACTTTCTTGTACTCTGTATAGTAAGTACATCATTAAGTTTGGAAATAATTTCAAATGGTCCTTTCCAGTGTCTTTGAAATTTTCAATTCAAGCCTCTTATTTTGGGGGACATAATACCATACTGTATCACGTACAATGTAGTTATGAAGATTGACTCTCAGATTATAATTCTTTTTCATATTTTCCCCAGAAAGTTGCATTTTTATTCAGGAAAGTTCGTGCATTTCATCCAGTCTCTCTTTTCGTTCGTTTGCATAATCAGTTTTATATTTTTGATTTTCAGATGGCTGTTTCTCAGGGTCACCAATGATGAGGTCAATGGGTAGAGTTATCTCTCCATTCCAAATGTCATTAATGCAGGACTTGTTCCAGTACTTTCATAAACGGAAGACCTGTAGGCCATCATTACCAAAGGTATTTATTCATCCCAATCTCTTTGATAATCCGACACAAAAACAGAACGCATATTCAGTATTGTACGATTTGCTCTTTCAACCATGCCATCAGATTGAGGTCTTGCAGTAGTTGTTCAGGTTTTATAAATACCCAGAATCTGACACATTTCTTTAAACAAATTACTTTCAATATTAGATCCCTGATCTGTGTGTATGATTAATGGTACACCAATTCAGGATATGAAATTTTCAAGCTGGCCCTCAAATGTTTTTGAATAACAAATCATATCATCTAAATACAAGATCAAAATAATCCATATTAGACCAAAAAATACAAATTGTGTCAATATGGTGAATGCGGTTAGTGCACTGCATAGACCAAATGCCATTCTTTTCCACGTCCACTGTTCACCACCAGGTATTGAAAAAGCTGTTTTTGGTCTGTTTTCTTTCTTAATTTTATATTGCCAATAACCTGATTTCATGTCAAGGCATGACCACCATTTTGAACCAGAAAGTTCATCAAGAATATCACCAATGCTGGGCGAAATCACAACAACATCTAACAGATCCACCTGATTTATGTACCATTACTACAGGAGCATTCCAAGGACTTTGGGGACATTTTTCAATTATGTCAGCTTCTGCCATTTTGTTAATTTCTTTTTCGGCCATCTTTCCTTTAGCTAGTGGAATTCTGTATAGATAAAGTCTTATTGGCTTAGTATCATTTGTGTTAATTGTATGTTGGGTTAGTGTAGTGTGGCCTAGGTCATTAGAATTTCTGGAGTAAACATCCTGAATTTTAATCAGAAAGTTTCTTAATTCATTTATTTGTTCTTCAGTTAAGTTCTATGGAGACCTTTCAAACATGTATTTTAGGTGTTTGGGCAATTTCATTCATTTTACCATCTGTTTCTGAGACATTATTTGAGTCAGAATTTGTGCAATCATTTACAGATGCAGGATGATATTCAGCTACTACTGTATTTTTATAGATTTTGCACGGTTCAGTTCCAAAATTTGCTATTCTAATGGTTAATGTGTTTCTACTAGGATCGACTAGGACCTTGGCTACCTACAAATCCGTCTTTTCCGTAAATTTCACTGCAGCTTCGATCAATCCATAGAAGCCGTCTCCCACAACTCTTAATGGGTTACTATTTGCTATAATTTCAGAACGTGGAGAATCTCAACAGTTTCAGTAACTGCTACCCGGCAATAAACAGATCCTTTTACATTGTTAACGAGACGTGTATCGTTTTCTCCATTTACATTTAAACATCCCTTGCTTATCATCAAGTCACACTTGTTTGTCCTCATGAAGTTCATTCCCAAGATCCCATCTTGTTGAATTTCTGCAATAAACATCTGTTTTAAATACGTTATTCCCAAGTTTTATAACCACATTTGCTTTACCAAAAATGGTACAGTCTCTCCAGTTCCTGTCAGTAATATTGTATATAATAGATTGTGTTTTGGTGGATTTGACCATTGTTCTATAACACTCTTTCTTAAAATAGACACATTGTGTCATAAAGCAAGTTCATTTAATTATGGCTTACTGTGCCCAATACAATGTACCCTTCGTCCATTGCCATAATATTAAGCTTAATTATTGAGGACCTTGTATGAGAGGAGGACGAGTTTCTATCCCTACGCTCGCCTTCAAAAACACTTTCTAGGGTATTGCTTTTACTTTTTTCATCCATTTTGTTTTCACCACCAATATGAGGTTAACAAGTAAATATACAATACTTTCTAGTATTTAATTTAATCTTTTATATTTCATAAAATTTTCTTTTCATTTAATTTTCAAACCTCACATCTGACATCATTTGTTACGACTGTTTGCTACAATTCTTTCAGTCGTAGCATACTCTGGGTTCGCCTGGTACTACCATGAGGCGAAATGAATGTAGCATTTTGATTCTGGTGTTCGTGTTGATATTTCCGTACAATAAAAGGCCAGAATGACAGAGGAGAATTACAGAGAGGAACGAAGAAATGTGAGCTATTTATGTTGTAAACAAATACAGAATAAATTATGTTTTACTTTTTATTGTGTTCTCTTTATTCCTTTTTATAATACTCACAAGATCACATTGACATACACAATAATAGTTATACTTCATGACCATACATTTTCTATACAACTTAAGCCAAGCAAGATTTTTTTAATAAACAAGTTTTCATGTATACTTCAAAAAACAACAATTTCAGCATAAATAATTTTTTATAAACTGAATTTATATAATGAAGATTTGTATAACATCAGAGTATAATTGTATTGGTTGTGAATTGTACCAACCCTTTTAATAGAAATTCTATAAAATAAAACCTTCAAATGAAAGCTGGGCAATTCCGAGATTTTAGACAAATCCGAAATTTGTACAAATCAAAATCCAGACAAATCAGAATTTTGGTATTGTAATTGTATAACTCTTTCAGAAATGGTTTTTAACTCAATAAATTGTGTCATGACTGATACAAATTTTGATTTACAATTTTGAAATTTTGGTCCGAAATGAGACAGACGGTTACAACTTCATTGCTGTTAGTCTCTCGACTACAGTGCTGCCAATCTCAAGTCTGCATTGAGTGGGGCTCTGTTTATACTCTCTGTACCCTTGGAGAACCTCGGATGTTTACACAAACATAAACATAGGGGACATTCGAGCTTCTCCGATTACGGTTAGAAACAGTAACGCTACCACCTCGCGCTAAGCAGCATATAATGCTGAGAACAATGGCACCTTACGAACCTAGTGGAACACGGTCTGGGAGTCAATATTTGATATTTGATTAAAATACACTGTAGACAAAGCATGCAACACAAAATATCGTCATCTAGTATATAAAAGTTACTTGAAACATAATGAGGAATTGAAAGAATCATTAGAATAGATGAAATGAGTGTCGGTCGATCTCATTCAAAGTGCGTGTGTGCCTTGCAAGTATATTTCATAATATTACTAGTCCAGATCCACAATTTCAAAGCTTGTCATTAGCTAAAGGACAAAAACATAACGCTTCTTTGAAAGAGACCCCCTAAATTGGATCTATATGAAGTTAACCCGTTATACAGGTACACACGAACATATCACTACATGATGCAATGAAAAAGGGAAGCGAGGATGATGATACTGATGACTTACCTAACTGTCCTCTTTGTGGCATAGAATTCGCATATGACCTGACTACTTGAATATAACTATATATATATATATATATATATATATATATATATATATATATATATATATATATATATATATATATATATATATATATATATATATATATATGTATATGTGTGTGTGTGTGTGTGTGTGTGTGTGTGTATGTTTTGGTATACTTGAGAGGACCTGGCTAGATTGTGAGGACTTAAAAACCAGTCATCGAAATTATTCTACGGAAAATGGTTGAGAATGATCATAAGAGTTGAACTACTTGTATTTTGAAAGTCCTAGCAAAGTTGGTTATGTCTGACAGCAGTTACATTCCGTGTGTTTAGTTCACATAATTTACGGTGATCCTCTGGCGGTAGGCTGGAGTGCAAAAGCTAAGCCAATCATAAGACGTGTGCCTTCTGATTGTTTGTCATCCAATCAGAACATGACTTCTGTGCAGCGTCACTGCAAATTTCGTATTCCGATAAATAAGTCTCATAGAAATAATTACTAGTATTATTAGTGATTTAAAAAATAAAAATTTTGTAAAATGCTAAACCGATGATGCCAGCAGAAAGTGCGATATTTTAAGTCCGGTGCGGCTTATATAGTATGGTATTTGTGACGCGTGATTTGGTGTGTACATGAACTTTAATGCTTCGAGACTTAATGCACCTAACTATCGGAAAATGGCAAGACATACTGGATCAAACTGGTAAGAAACAAATGTATTCTTTATAAAATTGTTTATTATATTGATCCAAAACAGCTGTTCGTTCTTTCATTCGTTATCATATGTGACAACTTGCTTGAATCCCGTTCCAACAATGAGCCAAATGAACAGGGCCTCACATCATTGCTTATATTTAACTATCAGTCATAAAAATAGCATAAAATAATATTATGACTGAAGTTAAATTGTAAGGAACGATACGAGCCCCTGTGAGAATGTTTTGATTATTATGTTCCCATGTCAAAAAAGTTCACACTGATGTCATAAGAGCGGGTTAACGAAGAAGCAGCTATCTCTTTCTTTCTTTCTCTCCCCATCCATTTCCTTTTCAAATTGATTGTTGAAAGAGAAGCAGAGCAAAATTAACTGTATAGTGCAAGAAGAATATTATGCTTTTTCTTGTTTTTGTATTCCAAAAAAGACCGAAAAAGAAAAAGAAAATTTAAAAAGTCAGATAGGCAAGGAAAGGAAAATGGTATACCCCTGTGTCAGTACCTGATACGCTTGAAAAGTAAATGGTTGGTCCCTTTCAAACTAGTACATTTCTCACTCTTGATGAAACAATATATCCGCCGAGAGAAAATGAGGCTCTGTTCATGATGGGCTCGTTGATAAGCAAACTTGGTTACTTTAGGATGAATCCTGACTTAGTATTTCACAAGCAGGAGTGGTCCGAAATTACTTTCTAATGAGCTAGTCAGCTGCACGACCTAGGGATTATCTGGGCTATGTCGGTAGAGGTTCCTTATCTCATCGCTGCTACGGTAGCTGGATTGGTCTGAGTATTAAGGGACGAAAATATACACTGACACTCTTTTACCTATTTGTGCCCTTCTTAATTTTCGAATTTTAACATGACTAGGCGAGGCAAAGGGGAAAGGCACTCCGGTAACGCAGTAATCCATTGGATGTCGATACACCCTGGAAGGCTGAAGCTCATATGATCACATTTTGGTCCAGTTTTGCTAGTGTACAATTACTTTCCCAATAGTATGTAAGCCACCTGTTCATTGAGTTGTATACATTCCTATACTATTTTAACGAAAGATTGAAATTGTATGTACTTTGTGTACTTTTAAATTTCTAAATGGTACCAGTCAGCTGGATGTCAGTTACCCTAGACACTTTTTTGTGTTCTGTGTTTTTGATGTTGCACTTTGGTTTTGAATTTTGATGATGGTAATCAAAGGATCAGATCATGCTTTTCTGGATAGAGCTTTTATCAAAAAGAGGACTTCATAAGCCAAATGAAGAATCTCGTGTAAGAAGTCAATTTGAAAGTCGATGGCAGTCGTCTTTATCTTCTTCTTTGCTTTCTTTTTCTTCTGTCTTCTTTCTGTTATTCTGATGTCGTTTTGGTTCCGAATCGACTTCCACTGTTATAGCCCGGCATGATGTTCGCGACTGGTTCATCTGGTTCATGGGGTTTTAGTTCTTATTTACTTAATGGGATTTTGAATTTACATTGTGCATTTAAATTTTGTTATTTATATGTATGTTAGTCTTGTGGGCAATGTTGGGTATTAAATGTTGTGTTTTTAATAGTCTGAGGTCTGTATATCTGTTATGTATTTTTTTGTCCGCTTTGTGCGGTGGTCCTGATGACTGGATTTTTGTCATCTTATAGTCTTACTTTTTGGGGGGACCTAAGGCTTATTGGTGTTTGTTTACACATTGCCAATGGTTGTCGCCTTGTGCAACCGGGCTTGGTGGCGGGGTTAGCCACCTTATATATAGTATTGTTCCAAGCATAGTAGAGTTCAATAGTTATTTGTGTAGTTCTTTCAGACCTGTATGCTTATTATTGTATTAGTAGCCTGAACACATGTAGACATGCAGAAAAAGACGTTTATAATTATTAATATATATACACACTCACATTCACCTATACATACATAACATTTCTTTTTTTTAAAAAATAAAGTGATATGGACTTGACTTTTGGATAGCGGTCTTATCCTACCGCTTTAGTCCTGGCTGCTGATTGATGTTTTGATTCATTGTGGATATATTTACTATTGTGGTGTTATTTTAGGCTAGTTCTATTTTTGTTTTGATTTGGTTATTTTAAGATTTTGATTGAGTTATTTAGGTTATTTCTAGTTTTTAAATGAGTTGGTTATATTATGTTATTTTTCCAGGCTAAATCTATTTTGATAAGATAGATGTCTTTGCCGAATATTCGTGTCGCTAGGACTTGTCTGGGACATATAGTGTTTGTATTCCCTAAATTTAAGTTTGTTGGCCTGTTTCCTGAATATTATAGGTCTGAATTTATTTGTTTTGTTTATTTGTCTGTCCAGTGATTGATGTTTTGTTCGCCTTTATATTTGTATTTTATTATGTTTGTTATATTTTGTCGTATTTGTTAATTTGCGTAAGGTATAATATATTTTTGATCTAGTTTCGATGTCTTTGTTATATACCTTGTTAAATATTTGTGGGTATGTTGTAGGGGATTCGAGTTTATGCTGTTCTAAAAAAGGTTTATTCATTAATTATGATATCTGGGGAAAGCATCTTCCTATGTTTCCAGAGTACCGAATATGGCAAATGCGATAAAATTTAACAAAATGACTTAAGACGCTTGAACAATTTGTAAGTCTATTGAAGGAGAAAATGGGTTCTAGCTTCAGCAAATCATTACTGAATTTTCCATAACTTAAAACAAATTGAAAACAAAGTGATTTATTTAATCATGACAATCCAACGCCAGCAACAAACATAATGATTATAATTATTGGTACAATCATTCTGATATTACACATTAGGTGGTGTAAGGTCTTAAAATGACCAAACGATCATTGCCAGAAATATAAGACATGATCAAACGATATTTAATAAGCTACATATAAAGTTATTCAATTGATATTGTTAAAACAGCTGATCAGTATGATAACATTATTTTTAATCAAAAGAACATATGCATGCATATGGGTTTTCGTAGTTTTAACTGGCATTCTGTGTTAATTGTCTTATATTTTAAGTTTCCGTCATCCTGATTTATTGCACATGATACAGAAGTAAATTGTATCAAATCGCATTGTATACTAGATTCGGCTTGTAAACAGAAAAAAGCAATAAGACATTTACCTATAATATACGTTTGTACGGTATACTACAGTGTAATAAACACAATATAATGTGTTAATTACTGATGTAATTTATGTTTAATATGTTTACAATAGGCACGTATAATAATAATAATAATGAGGACTGTGTATAGCGCCCAATCTTTAGAAGCTCTTAGCGCTCTACTACATTATCCAACACCTATAAAATAAAAAAAAACATATAATAATATTTTTGTAAAAACAAACACCATCAAATTAGAAAAAACATTAAATAATAATAAAAAAACATGCTAAAATTTTTCAGGTAGGAAACATTATTAGATGTTTAAGTTTGTTCTTGCAGTCGAAATAAGTAGGTTTTGAGAGCCGTCTTGAATGTGATCACTGTGTCTTTGTGTCTAAGTTCAGTGGGCAATTCATTCCACGTTGCTTGGCCCTGGTATGCAAAAGAACGCTGTCCATATGACTTTGTTTTCATAGTGGGAATAATGAGTATTGTCAGAGGAGGAGCGTAAGTATCTTGATGGTGTGTACACATTGGTGAGATCGGATAGGTATGTTGGACTAGAGTCCGACAGTGAAACTTATCACAGAGAACAAATTTTGTGTTTGATTCTGGATCGAATGGATAGTCAGTTTAGGGTACAGAGCAGCGTGGAGGTGTGCTCTGATTGTGGTACTCTAAGTATGATCCGAGCAGCTGTGGTTTGAACCTTTTGAATTTTCTGGAGTAGATATTGAAATGAACCAGACATAATTGAGTTACAATAGTCCAGCCTTGAAAGTACTAATGAACACACAAGTGTTTTAGTGACATCAACTGAAATATATTTGCGAATTGAGCTGATGCATCTCAGCTCAAGTTATGCAGACTTGCATATGTTCATGACATGTTGGTGCAATGTGAGAGTACTGTCATAAAATACTGTATAAAGTACACAAGCGTTATATTATCTCAAACAGTCCTAGAAGTGATGTTAAATTACAAATTTCATTCGTAGTCCAGAATAAAAGTGCAATGGATTCACTAAACATTGTCACTTATTTGACATTCTATTTTGTCTAGTTTGAATTAGTTCTATTGCCTATGTGAGATACTGCATTTTACTAAATTAGACATCTATGTGTCTCAGCTATGCTCTATAACCGTTTTTTCTGCATAGTCGAACTGAAAGTATCACTGATAAACTGTTTATCTCTGTGTTTATAGTTTAAATTTTATCCAATTCATTATAGACCCGGCATCTTCACTCTGACTTGCTTTTATAAACCTCTTAAGTATTTTGTGTTGTTTTGGTTGACCTAGAAGAAATATAAAATCTTAACCTAGTGGCACTTATGAATGCAATAAAACAAATACAAATAAAGCAAAAAGAATGTCAAGGATTCTCCAATTGAAAAATAAAGCATCAGGTCACGAACAAATTCTGGCCATGTGTTGCCAGGCGATTGATAAAAAGTAAAACATAAACAGTTATTTAAGAATGGTTACATGAAAGACACAAGCAGTTACATGGGCAAATTTGACAAAACAATAACTGCTATTATTTTGTATGAATGGATGGGCAAAACTATAGTGTCTCAGGCCGAATGAATATGTCTTTGTTGACACAGCATTATATCCAGAGCGTACTATGCACAACTTTGGTTTTTGATATACCTTTATGCTCCTATATTTAACAATCAAAATCCACAGGGCCACCACTTGAATTGCTGTAGCAATATCAGTTGCCATTGATTTGGCAAAAATAGAAAATCGGTTCCGACAAACAGACACAGTTTAACATCTTTTATGAGAGATCCACATTTGCCTGTGCTACATGTTGAATCTCAAGCCAAGGTCAGTTCATTTTTCTTTTGGAAAATTAGTAGCTGATTTAGAAACCAAATCGTAAATCAAGGTCAAGGCATATAAATCTGACAGTATTGTAAACAAATTTAAGGGCCAAAATTGCCACACGCCGAACACTGAGCATTCATTCGACGAGGTAGCAGAAGAAGTCAGGTCTTCAGAACTTGATGAGTGAAAATGTCCCTGACATAAATTTGCAAACTGTATTAGTCTCATAAATATAAATTGGCCCGACTTTATTCCAAATACGTTTGAAATACAAATATGTTTGTTGCCATTTGCATATGTTGAAGTGTTTGGCAATTAAATTTAGGATAGCCAATATTTACTATCGACCCCGCTAATAAATGTGTCCCGCAAATCATGAAAATGATAATCTAATATTAAGTTCAGATTTCCCATGTACTGCCGTAAAGTACATGATGGTAACCTAGGATATACCCCCTTTAGCACCACCCTGTACTAATGGGTATCCTGTGCTAACAGTGCAAAATGTACACTTCGTAGAGTTCAATTTTAAATAGACTGAACGTATGTTGTCACATTGTATAGTCAGTCTTTAAGAGACAACACAAGCGAATAGCATTATTTATTTGACTAGCATGCAGCATGGTACATTATTTAAAATATCGTTCTCTTCTGGTACTTCATATATCGTCCTATCTCTCTCCCCCTCTCTCTCTCTCTCTCTCTCTCCTCTCTCTCTCTCTCTCTCTCTCTCTCTCTCTCTATATATATATATATATATATATATATATAATTGTACATGCATTTATCATACGCTTAATGTAACATTAATAACATCAAAGAATTTGAGATGAATGGTAATCCGGTAATCGTAAATAAAGCACGGAGTCCCACTAAAGTTTTCAAACAATTATATAGCAATAGCTTTAGTTGGTCTGATCAAAGAAACATTAAGTGTTAATGATTTTCACAGTAAATAAAGCATATAAGAAGAAAATAAATCGTTTTATCTGAACAGAGAATACGCTTGTGTTGTGACACAATTTTGCATTACTGCAAGGAAAGAGTTTACACTCAAAAGGATGGACGTTATTGAAGGCAGAAATTTGCATTGGAGGCATATATGCAAGCAGTCACTTCTTATTATTCTTAAAATGTATGTATATATTGCTTTATAATACATAAACATAATTAGTTTTCTAGTAATACATATTTAATTTTGCATGCAACATAATGGGTGAACCATTTACATCTTTCGAAATAAGTTCCAAAGATGCGAGCACACGTATAATAATTAAACATTTTAAAGTAATACAAATCTTTATTCTTCTCTTCAAATAAAAATTCAACATATCTAACACTACTGTTAGTGATATTTTATACATTATCCAGTTGAAAAAAATACAATGAACAATGTAAACAAATAAAATTATTATATGCGATACTCCATGACAAAAACGACTGGTTCCTAGACGATTTGGTGGCAGACTAAAAATTATTTCCTGCATGATGCTTTCTCGGTTAATAAATCCTCAGACTACATCTATCTAAAACACACTCTATGTCTTCAAATGGTTATTCAAAATTGTGCATTTGTCCAAACAACATTTCAGTTATTATGCAATTATTTTTTGTCATAACGTGTTCAACAAAGAAGATGTTTGAAGCCTTAATGTTTAGACACTGGGACAATGCACACTAAATAACAGGGAATAATTCAATGTTTGATAACCGCATTATGTTCAAACCGATTTATTGCACGTTTACCTAACAGCTGAAAACGTACATCTTCAAAATGAAACAGTTTTCAGGAGTATGATGGTATTGGAGAGTCCTCAGTTCAGGACTAGGAAGGTACTGGCGATTCATCAATGCCGGAATAGGCTGGTAATGTCGATTTCTCAACGCAGGAGTAGGATGGTACCGGCAATTCCTCAATTTAGTGTCCTAAACTGCCTCTATTTAAATCATCTATGTATGTGTATAAAGTGAACATATAGCATCAACCGTTATATCGCACACATGCTGGATTGGTTTGAAGTATTTACAAATCAACACCCAGTATCCCATCAGTCAGTTTAAATACCAAAACAGTAAACTATTGTCCTATGCTACATTTCGCTTCATTCGGATACACACAAAATCTATTACAACTGGACGAGTACTGGAAGTGTAGGCCTGGTGGACATGTCCTCTCCTCAGTAATAGTGGTGCACGTGATATATTTGGTACAGTCATATGGATGTGGGTAGTCACAATTGGGCATTTTGTCCTTGCAAAAATCAGCTGCAAGAAATAATATTTACTTCCTTAAATTTGATGTTGCGTAAAAGTCAAGTTTATGAAATGATATCCTTATCAAACAGGTTACATGTACACAGAATCATATACTTGCCCACCATTCGACACGTTTATAATAACACTACTGTATATTGTTTAAGTCTGATGATAATACAACCAACAAACAAGCAATGCAAAGTTAAATGTCCACATCTCTTATATATATATATATATATATATATATATATATATATATATATATATATATATATATATACGTTTGTGTTTGTTACATATCATGATTCAAATATAATAATAACAAATTACTTGCAACAATTCTCTAGCATATCGTTGGTGAGTAATACTTATTACCTCCTGTAAAAAGGTAGATGTTACAGCATTATCCCCCTAAAACAACAACAAAACAATCAAAACTTAAACAACATAAAAACAATTCCCTTTAATTATTTAGAAGAGACGAACTATATAAATGATAACGGATCAAGGCAGGATAATCAAATCTTACATACTATTCATTATGTTTATCGCATTACAAGTATATTAACCATACCAGCTCATTTCCTTATTTAAATTGTAAATATCCGTAACTACACGACAATATCAAAGAAACGAAAACGATTTATGCAAGAAAACATTTCAACTCTGGTTTGAAATATTGGTTTGTGCTGTATTTTAATGTATGGTAAGTACATGTCAATATACTGTAAAAAATATGTATATGATATAGTTTACATACAGTGGTAGTAACGGCAACATATAAAAAGTGTAAAGTACTTAAACATATCGTGAACTGACATATATTGCTAAATATCATGACTAAGATAAAGTTGTACCTGGAATAACTTTCATTCGTATCGGTTCTGAGTCATACTTGTTTCCGCCTACAGAGTAGGTACACCTGACAAACCTATTGTCTAGGGAACTGGGATTAACCTCATGTTTGGTTAATGCCAAGGTGACATTTGTTTTGCAGATATAGCCTTCTTGATAATGTTTTGTGGTTAGACTTCTTTCCCATGTATAATAATTTTGTCTGTTTGGGTCAGTAATTTCTAGTGTCACGTTCGCCTTTCTACAACCTGTGCTCGCTTGGCATTGTAACTCACTATCCACGCCTTCAATCAATCCTTTGGGAATGCTTATGGTTGGAGTCTTTGGATAATCTGTCAAAGACAATATTGTATGAGTATTTGTTAGTTTAATAGTGGCTTGCAATCACTGGGAATAAAAAGGCTATATCTAAATAATAGGACAGATGAGAGAATGTAGTATTTAATTTGCCTATAAAAGTGATAAATACTCTCTCTCTCTCTCTGCATATATATATATATATATATATATATATATATATATATATATATATATATATATATGTGTGTGTGTGTGTGTGTGTGTGTGTGTGTGTGTGTGTGTTTGTGTGTGTGTGTGTGTGTGTGTGTGTGTTTGTGTTTGTGAGTGTGTACCGCTCTGCGATAAGATAAGTTGTCAAGGAAATAAATATATAAAGGCGTCTTCTTCCTGAACAATTTCGTGTATTAGCCAACATATCCTCCAATTTCTATATTTTGGTCGGAATCAACCAAACGTTTCATATAATGAACAAAATGTATCCTATTTACAATAGCAAAGGGGGATCCCATAGTGTGATATTTCATGAACTTTAGAACCTTTTGGGAAATGAATTAGAAGCTGAAGACTAAATATATTATTTTAGTTCCTTGCAACCATTGTAACTAAACGAATATCATATCTGTGTAAGCTATTCATGTATTGTCCATTGTTAATTTATTATTGATTTGCAATATTAAAAATCACATTCGGTGGCCTCCATTCAATGATGAAACGGGTAAAAGAGAGAAGTACTTCGAATAGTACTGGCCGCATACTGTCAAGTTTGCTATAAAATATGTGTACATAGCATGATCCTCGTGAATGGTTCAATGAATTTTCTTGTCACAAAACACCAAAAGACGATACACAAATGGGCGACACCTAAGGTAAGTCATTGCACATTATTCACATTTCAAGATTTAAATTTGCTTTGATTGAAGAAAGGATTGAAGTTTAGATTTTTCTAAAGAATACACTGCGACTTCTGAGTAGTTTACCAAAAGGGACATTCCATCCCTTGAATGTTATGTAGGATATGCACTGGTTCATCAAGTTATATTAGAGTTTCTCAGGGCACATATGGACTAAAATCGTATACTTCGGACTAAACAACGCATCGAATCTTTGTGAGCATAATAATCTGTTGGAGACACATATTTGTAAGTCCCCGTCAATGGTGAGAGCAATATTATTTCAATCAGTGACAACACTATATCATTTTCTGTTTATAAGGAGTCTTTCGGAGACTGTAGAAATGTATTAATTCCGGTGTGATGTGATAATCTTGTTAATAGTTCACGTTTAAGACGGAACGATGGAATGAGCGTTTATTATCTCCTTATTAACTGATAGCTGCAAATAATTTGAAGAATCTGTTCACTAGATGGACTAGGTACTCAGCTAGCAGCAAATACGTTAGTAACGTCGTTTTAATGCCAATCATGTTGTATATCTTTTCCTTGAACATCAATGAAACTGATCATCATATGTTTTGAAAAACGTGTGTACGTATTCCTTTCTTAATATAAGGCACTTATAAAATTGTACTGCCTTTATCTTGTTTGTTGCTTTGTAATATAAAAGAAAAAAAATAAGACAAATATGTACATAAACACATACCTTTCACTTTGACATATACATAATGCACTGCTGTTTTTGCCCTTGACATTACTGTCAACGAATATTGTCCTTCATCCTGGCATTGGACCGGTGAGAAATTAATACGTGTAATTAGTGTTCCATCCGACTTCCACGTTGCTGAGAAGCGGTTTCTTTGTGGAACATTGTCAGGGATTCGTATTCCTGTTTGATATATGATATTTTCACCACTCACTTTGTCAAAGCTCACAGTCGTGTTACCTGTGGCTTTTAATTCACACTGAAGTACTTTACCAGAAATCAATTCATATTCAACTTCACATGGACATGCAGCTGTAAAACACAAAAATTAATTAGATTTCAAGTATTCAAGTACGACATTTATGAGACTGGGGGTCGTTGCACTTTTATAGCTTTTCTTATAGTTTACGTTGGAATAGTTTGATATCGTAGCTGTTTCAGAAGAAAATTTTAGGAATAATTTCTTTTGTTGGACAAAGGTAACTATTAAATGACCCCTTCGATTAGATAATATAGTATTATTAAATATAAAGTAAACTTTGATATATAGTTGGTTTTTTATGTTTGACAAACAACTGAGGACAGTTGTTCAAAATGTCTTTTAAATAGCTCTAAATACCACCATATGACATCATAAGTATTACTGAAACAATCTATAAGGAAAGACTTAAAATAATGGTAGTGACAAAAGCCTTACGTATATGATTATTTTGTATTGTACTTCTTGATGAATGAATCTTTTATTATAATATGGCCTGTATATGTTTCTAAACTGTACGTTTAAAATGGTTTGAATCATGATAACAAATGAACGAATATGGAGTCATATGGTCTAGGTCATCCGAAGAGGATAAAGCTAAATAAACCAATTTTTGAACTCCTCGGAAGTTGATTCAAACATCGAGGTACAATGCTGTTGCGAGTACAGTAAGGACAGTAACACCAGTAACATTACTAGATAATATAGCAAGAGTGACGTCCCCTTGGGCACTCGTTCAGCAACGGTATTATTTAGACCTGTCTCATATCTCTATTTGTAGAAACGTGTTTCCAGTAATTTTATATCCTGGATGCAGATACGTCCGTGAAGTCTACTTCATATTTAGATGGAGAAACATTTAGGCTGAATTGAGTTTGATGACATGATTCCAATGGGTGTTACATATGTACGTGCGCTTTTCACTTTCGAATAATATTTCTCGCGATATAAGTTATAATTCTCTTTCAATGGGAAATAAATGTGAATGTTGCAAATTAATGAGAATAATAGAAAGCAACTAATTCATTTTGCTACTTATTATATGGTAACTATTCCCCCCGTTAACTTTACATTGTCAGAATCGTTCAGTATTAACCGATAGTGAACCCCAAGTCAATACGCATATAACATTCACTTTCATAAAGGAAATACTTTCTATTGTAAACAAACAATGGACGCAGATACCAGCACATTTCATTTGTAAATAAATCATGCACTCTCGCGTAATAATTGCATTACGTTGTGGTTGTTTAAATTTGTTTCTGAATGAACTAAAACAGATGTTTCGTGGACTGCCACATACCAGCTGCTCTGGCACATTCCACGTTGGTACAATATGTCGGAATTTTTAGTTCTGCAAATCCATATTACATGAGTCATGTCATTCGTTCTCAAGCTTGGTTACACATTTCGAAATTTTACTGTAATTTCGATGACAAGTGCAATTATATCCTCCTTACTGCACTCAAAATGAAATAAGCATCACATTCCATAGCATCCTTTTGATAATTGCTATTGAAAGACTTCATATTTTCCCCACATCATGATTTTAAATATTCAATGACAGAAACGGAAACACATTTGCAGATGTTAACACGCTTCTCCCTAGCTGATTCAATCCCATTTATTTCATGTGGAAGTTTCACATACAAATCCAGTCCATAAGCAAGAAATGTAGTAGAATCGAAATAATGCCAAAATCTATTCATTCCAGATCAAATGGAAAGGTTGTTGCAATGCACATTCATTCACAATATTACTCAAAATTTCAATTTTGACTAGACACGCCATTTTCTTTCGAATGTTATGGCGAGCGCGCGACTAAGTTCAAAGTTATCTGGGCAGAGATATGTGCGCAGTAATAATGTTGGTGTTGTGTAATGATGAATATGCGTTTGTGTATTTGGTTTGGAACAAGGCATACATTCGTTTACGTTGTTTCTTGTAATGTATTTTGTTTATATAATTAATCCTGAGGTAGAATAAAGCAAATGAGCATATAATAAAAAGGTCACTGCATTTGTATGGGAAAATATGAACTCGTTTCGTCGGATTGATATACTGTACTCCCAAGTTCGTGCAGTATTCCATTCAAAAATCTCGTTCATATTTTCCCATACAAATGCAGTAACCTATAAATATTTAAGGTTCCACATACTGTACATTCAGAAATTAAATGTGTCACCTACCTGTTACATTGTATGAAAGGCTTTGCTCGGCTTTACCTTTGCTACCGCTCACTGAAACGAAGTACTTCCCTGCGTGTCTACATTGAGTGTTTGATATTTCCACATTTAGTAATATGTGGAAGAAACCGTCGTCTATAATGGAATATCCTATCGAAATTTCTCGCCCATCTAATGACCAAGTTCTATTCGTAGAGTTAAGATTGACGTTCTGCACATGCAGAATGGTTACATTATGCCCATTACTTTCTTGAAGCAAATCCAAGACTTCTGGATTTTGCACTGGTGGCATGCGGAACTTCAACGTACCATTCGATCCCACGGGGATTTTGTCTGGTGAAGAAAACATCCGAAATAATTATATTCTTATACAAACAAAGATCTGCACATCGTCTAAAACCTGGATTTAGAAGATAAACGCTGTCACTCTCGTCTAATCGTTATAAGACTTCCTAATCCTATGTAGTATACACACACACACACACACACACACACACACACACACACATATATATATATATATATATATATATATATATATATATATATATATATATATATATATATATATATATATATATATATATATATATATATATATATATATATATATATATATATATATATATATATATATATATATATATATATATATATAGAGAGAGAGAGAGAGAGAGAGAGAGAGAGAGAGAGAGAGAGAGAGAGAGAACAGTAAAAGAAACACGGTTTATTTCCCGTTAAAAATATGCATGTTTGATTAAATATTATTAATTTAAAAAACTAATGGTATGTGTAGGCTTATAACTATACAAGGCAGTATCCCAATGTTGAAGCCAGTGTTTATTTTAATAATCGTTCCATTTCGGAGCTAATGTTGAATTATGCCCCTTTGTTCTACTGAAGTACGTTCGATTATAATTTTTTTATATATTTTTATTTTAAGATTATATAATAGTAGTTAAGGGGGATACTATACGTACAATGGGAATTAGCATTACAGACCCCCCTTGGGAACATATACGTACAAGGGAAATTTAACATGGCGAACAATCGTGGGTCAATATACGTACAAGGGAATTTAACATGGGAATAAATCGTGGGTTAATATACGCACAAGGGGAATTTAACATGGGAATAAATCGTGGGTCAATATATGTACAAGGGGAATTTAACATGAGATTTTTTTTTTTAAATTTAAAAAAAAGGGGTTGGCAATTGAAAGGCTATCTCTTTTCGAGAAATATGGCTGGCCCTGAAAAGGGCCTTTGGGTTTTTTCTTATTCTTTTAACTTCTTAACTTTTTCCACCATCCTCTTATTTTGTCCATCATTCCTTTCTTCTTCTTCTTTTCTGTTTCCGGCATCCAGTCCGGGTGGCCCATGGCCCGGAACTTCTCTTGGATTTTCATCCAGTTTGTGTTCAGTTTTTCTAGTTCATCCTTTTTTTTCTATTTTCTTCTTCTCTTCTTTCTTTTGACTACTTTTCTTTGATCTTCTTGACCTCTTCGGTCAGCACATTCCTCATTAGTTCTTCAGCTTTCTTAAGTTTTTCTAACCCCCACTTCGCGAAACACCAATCTGGCAATTCTACAATGTCTTCTAGAAAGCACCTTGCACTCGTCACATGATCTATTGCTTCTTTTAACTTACCCACTTTCACATGCGGTGGGTTAATTAAACCTCTGATTCTCTTCTCCTCATCCTCTATCATTTCTTTTACAATATTTACGGATAAGTGGAGGCTGGTTACTTGTCTTGAGACGAAGTCTTTTGTCACTGCATACCTCCATTCCTGTTCAACCCTTTCTGCTACACTCAATCCATCTACCATCCAATACCAACTTCCCATAAGATCGTTGTATAAAGATGAAGCTGCTGGCATCTTCTTGTTTGCTTATTCCGTAGAATGGGCTCCAATGACCAACACTTAGTTTTATACTCAAAGCGTGGACGTGATTGAAAACATCCTTTAAAAAACATAAAATTGATCTTACCTAGATCATGACCTAACAACGCGCGTACGTGAAGGAAAACATCCCCCTACTTTCTCATTTCATATAATAAAACCCAAACTATACTCTTCACATACGCTAAGAAACCTATAATCTACTATTCACACCAACATACCTGAGCTCTTACAAGCACTAACACACCAACACACATTCACTCACATTTTTTTAAAAAGAGTTAGTGTTTATATTCACACTACTCTACCTAAACACATTGGCAAATTAATAGTTATTTCTTTTCTAGAGTATTGGGTAGCCCTTAAAAGGGCTGTTTTTTTTTTGAACTCCAGATGCACCTATCTAATGGTTGCACCTTCCTGGCCTGGCGCCACACACGCATCTTCTTCCCCAGTCTCCTTTCACCTTTCTTCTGGGGAGCGCAGAGGGAGGATGATTCGCTTCAGCACCCCAATCTTCTGTCTCGGGAATATTGTACGACATCCTCTCTTCTATTTTCTTTTCCTCTTCTTCCCTCTCTCTTCTCTCCTCCTCTTCCTTCTTTATTCTTGCTTCTTCTACGATAGCCTCCGCTGATAGTTCATTTACTATGCGCCTGGCATATTCCAGGTGCATCTGGAGTTCTAACAGTTTCACTATTCTGGTGTTCATTTTTCTGGTGTTGATCAATCAACAAGGGTAGCTAGACTGCCGAGCGAGTTTCAATTTATACTGAAAGCGCGAACGTGATGGAAAACATCCCCCTAAAAACATAAAATTGATCTTACCTAGATCATGACCGAAAAACAACGCGCGGACCTAAAAGAAACACTCACTCACTTTTTATGCTACCCATCACTATTTTAAAATTTTTTATAAATCACTTCAATAGGCTATCCACATACGCAAAGCAATCCAATCTAACTCCAAATATACACCTCGAACACCAAAAAAACATGATTTTAATCTACTATCCACACCAACGTACACTCTCACTATCAATAAAGAGTTAGTGTTTATATTCACACTACTCTACCTACACACATTGGCAAATGGATCGTTATTTCTTTCCTAGAGTATTGGGTAGCCCTGAAAAGGGCTGGTTTTTTTTGTTTGCTATGGCATTCTTTTTTAGTTTCTAAGAATGCGATGGCCTCTGAGGATAGACTTTCTGGCGATAGGTCTGCTTCTTCGGAAAGAGAAGAAGAACTCTTTGGTGTCGATACGGCAATCGACAAAGCCTCTGTCAGGTTCAGGTTGCTGCTGCTCTTGTTGTTGTTGCTGCTGTTGCTGCTGTCTCTGAAGTCTGTACTTCTCTGTCCATTCTTCTTTTTCCCTGTTCATTTCTTCTCTGAAGAGCTCTTCTATCAGGTCTTCAGTGACTTTTAACATTCTCACATTCTCTATTTCTTCTGGCTTCGGTATCAGTCTGTGTCTGACCATATGCAAATTCACGTAGGCTTCGTTGAGTTTAGCTAGTTTGGAGCACATCTTCTTAGGAGGATGAGTCGACAATGGATGGTTAGACTGGAAACAACCCCGGTTCTTAAAGTCAAAGCGCGGACGTGAAGGAAAACATCCCCCACACGGTTTTCGAGTCGCAACGTTCAATGAGTGTCATGAGAGGGATAGTAAGAAATGAAAGAGCATCAATCCAACATTCTTATAGCTAAACAAAAGACAAAGGCATTTTTTTTTTCAAAACACAACATTTTTATTCAAAAATCACTTAACACTAAACAGCAACTCTAACATATTTTAAACAATAATCCAACACTATAACATCAAACAATTGTTTCAAATCTCAAACGTTTTTTTTCTCAATTGACAATCTAATTTAAACAGGGCTGACAACGTTGTGAATGAAATTGTGATTTCCACTGTTGGAAATCATTAGGCCATTGATGGACACTACGTTTCCTAGCTTGAGACAAAAGATAAGCATAATGGTCACAAAACCATCGATCTACTTTCACATCGTTTCTAGTAGAAGAACGAGGATCAAAATGAGTCACTAAATGTTCTAAGGAATAGCCCAGGCTGCGATGATGCAGAAAATACACACAGTACTGTCCACACACCAAGGAATCTGTGCCTTGTAATTTCACATTATTGAATCGGGTGGTTTGAGCATTTCTTCTCATAAAGTCGATGATATCGTCTTCCAAAGGGGGCAATCCGTACGAATAGAAATATTCCACACATCCTTCTTGAGGAAAGTAGACGGTTACCCAGTGGGTTCCTGGGAGATGACTGTCGTCCGTGTTGATCACGTAAGCTTGATGGTCTTGAGGTTTGCGATGAGGGAGTTCATCTTTAGCACAGACGACAGGATTCCAAGAAGCCGTATACGAACTGTGGTTCAAAATGTAATAAAGTTCCCAGGTATCCATTGTTTTGTGTGTGTTTTTTTTCTTCACAGGTAATAATACGTCGTCAATTCGATCCTGACTTTTTGCTTGAAAATGTCTGACAAATAATCGTTTCTTCGTTTCGTCTCCTCACTCTGATTCAGGAGAGCTTCGATACGATGGATCTCTTGAGTGGTTAATGGTGGACAAGAATGTTCACGCAAGTCTTTATACCACTGGTGCAACACGTCTTTGTTCGAGATGAGACTCCAAGCTTCGTCCAGATACTCGTCCAATTTTTCTTCTTGACTCAGCATCAGGCATTTATCGTGTTGAATTTGACTGGGATGATCGTTTTGACATCCATAGCAATTTGTCTTGATCAATTCCGTCATTTTTTCCACCAAGTGTTTGGCAAAACAGGAGACTAAATGGGCTTCTTGTTATGGCCATCTTGACTTCATCATGCTCACTTCTTCTTCCACAGTCTCCTCACATTTCATGTCCAAAGTTTCTTCACTAGGTCAAGAGGGATAACAGTCTTCCATGGCTTCTAATAGTCTAGGATGACTTCTCTCAAACTGTTGATTTCTATGGTATTATCAAATTCTGCATACAGGATGACGTTCACTGTGTTCTCTGGGGGTAGTGGACTCGCAAACTGAATTTCCACATGAATCTGGCCAGATTTTATAGGGTGGAAATGTCCCTCGTCGCTGCCTTGGTCTGGAGTGAAATCGAAAGCCCACAAAGCGTAGCCTCCTGCATAATCGTCGTACGTAATGCCGTGACTGGTGTTGGTTCCTAACTGTCCGGTAGCTTCGTACAGGGACAAGTACGATCTCAAATAATTCTTCGCGGCACCAAAGTTAGGCTCGAAAGGTCGGGTACACAAGGTCTTGCCATCGCGACTGACTTCGATCTTGGACACATTGTAATGTTGAAACTCAAAAGGATTTTCCTGGTAGACTCCATTGAAAGCTGAATTCTTGACGATACCAACAATCAAACGTTTGGGTAACTGTCCTTGGAACAGATGATCTTCGATCATGGATCGCTGTCCAGCAGGAATGGTGAAGGTTTTCACTTCCACGCGACGTATCGGATACTTGGCGGTCGTTCTGCTCAACGTCTGACTGATGTCGTTTCCCACTTTAGGTAACACTTCCACACGACGCACGTAGAGTTTGGCTTCTTGAATGACGGTTTTGTAAGTGGAACCATCAGCAGCCATCAAATGGAAAGCAGCACTGCTGAGATTCAGTCTCAGGCGGACATCCACCCGGTTCAGCAAATACTTTTCTTGCAACCACATGTCCAAATGCAAACGATCCATCAGTTCTAAACTACGACTTAGATGAATTTTCTTTCTTCGTTCTACAAATCCCGATAAATTTTGATCATCCCCAGCAACTGTAATTTTGTTGAACTTATTCACTTGGTCAGGTTTCCATACCACGCAAGCATCTAGATGAGTATTCTTGGCTTCTTTTCCGTACGTCAAGAGATTTTCCAGGTATGCTTGGTAAGGGTAAGTATCCATGCTGCTGCTGACCAGTGTGTTATTCAAGTACAAGTCCACTTCGCTAAACAAGGAATGCATGAAATTATTGACGGGAGCTACTACATCATCATTGTCTATGGCAAGGTTGTTCGCTTCGGTTACTTTGACTTTCAAGTACAGGTAACTGCTATTCAGATCGATGTAATCTTCGGGCTGTCCTTTGATTTCGAACTCGATGGGACCGGAATCCGTCAAAGAGGAGACCTGGTGAAATTCCACCCATTGGGATTCTTGCATCGTCATCATGGTGGGGGGCATGGCAAACATATCCAGTTCCGTCTTGGAACAAGCGCAAGACTCTCGGTGCATCATTTTTTCTGTGTCTCAATAATCGAAAACGTCTAAGTCTCGAACGGTTTTTCTTTTCTTGGCCTTTCTCGCTTGAAGTCTGGTGAAAGGGTGTTTTCTTCGTCGTCGTCTCTTTCTGCCTTGTCCTTGCTGAATGCCTGACTCGGTAGCGTGCAGGGCATTTATAGGTGTGTCTTGTCGGCCTAAAATGTCTTTGCCCGTTTGTAGCAAGACATTTTTGCCTGCCCTCATGAAGGCTTCTTTAGGGTTTTGTTTGTCGATGATGACATTTTGGAGAAATTCTTTTGCCTTGCGTCAGTGCCGCATCTTTCATGGCGTGCAATCCGCGTGTCACCATCGGTTTCAACACCGGAGCCACCGAACGAAAGGCCGATTTTAACATGTCTCCTAAACCGTGACCTCGCTGTCGAGCAACCCCTCGGTACACTGGATACGTGACTTACGATTCGTGAGAGAACCGTTTTCGAAAATGGAGTTTCACCGTGACTTTTCCTTTGGTGAATGAAATATTTTGTCCCAAATCTCCTTTCATAGTAATGTTGACCGTGTCCAAATACGACTTGCTGACCGGCAAATAGTGAGGATGGACAAATTCGCGGTGAACGTGGTAAGTATTTCCACCTTCCTCGTCAGCGTTCGCGGCAGAATCCACTTTGAAAGGAATGACACGCAGTAACGGCACAGAGGTGTGTCCCACCACGTTGTACTCCACCACATCGGAGTACACAAAGATCAAATTCAGTCCTTGGTTCAGTTCTACCGGGGTACGAAAATACTTGGCAAAAGAATCGTTGTCGTAAATGATTGATAATTCGGGTTGTTTTTTTGTTCTCCTTTCTTCTTCAGCTCCATGTCACCGCCCAACATGTCAAACAATTCAGGACAAAATAAGAAAGACATGAATTTGTTTCCCTCAGTAAATTTCATCAGAAAGCGACGTGCTATTTTGTGGTACTCCAGGGTGACCTTTTTATTGACAAGCTCCAAAGCTCTATGAAACACGCCATTAAACCTGGTGGCTATGGTGCTGACCAAATGTTGACCGCTAAAATAATAGCCTGCGAGAATCACCAAGTTGTAGGTCCACGTTCGAGTTTTGTCATCATAGGTTTTATTGGTATATGTGCCAATCTTATCCAACTCTTGTTGCAATTGTTCGTCATGAATTTCCACCATAAAAAAATTTTGATTGGGAAGGACATTGAGAACTTGGGTCGGGTGAATCATTTCCACTAAAGCCACTTCCCAATGGGCTTCGTGATCTAAGGGGATGGCCTGAGGTAATTTGGCCGTGTAACAGCACAACGTGTTGTGGGGAAACACCTCCATGGAACTGTCACTGGGTAAGGTTAAGTAAAATTGGTTTTGGTGACTCATAATTCCAGAGTTCATGTGGCTGTCCGAGGGGATATTACTGGACGTCAGAGGCGTGTCTCTGCCCAAAATGGGGTTCTGATTGTGGTTGTTGGAGTGGTGACTGACACTGGCACTGGACACAAGGTTCCCGTTCGAGGAGAATTTCAGGGAGGGATTGGGAAGCAGGTAACCGATGCAACTGCTCAATAAAATGGTCCACAATTGTTTGTCTCCTTGTTGCAAACTCAAATTGGCGATGGCTGCCCCGATGACACAATACACCACGAAGATTTGGCAGAAAAAGACGATTTGCGTTTTAGGCACACGTTCTCCACACCACACCCACAAGGGTTGTTTTTGTAAATCTTGCACAGAAGAACTAGGTGAAGAAGGAGTGGTCGACGTAGCTGCGTCTGATGTGTGAAAGGGCATGATGGTCACTTCTTTTTATAGTCGATGACTTGCGAAGCGTCGATCCAAGAATCGAAACTGGGTGGATATCCTTTCCAACGTACTTTGACTTCTTTGACACGTCGTTTGCCCACTTTACGGGTTCTGCGTTCGAGAATGCTTTCGATGTCGTACACGTCGTCTTCTTTTTTGGTGACACGTTGTAACTCGGGCAAATAAAACGTTCCTTTGAGCACTTCTCCGTTCATGTCTTCCAATTTATAGACGGCAGGATGACGGCCATGCACTCGTCCAGTGACACGAAACAATTCGGTCGTCCAGTTAGGTAAGTAACCTTTGTCGAAAGTGCGTTTGGTTTTGCCAATGCGCACCCAATCTCCTACGGCCAACATTCCACTTTTCTTGGGGACAGCCCTCGTCGGGGACGTACCAAACAGACGCTCAAACACCAGCACTTCGTTCTCGGGAGTCACGTCTTGCGGGGCACGTCCGATGCTTCGATGGTAAGATTGGTTGTACGCTTGCACCAGGTGCGGTAAGATGTCGATGTACTTCAGAGTGTGGTGATGCGTAAAATATTTCCACATGCGTTCTTTCAAAGTGCGTTGAAAACGTTCCACGATGCTGGCTTTGGTTTCGGGATTCTCGGTGGTAAAAAAAATGAATGTCACGTTTCTTTAATTCTTTTTGGAAAGCTTGGTTCAAAAATTCGGTGCCTTTGTCCGTTTGCCATCGAAGAGGGTGACGACCGCTTTGTTTCAGCACTCGTTGCAGGGCTCGCACTAACTCGCTACTCGATTTGGAAGTCAAGGGCACGACCCAGGCAAATTTGGAAAAGACGTCGATGACACAAAACAAATATTTGTAGCCGCGATTGTAGCTGGCCAAATGGGAGACATCGGCTAAATCGGCTTGCCATTGATGATCGATGCCTTCCACTCGGGTGCGACTTCTGGCAAACTTGCGTCGAATGGGTTTGTGTAAAGTGTAGGTAGCTTGTTCTTGTAACCATCGTTGCACTTGAGGTAAACGGAGACTTTTCAGTCGCGTTTTGGCAGCACGATACAACTTTTGAACTCCTGCGTAACCTGCAGGATGGGAGGGATCGTAGTAAATGCTGGTTAAGACTTTTTCCATTTTTTTGGTGTGTTAATAAGTCACCCACTCTTCGGTGATGCTACTTTGGGTGGGACGAAAGGGTGGTTTGGAAACGGATGTACGTGTCCGATGGGCTACGGGAGTAGAAGTCGAAGGTAGTGGTGGAGGTGGAGGTGGTAATGGAATGGCTTTGGTCTTCTTTTCTTTTTTCACTTCTGGTTTCCCTTCTTTCTTTTTCACTTCTGTCGAAGGAGGAGTGGACATCATCTTTTTAACCCAAGCTTTCATTTCTTCTCGTTGGGGTGTGGGGGACGGGGTCAACAAGGATGCTGCAATCTTACTCGAAATGGGAGCTGCTGACGGTGTTTGAAACACTTCTCGCATCTCTTCTTCCTCAGGCCTTCGTGGGGTAGCATCTCTGGTGACCCCAGGGGATGGTAGTAGTGGTGGTGGTAATGATGCTGGTGCTGGACTTTTCATCAAGGTCTTAAAATCTTTCAGAGTGGGTAAAGCTGTTTCGTCTAAAGCTTTCTGGTGAAAGAGTTGCAGTCGTTGCAAGAGTTGACCGTACTTTTGCGATTTTTCTGTTTCGGAGAAATCTTGGCGATCCATCAAGGACGGCAATTCGTGTTGTAACTGGGACATCTCGCTCAAATTGGGATTGGGAGGTAAATGCGGGGTGCGTTGTTCTTGCCACCGATGGTATTCCATCCATCGTTTGTAAGGCACTAAAGCTAGTTTTCGTCCTTCCATGGGGTTGTCAGCGGTCGATTCTGAGATCTTGGGACTTCCGAGGGCCTTTTTATCTTGCTCCCACCAGTCCTCCCAACATGGTTCCCAAGACTCCTTTCAGTATGGGGCCTAACAAGAGAGGTAAAATGCCTCCACGTTGCACTAACATCTTCTTTTTTTGACGAATGGGAATTTTCTTTTGAACCATTTTCCGAAGAACGTGACGATGTTTGCCTAAGCATTGTTTCTGGTGTTTGGACAAAGGGATCGTGCCTTTCAAAACGTTCAAACAACATTCGCACACGGTATCGATGACCTCTTTGGAGGCCGTTTGAATGAGTTTTTTTCGTAGGGGTGGAGAAGCTTTGGACAGGACAGTTAACATGTCCCCATGTTTGGCTAAACGTGGTGGCAGTCCTTTCCTTTTCTTTCCTTGGGGTTTTCTGGAGGGTGACATCTTTGCTTGTGGGTTCCGGGACATTCACCAAACAGACACTAACGTCGATGACTTAACGCACACCCTTTTATCTTTTTTTGGGACTATCGCTTTGTCATAAAGGTGACAATGTTTTTCCCAAAATCGCCAAGGAATCCTCCCCTTTGTTGACGCCTCTTTTTCTTGGAACGACTGTGTCTTTTCTTAGGGTAATGTCGATGCTTGGCTAAGCGCTTTGTCGGATGACGCGTCTGCCTTTGTCTCTTTCTTTTTTGGCTTCTTGGAGGTGACATCTTTTACAAGTTCACTGATACCCCTACTTGGTCACAGGCCTTTTTTATACTGGAACGCGTCGCCACTGATTGTCTTTACGTCGTATTAGTTTGAGGACAGGCATGACACGTCGTGCAGGGGTACGCAACGGACTAAATCGAGCCAGTTCTTGCTTGGACAAATCCAGTAAACTTTGTAACATGCCCGATCTTTCATGGACTTTGATTTTGGGAGAAGGTACTTTGTGAGCAGCAGCGACTGCCGCTAAATTGGAGGGTCCTGCCACTGGGGAAGTTCTTTTGGGGGTCATCAACGGAGAAGTTCTTGGTGTGATCAACGTCTCCAAGTACTCTTCAGTTCTGGGTGTCATTAACGGAGAAGTGGATAAACGTGAGGCTGCCGGAGACGCAGTCACCGCTGTGGCAGGTCGTGGTTTGCGAGTGTAAGGTTGCGTCCTGGCCGAAGTGCCTCTCTTGCGACTAGTTTTCTTCTGTGGACTTTTCTTTTTCTGGGGACTTTTTCTCTGTTTCTTTTTCTGGGGGCTTCTTTTCTTTTTCCGGGGTGGTGGTGTCTGGTCAGAGGAAGGTCCCGCCACTGGAGAAGTTCTCCTTGGGGACCTGGTCTTATTCTTTTTCTTCTTGGGGCTTCGTTGGACTTTTGTCTTGGGGATAACTTGGGGGGCATTAGGATCCCATCTTAAGAGTGAGCAAATGATGACCCCTCCTAGAGTACCGCTCCCTCCAGGTTTCAAAATGATTTGTTTTTTGGTTTGAGTGTCGATGCGGGGATCGGCCAGTTGGACCAAAGCGACCTTGTTTCGATCGAAAAAGCGTTTGGTTTGATGAGGAATCTGAATGATTCCTTGGAGTATTTGACGTGCCGTCACCGTGAACCATCGTAAGACTTCTTTGAGACTAGCTTCTAAGACACGAGCTCGTGTTTGTGGATTTTTTTCTCGACTGATGCCATACAAGGCACGAATCAATTTGACGGGAAGATGCGACTGAAGGGACGTCATGTTCACACTGTGTGAGACAGACAAAAAGGGTCTGAGGTTTTTATAGATTTTTTTATGGGGAGTGAAATGAAGTCGAGGACGGAGACGTGTACAGGACAGGCCCTCAGTCTTGGCACCAGTGGTGAAACAAGTGGGTACGAAATCGCAAATCCTCTGGGGTCGTAGGTTTCAAATCGACGAGTAAATAGGCGTGTGGAGTTTGAGTGGCATCGTCGTACGCCTGAGTCAGCCAAGGCGTTCCTGACTGTTTGGCTAAGACTTGCACTTGCGATTTATCTCGAGGGCTTTTAAACAAGACCACGTAATGCGCATTGAGACTGATGGTGCGATGGGCTTTACTTTGTTGAAACAAATTTTGGGTGATGTAAACGACACTGGCATTACGGTGATGCCCTTTGCGCGTGAACAACAGTTTAATTTCTTTTTCGTCTTCTCCTAACATGTCGTCGAAAATGACCAAATGGGTTTGACGGGAGTCAGAGACGATGCTGTCGTCTTCTTTAGGAATGCCTTCCACAAACACGATGGAATCGCCTTGACTTTCTCGCAAGAGGCTGTACGCCGATTGCCACTCTTTGTAACACCACACGATCCGCTGAGGTGGCCGATCGATCAAATGATGTTTATGTTCGATCAAACGTTTGACGAATTCGGTTTTGCCTGAACCGCTAGGTCCAGCAATGAGCATGTTAAAGGGATGGCGAAGATACAAAGCCTCCCAACTGGTACGATCTAAGTGTTCGTCGATGACTTTGACAGTAGAGGAAGAGGGAGCAGAGACAGCAGAGGTAGCCATTGTGTGAGAAATGTCACTTGTGACACGAAAAAACAAACAAGACAAGAGTTTATATACTTTTTCAGAACACGTTTATTGAATGTTTTTTTTTCAAACATGAATACGAAAGACAAAAATACATAAAAGCCAAAGGCTTAAGTACAAGGATAAAAGGCACATGATAACTATGAACGTGGAATAAAAACAAGTGTCTGTGCAACAAGATGTTTTGGGTAATGTTCTAATCAGTTCTATAGTAGGGGGTAAGGTCACACAAGTGTCCTCCCGAAAGGGTCTTTCAGGTCTGTCCACGACAGTCCTGTCCTGGGTGACGGGTTCTTCTGGCACCGTCACTAACACGGGTTGAAAAGTAACTTTTTTCCTTGAACAACTCTCGTGCATACTGGGCCACTTCTTGGGTCCAAGCCTCAAAACCCCATTCTTTCCAGGCACGGACATCTGTCCAATGGGGATGTAAGTCACAAGCTACACACACATCGTCATACACGTCTTGGGTAGCTAAAAGTTGACGAATCTTTTTTTCCTGTTGAGGTCGAGAAGTATCCAGATGAAAACGCAAGGCTTTGAGCAAAAGGAGTTTTTCGTGACCATTTAAGGCCATTGAGGTGGAAAGTACTGATCGTAAAGAGTCCACAAAGAATCGGCTGGTAAACGAAATCCCAGAAAACAAGTCACTAAGACACACACCACTTGTCGTCCCAAATTGAATGGATAAAATTCTTGTAATAATTGATGGTAATGATCCACGGTTTGAATACGGTCATTGAGTACCTTCCACGGAATCTGTTGAATGATATGTGACATAATTCGTGGCATGGCAACTTGATTTTATAGTGTCTTTGTTTCGGAAGCAATAAAGGTAATTTCTAACCAAACACGTTCGTTCTCCAGTAGGGAATTTAAATGTTACATACTGTAACTGAAACGTCAGAGTTTGTCTAGATGTTTCGTCTTTTTCTAAGCAGATTCCATGTAACAAATGTTGGTAATCCTTTAACTCGTCTTCCTGAATACGTTGCAGTAAGTGAATCTCGAAGTAACCAAAATTACGAACGTCTAGTTCATCATCATTCACAAACTGAAAGTGTTCAACAAGGTCTGACCACTGAAAAAATTTCTGACGAATCAGTCCTCTTATACCATTCAGGTACCAGTGGTTAAAGATCTGGTGACGTAACGGATGCAATTGTTCTTTACGTTTCACTTGTATTTTCACCAGCTCTCGGTAAATCCTTTCTCTCAACTCCTCAGGCAAGCCCAAAATGTTCTCTTGTAAAGTATCCATAAGTATATACACTGTTTTTGGAATCGTTGGGTGGTGGCCAATAGCCTCGTTTAACTTTGTGCCTAATGTAATATCCACTCATAATCAGTCTTCTTGTACTTTGGAACATAGCATAATTTAAAAACGGATGAATCACTCTGAGTTTGCGTTTCACTTGTATTTTGATCAGTTCTCGGTAAATGCGTTCTCTCAACTCCACAGGCAAAGCACGAATGTTCTCTAGCAAAGTATCCATGAATAGGTCATACTAAATCCTCTTTGGTCTGACACAAGAAATGTACTGTTTGCACAGACATGGTTTTACTTCAGTGTCGAATTTAAATCGTTCAGTCACTAATTTGCACATTACAATTCGTTCAGAAGTTTCCTCTTTCACCAAGTTGACATTGTGTTCAAGATGTTGGTAATTCGTTAACTCTTTCTCTGGAATTCGATGCAGTACGTTTACAATGATGTACCTACAATCGTCCATACCAAACCAATCCTTTTTAAAACTAGAGGATCGTTCATCAGTGTCTAACCGATGGAACACTTTCAATTGAATCAATCCTTGTATAGCCTTCAGGTACCAGTGGTTCAAACACCGGTGACGTAAGGGATGCAATTGTTCTTTACGTTTCACTTGTATTTTGACCAGCTCTCGGTAAATGCGTTCTCTCAACTCCACAGGCAAAGCACGAATGTTCTCTTGTAAAGTATCCATGAACAGATGATGGTAAGAAGTTACTTCAATGTCTCGGTCCTACTAAGGGTAAGTAATGACAATTCGGTGACCATCGAGCATGTTCAACGTAGGCCGAATCTTGCGGTTCCCAGTGGTGAAGTGACACACCGCAACTGAAGCACTTGACTTTATCTCCTTCGCCCAAGTAGAAAAATCCGGCTCTGGCTAATTCTTCGGGGGTCGGTCCTCCCAGATACTTAGGCCATTTTCCTTTGAACGATTGAAGACGATTTTCAAAGTCGCAGTATTCCGACAAACGCACAGGGAACGAATATTCGTCTTTCACAGGTTCGTTTCGATGAGGGTTGAGTGACATGGGCAGGAGTTTGCTCAGAGCTGGATGACATCCGTAGGGGGGTAAACGTGAAGGTGAACATTCCCCTTTAAAACGAAACCCAGTAAAATGTCCAAGAGGACGAGCGGCATCACTTTCGCATCCCACAGGTTTGACACACACAGCATCACTTTCCGTGATAGGGGTAGGGACACTAAAGTTCCCATGATGCTTTACGCCATCGCTCAGGTCACAAGGTACAGCATCGTATCCATCGCAAGGCTCACAATCGCATTCCACTTCCGAAGTCTCACACTTGAATTGTGCCTTTCTAAACAACTTGTTCTGTGTTTCTCTGAAAGTATTCATCTTGTTCGCTCGGTCTTGGTAGTCACAATGAACTATCAATCTTGCCTAGGGTTCCTTTTTATATACAAACCAATACCGACGTGACCGTACGGCAACGTAAAGTGATTGGGAAGTCTCACTCGCTTCTGGTACACGATTTGATAGACTTTTTCTAGGGGCCGACTGACGATGTGGTGAGTGGGTAAACGTACAATCTTGTTCGGTTGATAGGTGGTCACTTTAAAGTTTCCATCCTCTCCCGATTGCAAGGCTTCTTTCAATACCCCAAAGTTGACCACTCGACTGGTACGATAATTCAGAGTCAGTCCTTTCACTTTGCACGTAATGTGCACTTCTCCTTGTTTGTCACGGTATTCGTAGCCGTAATTTTTGGGACCACCACTGACGAAACTTAGAATCTTGTCGTCGGGATGCTCGTCTGTCCAGGCTCCTAAACGGTCTCCTTCGATGTCAGGGTGATGTTGAATCGGGTGATGGATGTAAATGCAACTGTCCGTGTCAAAGTACAGGACGCGTTCCCCTAACAGTTCTAAAGCTTCGTACAATTTTAAGCGAGCATGGGCTGTCACGTAAGCCGCAATGATGACATTTCCAAAAGGGTCGTCTTGTACAAAGCCCAGATCTTCTTCGTAATTGACCAAGATCAAATCCTCTCGAACGACGTCCACGTGTTTCATGTATTTGGTTTTGTCGTGAATCATCTGAAAGTAGCGGGAAGGTTCTGTCAAATATTCCGTCTTGGGTAAACACGGTCGTTGTGCCATTTTACCCCACAAGCAATTTAACATCACTTTGGCAAACGATCGCCTGCCTTCGTTTTTCTCGATGTGGTCTAAAGTGATGCCTTCTTGTTCGTAGTATTTCTCTTTGAATTGTATTTGGTCTTCGGGAGTGTGACACCAGGAAGGATAGCCGCTGGCTTCTTGCTTCAGTTTCAAAAAGGCATCCACGTAGTCAGCGAAAATGCCTTTCTGACTGGGGTCACCCTTGTGGTACTGTTGTGTCTTGGGAAAGTGGCAAATTTCGTACACTTCTAACAGTTGGTATCCCATGTCCAGAGCTTTGAACAATTCTACGCTGACCCAGGTTCCCGACAAGGCACGTTCTTCCTGGGTGTGCTGACAAGGTTGGTCATGGTTGCACGTTTCGGCACAAGTACGGCACAAGGGAAACATCAGTTTGCCTTGACAATGGTGAGGTAAGACGGGATGGTATAGGTTCGTGGGAGGCAAAACTTTACACTTGATCAAGCCTTCGTATTGTCGAATGTTTTTCAGGTCGATGTGTTCCGTCAACAATTGCGGGTGCCCTACAGGAAAGCGACAATATTTGCACACGTAGGGATACAGCGAACACACGTCCAAGTATTTGATTTCTTCTCCTTTCTCTTCGTCGGCTTGGTACAGCAAACAGGTGGCATTGGTCCTTCCTCCGTAGAAACTATCCCTCGGGTTCAGCGGGTCCATGAACTGGTAACTTTCCACGAGGCGTTTAAATTCGGGATCGGTTTTCAAGCGGTGATCGTACTCGTGTTCCCACATTTCCACCACTTGGTATCCTTGCTGTTCTAACTTTAGGCGCCGCTGACAAGTGGCCTGGTACAAGTCTTCCATGGTTCGTTGTAAAAACTGATTTTTAGTGCTACGATCAGGGTAACAGACGGGACATCCGTTTAATAAGCAGCCGTTAAACTCGTACACGATCTTGGGGTTTTCTAAGTCCCAGCCATCGACCGAATGCGTTCCGATGGTCTTTTCGCCCCCTCCGTTGCGGGCATGCTGAATCCACTTGTCTTCCTTGTCGCACAAGTAATGTAACCAACGTAGGGCTTTGACCGAGTATTGACGCTTGACATAGTGGGTCGTTTGAGGACTGATGACAGCTACGGTGTTTTCAGGCATGAATCGTTGTCGATACACTAAGGAACACGCTTTAGCAATGGTGCAAGCTTCTTTCAAAGGATCGACCCCTCCGTGTTCCATGAACAGTTCTCGAAATTTTCCACAGCAACGTCGTAAAATGTCCACGTCGGAACGACAATACTTTAACATTTCTTCCTGAAAGTCGAAAGGGTCCGAGGCGTGAGCCTGGTACCAAGTGTAGAAAGCTTCTCGTTGTTCGGTACGCATGTTGTCGGGGTCGTAATAGTGAGCCTCAGGCAAATGGGATAGAACGGCGTGTTGATTGGCGTCCGTATTGAAAAAGTGTGGAAAGTACCCTTCAGCCATTTCTGTCATTCCAAACGTTTTAGGCATTCGACTCAAAGGCATGGCCAAATAGCTCATCGAATCTTTAAACTATACTTGTCCCACTTGCATGAAAATGATTTTGGCTCCGTTCAAAGTCACTTTAGGACGTTCGGTGCCTTGTTCCGTATAGTACCTCAAAAGAAACTGTCCATCGTATCCGGAGAAATTGTGAGCCATCACCGTGGCATGACGATGACAATCTCCGTAAAGTTCGATGTCCTCTTGGCTCTACGTCTTGTCGATGGGGTATAAGACCCATTGGGCAAAATCGGCTAACGTGTTCGGTCCCCGAAAGATTTTTTCACGTCCTCCAGGAATCTTGCTGCAGTGAGGGCAATGACTGAAAATAGGTTCTTGAATGCACTTCTCGCACGCTCGATGAGCCACGCAGAAATTAGGAATGTGAATGCCGATCTCTTGCATGCATTCGAAATCGAAAAAGATGAAATTGCCTTTCTTCTTGTGACCATCCTCTTTCTCTGGTGGGGGTTGGTATTTTTGCACGTAGCATTGGTGTTCCAAGTCCACGATGTGGTGACAAATGTGACATTTTTTCTTTCCTGAACATACGTGTGCCTTGGTATTATTGGTACGTATGACTTGTTCACACGTAGAGCACAATCTCAGGAGTTGACAAGCGCATTTCTTCTGTGAACCTTGCGTTTTCAGATGTTCTTGGTAACAGGTAGTGCTGACAAACGTGCGCAGACAAGTTGAACAAGGCACTGGTTCTTCGCTCAGACAGGGTGAAGAGGCCAAACATCCTGAGCATTTCAATCCACAATGCTTGTGTTGCTCTCGATTATTATAACCATGGTCACATTTCTCACAGTAATAACCGTATCCCAGAAAACCGGTGATACTGGTAATGGTATCGAAATCGTCATCGTGATAATAAACATGAATGTATTTTCCGTCCTTAAAATCTTGCCCTCGAAACAACAGAGGCCCGCGCATTTCTTGAGGGTGCACTTTCAAGGTGTATCGTGGAGCTAGGGCATCTTGCAATTTTTGCATCTCAGGAATGCCACTGGGTGTGTCCTTGGACAGGGCAGCTTGTTGCAACAGGAGTTCTGCTTTGTTTCGTTGTTTGGCTCGATAGGAACGTTGAATAGTGTTCCAGGTTCTTTTCCATTCTACCGTGTCGTTCTTGTTGGCATAGGTTCGTCCCACCACGATGGCACGGGCTAAACACATCTGGTCATGAGGATTGTGAATTTGGACAAGGCTACGCTTAATGCTGCGAAGCTCGTTCACCAATAACATCTTTCTGCGTCCGGTCCCTTGAGGAGGAGAGACGTGGGTCATGTCCAATGTGGCTTTTCCATCGGTGATGTCAAACTGGTCATTAGATTGTTGCACGTGTTGAATCTTGTCCATGACTTTGGAAGCGGTCAATTTTGCAGGGGTGCTAAACTCGATCCAAACAGGGGATTTCAAACCGTCGTGTTGTATGGAAAGTCTCAAGCGATCATCTTCTTTGGGTTGACATTGTCGTTTGAGTGAGGTGAGCAAAGAATCCCACACCCCAGTGATAAACACTTCTGCTTTCTCTAACGGCACTTCAGCCTTGAAATCTTTAAACTTCACTGTGTATTTGTAAGCCGTGGTTCTAAATTTTCTAGAGGAGCGCTTTTCCGTCTCTCGAATGGAATAGTATTTTTCAGGGTTGACTAAGGGTGGTGAACTTAGTTTAGAGGGTTCGGATTCAGGTTCACTCATGTCCTCTTCAAAATCACTGGCATGAATTTGTGCCAAGATTTCAGCTCTGGTACGAGGCGATAGATCACGTTTCTGCCTCTTAGTTTCTTCTTCTTCTTCTTCTTTCTTCTCGAATGAATGGGATCGTTTCATCTTGAGTGCAAAACGTCAAATGACTCAAGTTTAAACACCATAGACTAATTTATAGTCATAGCAGACCAGCGTATATGTGTGTGTCTTGTCGTTTCACTATTCATTTCACTCTCAAGCCGAACACAACGATGGAAGAGACTAACGAAATCGAACGTTTCGTCAGAGCTTTGCGAGGGGTCATTAGAAAATTTTCTTCAGACCAGCCCACGTACTACTCTCCTTCCTTTCGAGATAAAAGTCAAGATACTTGCTATATCTGTCAGAAGAAAGGGCATTGGTCTTCAGAGTGTCCAGACCGTCAAAAAAGAACAAAAACAGGGGCTAAAAAAGACAAAAGTCAAGATACCTGTTATTATTGTAAAGAAAAAGGACATTGGTCTCCAGATTGCCCAAAAAAGAAACAAGAGGAATCAGAAGAAAAGAGGAATTCTTTAGAAGAAGAGAGGGATTCTTCAGAGGAAGACAGGGATTCTTCTGAGGAAGAAAGAAGACAGGTGAAGAAAAAGAAACAGGAGAAAGAAAGAAGAAGGGAAGAAAGCGAGGAGGAAGAAGAAGAGGAAAAGAGTGTGACGGTGAAGAAATTTAAAAAACAGAGAGACTAAACAAGGAGACAGAAGAAATCAATGAACTTTATATTAAAGTGTTCTGTTGTGAATTGTGAATTGGATTGTAACAATGGATAAAAGAATAAATTAATGATATAAGGTAAGTGTCTTTGAGTTTTGATTTTAAAATAAGAAGCTACACTCACGCACTCATACACAGAGACACGTACTATAAGGGCAAAATGGGTTGGTTTTTTTTTTGTTGAGTTATTGGCAAATTGAAATTGTATTTCTTTTCGAGAAATGTGAGTGGCCCTGAAAAGGGCCTTTTATCTTTATGGTGTAGGGGTGAGTTTAAGCAATCAACTTTAACTGCCTTAAGCCTTTGCCACGGCCAAGGCCTACTTCTGGACTACGTAATGTTGATGATGATGATTGGGTTGAAATCACTAAGGGTGGTACGGTAGGCTTAGTCACAGGGTTGGCGTGTTTAGCTCGGGAAGGTCGTATTCTCTTCGGTCGTAATAAAGAAGTCTGATACATTTGTTTCAGACTTCTTAACTCCTCTAAAATGTCCAACAGTACCGTGACCGTTTGATTTTCACCCTCTTGTTTCTTTGCTGCTACTTCTTCCTGCTGTTGTTGCTGTTGTTTTTTTCTTACCTCTTCTTATTGCTGCTGTTGCTGTATTGACCCACGATTTTTCGCCATGTTAAATTTCCCTTGTACGTATATGTTCCCAAGGGGGGTCTGTAATGCTAATTCCCATTGTACGTATAGTATCCCCCTTAACTACTTATAATTGTATAATATCAGGTCTTAAAATAGGCAATAATATCCTTGACTTATCTGACATTCATCTGATTTATAAATATTTCAAATGGGAGACCATCGACAGGAATATACATTTCAAATTGCATATAACTTTTGTATTTATATTATTGCCAGTTTTCTGTAAAAAAATAATTACCATTATCAAAGTTAAATTCTACTGTTATGGTTTACAAAATCTTCATTATCTATAATACAGCAGAGATAATTGCTGCTTTTTAGACGTTGACGTTGGGAAGTAAAATGACGAAAAGCCCTAGTTGCAAACTACTGTTGAGTTCCATTGTTATTGGTTACGCAGTTTTTTATATATGTATATAAAGCAACAGAGAAAGCAGTGGAAGCTTTGTATAGGTTGACATCGACAATACAAAAGACCAAGCTGTTTTGGAGGCCATCTTTCTTACACGAATCAATAAGCAGAAGTGACCATCATGTTGTATAAACATAGACGTTTGCAACTGAGAAATGGAAATACCCAAAATTCTTGCTGCCGCAATATCTTAAAGCAAACTAAGACCAAACTAGCCAAGTTATTTAGTGTGTTTTATTATACACACCAAGAACAACAGTAGTGATTTGTAATTATCGGGGTTTTTACCGCCAATTTGATTACATGGTAGACCACACATGCGGGTCAGTATATTTGGTCGAGGTATATTCCGTGAAGAACCTCCGTCACACGGGAAGCAACTGACTAACTTTCTCAGTTACCCGCATTTTATGAGCAGAAACTCGAGCTCACGCAGACAGACGTGTGGTGCGAATGTTCTGTAAAGGCAAGCGCCTTACATCACTCAGCCACCCCAAATGAGAAGTTATAAAATAAACGATTTATCAACGAAATCTCATATTTAATCTTACAATGTAATCCATTTGAATAGATAGTATGAAGGGGGTGAATCGAATGTGTTCCATTTCCGAACCATCTTGTAAATTATGGAAGCCATCATCTAAAAGTCTGCCAACATGAGATGACAAGCTAAATCGATTAAATTATTTCTCTAAAGTATGTTTGTTCGCCTGTTTATATACATGCTGAAGGTTTGTCTAACATAATGTTTGCCACACTTTTCAAACGTTATCATACAAGTAACATTGGGACAGGAAGTTCGACCGGTTAGTTTGAACGAAGTATAGATATGTGCTTATATTTTAGTTATTAGGGGATCCTAATCTTCAAACATTTCAGGTGGTGTCTTGAACATTAGACGTGTCACCCAATATTCACAGTGTTCTTTCTTGGTGTTTAGACGTTGACTATGTGCTTACTTTATAAATCAATGACGTTTGCGCGGTACATGTGAGAAATGGAGGGCTACATGCGTATATATACGAGTTTCATGTGAATCGTCTTAAACAAAAACATGCATGCGTAGCTTTTCTTTCAAATGTAGTAAATGACAATCTAGAATGACTCGCTTTCATAGCCAACATACAATGCCATTTCCTAACGATAATAAATATTTATTGGAATCCGAATATGCGTATGTATGAGTGTGAAAGCACAACAAGCATCCATGCGGAGATTTTTAAGTAGCCAGATAAAGTCAGAAAATAAAGGTGAAAGTGGAAAGAAATATATAATCGGGTAAAGTTAATTGCGCAATATAAGGTTATGAATAGAATGGCTACGAAAACGTATATTAGCCAAAATATAAATTAAATCATGGAGAAAGTATTTGAATCTGCACTAGAAAGAGTAAGAAACGCCTTACATGAAGCGCTAAAAAAGTGCTAGCAATAATTAGATTAGAGATAAACAAAGTATGAGATTAATTCTTGACTCCCAAGGAGATAACAAATAAAATTATTGGGAGGAAAAATACAAAAATTAGAGGAGGGGGAAGTCAGTTCAGAAAAAGATCTATCAAGTCTCTGTCGTAAATAGGAATCTCAGCGAAAGATAGGATTTAATGAATATCAGTATTACTAGTGGAGGAAGAACCTACGAATCCCGCTATGAACCACGGACCCACTGGAAGTTATTGGCTCTTTTCTCACACGCCCACATTGGTGAGCCGGCACTAACCAACTCTTTGAGATGTGAAATGGCAGTGATTGGTAAAGGCATGAGCTGTAGACTACTCGACAACCGGGAAACCCAAACACATGGAAAGCGTCTCACAAAAAAAGATGGAATTTATATCATCATGAAAAATATCAGCATCGTGCACTGCCTAAAGAAATTTGACGAAAAGGCAAATACACCAGTCATGTGCAAATTTGTATCCAGACAGAAAAAGATTGATTTCATAGGAAACCACACAAAAACTCAAGGGTTCTACGTACGATAAGACATCTCAAAATCTACATTGGACATCATAGAACATTTAAAAAGGAATGAATGTGTGAAAGTTGTCTGTATACGTAATTGCAAATTGTTTGTCAGACTCAATAACGAAATAATCCAACGCATTTGGCTGACTGATGATCTGTAAACATTATCGAGCTAGATTAGGCATGTGCTATGAAGACTCGCATGTTTCAGGTAACACTATTCTTATTTTAATTTTATCTAAATTCTTAAAAGGGATATGGGTCTACCCTCCTCACACTTTAATCAACATTAGTATTATGATGTGTTCCCTACTACAATGATACAATTGTTGCGTACATACTAAGGCAAGTCTGTAAACTAATAGACACATTTCTGAAGTAAGCTATGCTATTCTAGTAGCGATTAATTGTGACTACTACCTAGAAACTGTATGTTTCCTGTTGATATAACCCATTTTTCTTCCATAATAAATAGTTAGGTTTAGTATCAGGGCAAGTTTGGTTGAGAAGCTCTCCAAATAATCAATAACTACATCGATTTATACACCTACTTGAAAGTAAATGACATGTTATTAAAAATTTATTATACATTTAGCCGTCTAGCCTTGCAAATGCACATGATGGATTTTGGTGAATTGTTTGATGCTATAGTCATAATATAGCGTGTTTTTATATTGTGATTTGTATATGGTGATATTTATTTTTATGTAAGAATTTGAAATTAGTTGTGTACGTGTCTAACGAATTATACATTGGTGGAAGTATGAACTACTTTTCTACACCTTTTCTACACCGTCTATGGATAAAACAAAGGTGGCACCATTCTCTAACTGCCTTTTATGTCATTTTTTCTATTTGTCTTTATGCCTATTTAAGTTTAGTTATTGCTGTACCTTATATTTCTTTTAGTTATCACCAACCTTTGTATAGACTTTACTTCAAAATGTTTGTTTTCTTATTGTCTTAATTCTCTTCTTTTCGTACTTTCACTTTACTTTCTACTACACTTATGGTTTCTTCAAACATTTTGTTAGTTTTCTTTTCAATCTGTCTGTGACTTTCCTTAGCTGGTATACCACATCATTATCAACGTCTTCAGTAGCATTATTGATATAGCGCGATATTCATCACCATTGTTAAACGTCATCAGTGGGCACATTTTATCGACATAATCAGACGTGTATTATGGTCTCTGTACACAAACATGATAAGAGTACTATAAATTTTACTTATATCTGGCTCAATAAATATTGAAAAATTAACTTGTCTTATGTAATGGTTTCCCAAGAAAATAAGAGATGTGTTTAATTTTCTTAGGAACAAAATTATTCAGTATACCTTCTTCAAGACACCAACTTCGTTAGAAAATTGGAAAATTACATACCGGTTTCCTGCGGATTTGAATGTTTTCAAGTCTATATTCTAATAATTATATATGTGCAGCAAATTTATTGAATAATATATTCCACTACATCGGCCATATAATAAAATTAGAAATTAGGGGTAAAAGTATTATCATGGATATGACCGTTGGAAATGATAGATTTACACTTCTTAATATGTATGGACTCAGCGAGGCAACCCATATATTTACCTTGAGATAAAAAGGTATATTGCATATAATAAATGATTTGGTTTTAATTTAGGGGAGATTTAAATTATTCGATGGATGAAAATATCGATTTTTTCAGTTATATTCATGTAAATAACCCAGTAGCAATAGTTGTCTTACTTATATGTATAGAACATAATTTACTAGATGCATGAAGTGAACATACTATAGGGATATTACTTGGATGAAAGATAACCTAGTAAAACAAGCGAGACTGGGCTGTTTTCTTGTATCAGAAAGTATATTCACAATTAATGAAAGTATAAATGTTGAACCAGGATATAAGACTGATCATTCGTTGGCCAAAAGGAAAATTAGTCTTCAAAAAGGAAATGGAAAGAAAAACCTTCTGGAAATTTAACAAATCGCTATTATAAGAATCTGACTATGTGAAATGAGTAATAGGAGCTTTCTGTAAAGTTAAACATATGTATGTATGTGCTGAACAATAAAAAGGTTTGTATAATATACGTGTGTTCAATATCGAACTTGGTACACCTTTTTAACTTGTCTGTGAAACGAGTCTGTTAGAAATTATAGGAAAAACAATTGCATATGCATTATTTAGGAAAAGACTGCATGATCTACTGAAAAAGCAACAAATTGCAAATATAGGCGTTTAGAATACTGATGGACATAAAGAAACAGAATATATTAGAAGCATACAGATTATTACAGCTAGTACGATATGGATTGAAGAACGAGATAAATAGACCAAAATACGTCTGAAAGAAAATAGAAACTACATAAGTTAAATGATGCTGTCTCCTGTTAAAAATTAGCTTTTGTGATCAAAGAAAAGATATTATACGAACTTAGATAAAAAGTGTGAAGTTGATCTTGCCAATCATGAAATAATACTTAATTGTTGTAACATACAAAACAGAATGATTTACAAAAATAACTTATTCCAAATGAGATATTTTGGTTTGCTGCATACAGAGGCAATATCTAATATAAGTTGGCGTCGTCAGGCAATACATATTTTTGTATGAATCTTAAAATTGATAAAAGATAGATGATGGCAAACACATACTGGGAATTAAATGACTTATCTTATCCTCGGATTGAGACACAACATTCAGGCTGACTGGACATCTATTTGTTTAATTGATTTAATAATTCTATATCCAAAACAGCAAAAGATCATTGCTGTTAATTTTATTGTACAACAAGATAATGTTTATGGAAACAGTCAAATAGAGAAGGTTTAGGACAAATAGTGAATAGAGTCATACATATAAGCTATCTACGCGCTGATCAAATCTTTGAATTCCCTTTTTCCAGAATTTGCTCATTGCCAAGCAAATGTATTTTCTAGCAGCGATTACCCACCAGAAAAGATGACATCTGCGACATATTATACGGTATCCTTTCTTGCTGTGTACGTGTAGGCTACGATATTTGTTTCTATTGAAATGAAAATATTTTCTATTTGTCTTTGTATACTAACTTTAAAGTATGTATATCAACAAAATATACTTGTTTTCCTCTCCTTTCCTTCCTTAGCATACTTTTGCATCTTACATTGAAAACAAATGTTGTTTAGAATCGAATGCTGTTTTACTTAGCTGCAATGCTGAGACACTATTTATAATATTTGCCATATACTTCATCTCAATAAAACGTTTGGAGAAAACAAATAAATTGCATGACATGTTGCACAGTTTGTATCACAACCCATCTTAAATATCACTCTGGTATAAGTGCTACTGGATTAAATATTTTTATTTATGAGAGAATAGTATGAACATTTGATTCTGCTTCATTAAGCTAAATAATAATTGAATAATAGTTTCTTTTTTAATTCAGAACTAACGAGGAAATCTTTGCACTTCTTAGTTCGTTTATAACCACGTACAGAACTGCTTTTCTGACGTGATTTAATACTTTCACCACAGGATAATTTCAATATATATATATATATATATATATATATATATATATATATATATATATATATAAATTATAATCTCGCTTATGTTAGGTAAATGTGCATGATAATGTACAGCAAAATGAGTAATATAGAATAAACATTTCTTATAGAAACGTCTTCGCGATATATTTGCCAAAATTGAATAGAAATTATCCAACTGTTGATATTGATGCTGCTTTCGTAAAAGTATCTTCCCTTTAACAGCTTGATTCACTGAAATATAACATTCTGTATAAAGCTGACAACATAATTTACCATGCTGAGTACAATCCACATTTAATGAATGAAGGTAATATAATAAATAAATATTGGGACCTTTCATTTATATTTTCCAACGGTAGCGTTAAGTATACACAAAACAGCTTGCTGATTTCTATTGTTATTGATGTGTGCCAGATAAACACTCAGTAACTGAGTTGGTATTATGCCTATCATGCTTTTGGTCATATATATTGTCCACGGCCACCAACCTATCAACCTATATTCTACTATACCAATCTATCATCTTTTGTCTGATGAATGTATTTACAAATTCGATACAAATGTGTTAATAATATTATGTATTAATTCAACATTAATTATGAAATGTAATGTATATTCAAAGAAACAATTGAATGTACCATTTTTTCATAGCATGTAATAAATTATATATAATTAAATGTTCAGTTATCTTTTAATTTTGTTCACTGTTTCCTGTCCGAGATCAGTATAATTTGGAGTCTCTGTACCTGGACTATTAAAAACGCACATACATTCACACACACACGCATATTAATCTAATTATCTAGCCAAGAAAATCGATAGCACAGTAAGAGACCAACATAACGAAATGCAAGCCACTTATGCACGTTTGTTTGAATACTCGTAATTCCGTTTTGGGTGACATATCAAAATAATGTTATTAATAACTGGAATATACATTTTTTCTCTGTTAGATCGTCAAGATAAAAAACATGAGGATCAGGTTAACGGTATTGATAAAGTGGGGCATGATTTATCACATGAAATCAATTATAGGAGCAAACGATGATTGAAAATGATCTGACATCAATTTAGTATAAATGAAAACAACAATGCACAACCGAAAAATAACGGCCAATGAAACGAATTCATATTATCGACTGTATCAATTGAGGCGTATCCTAATAGTATTTAGTCAATACTTAATATGACTATTATTGTACTCTATTGGAAAACATAAAACTTAGTAAATTATGAAAGTAACATTTTTGAAACTGATTTTTTAAAAATGTAACAGAGTGATAAGCTTAACAATATGTCCAGAGTGGCAAACATATTGAATATCATTATGCACAAATAATCAGTTCCTTCCAGAAAGCATATGAAATATGGAGTGGAAAACTAGACTAGAATAAAACTGTAATTACCACTCTCAATAAACTGAGTTTTGCTGAACGTTTTAGTATCATTTAATTACTTGTTTCTTGTTTATTTCAATGCATTAAATGGTTAATCATTTAAGTCAGTCAGCTTGGTTTCACTGCCTTTTCTGACATAAAATCATCTGTGTTAATATATTTGGTTCATAATAGTGGTTTATGTATGTACTCTGTGAAGTCAGCAAGAGAAGACGGAAAGAGCTCTCAAACACGAAGTTATACATTTTTTAAAGAATATTAAGCTGGCAACTTCTTTGTTATGTCTTTGAATGTAATACTTTTTAATGACACATCAGACTAGCATAAATGCATCGAATTCAAGACATATTTTTACATGTTACCTTGACCGTATTCTGTGATTATCAAATATTCCTGACACACCTTCTGCATGTATGCATGATCATGTCAACAGTATATGATCTAGTGTTTTTTGTTTTATATATGTGTGCGTTTTTGTGTGTATCTGCTTCTAGTTCGATTACTAACCATCTGACACATTCGAAGCTGGAATAGGGGACGGTGAAGGTTCGAGTTCTACACAAGAAAAAAAAGAAAAAGGCAGAATTGCTAGATATAATAATAATAATAATAATAATGATAATGATAATAATAATAATAATGAGGACTTCGTATAGCGCCTAATCTTTAGAAGCTCTAAGCGCTTTACAACATTTGACAGCACATATATGATAAAAAATATAATGATATGATTACAAAAACAAACACCATGAAATTAGAAAAACATTAAAAAAAACATGCTGAGAATATTTAAGGTAGGACACATTAGGTCTTTAACTATGTTCTTGCAGTCTAAATAAGTGAGTTTTGAGAGCCCTCTTGAATGTGATCACTGTGTCGTTGTGTCTAAGTTCAGTGGGCAATTCATTCCACGTTGCTGGGCCCTGGTATGCAAAAGAACGCTGTCCATATGACTTTATTTTCATACTTGGAATAATGAGTATACGATTGTCAGAAAAGGCGTATAATATAACGCTAAATTAGTATTAGCTTTTAGCATATATGGTATATGCTATTCAGTATGAATACTTCATACAGTGCCTGTTATATTGGAACCTTTTTAAGGTCGAACAAAAATGGTCTAGAATTGACCCAGCGATAAGGAAAAAGAAACAGTCTCTCTCGGTTAGAGATAAAATTTTGACTACTACTTTTACTATTATCAATAAGAATTATTTTTATTACTATTGCTAGAGAAAAGCATTAATAAAATACAATAGAATGCGCTGCATGAGACTATTAGTTTTAGCCAAAACCGCATATGGTACGATATGTAGTGTGGGTAATGTTTTGACAATGTCACACAGATACACACACATACACACACACACACACACACATGTATATATATATATATATATATATATATATATATATATATATATATATATATATATATATATATATATATATATATATATATATATATATATATATATATATATAGTGAGAGAGAGGGAGAGAGATTGTAAATTATAGCATAGGTTGTAATAATCGCGAGTATGCCAATGACAAAGCCTGTTAAGAACAAATTGTAATTAAGACGGAAAAAAGGATAAAATATGAAGTCGATGGTGCTGCTAAGACCGGACCGATATAATGCACGACCTCTCTGGGTTTCATAACTTAATATGATTATTCCCAAAACACAGGTCAGTGGGAATCTTGCATGTTACTAATGGTCATGCACTTTTTGCTCTATCAAACCAAAACGTTATTTTGAAGGTTCAGAAATGAGTTTTTATGCATTAGTTGATAAACCTTTGAGACAGTTGTGGCCTGTTGTTGATCGCAAGATATGTTTATAAATTCTAGTTGTTCATTTGCACATGTCCTGTTTTAGCTTTCGCTTTTTTATTGAATTAATATTAATAGCGATCCATAAATCCCTTATTCACTTCAGGGAGAATCAAAAATTTATCCTAAACTAAAACCATTTCTACGCCCTTGTAAAAGGCTATTAACATTATCTGTAGCATATAACCCACACCACACTTTATCATCTCTGAAAACATACACGTCCCAATGCATTTACAATGGAAAAGTATTGAAGTCAATAATAATAATAATAATAATAATAATACTTGCAAAATTCTTAGTTCAGTTCAAGTACATATTAAAACAAACTGGCCTTCGGAACTTGAATTGTATAAGTCTGAGTATTAGCAATGGTACAAACAGGATTTCCGCTAAGAAGGTGCTGCCTATTTGTTGTTATTAGCATATCCATATAACTTATTTACCTTATTTCAAGAGTTCTAACCGAAATTGTCCTTCCGGGTCTTTCAATGAGCATATCTGTTTCCGTCAAAAACATTAGAGGTTTTGGGTTGACCTTGGTGTTTTACGGCACAGCAACATAAGTAGAACATACGGAGCAAAGCATTTAAAGTACAGTGTCTTGTCAAGCAACACACTACAGTAGCCGACACAAATTGAACCCATACAACCATTCGAAAGAGCACTAGCCAGCTTCATTGATTCGTTGTGTACAACAGTTAGCAGAGTCCACTGGGTTGTATTCTACATTTCTGAACCAGCAAGGGATTTTAAAATATGGGGAACGTCCTTAATAAAATAGCAGTTATAAAATGTACTTATAGGGAATGCAAATCTAACCAGATGACATAAATTTGCCTATAATAATGCCAGTCTAAGGTCATTTGATTTATGTTGGATCGGGTAAAACGTTTTATAGAATGAAATACAGGCCTACGAAAGAACCGAATCTAAAAAATGCCAGATTTTCGGATTTGGGCCATATACCTCTTGGCAATCATTTATCTCTCATTGGGCAATGTATTTGACCAAATGCATACATTTAACGTGATCAATTACTAAACGAAAGTGGATTTCGGGTAAATATTACCTTCTATGTTGGTCACTACCAGAAAGATGACCACACCCAGACCGACCGCTGCCAGTACCGAGAGGGTTATACTCAGTATGAGCCTGCTATCTATGCAATAGGTCCATAGCTCTTTAAAGGACTGAGACCACAGTTCGGAGTTCTTTCTTGGTCTCAGTGGCTTAGACGCAGGGGGCATCGGCAGACGACGTTTGCGCTAAAATAAAGAAAACTACCTTATTTTGTACATTCAAATGATATATTTGTCAACGTATTTACATGCACCACTGCCACTTTGCAAGCTCTCCATGTGGTCTTATAGTTAAATAATCCAACGAAAACATATTAGTGCAAATTTTATATTTGTTTGTGAAATCATGTGGATATTTATCATCGCAATAGAACTAACTGAAAAATAGACGTGTCATTGAATAGGGTAATTCTTTGTTTTCTTTAGAAACATGCTTTAGTTAAAATCAAGCATTAATATTGGTAATTATGTGATGCCAAAAACTGTTCCCGACTAAATTATTGATCATCTAGATGAAGCTGATTTCCGAGTAAAACCTCGATGTCTAGAAGCCAATGAATCATCAGGTGATACACGACTTCAGCTGAATGTTTTACCGATTAGAATACATTGATTTATTACGTGAAAGGGAGATAAGTATAACTTTTGGGCAACTAAAAAGATTGTATTGTTATTATTCTTCCAGTATAACGTAATTTACATTTAATCAATAAAACATTCATTTTCTATAACTCATTTTGTTACGAATCTATGGTCATAAAATATGTTACTAAAAAAATCAAAACTAACAAGTTTTATAAAACGTAAATGATAATTTAATTATCAAATTTATAAATGAAAATATGAGAGGAACTGGCAGTATTATGAAATGAATCCAAACTAGTAATGAAACAGTTATATAAAAGTCTAAAAGTATGAAATCTACCTATTAAACTTCAGAAACGGGAAGTTGCTCTCCTATGAAAGATTAACAATAGATCCAGAGTAATAGTATAGTCCCAAAAAATGAGCACCTTCTACTTCCCCTGAAGAACCAAAAAGAATTCCTCTCAAATATTAGCTTAGTACAACATGAAACACGTTCGCAAACCTTATTTTACAACAGTTGAACACAAGAAATAAGAATGACTCCAAAATAGGAATGAATAAGATTACGTAGTTATCTTATATACAACTTTTATTCGTACTATATTTCACAACATACCCCACATGACAGATGATACTACTCATTCTAATTTTACAAAATACATAATCATCTACCAGAAATAGCCAATAAGAATTGACCTAATTGTTCTAAAATAACCCCTGATCGATCTGTCCAGTGAAAAAGGCCGAGTCTCGTATACATGTTTACTAAAAATGCTATTATTAGTACGGTTAAATTGTGTGCTTTTAATATTCCTAAAATAGGCACAATAGATCTAAGGATAATCTGTACAATTTACAGTCACGAACAAAAATTAGATAAAGTCATGTACAGGATTTGCAAAAATTTTGTTATACATAAGAAATCGCAAATGTAATGAAACTTAATAAAGATCAATTTAATTATTTCACATAATATATTCTCGCGGCCGACAACCAGCATAGTAACTTTAACATTTTTACTAATTTATTGATAGTATATGAAGGTTTTCATTTTAATATTTCTCTCATTTTTATGGGACACTTCGGAGCCTGTATGTTAGTACCTACTAGTAATTGTTAATTAATGAAATAAGTGATTTCATAGCTAAATAGATTTCGAATAAGAAAAATCAATACAAACGCAGATAGATCTGTGCAGCTATTATGACATTTACTGTATGCATCTTCAGGCACAAAGTATTAGAGGAATATATCGTCAGATCTCCTCTAATATTTCATTACATTTGAATACAAATAATCACACTCTTCTCTACTTTTATTTCATGCAAACAGATAATGTGCATGGAGATACTGATATACTGATAAAGGAAAGTTATTGGATTCATACATTATATACTTTGTATTATAATGGCCTTAATACCACGGCGCTGTATAAAACAATGTATATCATTTTGATTAAAAAATTGATGTATTGTATATCCTTTATGAAAATATAATTGTATGCATGACTGGTTCTCTCTATTTTATTATTTTACTTTTTTAAATAGATAAAATACTCATACGTCGCTCGATCTCTCATCACCCAAACATAAATTTATGGAATATAAGCATAACTGTAAAAGGAACATTTAATGAGGCAAATCAATTTAATTAATTAAAAGCTGGTGCGAAATGTTACCTCCGAAAGCATAAAGAGTGAAATAAACATTGTGTAGATTGTATGTTTCAAATATCCAAGAAACAAATGATAATATAGTTTGAGACGCATATATAAGAATAATCTGTACAGTGTCGTTCAGTATGCTGCTGCATATTTATTCGGAAAAATATATGAATGCCTTCATGTTTATCGAGAGTAGTTACAAATGCCATTGTATGTTTACGCTTACGAAATACTCTTAAATTGTGCACTGATTCTTACAGATATCCATTGTCATGCTTATTCCGCGATTTTCTGCTTTTCAGATCTTTTCTGTCATAATTCCAAGGCCTAATATCTGTAATGTATTATCATGTGTAATACATTGTACCGACATATGTTTAAAATTCTGTCATAGTTTTTGAATGGAGTATGAACTTGAAATGATGCTTCTTGAGAAAACGGAGATTCTTCAACGTGAATAAAGCTTTGTGTATGTTATTGACTCAAGGTAATGTTTCATATTTAGTTACGTACAAAAGTTAAGTTTACACACCACTGTACTATTAAAGTGGACTTACCTTTTTGGTTGTATCAAGTTTTAAATAATTAAACATGTTGACTATTAAGTTGGCTGTTCCAACAGTGATGTGAATGTAAGGGTTTTAAATTAAATGTTACAGATCTGTGTTAACGCTTTCTGTTCTTGACGACTTTACCCTTTTTACCACCCACGAGAGTATTCCCGTTCATGACTCGTCTTTGCGCAGTATTAATGATTGCCCACAGAAGGCTTCATGCGAGAATATCTACAAGGATGCTTATTCGTCCCAAAATAAAAGTCGTTGTAGGCATACGCGAACGTTTATCTACGTTTTGTGAATCAATGCATCTTTACTTTCGCTAGCACACCGTGTATGCATCTATGCACGAGGTTGTCAAACGGTTTCCATTTACACCACTACTGTCTCGAACTCGGTTGTGGTAGTAATTATATTTTCGATGGCCATCGAGTAGTGTATGCGAATTGTGATTGAACTACTTTGCTCTTCCGCCAGAATGTCTGAAGATACACGTACTCTTGTATGCAGCGGTACTAAATTTAATTTCCTAGCGCCACCAGCCAAAACAGTTGCTATACATAGCTTTTACATCAAATCTGGCCGGTTTCCCGTCCTATGGATGTTGCCTTGGTCCCAGTTCCAACAACGTCAAAGGCTACAGTTGTTGCTGAGGAGCATTCACAAATAAGATTAACGATAACACCCATGCGTTTATATTGCACAAGTGCAAGGATTATTTTGGTGGTTTCATCTTGCAGCTCTTGTTCGACTCTAAGTGTCGTGTCAAGTAGGTATATTTTAGAAGCCATATAATTCTGTTAATAATGTTACCCCACACTGGAATTGCTGGACAGCTGATTATGCCCAGGCTCATCGCGGCCGGGTGCAACACGCACACGCACGTATAACCAAGTATGTTGCTAAATGGTATAACTGCCATGAAATTATTGAAAATTTTGATGAGCATATTTATATCTCCGGGAATTGTTTGTCCGCTTTTAGATTTACCCAAACAAACTTTGTTCGTTCTTTCTTTTGTTCAAGACATGTAATACGGTCAAGCACGTCTTTTTTGAAAATCAGTCGGGAGTTTTCTTTCTCCAGTTGAGCCATTGCTTGTTCAATATAACTGACGGAGAATTATATCGCGTTGATTAATCGCTGAATATTTCATTAATGACGATGAAAGCTTTTCCCGAGTTGCAATTTAAAGACCAATTATTTTATACTTATTATCGTGCCATCCTATGATGTTCGATGCCTCAGAAAAAGCTTGAATCGTACATATCCAGCCAGAAACGCTTGGGTCGCAAATGATATTTACATTCATGAGAACATCTGGATCTATAGGTCAGCTCCATGCTCCAGGTTTGCGAAAAGGTTGACCGGGTGGGGATAGGGAACGTTGAGTAAATATCCAGGTAAAAGCATATCGCTGCACATGATTATTGCGAACCTGGATATCCACTGTATTCATGGAAAACTGACTGATGTCAGGAGAAGAACCTGAAAAACGAATCGATACCGAATGTTACAAGCAATGATTTCGCACATAATACATCCAAAGATATATGTGTGCGTCGAAGCGCAAAGCAGACCCTTATCAATGACATTAACATGAATCCCGGAAATATGTCGGTGAAACAACCGCCAGATAAATTAACAAAGGAGGCGGTAGGGCCAAGGTTGCACTTAGAGGTAGAGGTTTGATATCATAAACGTTACAAGAAGTAGACAGCGATAAAGTACTGTCCTTGTGGATTTGTGAAGGGTGAATTCGCCTTTTAAAAGTTAGCGCGACAAGTCACCCCCATGGAAGACTGGATCGTGACCTACCAAATAAGTATTGTGGCAGAATTACCCATTGGTGGCTTCATCTCAGTATGCCCAAAGAAACTCATCATTTAGATCTATTCCACGCGAATGGGTACATACTCGGACATACAAATGCGCGTTAAACGTGTTAAACGATTATATTAGATATAAGGAAGCCAAGACGCTGGCATCTAAACATTCAACAAATGTCGAAGATGCGTTCAAAATATATATGAACGTTAACGTGTAATATGACCGCGTCTTCGTCATGTGGTGAACATTTTCTCGGAGCTGTCGCTACGTTGCTGGAAAAATACCTCATGAGACTTCGTGGTAGATAGGCAGTCGAAAATCACAATCAAGACATTGTGGAACGATTCAAACATACACTTGCGAAATGAGTATTCCAGCATTAGTACGTGCAAGAATCGTTGATCACAAGACGGTCTGGAATGTCGGCGACGCGGGTTAGAAGGAGGACATTGATGTGTCACTGACCCTTTGTGGTCAGTTGAATTAATCAATATATCAGACTGGATTGACAGTTAACTCTGCATGATCTAGCAAACACACACAAACGAGTGTTGGAACCACCTGGTAGTACATTCGTGCAGGAAGAATTACAAATGCACGTGGTCGTTTCAATGCACTCCAGTCCAGCCGCTAATAACAAGCTTGACAAATAACGTTCATCAGTATCAGTGAGTGGTTCCAGTTCAATCATGGTTTTCGACAGCGGCGCAGCCTAAGGCATGACCAGCAATGAGAAGTATGAACGGTGTCAAGTTTATGCACACGGAAAGTTGCAAAGACATCCATGAGCAGGAACACATCAATATACAGGAAATTACGTGGTAGTTCATATGGTGTCAACAGCCAAACATGGTGTGCGCAAGCGTAATCGGCGGCCGAACTTCCTCCGAAATCAAGTATGAATAAAAGACCTAAATCGGTGGCAACATAGTTTAAGAAACCTCTCCTTGTCATACATGTATCCGTACAGGAAGATTCTTTGGCACGGAAACAATCTCAGAAACTCCTGATCTACCCCTGCCGCACCGTATTATCGAGTGATATAGTGTGATCGTTGCCATCCGCCGAAAGGTTTTTGACTTATTTGATGATGAAGTACAACGGATTTGTTATTTTGCCTGTGTAAATTCTCAGCTGCACGTTACACTCACTTTAGTGAGAGTGATGTGTGCGCATTAGTCATTTGGCAGTGATAAAGAACCTTTCCGATGAAGATCCAGTATTTAATCCCTAAGGAAAATTCGTTTATCACAGAGGGTGTCATAATGACGTCTGTGAACGTTTTGTTGCTGCAACCTAAATCGATTTTAGGAACAATTCAACCACATTCTCATCTCGGTAAACATTATGCAGATCAGTTGCTCACTAGTACCGGACTACAATGTAAGACAGCCATCGTGAGATTTGTTTAGCATCCGCCGTTGTAATCAGATGTCTCCATAGGGGTGGCCTAAATGTCAGATCCAGTCATTCAAAGTCAGCGCAACATAAATATATATATTTATATTGCGCTGACTTTGAATGACTGGATATATATGGAACTTTCTTCAAATCACTGCGCTGAATTTCAGAATGTTCTTTCCATGCACTGGTACTATCGTAAGTTACGGCTTCACTTTGAGCCTGGCAGTAAACGTCGTGGATGTCAAGCAAATATTGCGTGATTAATACATGTAGGTATCGTCCACAAGGAAACTTTCTTCGCTTGTCCTCACTGTACTGGTACACAATTTGGAAATATATTATATACAAGTAATTGTGCCGTGCCCTTTTACTCAACTTTAACAAGACAACATTATTATGAATTCAACTAGTCAGAGCAAACACATTAAGGGCGATGCCAGGGTGGAGTCCTTCACACATTTTGATGTCAGTAAACAGTTTAGGAAATTCTGTGTTTTCAAATTTGATTTCACTCATGTGCTATTTGTATTTTACATGCTGATCTGTATACTCGTGTGCTGAATAAAGAGCGAATAAAACCGCCGTTCAAAACAACAGTTGTAGTTTACACGAAGGTGTTGGAATATGATTAGACACGAAGAGGCATGTAAGAGGAAACCTAAGTTTTAATTTCCATGCATCGAAAAGAGGCCACCCTGAACCTAATATGTTTTTATTGATGCAAAACCTTAATCGATTTCATTTTTGATGCACACGCTCTCATCGGTGGTTCAAGATGACCAGGGCATCACTTCAAAACCATGTTTGTGAGATTATAGGTAGTAAACGTCTTATTATGATAAATAACCAAGAACTGTAAATTCCGCTCTGATAACAATATTAAATTTTTCCATGAAAGTGACTGACGACAGTTACTTAGCACGCGCTGCAACATTGAGATGATTCCTGGAAGCAAGCCCTATATCGTCTTTGCCTGTTTTATGCGTGTATGATGATTTGAGTGTAATCTTCGAAATCACTGAAGAAACTTGCAGACTTTGGTCACTTGACAACCATACACGACGGCCACATGTGTTATTGAAGCTACGATATGGCAGAGGTTTAAAGCACAGGTGACCTGTGAGTTTTGGGCCGTTGAAGGGATTTTAATATGCAGCTGCGCCGTTGCAAGGATCTGCTTTATAATCGGATTAAGCGTATCTGTGTGAAGTTCTCATATTGGCTTTTTGTGCGCCTATTGAAATCCGTAGTCCATGATTTTGTGCACGTTGGTTGAGCCTGACAGTTTGATTCACAACAAGTTGTGTTTTGTCGAAAGGTTTATGGCTTGTCCCGAGAGAGTCAAATAAATCAATTAACAGTAGGCATATTTATAATAAACATATTTGTCTAAATGCATATCATGCAATAAAAATATTCAGAATTCTATTAATTTATCAGGATCTGAATCCGAAATTGCTTCGATCTTTGATATTGTTTTATTTTCTTCTGTGTCTTTTTCGACAGAAACAACGTTGACAGCATCGTTAGATTTATCGGCAAAAGTATCTACTATATCATTGGATATTTCTGCATTTTAGTCGGTGAGAATTGTCAGCGTGCACGAGAATATTCAGCCACATAGTCATAGGCTGACACAGCTGATCGGATGACTTTTCACTCCAATGCCAAATCTGGGGCATGACAGAGCGCTTGTAAGTTTAAGTAAAGCAAGAGAATAAGATTTACAGTTTTCGTAATGTTCGCAAATTTCACGTTTCCCAGGATAAACACCTTTCTCTGTGCCATTAGAGTTGTCATATATTACGATGATCATTTTCTTTAATATGATATGCTGCTTATCTATCCTTGATTTATGATGTATGCAATTTGAAGCAACTATTTATTAGATTATGTAGTAATGGACACGTCCGCAGCGATAGAAAACGTTGCACCCACGATGTTAATTCTGAATGGCTGAGTAGCGCCTCGTAAACAAAATACGTTGCCACTTTGCAGCCGACACATACTTCTATCAAATCGCTCTTCTTGTTCCAAAAATTGTTTCTTCAAGCGGGTAATTGTTTTCAAAATCACTGTGCACTTACAGTTGCAATTGTCTATTACACACATTGTTGTCCCGCCAGCTTGATTCGAACCTGGAATGGCCTTTTCAAGCCTACTTGACGCGATAGCAAACGAGGACACCAAAGGTATTTAGCAGGTAGATGAAAAGAGCTAATATACAAACGTATCACAGTTAATGCAGCATATTTATGGACTGAGTATTTTCACAAATCCTAACACGCGTTACAAAATTCAGTCATAGTTTGGAGTCTGTCTTGCAATCCGATGAGATATACCTGTGACCTCACATTCATTATATAGATGCGCTAGCGTTTGTTCGCAGTGAATCAATGCAACAGAGTTTTTAAACATGACGAAAACTAAGAAGACCATGAACTGCAGTGCACCGGCATTGGAGACGAGAAGCGATGGTAAAGCAGCGGCTACCAAAGTCAATACAGTCTTTCTTCCATAAGAGACCAATTTTAATTGGAATTTAGTCGATTTTCTTTCTTCTTCGCAAGAATTTCTTCCCGTACCTGCACCTTCGCCACGTTCTACCTCACCACACGTCAAGGATTGTAAACAGAGACAGAGACAGAAAGAAGAATTGGAGAATGTTTTACATCAGCAGAAAGATGCAAAACAACCTTTTCTCCTTCAGCAACAACGATAAGAAGAAGAGGCAAGAAGGAAACGACAGGAAGAAGAAACAGTAGCAGAGAAGAAACAAGGTCTAAGAGAGGAGGAGGACAGTGAAAGTCAACGGTACTGTTAGATATTTGGCCATAGTTGAGGAGTCTGAAACAAATATCTCAGACTTATTTATTAGGATCCATGAGAAAAAGATCTTCCCGAGCCAAACAACCCCATCCTGTTGCTACACCTGAGATACCACCCTTAGTGATTTCTACCAAATCGTTGACAGGAGCAAGTCCACAAGTAGGCCTTGGCCGTGGCAAAGGCTTAAGGCAGTTAAAGCTGATGAGGTCCCGTTCCTGAGTTTTTTTTTTTAAAAAAAGACTCAACTGTCCTTTTCAGGGCCACACACTTCTCTCGAAAAAGAGACATCATTCATTTTGCCAAAATCAATCGAAACTCACAATCCTTTTTCTGCCCATGTTATACGTCTGTGAATGCGTGAGTGAAGGTCCTTATTCTAAAACATCAAAACCAAGAGATACTTACATTTTCTGTCTGATTTATTTTTCTACAAATTTTACAATTACATTCACAACACAACAATTTAAAAAGTCCATTGACGTCTTTGTTTCTTTTGTTCACTCTCTCTGTTCTTTATAAAAAGTTCTTCACTTTCACAGGTTTTTCCTCCTTCTTTTCTTCTATTTTTTTCTCTTTCTGGACATGTCTGGTTTCATGCTTTTGGGAGGGTACCTCTTCTTTCTGTTCTGATCCCCTCTATGCCTCTTGCACCTGTTTTGTTTTAGAGTATTCTGAAGACCAATGTCCTTTCTCTTGACAACGATAACACGTATCTTGACGTTTGTCTCTTTTGACACCTGTTTCGATTTTTTAACGGTCTGGACACTCTGTAGCCCAATGCCCTTTCTTCTTACAGATATTGCAAGTATCGTGACTTTTATCTCGTAAGGAGTGAGAGTAGTCCGTCGGCTTGTCTGAAGACAACTTTCACAAAGCTTTTATTAGAAGTTCGATCTGTGTGGGCTCTTACATCGTTCTGGTCGGTTTGATAGAGAAATGAATACTTGGAGGGACGACAGTGACCCTTAATTTAAGGGAAGGCTCTGGTCTGACAAGGATACAGTGACCCATTGCGTTTAAAATGTAGTCATTTGACTTTCTGCAGTCAAGACGAAACGATCGCATATATCGCCACGCACAGTAGCTGAAGTCTTGTCTCAAATTGATGCCAACAATTTTGACGATAACATGAGTGAATCAGAATCAAGACCCAGAGAGTCTACACCCAACTAAAGTCCGCCAGTATCACCCAAAATGTACTACGGCATTCTAGAGACGGAAAAGCACTCTTCTAGAAAATGTAGAACTACGGTTTTAAACGTACACGTTGAAGTTTAAAGATTTCAAGTCCGACGTACCGCTGCAGAAAGCAGAAGGGCTCATACATGAGGTGTGGGATTCTTTGTTAACCACACTTAAACGACAATGTGGAACCAAAGAAGACTATCGCAGGAGACTTTCCATATATTACGACAGTCTGAACTCCCCCGTTTGGATAGTGTTTAGCAGCCAAGCAGAATGTACACCTTCTAATGTCATAGACAAGATTCCACACGTGCAACAATCCAACGACAAGTTCATATTACCTATGGAAAAGCGACACTGTCCATAACCCACGTGTCTCTATCCCAAAGAACCGTACGCAAAAGGTGTTTTTGATTGACGACTTTTTCAACACCAAAACGAGTCTTGTCCGAACTAACATCCCTGAAGACAATATGTTTCAGCCTGTGCCATCGTGGTGGGACGAACGTATGCCGACAAGAACGACCCGGCACAATGGAGCAGAGCTTGGCAAACTATTCAAAAATCAAATCGGACCAAAGAACAACGTGAAGCAAAATTCCTGTTACAGCAAGCGGGGATATCCAAAGACACACCCTGTAGCAATCCTGAAATGCAAAATTTGCACGACGTCTTGGCTCCACGCTACACCTTGAAAGTGCACCCTCAAGACGTGCGTGGACCTCCGTTGTTTCGAGGCAATGATTTCAAAGACGGAAAATACATTCACGACTATCATCACGATGAACATTTTGATGCCATCACAAGTATCACCGCATTCCTGTGATACGGTTATTATTGTGAAAAATGTGACTATGGCTATAACAATCGAGAGCATCACAAACATTGTGGATCAAAATGTGAAGTATGGTTGGCCTCTCAATCCTGTCTGCACGAAGGACAAGAACGAATGCATTGTCCTGCATGTCAGCGTACTTGTGTCAGTCCAACCTGTTACCGACAACCTTTGAAGACGCAATGTTCACAACAGTTTAAATATTCGACGAGTTACTTGGCCATGCCATCGAGTCGATTTCCCAAAAACGTTTGCAATGAAAGAAATGACCAAAGGCTATTGTCCGCACTTTTTCAATATCTAAGCCAATCAACACGTTCTTCTATCCCATTATCCAGAGGCTCACGACTACGACCTCGAGAAGATGCGTACCGAGCAACGAGAAGCTTTCTACGCTTCGTACCAGATTCACGCCTCGGACCCTTTCGACTTTCAGGAAGAAATGTTAAAGTATTGTCGTTCAGATGTGGACATTTTACGGCGTTGCTGTGGACAAATTCGAGAATTGTTCATGGAACACGGAATGATCGATCCTTTGAAAGAAACCTGCACCATTGCCAGGGCGTGTTCCATAGTGTACCGCTAATGATTCATGCCCAAAAGCACGCTGGCTGTCATAAGCCCTCAAACGACGATCTTTTTCAAACGTCAGTACTCTGTCAAAGCTCTACACTGGCTATATTACTTGTGCGACAAGGAAGACACATGGATCCAACATGACCGCAACGGCAGAGGCGAAAAGACTATCGAACGTATTCGGTGGATGGATGGTACTTAGAAAATCCCAAGATCGTGTACGAGGTTAATGGACGCATTTTTCACGGATGTCCCCTCAACGTGACGCCAAAAATCAGTTTTTACAACGAACCATGAAAGACTTGTACGTAGGCACTCGTCAGTGGCGCTTGAAGTTAGAACTGCAAGGATACCAAGTGGTGGAAATGTGGGAACACGAGTACGATCACCGTTTGAAAAACCGATCCCTAGTTTAAACGCATTGTGGAATGATACAAGCTGGTAGACTATATGAACCCACGGGACAGTTTGTACGGAGGACGGACTAATGCCACATGTTTGCTGTACCACGCCGACGAGGAGAAATGAGAAGAAATCAGAAACTTGGACATGTGTTCGTCGTATCCATACGTGTGCAAATATTGTCACTTTCCCGCAGGGCACTCGCATTTGCTGACGAAACACATCGACCGGGAAAACATTCGACAATATGAAGGATTGATTAATTGCCTCCCAGGGAATCATACCATCCTAATTTACCTCACCATTACAATTGAAAACTTATGTTTCCCTTGTGGCGTACTTGTGCCGAAACGTGCAACTAATACCGACCTTGCCAGCACACCTAGGAAAAACTATCCTCGACAGGAACGTGGGTCAGCGTGGACTTGATTAAAGCTTTGGACCTGGAATGCCAACTGTTTGAAGTGTACGAAATGTACCACTTTCCCACGGCATAACAGTACCAAAGGGCTAGGAGAGTCAGATTCGTTTTTTAAACTGAAACAGGAAGTCAGAGGCTATCCTTCCTGGTGCCATACTCCCGAAGACCAAAACAAATTTAAAGAGAAATACTGGGAACTGGAAGGCAACACTTTAGCCAAATCGAGAAAAACCAAGGAAGGCGATCGTTTGCCAAAGTGATGTTAAATCGCTTGTGGGGAAAATGGAAGCGTGTTTACCCAGACCGGAGTACTTTACAGAACCTTTCCGCTACTTCCAGATGATTCACGACAAAACCAAATGCATGAAACATGTGGACGGCGTTCATGTGGACTGATCTTAGTCAATTACGAAGAAGAACTGAACTTTGTAGAGGCGGAAAAATGTGGAAATGTCATCTCTGCGGCTTACGCGACAGCCCATGCTCGCTTAATATTGTACGAAGTTTTATAACTGTGAGGAGATCCTGTCCTGTACTTTGACACAGACAGTTGCATCTACATCGATTGCCTGGGTCAACGTCACCCTGACATCGAAGGAGACCCTTTAGAATCCAAGATGGACGAGCATCCTACGACAAAATTCTACGTTTTGCTAGTGGGGGTCCCGAAAATTATGGGTACCGTTACCGGGAAATACAAGGAGAAGTGCACACCGACTCTAACGTGAAAGGACTGACTCTCAATTACAGACCGTAAAAACATTACACCCTGTACCTAGGACACCTATGTTACCACATACATATTGTACAGTCACTTTGTTATATTCCGTTTTGATTGTTTTTATGTGTATTTAATCGCTGGCCTGTCGTGTGCACTTCCCGTCGTCGACATAACAAAAAAATCTATAACAACCTCGGACACTTTGGGGCTGTCTCATACAACGTCAACATGACGTCCCTTCAGTCTCATCTTCCCGTCAAATTGTTTTGTACGTGTATGGCATCAGTCGCGAGAACAATCCACGAATACGTACTCGTGTCTTAGCCAGTCTCAAAGAAGTCTTACTATGGTTTACGTTGAGAGCGCGTCAATTACTGCAAAGCATCATTCACATTCCTCATCAAACCAAACGCGTTTTTGAAAAAAAATAAAGTAGCCTTGACGCAACTGGCCGATTCCCGCATTGACACTCAAACGAAAAAGCAAATCATTTTGAAACACAGAGAAAGCGGATCTCTAGGAAGTGTCATCTTTCGATTCCTCTTAAAATTGAATCCTAATGCCCCGAACGTCCTCTCCATTCAAAACAAGCCACTCTCAAAATAGCCAAACGGACGCAAAAGAAGAAAAAGAGCAACGGTGTCAAGACCAGGTCACATACCAAGAAATAAAAACTCCCATGGAAAAGAAAAAGAAAAGTTCCTAACATTCGCAAACCACGTTCTGAATCGACGCTGGCCGCATCTCCTGTCGCTACGCATTCCAGGATAAAAAGACATGAGGTAAAGGTTGACGAATAGTGTTTTTGTGCTCCTGATGGCTGAGCTCCTGAAAGATGTTCCCTAAAAGAACAACACTATCTGGCTAGAAAAGAGAAAGACGAAGAAACTACTGCACCATCGTAGCTCCTTACGATACATTTGTCTCCACATCAGAAAAAATGCTTAGCCAAACGTTGATTACGTTCTTCATCAAATGTTCCAAAAGGAAATACGCTTCCGTCAAAAGAAAAAGATGTTGGTGCAACGCATAGGAATTTTGCCCATGTTGTTAGGACCTTGCTGAATAGAGCATTGCAAGCAATACTGGGAGGACACTTGGAAGCAGGATAAAAATAGGACCAAGAAGATAAAAGGGACCTTTTGGGTCGAAAAAACTCAGTCCTAACCATTGAAATCAGATGGAAGGAGGAAAACTGACTTTAGTGCCTTATAAGCGATGGATGGAATACAGTCGCTGGCAAGAACAACGGAACCCGCATTTACCTTCCAGTCCTTATTTGACCGAGATTTCTAAGTTACAACACGAATTGCAATCGTTGGTGGATCGCAACAATTTGCCCGAAACAGAAAAAATACAAAAGTAAGGTCAGTTGTTGCAGCGACTGCAGCCCGTTCGCTAGAAAGCTTTAAACGAAACAGCTCTACCAGCTCTGAAAGATATTAAGACCCTAATGTAAAGTCCATCACCGCTACCACCACCACCCCCAGAGATAAAAACTGACGCAGCCCAACGAATTTCTGAGGAAGTAGATGTACGAAAAGTCAAACAACGTCAGCAGCTCCCATTCCAAGTAAGATTGCAGCGTCTTTGTTGACCCCTTCCGCCACCCTTCAACGAGAAGCTTGGGTCAAAAGGATGATGCCCACTCCTCCTTCGATAGAAGTCAAAAAAAAAAAAAAGATTGGAAACCATAAGTGAAAAAAGAAAATAATACCAAAGTCATCCCATTACCACCACCCCACTACCACCACTACCCTCAACTTCTACTCACGTGGCACATCGGACACGTAGAGCCATATGCAAACCACCATTTCGCCCCATCCAAAGTAGCTTCAGCAAAGAGTCGCTCACTTATTAAAAAGTGGAGTAGTTGTTAGTCAGCTTTTACTATGATCAAGCCCATCCTGCAGGTTACGGATGAGCTCAGAAATTGTATCGTGCTGCCTACACCAGTCTGAAAAGTCTCCGTTTACTTCAAGTGCAACGATGGGTACAAGAAAAAGCCACGTACATTTTACACAAACCCATTTGACGAAAATTTGTCAGAAGTCTCACCGAAGTGGAGAGCATCTATCATCAATGGCAAGCCAATTTAGCCGATGTTTCTTATATGGCCCCCTGATGTTGTGCTTACACATATTTGTTTTGTGTCATCGACGTCTTTTCAGAATGTGCCTGGGTCGTGCAATTGATTTCCAAATTGAGCAGTGAGTTAGTGCGAGCCCTCAAACCGGTGTTGTAACAAACTGGTTGTCTCCCTCTTCGATGGCAAGCCCACAAAAGCAACGAATTTCTGAACCAAGCTTTCCAGAAAGAATTAAAGAAACATGACATTATTTTTTTCACCACCGAAAAACCCGAAACCAAAGCCAGCATCGTGGTACGTTTCCAACGCACCTTGAAAGAACTCATGTGGAAATATTTTACACATCAACACACTCAAGTACATCGACATCTTACCGCACCTGTACCTAGCGTACAACCAATCTTACCATAGGAGCATCAGATGTGCCACCAAGACGTAACTCCCGACAACTAAGTGACTGTTTTCGAGTGCCTGTTTGGTATGTCCCGACGGTGGCTGTCCCAAAGAAAAGCGGAGTGTTGGCAGCAGGAGATTGGGTGCGCATTGACAAAACCAAACGCACTTTCGACAAAGGTTACTTACCCGACCGGACCACCGAATAGTTTCTTGCCACTGGAAGTGTGTGTGGCCTTCATCATACCGTCTATTACTTGGCAGACATGAACGAGGATGTGTTAAAAGGAACGTTCTAGTTGTCCGAGTTACGCGTGACCAAACAAGAAGACGAAGTGTTCAACATTGAAAGCATTCTCGAACGAAGAACCAGTAAAGTGTGAAAACACCGTGTCAAAGAAGTCAAAGTGCGTTGGAAAGGATATCCTCCCAGTTTAGATTCTTGGATTGACGCTTCGCAAGTCATCGAATATAAAATGAAGTGACCATCATGCCCTTCAACACAGACACAGCTACCAAAGTGATCACTTCTTCACCTAGTTTCTCTCGCCAAGATCTAGAAAACAAACCTTGTGGATGAGGTGTGGAGAACGTGTGCCTAAAACGCACATCGTCTTTTTCTGCCAAATCTTTGTGGTGTATTTTTTCATCGTGCTGTCTTTGGTAATTTTAGTTTGCAACAAGGAAGCAAACATTTGTGGACCATTTGCCTTCTTTTGAATCCTTCCTTGAAATACTCCTCGAACGGGAACAAGGGGAGTCTTGTGCCCAACAATCACCAAAATAATTGTCTTTTAGACACTCCTCTGAATTCGAGTGACCCCTCGGACAGGAACAGAACTCTGGAATTATAAACAACAGCCAATTTTACTTAATGTTACCCAGTGACAGTCCCATGAAGGTGTTTCTCAACAATACTTTGTGTTGTTACACGGCCAAATTATCTCAGGCCATCCAATTAGATCACGAAGCCCATTGGGAATTGGCTTTGGTGGAAATGATTCACCCTACACAGGTCCTAAATGTCCATGAAAATCAAAACGCTTTTGAGGTTCATCTTATGGACGAAGCACTGCAACAAGCCATGATTACCAGTAAACAACATTAAAAAATTACCGCGAATCACTCAGTACCCGCCACTACTTCTACATTCTACATCTATGAGTTTAACATTAACCCATACTATTTTAGCTGTCAACTATGGGTGGAAGCGATTGCTGCCAGATTCATTGCAGCATTTGACAAAGCCCTGACCAAACTGAACAAACTTGTCACCATCGAGAACCATACAGTGGCTCCTCGCTTACTGATGAAATTTGAAAGTGAGGAAAAAGTGATAGGTATTATATTTCGTCCTGAATTGTATGACATTTTGGTAGGGGAAGTCAATTTTATCAGGGGTGTCAAGAACATAAAAGAAATGTCTGTCATTTCCGACAACGATTCTTTTACCAAGATATTTCGTTCCTCGGTAGAACTGAACCAAGGACTCATTTCGATTTTTCAGTACTGCAACGTGGCGGAGTACAAAATGGTGGGACATTCCTCCGTACCGTTACAGCCTGTCATTCCTTTCAAAGTGGATTCATCCACGAATGCTGACGAGGAAGGTGGAAACACATATCGCGTTCACCGCACGTTTGTACATCCTTATTATTTACCAATCAGTAAGTCATATTTTGAAACTGTCAACATCGCTATAAAAGGAGATCTGGGACAAAACATTCCATTCACAAAAGGGAAAGTCACGGTGAAACTCATTTTCAAAAACGATTATCTAATGACCCGTAAGTCATGTATCCTGTATACCGATGAGTCGCTCGACAGCGAGAACATGGTTTAGGAGATATGCGGAAATCGGCCTATCGTTCTGTGGCGCTCGTCTTGAAACCGATTATGACACGAGGACTGCACACGTTGAAAGATGCCACAATGACGGAAGGCAAAGATGCCAGCGTAGTATGGAAACCTGACACAGCGAAGAAGTTTGACGATATAGATGATCAAAATAAGGGATTCGTCACCAGTCGAAGCAAAATCACACCAGCGCTCAACAGTTTAAAGCTGATAGCTCCTTTGCATTTGGACATTTGGTTACAAAACAAGTATTAGCTGAACTGTGTAGATGTCAGCCTGAGACTGAATTTCAGCAGTACCACTTTCCATTTGATAATGGATGATGATGCCAAATACAAAACCATTACCCAAGAGGTCCGACTCTACGTATGACGCATGTAAGTGTTACCTAATGTGGGAAACGACATCAGTCACACTTTGAGCAGAACGACCGCCAATTATCTGATACGATGCGAGGAAGTGAAAACTTTCACCATTCGCAAGGATCAGCGATCCATGATCGAAGTTCATTTATTCCAAGGACAGTTACCCAAGCGTTTAATATTGGTATCGTCGAGAATGAAACCTTCAACGGAGCCCCCCTCCAAAAAAAAAATTCTTTTAGCTTTCAGCACCATTCGGACCTAACTTTAAAGAGAAGAATCATTTGAGATCGTACTTGTCCCTGTAGGAAGCCACCGGACAGTTAGGGAAGATTATGTATGAGGCTACGCGCTATGGACTTTTGATTTCAGTTAATTCCAAAGCTCCGACGAGGGATATTTTCACTCTGTAAAATCTGGCCAGATTTGTGTGGAACCTCCGTTTAAAGAGCGAAACCCTAATGAAAAGGTGAACGTCATCTTGTACGCCAAATTCGATAATACTATTGAAATCAACATTTTAAGAGAAGACATTATAGACTATAAGAAGCTATTGAATAGTCTAGAATCTATGGAAATGGAATGGAAGGATACCGGGGAAGAAGAACCAAAAGATTAATACGAAAAATAACATTGTGATGAAGGCAAGATGACCAGAACAAGTACAACATTTAGTAAACACCAACTACCATCAGGGGCCCCGAGTGGCCGAGTGGTCTAAAGCGCTCTCCGTTACGGATCACTGCCATCTCACTTCTGTCTGCGTGGGTTCGAGTCTCAGATTCGGCCAATGTGGGTATGTGAGAAAGCCTGCCAGTACCTTCTCGTGGGTCGGTGGTTCTTTCCGGGGGGTTTTCCGGGTTCTTCCTCCACCATTAATACTGGCCGCCATGTATAGCCTATCGTGTGCTGAAAAATGGCGTTAAACCCCACGACAACAACAACAACCAACTGCCATCAGGCACAGCAGCACAAGGATGCAAATAAAACAACGATAATTTAGACACGCAAGACCCTAAAAGCCGAATCATATATATAAGGTGGTCTCAAGAATCCAAAACTCATCATGACTAGCCACACAAGGTGGCAAACGTTACTAAAAACTGTCACCTAAGATACCTCTCCTAAGCAAAAGTCTAACTCCAAACAGCACAGAGGTTTTCAAAATTGTGTAGGACGACAATCTAGACCCGATACTCTGAAGTCTAGGAGCACGACCATGTGACATTGGATCCACCTTTCCACCCTCTCCTCCCGTGTCACGGCCGGACATTAAAAAACAAACAGCGTGCAGTGCACGCACTTAATGCCACTGAAAATTCAGTTCCAAACATAAGTATGTGATGGGTCCATTCCCACTCATACATACCTAAATGCATTTAAGTAGTAGCTACTGAAAATGTTGAGTGTGTGTTGTGTATATTCCCACTTGCCTGCGAGCTCTCCATTCAGACAATTAGGACGGCTTGTTAGGTCCACTGCCTACTGGATTAAATTAAAAGTGCTCCCTGAGCATATAAATGCCTGGGGGATAAAGTGGCTCTAATTCCTTCCTCCAGGATCAATTAAATAGCCTACCGTGTAGGTATAAAGCAGAGGTACATGCTGAAAAGAGCGCAAACCTCTTTAATCCAAAATAGATAGATAGATAGTCTGACCATCCATTGTTGACTCATCCTCCTATGAAGATATGTTCAAGACTAGCTAAGCTGAACGAATCTTACGTGAATTTACATCGTGTCAGGCAAAGCCTGATACCCAAACCTGAAGAGATAGAGAATATCAGAATGTTAAAAGTGACGGAAGACCTAATGGAAGAGCTTTTAAGAGAGGAAATCAAGAAAGAGAAAGCAGAATGGACGTAAAGGTACAGACTTCGGAAGCAGCGACAGCAGAGAGAACATCAACACAAACAACAACAGGAACCAGACATAGGTTTTGTTGATTGTAGTGTAATCGCAAAAGAGGTATCCTTCCCTTTTTGAAGAAGCGGGCCGTATCCTGTGAGAAAGACTGCCTCCAGACGGGGAAACAATCTTAGACGATAAAAGTTTGCTATAACTCCAGTCCACACAACAGCAATTTTCAGGGTTACCCCAATACTCAAGAAAAGACATACTAGTTCAATTGCCAATTGTATGTTAGTAAGTTAAAAAAATAGAAGTGTGTCTATAAGCACTTCATTTCCTTGTTTTATGTAAAAACAAAATAGAAATGTGTATATAAGCACTTCGCTTCCGTACCTTGTCAAAAAAAATGATCTTACATGTTTCTGTTAGTAGTTGGTGATTGTAGATAAAATGTGAGTGGGTGTTTATTTTAGGTCTGCGCGTTCCATATTTGTTTCGGTAATAACATGGGTCTTGTAAGTTTTGATAAAATGGGGATGTTTTCCTTCACGTCGGAGCTTTACACAGCAATTCACACATATAAAGCGAAAGCGTTCGTCAGTCTGGCCACCCGTCGTTGATTCGTGAACTACAAAGAATGAGTAACAGAATCACAAACCTCTTGGACCTTCAGTACGCCCGGAACCTGATGGATGAGCTGTCCATGGAGGTCATAGAAGAAAGTGCAAAAATATCAGAGGAAGAAGGAAGAGACTAGAAAAAGACGAGGAAAAGAAAATAACTATCTTACCTCACCTCATCCGGGGACAGACCAGCAAAGTCAAGGCTATGGTGAGGACACTGCATCTGCGACAAGCACCACAGCCACTACCACGACCATGACCCGTGGTTCCCCAGATGGAAAATTGGGACGTGAAGTTTGATAGGAAAAGATAAGAGTGGGAGCCTCAGTGACCACAACATCTACGGGTGCAGAATAGACGAAGGAGAAAAATAAAAGTCTTCACTATCACTCACATAGAGGAGTGGAATAGTGAAGCCACTCAAGCCCCGTCTGCGCTTCCAACCACAGCAATCAATTGAGAGAAAGATTGGGGTCGGCGTTGTGTCTTGAGACCATTCAAACTGGCAATTAGTGTATATCTGGATCGGTGAGATTATAAACAATGACTATTGCGCGATTGTCTTACACAGGTTTGTTATCTGTAAATTGTTGTTAAACCTGCACTATTTTTGTCCTATTGTAGCGGCGGGTTTCATTGCAATAGCGCATGTGACCTCGTTTAACAAGACAACAACACCAGGCATGCTGAACACCCTTTCTTGGAATCGTAGCAAGCGATATTCGTTTGATTAACAGGTGCTTCACTGGCGTGTGGTTGGTTTTGTTGATCAAATCAGATATCGGTCCAAGGACCGCAATAAGTATATCGTGGAAGATGTTTTTCACCATGATATTTTGTTCATAGCATTCTTGACAGTTTAAAAAAACGTCGATGCAAAATTCGCTTGTCCACGTCAAGCCGTCTGCGCGCTGATAATTTTGTACATTGTTTTGCACAACAATTCGCATATGTACATGTGATTACGTGTATGTGATGCGTGTCTTCGCCATAATGAGATGATTAGTTTCGATGATGCAATATGAATTTATATTGTTGTCGTTTAATGACAGACTCGATCATGAAAGTGATTGACTTTCTGTAACACGAGAATGATCAACAGTTAAGCATCACTCAGTGTTACCAAATTCTATGCGACCAGCTATTAATAGATCTGGTAAATCTCAGCTGCTGCTAAACACAAAAATGAAATGGTTTGAATAAGTTAAGCTTTATTTGGTTGTACCATCTACTGATGACCAACCATGTGACTATGTTATTAAGAAATTCGACAACGCTGTTAGTGAAATCCGCGACGTCATTTTATCGCCAGCCAATGGATTGCCCGATGACGAGCCAGTCAAATGTACCACAGCTGTCAGTGGCACCCTATGATTTGACGACCATGATGGAAGACTAAGCGACCGTGTAATTTAAGACTACGTCATGCTGAATCGGCAACCTAACTCGGTAAGAACGTTTTCACGAGTCGGACATAAAAACACCGATATCATCAATGTGACACAACAATACACTCAAGCACGTAAAGTGATCCGAGACAATTTTAATTTCTTGGTGGTTTTTTAACGGGGCTGATTCACCACACCTTACGAACGATTAATAACATCCGTAGTCCGGTGATATGGACCATAACCGAATTAAAAGTTTTTTGTACACTTGCAATAGTCTCCACGTGGATATGTTAAGATCAGTCTTGCTGATCCGCTACCTTTGTCTCGCATTGGTCCTGATAATTATCTTAAACCTTATTAAAGTTCGATGAAAATAATTATCAAACCAACAGCGCAAAGACCTATGCAATCACTAAGTTACGTGTATTTTCGGGAGGTTGGTCATTTTGTCCTTCTTGACAATTAGTTTATATATGCAAGCCAAACTAAACTTAACTGTCTCTGCAATTACTATAAGAAAGCAGTTTTATTCCCAAACGTGATTTGAACCTATAGTGTTTTGCTCTGGATGTGTGCTGTTGACCACAGTCCATTGTTACAACAAATGAAATAAGTAAAACATAATATATAAAAGTAATCACACTACTGAAAATGAATACCATATGTCCCACTCCATTACAAAGATGAAAGTAATTAACGTCGTTTTATCCCGTTCGCTAAGCCGTAACATGAATGTAGTTTTATAGTGAAGGTGTGCTAGCACACCAGGAACTCAAGTCCGAACTAGGGCGAGTCAAATCTAACAAATCTTGATTCCTCACAAGTATCTCAAACGGAATTACGACCTGATAGATCTGACTTAAACGTTTATTTGGGAAAAACTAAATGGGTGTCGTCATACAGGTACGATAAGGCCAACCAATGTTTCACATACCTCAGCAAAACGTACTGTTTGAGCTAGAACAAATAAATAGAAATAGCCTTACATGTCAGACATGGAAATTATCCAGTGATAAAGAATTTTACCTGATGCCGTATGTGTCTCTCTCAAGTTGTTTCCCTTCATTTCCTGTTCAGCAATAATAATTCTGTTGCGATATGTTACTGAATCGGATGTGCATGACTTTAGATAAGTCCAATAGTTTGCAAAACGAAAACATTGTAACAGTTTAGATCACCCCATTCATACTGCTTTCATAAGTCACCTATATTTCTGATATCAGGCTATAAAAGTGAGGTGGATTTAAGAAAACCGGTTGGGGTGTTTTTGTTGTGCCGAAGAGTGAGTTTAATCTTCAAAAAATGATTCTGGATCAAGTTTGGTTTATAATTTTAAAAACGTATATTTCCTACGTTAATACCTGATGCATTTCATTTTGTGATACCAAAGACGATATATTTTAAATCGTGGCTTCGCCACTCGCTAAACAATGTTTTTGCTACCAACGATCATAAAATCCGTTATTAACGCAGTGAAAGAAAATATCCTCTATGCCCTTTTGTTTCCATGACGGTATCCATAACCAAGCGTTTTTGTAAGATTTCGAACCCAGTACTCCCTGACCTTGGTAATATTTATTACCGAGGATACCTAAGTTACTAATAAGACGTCACCTATTTATTGAATATTAAAAATGAATATGGCGGCATCTCAGATTATCGCTGTAAAATAGCGATAAAATACATATAAAATCACTACGCTTTTACTGAATATAATACCAACATATAATTGGTTGCTTGATCAAGTAGTGATATTTGTTAAGATATTTGTACAGAACATAAGGAAGAAATATAGGTGTAAAAGAGTAAATGAAGTGCACTCTTTGACCTGATACAAATAACAAGTCACGTGATAATAATTATTTCGAAATTGAAGGTGATTTTTTTTCTTCAAAATTCTAATAATCCATTCTTCGTCTTCGGCATACACAGTGAACAGCGAAATCATCACATATGATCAGCATGTAAGTAAGCGCAACATACGAGTTAATTTGGGTATTTATCGCAAATTGTGACGAGTATGACAGACGAAAATATGTGAGGACATACAAATTAATGGATGAACTTGTCACACTATCCTACAACAACTATAGGTTGGAAATAGAAGAATCACACGTAATTTATTGTTTGATGAAGTAACTGCCGGAATTTATACCTTCATGTCTAGCACATATCATGCACCAGAACAGAGTAACTAATACCAAAAACAAGACCACAGAAGAGAGTATAAAAAGTTACTTAATTAGTAGTAGTAACAGTAGTAGCAACAGTAGCTGTCATTAATTATTTCGTTAATACATTAATGAATTAATTAGTTAATTGCACTTCATACACAGGGATAAATCGTGGATAAAAGATTTACTTGGTTATATTTCTTACCTGAACATTTATGTCGTTCACTTCTACATATTCTGAATTGACCTATATGGAAAATTAAAAAGGGAAAATGTTATTTTGCAATGTTTGAATATTTATTAGATTAAAGTATTAACTCTATTTGTTGAATAGAACTTCTAGGAGTAATCCCTGATCTTTGTCATTCTGATCGGATATTGTTACAAGACATTCTGCGCTACAATAATTACTTCACGTTAAAACTGTGCGATTATACTGTGATTAAACATAAACTTGAAATTACGCTAAAGTAGTTTATACTGTACAATTATGTACCCTTTATGACTAATTGGTTATTTATCATCGAATGGTGTTCCCGGATCATTTGACGGAAAATATAGAATAAACAAATATACTTTAATGTCTCATAATGAATCGCATTTTAATAGGCTGCAAACTATTATCTAATACAATATGCCTAACTAACTAACTTTATATATATATATATATATATATATATATATATAGATATATATATATATATATATATATATATATATATATATCGGAGACTACTCTCTTTGAAAAAGGTAATGTCGATACATCCAAAGCTGTATGCATATTTTCGATTTATTATAAAAATTGTCATTTAAGCTCTCTTACTCTTTGATGAGCATCACTATAAAGCGTTGATATTCTTTAATTAGATCCAGATTTTAACGTCAGGTAACCAATTTTGATCGTCAAGTAAATAAAATACAGTGCCAGCGAGCATCTATTATGGATACATATTATGCCAATGAAATCACAACTTTAGACAATTATATAGAACTTTTTTAACGAATATGTCCATTTTATCTTTATTCTCTTGAACGCTAACATTTAACTGAGGAACAAACTATCCATTCAGTCAGGGTAAAGCATTTTACTGTTTATGGCACCTTACCTCAGGCATCCCATGCTCCGCATCATAGTTCGGATTAAGGTCCTGTATATATATATATATATATATATATATATATATATATATATATATATATATATATATATATATATATATGTAATGATGTAATGTTACTGTAAAGTGATATTGTTTGTTGGAATTATGGTAATCGACATACAGAATTCAACTGTAATATATATTTTATAGATTATTCTTACATTAATATGCAACAAATTTTCATTTTAAATTGAGTGTCAAAGGGATGTCATTAATCAACTTTATTTGCAATATATTGCAGACTAATATCACAGAAAATGTACGCACACATTCAAACACACAGACGCACACGGACGCACGTACACAAAGATACACACACACACACACACACACACACACACATATATATATATATATATATATATATATATATATATATATATATATATATATATATATATTCATATATTAGATATTTGCAATGGTTTCTTTAATTTCTTTCACACAGTAGATAGATGCTTACATTTTTTCCCTTTACTGTTGCTGAATTGTCAGAAACATAAGGTGGGAATTCCATTGAGGTACATATACACAGACGACTCGGTGAACAGGTTCAATTCAAGCTGTAATAGAAACACAGAATGTTCCATACATCCATGCTGATGTTGAGCGATGGATGCATACATATATACATACATACATACATACATACATACATACATACATACATACATACATAGATACATACATACATACATGCATAGATACATTCAAATAAGCACATAGAGATCAAGAAATATCTAGCTACACAAATAAATTAAAAATTAAAAATATGTGCTTGGGTTAATCCATAATACTACTGTTATATAAAATGTCACGTGGTCTTACGTTCATTCAGGTTTTTGCCCTTCATGCTGATTGACATTAAATTATTAACTAGTATTCTACTCTGGCAACCAAATAAATATATCCTGTAATAGTGTTATTCTAAGCTCATTAAATTGTACTGACAAGGCGTTTGTTTAACTACAAAATATTCATAATTTTTCAACTAAACACTGTTTACAAGACCTTCACAGTTTATTTAATACCATCATTGTACTTTTTTCGGATGTTTTGTTTGCTTGCTTGTCGTATGTCATGCAACGCAGCACAGAGTTTAAAATCAATGGCACCAGCTATTGCGCCTTATTCCATCTAAAATCCCGAACACTTTGATATGAAATAAGAAAATGCTGGGTCAAGGATAAATGTGCGTTCTAAAGAGTTGAATTCAATACTGAATAAGGCTACATTGTGTGCATCATAGCTAGAGTGCACAAATCTATGTCGCATTATAGTAATTTCTGTACGTTTAAAACTATCAATGCATATGTTAAACTGTTCCATTTGTAAAGATTTTTAAAGTAAATATAAAAAAGAAATAAAATTTAGTTGATGGAGTTGACGCCACATTTTGCGATCTCAAAATTTGTCTCATGGTTCCAGATTTTAACTGGAATTGTTTTTTTTCTGTACATTCAATGAGAGCAGAAATATCACATACTGATACAAGTATTTTATATCACATACTGATACAAGTATTTTATATCACATACTGATGCAAGTATTTTATATCACATACTGATACAAGTATTTTATATCACATACTGATGCAAGTATTTTATATCACATACTGATGCAAGTATTTTATATCACATACTGATACAAGTATTTTATATCACATACTGATACAAGTATTTTATATCACATACTGATGCAAGTATTTTATATCACATACTGATACAAGTATTTTATATCACATACTGATACAAGTATTTTATATCACATACTGATACAAGTATTTTATATCACATACTGATACAAGTATTTTATATCACATACTGATACAAGTATTTTATATCACATACTGATACAAGTATTTTATATCACATACTGATACAAGTATTTTATATCATGGCATTCCTAATGTGTACTATGCATACCTTGAGAACGTTTGTGAGTGGGTATGTCATGAAGTATCTTGAAACTATTGAATTGCTGTATAAACTGAGATTCACTATTCGCATCTTTAAATTAGTATTATACACGTTTACATGAATTGTTCCGAAAATTGGCCCATTTTAAGACTTATATTCAGATGTTCGCGTGTCTGTGCACTTATGTGAAATGTCCTCGTTGTAATCTTGCTATAACGAAACACATATGCCGTTTAAGGAATTCCTTATAAACTACAACTCTTCCGTCAAACTGTTGTGATATTTTAATTTATACCTCCTGCGTAGAGAGGAACCAAATACTGATGGGTACTTTCAACTTAATGCAAAGAATATATTAGCTCTTGTATCTATTCAAATGTCTAATATTTCAAAAGCTGCATATCGTAAACTGAAGCTACATCATGAATTCGTGGTATTTGGCATAGTAATGCTATGGCGAGACAATTTGAAAGTATTTAGAAACTGTGATGAATGTACTAAAATCCTCAACTTGCACGTCTTCCTTGCATGTTATGCCTTACCATAAATATGATTATGTGAGATCTCCGTTTACTCCTTGTTATATCTGGTAAGCTGCGATATAAGTAATTACTCTTGAATGTCACTATTAAAATCACAAGATATTATTTTGTATTACTTAATTATATTTCCACTTATACTGTGAATCAACAACATATAGATAGACGGACAGACAGATGAATGAAGCAAGCGCTGTGACAATAATAATAATAATAATAATAATAATAACAACAACAACAACAGTTATAACATTAATAAAAATAAAGCAATGATGGTGTTGGTTGTGATGGTAGCAGCATAAATCACAGCGAAGCAAAGAATTGTGACATTATTATAAAATGATCTACGTAACTTACAATTTTTGTTGTATCCGATAGTAATATATCCTGTCTTGGTTGACATTGACGAAATGCGTGCTGTAATGAACTTGAACTGGTTAAATCTGGATGTTTGAAGACTAAACTAGGAAGTAAAATTTCGACTTTGTATCGATATATTTACTCTGTGCAAATATCGCCCTAAGTACTTCTCGTCAATCCCAAGCACAATAGGGAATGGATGGTCCAGTCCTCCCAATCGGCTCCGGACTACTGTAACTAAAACACTGGTATTAGACCCTCACAGTCAAATGATGACCAGTTATCTCTGTCAGGAGATAATATATGGTGTCAGATGCAGGTTAGGCACATATTTTTGAGTGTAATAATTTTAACTAGTGGACTTTTATAGTTTAGTGTACATAGTGTCCTAAACGCTTCCCACAAATAAATCAATAAGAGCAAGAAATTTATGAATAATTCAGTAATATAAATTGCTTGTTTGTAGATGAAATTGTCGTATACTGTTTTATAATGAGGGTCAAATGAATCAAATTTGTAATAAAAAACTGGTTTTCATCCTCAATATTGTATTCACGTTGTAGTGTTTTGGAAGCAGCTAATTCCAGCTTGCTAAACTCTTGTAGCTCATGGCAAGCTGGCTGATGGAATGTTCCGGCGCCTGATACTTAAATTACAGTGGTTTTATCACTTGCATTGCTGCTCCTCTTTCAACTGCTTGCCGTTGTTGACAAAAAGACCGGGCTTCCAAGAACTCCACGGATAGCGGAAGCCGGCAATTACAGGTCTTATGCATGGATAGCGTGATCGACGCGGTATAGTTGCTAGAAACTCTTTCAATGCTTTCTATATCTTCCTCAGATTTGCTCTTTTTCCACAAGAGACTTAATATCTACCGAACACAAATATATAATTTGGGATAAACGTGTTCATTCGTATTAACATCAAGAAGTGGTAATTACTATGACCCTGCCATCTTTCTTGTTCTCCCGTTTAAAATGTAGGATTAGGATTGCCTTTTGTTTTCAACTCAATCTCATTCATTTCATTGATAAATGGTGCTACTTGAATAATTTCAAATTACAAATAGATACATGCCTTAAATATATAATGCAACTGATATACCGTGCCTATCCCTTTTTATGTCACCTGTTAACTATTTAAATGTAAATCTGTATTTCATCCCTTCTTCGATCGCTTGAGTTCTTATAAATGTCATTCGTGATATTTCTCATTTCCAGACGTACCACTATTTACTCTCACTTGTGTTAGAAGTTGTATATCCCTTTGTATGTTTATACTGTATGTATTGAGTACACGCCTGCACATGTTATATAATAAATACTGAACAAAAAATCTATGATAAAACGAAAATCCAATCATTTTGCCTATTACCTTCCATCTTCCACAGCTGTCGTTCTTCTATAATGCTTATGAATGAATAAATGGTGCATGAATGATCGATATCGTGACTTCATTCAATCGAGATAAGATACGACACTACCCTTGAAGGATTCTCCATACGGCATTGAAAGTATATTATGCCTGTTACTTTCAAAGCGTTTTCATTCAGGTTTATTAGAACTGAAATAATAACTCACTTGATATCTTAAATAATAATGGAGTCGAGGTTTAGTTTTTCATGAAACTATGCCAGTACTCCTAAATTGAAATTGGCTTTCTACACATCACAAATGTTGAAAATGGGCTTTAGATAGATATATTTTGTATCAAAATTACCTTTTCCATTTTTTATGTGTCATTAATCACCATTACAGTACGATAATGTTATATGCATTAGAACCAAGAATGGGCCCTTGAAAAGGAATTAATATATTATGGAATTTTGGAATATTCACAAATAATTATATTGCAGAGGGGACAACAGTAATATAGTTAAAAACATGATATGGGTTTTCTTTTCCATCTTTTTCTCATTTTTACATTTATTATTCTGATATTTTCATATTCCAAGCATATAATTCAACAAACCCCTGTTAAACCGGAACCAATAAACACACAGGTTTCACAACTTGTATTGAGAAATGTGCTTGAATGAGAAAAAGTGAACATGACATTTGAAAAATCACTATTTTAAATAAACGTATATACTTACTCATTCATCCGATCTGACGGTGTATGTCTCGAAATCAACAAAAATGTGTACATGCACACAGAAGTGAATTTTTATGCAGCAAATGAAGTGAGAAACTTAACTTTTAACTTTATATGTAAACGGAATTTCATCTGATTAAATCATCTCTGTTGTGACGATTAGACTGATATTTGAGCAGCTATACTTCCCGAGGACCCATAATGCAAAGGATAGGATCATTTCTCTCTTACAGTCTGAATTTGGCTATCGTCGAATAAGCATGCGTTTTATAGTGCTATGTCTGGCCGTTAATGTATAATGGATTATACATGACACAGCGATTGATAGGGGAAGCATATCGCACAATAGAACTTCTGCAATATATTTATAAGGAACAGTAAATGGCTTTCTATCAAGAACGTCATAATACAATATATAATGACAAATATGTGTTTCCTTTCACACAAGATATTGGATACAATTAGGTAACTATAAGGTAGTTCGAACTAGTTGACCAAACCTAATTTATTTGTAGCAAATGCTACCTCACACTTGCAATGGGTCGAAATACAGTCTCTGGCTCTAAACTAAACATTAATTGAGCATCAACCGAGAAACATTATCTCAAGAATATACGTATATTCTGTACTCATCTGCTACTAAAACAAAACCTGTTTGTGTTGCTTGAAGTATTGCAATTTAGTGTGACCGTATATTGCCCCGGTGTTATGTTCTTAACATACAGTGTATGAGAAACGTTTATCAGCAGACAAATATATGCATACACAATTTCTTCTTATTGTTCTACATAACTTAATATACACCGCAGCTAGCTAGTGAATTGTAAAGCACGTTTAATTTTTAAAGTAAAACAGCGTGATTTGTTCAGAAATTTAAGAATCTTTCTGCACTAAAATGATGTCTATTTTACTGGCCGATCTTCTGGATCTTGAAGGGGACGAAACTTAGCCCTCTTTATACAAATTATATCTCTTCACCACTATATATTATAGCGCATAGGAAGAGTGGAATCGAGTGTGCTGCGTAATTACAGAGCAATACTGTAATTGTGACATGTTTTTCTATCTCGGATTGTTAATTTGTGTGTAGCTTCACAAAGGAAGGTTTCTGTTCGGTCATAGGGGATTTTTCCCTGCTCATATTGCTCTTCAGATAAGTAGTACTCTTGTAACTTATAAAAGAACCCCGTTAATGGCTGTAGCTACACAAATTGGTTCATATCTAGCGCAGTCCTCCTGTTTTTCTTCTTTACTTTTATGATACCCGTCACGGTAACAAATGCGTTAATGATAATGTGTTTCGTTAGGATGTGAGTGCAGGTTGAAAACACGCTACATTAAAGAAATCCCAAGAGAACAATATAGTTACCAGTTATTACAATAAACATCCCTACTTCTACAAAAATAATTCAACTGCTGGATTATATTACGTTTTCCATTGTCAATATTTAGTTGGTAGGGCGCTATTTATTTAGGTCAGCCCGGCTTAAACTAGATGAACGTCTTCTATCTTCTTTGTACCCAAATACCAGTTGAAAATTTTCTTATGCAAAATAAGAAATGCCGTCCATGAAACCTAGCTCACTGTTTATGAAAGCTAACTTCAGCTATAGGTGTAAGGAAAGTTTATTAGCAAATGTTAGATTTTAAAATCGATCGTACCTCAATAATATGCAATGCATTCATTAAAACAAGTAATAATGATCGTGCAATGATTTGTATTACATGACATAAACAAACAGGGGCACGATATTCGTACGCATTCACACCAAACAAATAACTAATCCGAACGAAATGTATCAGTTTAAAATACAAACATGTCATGGCCAGATTATGAAGTGGATCAATAAATCATTTCTAAGAAGATGGAAGCTAGAAACAGTGTCGATATTAATATTTAGAGAACATGCTTGTATTGCATTAATCTTTGTCCTACCATTGTTACCTCCAGTCATCATTTTAGCATATAACCAGAATATTAATGGGCAAGTATCCTATCAGACCTTCGAGGAGAAGAGACATCATAAGTATTAATGCTAAATAGAATTAGGAATTGCTGATGTAAACATTAATATAAGCAATTGTATAGGAGTTTCTGGAATAGAAGTATCAAATTCAGTTGTAGATATGTTAATTGTTGATGAAGCTATTGCAATAGTGGAAAATTGGAAAATACGGAGGTCGTATATCTGAAGTTGCCGCCGCCATAATACCAGTAGATGGGACCGAAGCAATACTAGCCATTTTCCAAGTAGGTGGCCTAAATAGTAAGTTTGGCAGCACTATAGTGGGTGGGTTTGAAGATGTTAATATTAAGCCGCCATGTTGAAATATACATGGAAAGGGGAAAGCAATGTTAAAAATATTAATAGGTTTAACTCAATGGGCTTCCATGGCGACAACAGGACATGTGATGTTAGTATCACACCTACTAACCAATACGAAGTCTCGAGTATCCAATATGCTACATTTACCATCCAGCACGCCTCAGTGATATTAACACTCACTCGGAATGGCCAGTATCCAGTGTTCTATTATCAATCGCCAACTCTATACCAAGAACATACTTTATTAGTAACCAATATGCGATCCATATTACCGAACATGCTGTTAGAGTGACCTACACCCTGTGATGTACTTTGCATCTACTATTCAAGTCTCACAATATGCTATAAGCACGCCGTTGAAGTGACCAATACTCTCTATACCAAACACACTCAATTAGAGCGACCAGCATCCTGATATCCAACATCCACATTAACCCATCAATATTCCCCTTGACTGGCTAACATCTATATATATATATATATATATATATATATATATATATATATATATATATATATATATATATATATATATATACGGGCGTATTTATAATTGGTATGAAAATGTACTAAGCCCTTAGGGACTTCCGAACGATTTTCGTCTTTCGACGGACGTAGGTGCTTTATGTCTTTCTGACCGGCCCTGGATTGTTATTGCGAATAATTCAAATGCTAACTATCCAGTATGTTGCTTAGTCATTGAAGGACCACTTGTCTTACTACTTCATCAAACAACACAAAGTTATATAATCGTTGTTACACAGATTTCTTTACTACTTATAAACAGAACATAAGAACACCATTGCTGGCCCAAATTATTTAATATATTAGCTACTATACAGAAACGAAACCAATACTCTTCACCTTGACCCTACCACTAGATCATTTCCCTTATTTCCGGATGTACCTACATTTGCTTCTATTTCCACCACCATTATACAAAAATTCTAAACACGTTCATATAATTTACTACTAAATTACATTACTATAATAACGTAAAATTAACATGTCGGATATTGCCTCCTACTCCTAACGTATCCGGTTGCCTAGTGGTTAGAGCATCCGCCTCGGATGCAGGACGTCGTGGGTTCGATCCCCGGCAGAGTCATACCAAAGACTTACAAAAATGGTACTAACAGCTGCCTCGCTTGGTGTTTAGCATTAAGATGTTAGTGTTAGGACTGGTCGGCCTGGTGTCATCTAACACGCAGAGTTGTCTATACTCAGTAGTCAACGATACATCAACCACACTGTGCCATCAACACACTGTCTGCATGAACAATATCCAGTGATCTACTATCCAACATCAACACCATGCCTTAAATATGCCGCTTGAGTCCCAGTTCCACAATGATATCAACTTGTAAGACAAAGTTATATACTATCCAGTACCCAAACAATACTATCAGCACACCGTTTAGTAATTCATATCCAGTTACCTACTATCTTATTTCCAAAATATACAATCAACGCACCGTTGGAGTGACCAAAATACATCATGCCATCAACACCAGTTAGAATTATCAGCATTCAGTTATGAACTATCCAACACCCACATTATGTCATTAACATACCGCTTGAATGGCTCACGCCAACTGCTTTACTGAAAGCGCGGGAGAGGATGTAAAATCAAAAGTGTACAGGAGAATGTAAACACATTATAAAACAAAATTATCTTTCCTATCTCTAAAAAAGCCTTATACCTACTACAATGTTTGCTACTGGCTTAGTAGAACTCGAATCCTATGCTATCGGTGTGCTGTGCAAGCATATTCTACATTGATATTAATTCATTTTGTAAACTTTTCTTAATATTGTTTTCTATTTGACCGTTTTGTGAGGCACAATCATCAGCTTCAAATGTAAGACTGTACTTCTATTTGACTGACCTCAACTTTATTTCTCTCACTAAAACTTTACATATTGTTTCTGGATCAATACGCTGTGCAGCAAGGTGTGTTCCAAACATATTCAGTGTCAAACCAAGCATGCTGACTCATTTTGTTTTGAACGATTGCGATATACCGTGTTAGCTGGATTAGATCTCTGAAAGTCCCTTTGGATTATTCAATTTTATTATTCCATCTCCTTCAGACGCGAAGTGAAAATATTACCAATTAGCTGTTTTTGAGATTAGAGTTATTTTACCTTTGTGTAAAAGGAAATAAGAATTTATGCCAAAACTAAAGGTATCCACTTGTAGGGTTGTAATATCTAAATACATCACAAAGACCATTTGCGTCCATTTTACTGTTTTCATTGTTTTAAAGTCATCACTGGAACGAGTCTATAGAAATCGCTTCCAAAACAAGCCAGTACATGTTCTAATGTTAATCCAAGACAACGTTGATGAATAAATGACATACGATATTGTCCACTTACTATTGAATCTGATCGAATACAGTATTTCTTCTCCCACAGTTTTTGATCTTGACTTCCAGAGGGGTAATCCACATTAATCACAATAGTCCATGATGTCGTCCTTGGGAATGTAGATGGCTACCCACGACTGTCCCTACAAAATAATCATTAAGTAGCCCAGATGAATGTTTCTCACATTCAATCCACTCACAGAATGACCTCCAGAAGAACTACCGCTAACACTTGCACGGATAAATGTAAAGATTCCAAGTTTAAAATCTCTGCAGAGAAAAAGGTCGCCTTTATTATTGACTTCGTATAGTCTGTGTCTGTCCGAGTTGATATGCATAACTGGTGGGAATTTTGTTGCTTGTTCTGGACAACATTTAAAGATAAGCAGTCCGTCGTATCCTGAGGCACTGTGTAAGATGCCACTTTAGGATTGTCTCGAACATGACAAAGATCACTATGGGCTACTGAACATTTTTCTGTTTATAAGGACGGGTTTTTAGACGCCAGCAATTTTCCCCAACGACCATAGCGCGGAATGTTTTGATTCTTATTGATTACCTCATCGGGAAGATACTATCATATACCTTATGTGAAGCTATATTTTATCCACTTAAGTCGGGCATGTATTATACAACACAAAGCATACATGATTCCAATCCATAAATGGCGTTTGCTGCTGTAAGAGCGATCATTTAAACGAGGATAGCGGTATTACATTACTTATAAGGGATACTAGGGACGTTATTGACGGATAGATCATATACTTTTGTTCGTAAGGGGTTTAACATCTTTTGTGTAAACTTTATATTAAAGTCAATACGGTGTGGTTAGAAACTGCGCGGGTGCTGGATAGTCAAACGACTTAGTGATTATATAGTGTGGTTTTTATAGTAGATAAGTGGGTGACGGTCAATACAACGGCGTGTTGATGATATAGAAAGTATTGGTCACTGCAAGGGCGTGTTGTTGCTATATAGTAGGAGTCGGAAAGCAGATACCTGGGTATTGAACACTTCAACGACATGTTCTAAGAGCGTGTTCAATAGTAGCGTGATGTATTGGTCACTATAAACAACTTACTGGTTTAATACATTTGTAGTTGTAAAATGGCATCAATCCTTGTCGGCATACAGACCTATCATGATAAACTGACGAACGTTTAGAACATATTCCCCGTGGCGCGATGAAATCCACGCATGTAAAAATTTGAAAGTTTTAAATATGAGATTTCCAAAATAATGTGTGTCATGTTCATAGCAATCATCTATGTATTGCGGGAGAAGAAGCGATCACTCGTTTATTCTAACATATATGAAACAACACCACATGACGCAGAACAGTCTCAAGGCCACCACGCCAATGAGTCTGAAAGGCATTAACTCAATACAGATGAAACTTCAACATGTTTAAAACTTTCAAAATGATGATGCATGTTATATACACTGTCGTTTTTGCATATCTACTGTTATTACATAAGGTGCCTTCTTGTACACTGCCAAGCGTGGTTGATCAGTCACATGTAATCAATGTGTCACGGAATGGTGTAAATGTTGTTAATTAAATACATGTACTCGGGTTTCGTTTCTTTTCTCTGTACAACGATACCCGAGGGTGATTATAATATGGTCTATGTATTTCGAAATCGTGAGTACGATTCGTCCTGTGCCACACGTGCAAGGTGCCTTTGATAAAGAATAACGAAAATTCTAAAGGTATAAATACGTTACTACATGTAAAGGACCTTTACAATACTAATGGTTTTGTCAGCAAGCGGCCTGCTAAAAGGATTCGCACAACTCCAGCTGTAGGGGTAGGTAATGTTTTGGGTTTTAAGTGACAACTAGTGTATTACCATATTTGCCTTTGCATGTTTGTTATAGTTTTCTTTACATACCATAATGCGTGCATTTTTTATTCTTGTTGCGGCGTAGTGCAGGATTTGTATTGGTAATGTAAAGTTACATTTTTTTTAAAAAAAAAGTTGTTTACTATTGTCTTATCGCGCAGGGTTAGGTTTACTATTGAACCTCTGTTTTGTAATTGCCATAATAATATAATCTTTATAACTTACCATGTATAACGTCCTTACGTTATGTCTGTATCAAGTTTAGTACACTATATCGGGTATATTTTCAGCTGAGTGTTTTGATGGTAGGAATATCCGGGGTGTCCGGTGTTGTCAGAGGGTAGAAACGTCCGTGTGTCCGGAGCGTTTAAGGTGCCGGAGCGTCTAATGTCTAGCGTCTGGAGTGTCCAGAGGGACTAAGGTGACCCAGCTGTAGAGCCGTCAAAGGACCAGGGGGTCCGGAGGGTCTAATATTTCAAGTGTCGGGAGGGTCTAATGTTTCAAGTGATCATAGTATTCCGAGGGTCCGGAGTCTATATTGGTTGTGAAATTGATTCAGAGGAGCTGTGGAGCGGATAAGGTGCACGGGTGACGGAGTGCATCTCCACACATGTATTTTTAGCTGTATGCTAATTTTGGGTTAGTAAGACCCAGTGTATTATTCAGGACTGGAAGGATAGATTGTATATCCGTTCTTGTTTAGTGACATAATTTCGCTACCTGAGCGAATACATTTTTTTTACTATGTGTAAACGCTTACATTGTTTACTATTTGAGTGAACTATATTCATCATTCCATCATTGAATCATTTGTGAAATCATTTATCCTGTGTTTTAGGGTTACTGACCTAAATTTATTTGTATATTTTTTTCATCTTTGAAACTGTGCGTTTTTTGTTAAATAGATCCAATATTTGGATTATAAATACGCACACATCTTCATCATCCACTACTCATATAAATCGCCACATTAAACCATATATCTGTGTCGTCAAAACGTGTTCTGTTGTTAATCCGAAATATCCCACCCGGTTATCTTGTTGCACAATGCACTTAATTTAATGACATTTAACCCAGTACCCTTAGTATTTCATTTATGTCAATCCAATTGAGAAGTTCATAATAATAATTAGTAGTAAGATGGATGGAAAGCAGGCATACAAATATGTGTATGTATGTATGTATGTATGTATGTATGTATGTATCTATCTATCTATATATATATATATATATATGCATAGAGATACAAGTACACAGACAGACAGACGACAGAGGTGAAGAGGGAGAGTGATACATAGGAGAGGTGTTCCCTGGATCATACAGAAGGACACGTGATGATATGAAATGAAATTTCATATGGCAATTTATTATTATTATGCAGGTTATATATTGATATTTGAACCTGGGTACCCGAATTATGGCACAATTGCCTTCAGTACATGCACCAAATCCCATACTTTTTCTGCTCAAAGAAAATGGAACATAGTCATGTGTATATGTGTATGTGCATGGCATATATGGCGACCCAGAAATGTAAATCTCATCTAATGCACGGTCACTGTGGATTCTTCTGACACAAATCGAGCATACAGAAGTTAATATGGAGAGTTGCAAAGCAAAGTGGGGAAGGGCTAAAGTTGGGTAATATAGGAAGATGTGATAGAACATAACATTAAATTATATAAAGATAAATATTATTATCAAAGAAGCAAGAGAAGTTTGAATTCATCCTCTACAGGACTCATGGTACAAATTCAGTTCCCATCCTAAACCTATGTAAACACAACGCTATTAAAAATTCAATAACGTTATATTTCTGAGTGTTCATAATCAAACCTATAAGAAAAGACAATGATAAGAGCCGCGGCATTTTCTGGACCTACATGTATTTTCAATTCCGTACCAAAGAGTCAGGTGATAATTTCAGCAATGAGTGTTCCAAATTCAGGACTGTTAAAGACTGAAAGTCCATCAATTAAACAATGTTTCTATTTTTTCAGTTACAACTAGGATACGCTTTCAAAAGATTATTTTTATTAAAATTTAACTTTCTTTATCAACCAATCCTGACCGGCCAAACCCATATACATTCTATTTTATCTTCACCAATTTCCATACAATTAGTACCGTGTGTCCTATATTCACCCTTGATTTTCTTAACAGACCTAGGAATAGTAGTTCAATGCATAGGTAAGCAAAGCGCATAGTTCTTGTCTAAGATTGCAAGAATTAATATTGAATTATATTACAAATTCATAATCACCAATAAAGGATTGATCGTTTGTTTTGAAAAGAAATGAACTAAGAAAGCAAGCACCAACATCGTACTTAAAAAGGTGAATAAGTGTACTTTATTACGCTTTGGAAGGATTTGTCTCTCTTATCACTACTAATGCTTAATATAAAGCGGAAGAACTGTGTAGACGACATTATAATCCATATGTCACCGTGTATTTTTGTGTGTGCGTCTGTATACAACAGAGACAAGCAAAAATATAATTTTGTCTACGGCAAATTTTACTTACATTGACATGACATGAAATAGTTATCACTGGTAAGAATGAATGCTTTTAGCCTACTAACCATAGTAACATATACTTTTTCAGGCTGCAGTAATATCAGGATACTATTGGTTTCAAATGTTGTATTGGGTTCTGCTTCTTTTTGGTATGCAAGGTTTGAAACGGCAAAACTGAAAGTAACATAGCAAATATAAAGAGTGAAATAGTACGAGATTTTGAAATGTGTGTATGTATATGAGTATTTGTGTGAATACTTTAAGGATACGTAAACAAATCAAGACATATGGACACTTTTTATTTGTAGTATACTATTTTCATAGGAATTACAATGAAACTTCAAAAAAACATCATAATCATTGGATATCTACTTTATTTCAGGTCTGAGTCTCACGTTTGCCTAAAGGAATATACTGGTAAATTGTTTCGAAGAGATTCAGTCATTCAGACCTAACTCTTACATAATGTAACCAAACAGGAAACGTTGCAACATTATCGGTGTGTTTGGTGGTAAATGTAATACACTGGGTCTCTCGGGCCTCTACGTTTGCTGCCAAACAAAAAGGCTTGGGTGGGGTCTAGTACAAAATTATATTCAAGTTTGAAACCCACAGTGCACTTCTTGGGAGTACATTTTTGAATGCCTCTTCAAAATGTCTGAGAACAGAATGGACGGAAGAACACACACTGCATAGGTCCTTTTCACAACCCACCTATTATGGCTTGGAAAAGAGATTATACTCAGATGACTTTCAAACTAAATAAAAAGCCAAATCTCCTCATTATAAAAAGTTGCTCATGTTGTGATTCTGTATCGTTTTGTCCATAGATAAGATAAAAAACATATCAAGACATAGAAATACGAGGTTTGATAAAATCTCTTTAATAAAAATCACAATGAAATTTCAAATAAATTTCCCCATGTTTTCCCCTTGAACTACTTAGTGTTTGTTTAGCTTACATATCCCAATGAAATAAATGGAAGGTGAGACAGGTATGAAAACAACAATGAATCACTGACTGAAATGGTAACTTTCTAACAGACAAGAGATCGATATAGGGTTGAACTTGCTAGACAACTTTGAAAACGTTCATCTGTGTTTAAACGTAAAGGAGCCAAAGCAGGACGACTGAAAACAAGAAAAAATGTCCGAAACAATAATTAATAAAATACATCACAAAGAAATGAAACGAACTCAAAAAATACAAACCATTTGGTCAGGATGAAAGCTACTTGTATACTTCAACGCGCGTGAGGAAAAATGTGTTATTAGCGAAGATGTATCTCCCTAAGAACAAAGGACAAATTCAACCACACCAATATTATTAATGTATTACTAGAAATAATTTAAGTCTGCGTTCAGTTTTCTAACTTTTGCAGGTAATACAACAACGTATCGAAGACTATAAAACATAATCAATGCATTTTACATAGCGGTATTTAATTATGTTCTCACTGCATACAGTGTTACCAGTGGTAGAAACCGTGTAGGATAGTCCAGTAAGTTTGGAAATTTATTTGACATCAATTTGAAATAGGAAACTATTTCTAATCGAGTATAATATCAAATACAACATTATTTTAAGGGATACAATTTCAAATGATTGACTACAAGTCGAATCTCAAGCTGAAGAGGACAAATCTTTCTAATTGGGTACGCAACGGAAGTCAAACATAATTTAGACCAAGAGAGAAAGTATCAAGCACTAACTGCATTGGTGCTGTGTGCACCTTGTGGAAATAATCTACAATTGTGGAGGTACGATACGAATTCTTGCTTTCAAAATTGTCGTTTTTTTAGGAAATACATACTTTTAAGTTTCTTCGTTTCTACGTTAATCTCTAAAGATTTCATATTTGCTAATGAAACCTGAATACTTCTTGATTATTGGGTTTTTCAAATTCCTCATAATTATCCATGAACTTAATTATGGAAACAAAACGTCAAAAGAAAACTATTTTACTTATCGCACAGTATTGTAAATAACATCTCATTTCTCCAGTTCAGGGGATAATGCAACTTTGTCAAAGATACCACTCCTAATATCAATATAATTGAAAAATAAGTTTTAGAATATATTGTTCTAAAGTATGGTGAGTTCAAAGAACATCCAATCCTATAAAGGTAATCATGTTGTCTAGAATGGCAAGTAATTCATACCTAAATGTATGTATGTATGTATGTATGTATGTATGTAGGTATGTATGTAGGTATGTGTGTGTGTGCGCGTGCGTGCATGCGTACGTGCGTGTGTGTGTGTGTCTGTGTGTTCGTTGTCATTCCCAAAGAGATGCTATCAATGCTAGTCAATCACAATAATTTTTATAAGTACAATTAGCTTTCCGTGGCAAATCGCAAACCCCATAGCAACTGTCGAGGTTTTCAAAATAAAAATGTTGTTCGGGTTGATCTGGCTGATGACACGGTCTCTCCTCTGGATATGACTCACTAGAACAAGTTATGAACTTGTTGCAGAAATACGGATGTCGATAGTTGCATCTAGCCTTACCTTCACAGAAACTGCCTGAAACAAAACAATTATTGTTTCAAACTATATAGCTACTTGGTTTAACTTCAACCGAAAAGGTTATTATACCGTTCTGATCCCATTTGATAAGAAAGTACTTTTGATTGCGAACTTAATATTGACCAAACATTCCTTTTCTTGAACCAAAGAGTGAAGTGAATTTATATAACACGAGAATGAAGTGTTTTATCATATAAGGTCATTTATAATTATGATATTTTGTGAACGATCGTTATGCTTCCAAGTTGTTGATTCATGTTTATTCATTAATATATAATAAAAATAACATTGATAACAAAATATATGGATGGAAAAACTTTATTAGAAAATAACCTGGAATCATTCCAACGCAGAGAGCCTGTGATGTGAATGTTTCGCCTTTCGCTTTATAGCTGCATCGGAATTTCCTTTTGTCGACATTTACTGTTTGATCTTTACGTATAAACGTAAAAGACCGAGTTTTCCAACCGACGTTAGTGAGTGGGTAGGAAACTGAATTTGTTTCACTCCATATTTCCCAGAGGTTATTCCCGGAACTGGACATCTCTAGTTCGAATTGTGCTTTCGTACAGCCTGTCATTGCCACACATGATATGTTACCACCTCTAGTCTCAACAATACCATTACCTTCTACAGCTATCAAAGGTTTCTCCGGATAATCTGTTAAAAATTCGAACATATCAAGCTTTGCAATTAGGTGATTTAATTGTTGCAAAATACATGGTATAAGCATGAAGAGAGACATTTGAAAAACCTCTGAAGGAACGCAGGAGGCATTAAAATATATTTATTTTGCAAATTAATTCATTTTCAAGCTACTTATTCGATTGCATTGTAGTCATTTTAATTTTTTCTGAGCCTCAAAAATATATCACAAAAGAGACAAATTAAAGTGCCAATGAAGTTAAAAAACATTTGACATTTTCTATTGATAAGACAAAGTGAACTGTCCACATTTCTGATATTGCCTTATACTATTAGTAGTCGTTATTACAGGCATAATAAATCGACTGTCTTAACTTGAATATAGTTTATTATATAATATCGCACAATCTTTTGGCTGTTTTTTGTACAATTGGTGGTCTTCAGTTTCTCCGTTAATGTTATTTTAATACCTTAGTCATATTCCATCGGCTCTGCTTTAAGTCTGATATATTCTTTTATTATGTGTCAGGAATATTTCTTTCTACTCAAATGTTCTCCAATATAATACATGGATAGCACTTTCCGTTCTATTTTGTGTATATTTATATATACGAAGACAGAAAGAGAAAAAAATGAGTAATTAAGCACGAAAATCGTTGGCCCCCTATGCACTCGGGGAGGACTTAAATTTAAGGGTTTTCGTATTTGTGTTTACCTATGACATTTATGTACACTTCATACACTGTTGATGTACCATTCATTGTTACCGTGATACTGTAGCTGCCTTCATGTGAACAATCCAGATATCGAAGCTCTAACTTAATGTCGAGAATACCATCTTTAGACCATGTAGCTGAGAATCCAGGTGTTGTCTGCAGGTTGATAGGGCGGATTATTCCACTCACGTTCACAAGCAAGTTTTGATTGTCACCGGATACTTTACGAATGATTACAGAAGTATTTTCAGGGTTTGAAAAGGAACACGTTATTGTACTCGTGGATGTGATGTTTAAATCCATTTGGCATGGGCATTGAGCTGCAACAATGTTCAGTAAATGATCATTCTATTGTAAAACTAAATATGCATTAGATAATAAATTCTCTTTAATTCTTAAACGTTGATCGTATTGTTCGTACTTAAAGTTATCAATGATACCATTACTGGTTTTAAGTAATGATGTCCTTATTTTTGGTTTGAAGAGGTAACTTTATTTTTCAATTATCCCTACTCATTTACTAACCATTGCGCCGGAAAGAAGTCCAAAATAATGCTTGCCATGCTTCATTGGGCATTTTCCGACGGAAACATTTACTAGAGAGGTGTTATGTTTAGCTCATAATGCTTTATCTTCTGCGAGGTTCATACTCTGTGACAGTAGATGTAAATGCACCTTTATTGCGCGTTTAAATGTATGTATTTTGTAGGAAGGTAAACCATTTTTTAATCTTACCTAAAACATTAACTCTCCAGAAGGATTCTATGAAACCCTTTTCATCGGAAATAGAAAGAATATTGTAGTTTCCTTGATGGCTGCATTGGGTGTCCGAAATGTGAACAATAACTTTAATCTTTGCATCTTCAACAGAAACAGTGAAGTTCATTTTGCTGGATGAATCATATACACCTTCATTTGTGTCATTAGTAAGATCTCTAACAGTGAAGAGAATCACTTTACCAGTCACCATCTCTTTTATAAGGCGAATTTCGCCTACGTGACTTAGATTTGGGTAGTACTGGTAATTGCATGCTGTTCCCCTCCAGACTGTACATCCTGAAAAAATATTAGACTACATATTTCATTTTTCAACTGCATACATTCGTTTGACCCTTCCGAATATTTTGTTCCAAAATGTTTTTCAGCTATGACAATAACCTGTATTTTAAACATGTCTACAGTTGCGTTTATCTTTATGCTGTATGTATTTTCCGCATGTTAAAAACCAACGTTTTCTCACTGATACGGTCAAACCGAAACCGCCTTAACCATTATCATATTTAGTCAGATTCAGGGTGTAAAAAGGTCAATTTATTTATTTCTTACTTTAACGAACTTGCCGAATTTGTGAAAATTCAAGGAAAGCGTATTCTTGAATAAATAAAGAGAGATCCCATGTATTCTTGAATTTGACTATACGATTGCAAAAGGATATATAAATAGCATAAAACAGTGAATGGCGAATGATTATTATTTATGAATCAAGAAAGGTGCGCACATTTAAACTAACGCATACTCACGTTCTTATTACCGTAACTACCTATCTACATATATACATATATAAAGGATGTTTTCAACTTTGTATTCTCTCTCTCTCTCTCTCTCTCTCTCTCTCTCTCTCTCTATATATATATATATATATATATATATATAAACATTTACCTTGTACTGGCAGAGAGGGTGACGGTGTCGGCGACGGAGGTCGAAAAATGCAATTTGTTCCAGGTAACTTGCATACTGCGAAAACATTACATCGGTTCAATTGGCAACACAAACTTTTGTTTTCAGTGATCATGTATCTACGTTTGTTTTAGTTTACCTGACCGGGCGTTTAGAATTTATCATAATGGTGAAGAAAGACATGGTTCGTTCTTAATTTATTATAGTTCAGGTTATGTATGCAGAACAGTAAACATTCTTATTGTATTATATGTTCGTATTGATTCATACTGAGAATCAGTTCCATCTAATATAAGACAATTACATTAATATGGTATATTGAAGATCTACCTTATATATGCATTGTACGTGAGAAAGCAATGCTAAATTCTCTGTTGCAATTAAATGAGATTCGAAAGACACACTTATGTTGTGGAGATTTAAAACCCAAATATAATGACATTACGTATTAGCTGTTAGAACCCAAAAAAACTATTATTTTCATTTATAGCCTATGGAGCAATACGTTAATTTACCTAAAAGCAAGCAGAGGACGATACCACTTCCAGCCAAAACAGCTACTGATATTATCGATATCACATGGTTGTATCTCCGGCTTCTACTTATTGTCATATCGGGTTCTTCTGGGTCCATCTGTAAATGGAGAAATTTTTATCACAAGTATTAACCTTTACAGTTAGCAGTGGATCTATTTGATGAACAATGATGCATATTTCGAGGATATAATGTTCCTATTAATAACTGAAGATTTTTAAAACTCTGTAATCTTAAAATGTCAACACACTTATGTTCATAATAAGAGCTAGATGTATTGGAGCTGTATATTAAGTATGAATTAAGAAACATGAACAAATTTACAACTAATATTGTATCACGTTATTTTATCTATGTTGAAGTTAAATATTCCACTAAATACCTGCTCTGCTTTGTTGTCATAAGGATTTGTTTCCAGCAAAAAATACGATGTTCGAAAGAGAAATTAGTCAGAACCGTAAGCCGTATTTATTATTTATTAAAAAGTCTTGACTTAAACCTTTTCTCTAAACCATCACGCTTACGAATTAGTGGCGTAATTAGAAATGAAATTGTTCAATTGAAAATACAAGTTACAATACAAGTTACAAAGGACATAAGAACACGTAAAGAGATTTAAACACGGTCATTGCAAAGCTTTAAATCAAGTTAACAAAATAGTCATCGTATTCTCAACGAACGTTTCATCATCACTGACATCATCAAAATCACATAACTTTTGTATAACGAGTGTTTTTATGATTGTGTAATATTCATGTATTATTATTATTATTATTATTATAAAAGTCTCCTGCGTCGTTATAAATCAATCATGGATTAAACTCACCGTGTTTTAGTTACTTACATTAAGACCTATGTCGTTAAAGTCCGCATATTCTGAATTTTGCTGCAAGAAAAGTGAATAAAATAAGAATAAGTCAAACCTTAAATATATGCTTTGCAACATATTTCCAGAACACAAATTGTATTTGACTTCGTACGCATGATAACTGCGACAATATAATACTTAGATATTTTTTTAATCATGCACAAGTTTAAGGAAAATATAATTATTATTGATGGATAAATATTTTAAAGAGACATGTGACATAACGGAGTTAAATATGATTAGTATGTTCCTTACACTAAAATCACAGCGCAAAAATATCTATTTTAATGCAGCATAAGAAAACATATGTTTATTTACATCAAATGTAGGTATATCGCGAACATAACGCGCATAAAATATACTAACATAAGACTTTAAAAATGGCACTGTGATGTAAGATGTGATAAAATTATTTCATAAGCGGAAACAAAATCCAGCATACACTCTGAATAGATAAAGAGTTTTGTGTATTATTACGTATGTAATTTTACTTCAGAGAATTCTAATTTATGTGTGTAACAAGTCACTGTGAGTTTTCTTTACCCATGTTACTGTTTATGTTTTCTTACCTCAGGCACCCGGTGATCTATTCTGGAGTTCTATATAAATATATTTAAAATGTGCAAGCTTTGCAATATTTTTGTTTACGATATAAAATACAGGAACTTCAATGTAATTAAATGATATCTCAATTATACTTAAATGCCCCATACAAATACATAGGATATTTGTAAACTTTGCAACAGTTTAGTTTACGCTATTAAAAGGAACTTCGATGTAATTAGATCTCTCAATTTATAGTTAGGTATGCAATTGCCCACTTGTGCGTTTTTGTGAGGGTTTTGATTTTTGTACATTTCTTTGTTAATTTGTAAAAATTGTATTCAGCTTTTAATGTGATCAACTGTTTTTAAGATGGACTTACCATTTTCCTCTTCTTGGTTCCCGCAAGGTCTGACTTACAAGAAAACGATTCAGTTGAGTATCCGCTGCTTGAAGACATGGTCGAAAGAGTCTGTTCAACCTGTATATAATATAAACCTAATTCCGTAAGTACAGCCATACTACATACGTATAAACCAAACCATGTGAAATATGGAAGTACAACAGACGCACACACAACCAGATTGATATATGGATGCATGGAAATAAACATATACACCGGAAACAAATATCCAAACACACACATACATACATACATACATACATACATACATACATACATACATACATACATATATCTTGTTAGATTACGCTTTAAATAGAAATGATATTGCATTGAGAATGACAACAATAAAATGAAAATGTACCGAATTATATATTTATTAGTTGATATTGTGTAATGCAATAAACCTGTATTTGTAGTTTTTACCATAATGACGCTTTATGTAAAGCATACACCATTATCATATATCAAAATGAGCCTTAATTTCGCATAATGAATGTAATAGAAAGTGGTAACGTTTTCATGTCACATGTATACATCAATTGTTTCAGGCATATTGCATTTCGTGCAAGTCAAATTCAATAGACTTGTTTTGTACTAAAGTAGGAGAGAGAAGTGTATGACCTACTAGCCTAGCAAGAATGATGAGTGGAAAATGTTCCAGGTTATTTTACATTATTTTAACCACTTTGGACATTTATACAATTTCACTTACCAGAAAATTATTTCAGCTTTTCAAATTAAAATATCTAAATTTCCAGCCTGTTTCTTGCCCCACATTGTTCATGGTATTGCATAGTTGTTTATGTCTATCAAAATCTGAACTTCACAGGTACTATTCTTTTATCCCTTCATCTGAACCCAGGTTTTACTGTACTATATCTTTATCACGGACGATTTTGTTTCAGTGTATATTTTAGAAGTAATATATGTTGTTTTTTTTTTCTTCAATTAATAGTTTGATTTTTACGTGCGATTTGAAATCTGTAATAAATCTTTAAAAGTCCTTTGTTTTACTTATGCGGAATGATCAGACAACTTTTCTTTCACTCTTTGTCATACGGCTCCCAACACTGAATAGAGTTTAAGACACACTATTATGAAACCTGAACAGTACAGAGTCACGGGTAAACATTTTCCCCAAGAGCCGAATTCAGTGACGTGTGCGTATGTGTCAAGTAATCCGGAGTCGATTTGCATATATTACTGTCAAATTAGGGCGCTTTGTGTGATTTAAATGTATATTAAAATGCACACCATTTCATGCGTGTGTACGTGATTTGGATTATTCACGTACCTTTAACAATTTGTCAGTCATCTCGATACGATGTCTGCAGTGTGGCAGTTTATAGTGATGTCTAGCACTGGGGCATCATGCCGGAGACATGTAGATTGATGTCCCGAAATGTCACATTATCCTGGCACCAGGACGACCAGTCATAACACTAACCTCTTACGGCTGAGTCCCTAGTGAGGCAGCTGTTAGTACCATTTTTTTTAAAGTCTTTGGTATGACAAGACCGGTGTTCGAACCAGCTACCTCCCGCATCCGAGGCGGACGCTTAATTAACAATTAAGCATGATTGTGTGTGTGTGTTGAGTGGTTACACGCTTTGGAAAATATTCCTTTATTTGACTTCAACACTGTTATAAATTAATAATTTGATCAAATGTTTCAAGCAGAAGAACATGTTCAAAAGAATATTTTAGGAAAACAATGCATATTTGACAGGAAAAGGAATCCATCGCATACGTCAGCAAGTTAGAAGAGAAAAGCGATGTGATCAAATTACCAAAATTGAAATAGTTCGAAGATGTTGGAAATCAGCATATGGCTATTGTGATGGTTAGGTCTTCAACTATGTCGATTGAAGAAGGAGTTAGACTGACTAAATATTTCTGATACTTCAAAATAGAAACGACGTCAGTAAAACAATGTCCTCATATGTCTAACGCTAACAAATCAAATCATACAGTTTAAAATATTGCATAAGAGTCAGAATACTAATGTAGTTTCAAAATATTTTTTATTGTTTTTATTGTTTTAACAAGCTAATAAAATTGGAAATAAATATTGAAATGAATTGGACATAAATTGATATTAAATGTCACTGGCTAATGACACTTACGGAGCCAGCAACAAATATATATAATCATTGTAGATTTCACTCATTCAACATCACTGTATACGTTGCATAATTACCAACTATACTATGATGCATCAAAAGTCAGTTTTGTACCATGACAACTCGTCTTATTGGTAGACAAGGATGTGACTTGGGATCTTTCTAAAATCCCAGGTCGGTATTGTGAACAAGAATCACCTTCCAACAAATGTTTGGAACTAATTTAAACACTACTAGTACTACTAGTATACTACTACTACTACTACTACTACTACTACTACTAATAATAATAATAATATGCACGCAAATACACAAATAAACACTTAGTAAATTAGAAAGATAGCTTCATATTCAGATAGATATAACACGAAGAAAGTATCAACATATGCATGCATGCATGTATGACGTTAGGTAGCTACAGGAAGAATGATGATATGGCAAATGTATGAATGGCCAGCAAGAAGAAAATACAATGTGCGTTATATCTTCTCAGACGTTTTTGAGGAAAAATCTTGATAAGTTAATAATAAAGTATGCGACCACATTAGATGACTTAAAACTATTCTATGCTCATCATTGAGTGGAAACATTTGTAAAATTGTCTTCAGAATAGTAACATTTATTTGATCTATAAGGTAATTATCGTATTTATGGCCTTGTTAAAGCAGATCCCCTACATAGGAAAAATTATTAGAAAACTAAACAGGTGTTCTCGAAATGTGACCACTCGTTAGGTTTACATTGTAATTCACGTGTGAAAGGATGATAAATTACGCTAACGAGTCCACTTGGGATATGAAATAAAGCACACCCTTGTTTTCAAAATGTTTGAGTTAATCTTGAAAATGACAAATGTTTACGTTATTTTTATGAATTTGTATAGCAAGATTAGTCACGTACATTTCAAAGGTAAGTGCTTAGTCGATATGTGTTTTTTTATATCCAGGAATACACGGTTACCGTGATCAAATGAGTCATAATGCGCCTAAGTTTTTTTTTTACAAAAGCTTTCACAATGTTATGCAAAAACTAATTTCATGTAAAAGTTAATTATTTGGGAGTAGCAGAATAAATATAATTACTATAAGACACAGAAAGGAAGAACAGCTATAAATCATTGCTACAAATGTAGTATTGGCAAGTAAGTGATTGTGAAGACGACTTTAGAGTATGTGACATGAATTAATCAAGCAAAACGCAGTCAAACAAAAGTTGCTTGTCATTGAAAGTAGCCAAGAAATTATTAGCAACTAATTATGATTTGTTTTTAGATATTATCCATTCAGATTTAGAATAGCAGCAAAGGATTCCTTTTCAATTTTACGACTTCTCAGTCAGAATTATACAAATGCAGATCATTTTTGCCGCCGAACTATTGCCAGGCTGCTTGTTATCTTGTCATAATGTCTGCTTATGCTACTACTAATCTAACTATTACTAATAAGAGATGAGACAAGAAGAAAAAAATATAATTGCGCACATCAGTGTAATGCAACATACTTTTTATCACGTATCAGCTACATCTCACACAGATAAAAATATCAAACAAAAGTTTCACAGGACCAAGCAATATGGCTAAGCTAAGACGAACATTATCCTATCTAAATGTAACCTTCAATAAAGCATACACATCAGATGCAGTCTTCAGCTTGTGAGCTCTATTGTGTCTTAAACCAGTCTATATTTTAACACGAGCTATTATATCAATCTGCTGTGTCCGGGGCAAGTCTCATCACTAAGGGTTGCATCAAATGTAAACGCCGCACGTCGGCTAGAAGAAACGACAATTTTAAATTGGTAGAGTGTCACTCATTTTGCGTTTATCATGTTGAATTCGTCGATTAAAATCATTTAAAGTTCTCGTGTTCTTACGACCGTTCTTTCCTGAGAGTAACACCCCTGTAATAGACTAAAATATACGTGGCCAAATTTTCATGATCTGCTCAGGGCAATTTACACCATTCTCTAAACTTTTCTATGCAAACACACTCGAAGCAGCATGGCTGTGAGAATGCAAAGCTTTCCAACATCCAAGGACTCTGTCTCTTTTTTATGTATCGCCCTGAACCCTTTCCACAATCTCTACCTAACTGAGCCCAGTATCTTCAGATAAAAATCCTTATTGAGTCTCATCACAGTAGTCAGCACCTGCTAAAACGTACAGCTGTGAATTTATCGAAGGCTATCTCTTTCCGACGGGCATCTCATTACTAATTAGTTCCATTTGCGCTGCAACGTCAGCACTACCTGTCACTGCCGAAGACTTTGCTATGGATTCAAGAAGAATGTCATCAGAACATACAGCCGCTCTCTTGTTAATTTGTTACACCTGCTTAGTCTCTAATGTACTCTTAAGCTTCCACGGATCTTTAATGGTGAAGGCCACGTCCTCATTACCACTTGTCACCAGTGATACTTTGTACGTTCAAACGCCACAAAGCAATTTACCCGATGAACAGATATAAATACACTCATTATGTCTCCTATGTTGCTTAAACATTTTTTGTGTCCCTTACTTTTAATAAATCTTTCATTAGTCCCCATTGTAGAAAATGGCATCGTTTCTACTGTTTCAAGTTCACTTTGGCCTTTGCTTCTGCGTATTTTAATTATAGCATCAGTACAGAGAAGTGGTCTTGACAAAGAGGACCTATTGGCTTAATACTACTTTCAAAATCATGATGACTTATCCTGGTCCGTAATAGAGGGTTGAACTTTTATCTACCTGGTTATCATGTTGCTGACAATTTGGTGAGATTTCCTATTTGTTTTTCAGAAAATATATTGCACCACAGGTGAAGTGAGGTGCGTATCTATAGATTTATTTCATACATTACTCATACCATTTTCTCAATCTATAATTAGATTTTATAGTTCTGTTCATATATAGTTTGAGAGGATGATGTGTATAAATTAGTCATATAAACTGCAAAGTGCTCATTGACTTTTTCATCTAAAACTACTTTGGAATGACTGAAAACATTTCTTGTTATATCATTGCCGTACATTAAGACAGTCAAGACTTTAGGTATATCAGGACATTAAATGTTATCGAAATTCATTCTGAACATTCTATACTATTGGACTTATAACACAAGATTTATGATTATTTGAGATTTGTTCACAATACTGTCATTGTCCTTTTACTTTTAACTTTTATTCTTGGGAAATAAATTATTCATTGATTGTACTAAACTTGTTGGTTTTACCTCATTATGTAACCTTGTCTAAAACCATATAGTCATAGCAATATTTATAGCATAGTAGATATAGTTTTCCTATTGTATGTGCAGTTTCATATTTGTGATATTATCACACGTTAAAATATCACTTTATGTGAATCTGATTGGTCCAAATAAGCCCATGAAATTATCGTGCAGTATTCTCTTTACTGGTTGGCTGGGATAGTGGGAAAACGTTTTCAACCCCGCCTTCTGGAATGTTTGGTTTTTAATCAACAATTTTTGGCAGCCATTTTTGAACTCGACTCGCGAAAGGAAATTGAGGGAAAATTATCTCGGCTGTCTGAATATGGATATGTTACCCCCAAAGCATCTTTACGCATAATATATGGGATGCAAATCAGACTCAAAAAGAAATTTGTTTAAGTCTTCTCTACAGTCTATTGTTCAAGTCAAATGCTGCAAATATCCGGTCACAAATGCATTGCAGAAAATTTGGGAAATCGTGCATCAGGTAATCCTATTTCACATAAAAATCGCAACAATGTAATGTTTAGTTCTGAAAGTGGCATTTTAGGGTAAACATGTGCTCTAGGCATTTAGTTTACCGCATCAAACAATGTGGCATCACATCGCATTGATAATTTTATTTTGAAAAATGATTTTGTCTTATAAAATGTTCTGTTTTTTTCGGATGGAAGCTTTTTCTTTGATTTATAGTCTGTAAAAAAATACAATCTACTTTTACTAGTTTAACCTTTTTTGGGACTATGTATTTTGAACAGCAAATGAAAGGTGCATGTCTGTCAGAATAAATGAAATGATTCGTTCTTCTTTCTAAATAATGTCGACTGAAATAAACACTATGTGATAAAAGGAATCTCAAATGGGTAATGATTTAATATTGGATTCTACTAAGTGTTAAGTGATCGCAAAGGATTTATGGTGATTCCGGTCATTTCTTTTATTAATATATAATATCTAGTTATATCATGCTCATTCTGATTTTAGTGATGATAATAATGACGATGATGATATCATCAATCGCATTGTCATAATCATTTACAAATTCTCATTTACAAATACATCAGATGTTAAGGCTTTTTCTAAACACGTGTCTGTGATATATATAAGTAGTGAAGTGGGCCACAATAGCGTCAATGGGAATGTCCATACAAAACACCCTTGGGCTGCTATGGCGTCAAAATGTATAGCATCAATGGGAATGTCCATACAAATCCCCCTAGGCCACTATAGCGTCACAATTTACCCTGGGCCACTATAGCGTCAAGGGCAAGTTGCAGATAGGTTGGGTTTTGTATAGGGTCTATAGGAATGAAACAGGTAGGGTGACGTCATGTTACTGGATATTGGCAACAGTGTTGCAAGGAGCTGACCTCATTCGGGCCAACAGCAAACAGCACCAGTGGGGAAAAATATAAAGTTATGTCTCTCCCCTCCAAGTCGGTAAAATCAGCTAGTTATGCGGTGAAACTATACGAACAATAATAACGCTTGGAGGGGCGGGACTGGCGAGATATAAACATAAACATAGGATAAATACATATATTCATGAACATAAATCTATCACACATGCACATAACATATCAAATCGACTAAACAAGTGTTTAGGCAAGAGAGATTAGAGATCTTTTCGAGGCACTAAAGTGGACCTGAAAAGGGCAATTTGTTTTTATTAACACAATTCCTTTAACTTAGAGTGCGTCTCACGGAAATTCTTCTCTTCCTCAATCCTCGTCTGACCTCTGGACCGTAGATTAAGACTCTCTTCAGACAGCCTTGTCTCTCCACATAGATTCTTTATTTCCAAGGAGCCATATCATTCATCTGGGTGATAGCCCATGATGATTTGACATACATAGGATAGGCCGGGTTGAACAGCATCGACAATTAGAGGGTAGACGATTCTACGTCAATCCATATCTTGTAAACAGAACAGGTGAAGGGATTGAAGCGAACCGGAGTTACTTATAGTGAAAGAGTGGATCGAAACGGACTGAGTTCTTTCGACAATTCTAACAAGAGTTACAAAATTCAGTCACAGTGCGGAGTCCTGTCTCCCTATATGAAGAGAGCTACCTGTGACGTAACATTCCCTATATAGGTGCACTAGCGTTTCTGCACAGTGAATCGATGTTAAAGAGTTAGAACATGATGGAAACTAAGAAGACGATGAATAGGAATGCACCGGCCGTGGCGACGAGGAGTGATGGCATAGCAGCCAAAGCAAACACGGGTCTAATTCCAGAAGAGGCCAATTTTAATTTGGATTTAGTGGATTTTCTCTTTTTTTCGCCACCTTCTCCTTCTTTACCATACGTCGAGAATTTTAAACATAGAAAGAAGAATTGGAAAAATATTTGAAACAGCAGAAAGAAGCAGAACAAGCTTTTCTCCGTCAACAGTAACAGCGAGAAGAAGAAGAGGCGTGTAGTAAACGACAGGAAAAAGAAGAAGAAGCAGAGAAGAAACAAGGTCTAAGAGGGAAGGAGGACAGTGAAAGTCAAACGGTGACCTTACCCTTAGGTATTTTGGCCGAGTTAAGGAGTTTGAAATAAATGTATCAGACTTTTTTAATACGACCCAACAAAAAGTAGCTCCCGAGCTGTACAGCCCACCCCTGTCACTACGCATGAGATACCCACACTAGTATTTCTACCAAATCATCGACACGTGCAGGTCCAGAATATGCTTTGGCCGGTGGCAATCGCTTAAGGCAATTAAAGCTGATTACTTCCCGGTCCTGAGTTTGTTTTTAAAAAATCAAAAAACAAACGCCCAACGGTCCTTTTCAGGGCCACTCACAACACTCAAAAAGAGATAGTATTCATTTTGCCTATACCAATTAAAACTCAAAATCCCTTTTTGCCCCATGATGGACGTATGTGAGTGCATAAGTGAAGGTCCTTATTCTAAAACATCGTAATCATGAGACACATACGTTTTTCTTTCTGGTCTATTCGGGTACGAATTTACAATCCAAATCACAACACAAGACTTCAAAAAGTTCATAGTCTTCTTCAGTGTCTTTGTTCACTCTCCTTCTTTTTAATTTCCTCACTGTCATATGTTTTACCTCATCCTCTTCCTCACTTTCGTCTCTTCTGCTTTACTTCTTGACGTGTCTGGGTTCTTCTTTTTGGGAGGGTACCTCTTCTTCCTGTTCGGAGCCTCTCTCTTCGACCTGTTGTTTCTAAGGGTGGGCTGAAAACCAATGTCCATTCTCTTGACAATGACACCTGTCTTGCTTTATCGACGGTTTGGACATTCTGAAGACTAATTCAGACCTTTCTTCTGACAGATATAGCATGTATCTTGGCTTTTATCTCAAAACAAGGGGGAGGGGTAGTAAGTCGGCTTCTCTGAAGAACACCTATGTATGACATCTCGCTAAGCTCTGATCAGAAGTTCGACACTGACCCTTTATATGGGTACGACACTGGTCTAACATGGAAATAAAGAGTACAATGGCGTTTTAAATATAGTCATTTGACTTTTTGTACTTAAGATGAAACGATCGCATAATTTCGTGGAGAATCGAAAAGAAAATAAGAGACAGAAATTTGACCTATCTCCTCGCACAGTAGCTGAAGTCTTAGCTCAAATCCATGCCTGCGATTTTGAAGATGATATGAGTGAGCCAGAATCCAGGCAGAGAGAGTCTGCACCAAACCAAAGTCCACCATCACTAGTAAACCCTGAAAAGTACTACACATATGAGAGACATATAAACGCTCTTCTAGAATTTAGAACCATGGCCTACACGTACACGGTGAAGTTTAAAGATTTCAAGTCAGACGAACCGCTGGAAAATGGAGAACAGTTCATTGCCGATGTATGGAGTTCTTTATTAACCACACTGAAACTATAATGTGATGCCAAAGAAGACAATCGCTTGACACTTTCCACTGATCACGACAGTCCGATGTCCCCCGTTTGGAACGAGTTTAGCAGCCCATCAGAATGACACCTTCCAAAGTCATCAACAACATTTAACACGTACAATAATCCAACGACAAGTTTCACATCACCGATGGAAAGGCGACCCTGCATATTGCCCATGTTTCTCTTTCCAAAGGGACAGCACGCAAAAAAGGCGTTAATAGTGGACGACATTCACAACATCAGGCGCAGCCTCGTCCAAATTAACAACCCTCAAGACCAGATGCGTTTAGCCCGTGTCATTATGGTGGAACGAACGTAAGCCGACAAGAACGACACGGCAGATTGCAAAAGAACCTGAAAAACTATTCAACAATCGGATGGACCAAGGCAAACAACGAGGAGACGCAGAATTCCTCTGACAGTAAACGGGAATATCCAAAGACACACCGTGTGGCATTCATGCAATGAATAAATAGCAAGAGGTCGTAGCTCCACGCTACACCTTGAAAGTACATCCTAAAGACGCGGTGGCCTCTGTTGTTTCGTGGCAAATGTTGTGAAGACGGAAAATGCATTCACGTCTATCATCACAATGAACATTTCGATACCATTACCAGTATCACTGGATTCCTGGGATTCATCTATTATTGTAAGAAATGTAACTATGGCTATGACATTCGAGAGCAACACAAGCATAGTGGATCGAAGTGCCCATGATGTTTGGACTTCTCTAAAACGACAAACTTTGTCAAACGTCAATACTCGGTCAAAGCCCTACGCTGGTTACTTTACTTATGCGACAAGGAAGACAAATGGATACAACACACCATTAACGGAGGAGGCAAAAAGACTATCGGAACTTATTCAGTAGATGGCTGTGACTTATAATACGATCAGATCGTGTACAAGCTTAACGGGTGCTTATTTCACGGATGTCCCATCTGGTACCCTCAACGTGACACCATCAATCCGTTTTTACAACGTCCCATAGAAGACTTGTACCAGGCCACTAGTCAGTGGTGCTTGGAGTTAGAGCAGCAAGGATACCAAGTGCTGGAAATATGGTAACACGAGTACGATCATAGTTTAAAAACCGATCTCGAGTTTAAAGTTACAAGTTGGTGGACCCACTGAACCCGCGGGACAGTTTGCACGGAGAACTAACGAATGTCATCTGTTTGCTGTACCAAGCCGACGAGGAGAAAGAAGAAGAATTCATATACTTGGACGTGTGTTTCTGTACCCATGCATGATTAAAATTGTACGAAGCGATAACACTGTTAGAAGCTTGTTTGCTGTATTGTGACACGGTCAGTTACATCTACATTGATCGGCAGGGTCAACGTCACACTGTCATCGAAAGAGATATTTTAGGAGTCTGGACGGACGAGCTACGCAACGACAAGATTCTAAGTCTTGCTAGTGGCGGTCACAAATATTACGGTTACGAATACCGGGACCGACAAGGCGAAGTGCACAAGTGTAAAGAAAATGGATTGACTTTCAATGATCGCACCAGTCTGTTGGTGAACTTTGGTGTGCCGAAAGAAGCCTTGCAGTCTGGAAAGGATCGATATTTTAAAGTGGAAACCTACCAGCCTCTCAAGATTGTAGGTTTAGCCAAATACCAAATCGTCATTCGGCGTTTGGAAAAAGTGTATCGCATCTTGAATCATAAGCGAGTATGGCTTCCAACCACTCCACATTACCTTACTGACATACTGGTATAACGGACATGGTTCCAAGACAATATCCACCAACAACAAGGATGACTTCGACACAGCGAGAATCGAGTGAGACACCCACATATAACTCCAAGTTCAAATCATACCATTTTTCTGTCTTCTTTAAAAGTGACCCACGGATAGGGAAGGATTACATGCTGAGAATGGTTTAGCTAGAACAGGATTTGTCCACTTGGGAACTGAGACTGGATTGGGATACAAAGTACAATGTTTCAGTTGTGGTCCTAGGTTGCATATGGATCGATGTATCTATAAAGATTCAGCTATTCTGGAATATACTCGATGGTCTCCGCAATGTCCTTACATTTATATGACCTTTCCACCCAGAAAACTACGGTACTGGTATGACGGTACATTAGAGACTGTAGTAGCATTGTCCAGGAAGAGGGGAAGGAAGACTTCCAAAACTAGGCAGAAAAAAGAACAATGTACAAGCTCGAGACTTCATTACGAATAGTATAAAAAGGGAAACAATCCAAGACCGATAGTTCACTGTGACTACCAAAACCAAGCGAGAAAGATTAATACTTTCTAACAGCAAGTATCAAGCGACATCAAACTCAAGTGCGATACTGTTCCTTGAGATTGCAGAGATCCCATAAGATGTGACCACAGCGATTCAGTATCACATCATGGGAACTTTACTATGATTACTACTACCATACATGCCAAGGAAATTGATGATGTGCGTGTCAAACCTGATGGGTGCGAAAGCGATGCCACTAGTTATCGTACACCTTTTCACTTTACTTATTTTCATTGTCAATGTCATTCTCCACGCGAAACCATGCGGCTACAACCCTACTGATATCATCCAACCCTGCAGATTTCACCGTACCTTCATCTAAATGAACCCGTGAAAGGAGAATATTCGTTCCCTATGCGTTTGCCTGAATACTGCGACTTTGAAAGTCGATTCCCAATCTTCCAAGGAAAATGACCTAATTATCTGGGAGCACCTTCACCCGAAAAATTTGCCAGAGTCAGATTTATCTACATGGGTGAAGGGGATACAGTCAAGTGTTTCAGTTAAGGTGTGTCACTTTACCAGTGGGAACAGAAAGATTCCACTTACTTGGAAGATGCTCAATGGTCTCCACACTATCACTACCTACCTTTAGTGGGACCTTAGTAATCTTTGAACGGACACCTTACAAGAGAACGTTCGTGGTTTGCCTGTGGAGTTCAAAGAACGCATTTACCGAGAGTAGGTCAAAATACAAGTCCAACGCAAAGAACAATTGCATCCTTTACGTCACCATTGTGGGAACTACTGGTACCTGAACGGTATCAGAGGACTGACTTATTTGAAAGCTTTCCAATGTTCAAACATTGATGAATTACGTGAGATTCATACATTTTTGGATGCCACTCATTCTTCTTACAATGTGATTATAATACGCCGAATGACAACGGACTAGTTATAGGATTACCACACACTTTTACACCAACAAATCTTTGTTCAAGAGGACACATCAATACGACGTGTGGTGTGTGATTTAGTGAATAAACATTCTTGAACGGAATTGAAATAAAACCGAGTCTGTTCAAAACGTACACTTATTACCTTACACCAAAGGGGATATACAAACTGGCTACTATATCCCGCGACCTTTACCATTCGTGATACAACTTATTTGGTGGAAGGAAATCAATGAAAATATTCAAACTGTAGAGGACTACCAACACTAATTACGAGAACTGTGTCCAATGAATCGGGGTCACCGTGTGGTGCGTGTCTTAGTGACTTCCTTTCTTGGATATCGTTTACCAGCTGATTTCTTGTGGGCTCGGTACGATCTGTACTGTGAGGTACCGACAAATAAAAAACATGAAGTGGTACCTTTAAATGTATATGAAACACTCATTCCGTTAAAAGCCTTTCATCTCGATACTTCTAGACCTCTGTGGGGAAAAAGATTCGTCAACGTTTAGACACTGACGATGTTTACGACGATGTGTGTATAGGTTGTGACTTACACCCTCACTGGAAAGATGTACGTGACTGGAAAAAGTTATTGTTTCGAGGTTTGGACAAAAGAAGTGGCTTACTGTGCACAAGATTTGTGTTATGGGAAAGCAACTCATTCTAACCGCTTCCAACGATTTCATGGATACCATGAGCTAATGTTGTCTGAATGTCTGAGAAAATGATATCTTTGTCTAAACACCAGAAAGAATGCTTAGCCAAACATCGACACGCTCTTCGCCAAATGGTCCAAGGAAAGTGTCCATCCGTCAAACGAAAAAGATGTTGGCGAAACGCAGAGGATGTGTATCCCTAGTAGGTCCTATTGTCAAAGAAATAGCGGTCACCATGCTGGGAGGGGTCTAGGGAAGTGTTTACCCCATGTGCTTATCCCATGTTTCTAAGATAAAAGAACCAAGAAGATAAAAGGGCCCTCTCGAGTCAAAATATATGTCATGACCACTGAAATAAGATGGAAGGACGAATACTGCCTTTGTTTGCTTTACAAACGATTGATGGAATCCCATCGTTTGCAAGAAAAACGGATCCCGCCTTTACCTCCAAATCCCCATTTGACCGAGATATCCCAGTTACAACACGAATTGCAATCGTTGATGGATCAAGGCGCTTTGTCAGAAACGGACAAATCGCAACGGTACGGTCAGCTGTTGCAAAGAATTCATTTCTTTCTCCAGAATGCAAAAGACGAAACAGCTCTGCCAACTCTAAAAGATTATAAGACCCTATGATAAGTCCATCATCATCACCACCACTAGCCCAAGAGTTCAGTACGGACGCAGCCCTACGGATGCGTGAGAAGCCTTTCAAACAGCAGCTCCCATCCCTAGTAAGATTGCAGCATCCTTGTTGCAACATCCCCTACACCCCAACGAGAAGAACTTAAAATTTGTGTGAAAAACAAAGAAAGTAACCAGAAGTGACAAAAGAAAAGAAGACCAAAGCCATCCCATTACCACCATCGCCAATACCACCACCCTCAGTTTCCACTCCCGTGGCACGTGGGACAAGTAAAGCCGTTTCTAAGCCACCATATCGAGCCAACCAATATAGATCAGTGAAGAGTGGGTAACCTACTAAAAATGGATGGAGACGGTGTTAGCAAGTATTTACTACGATTCATGCTATCCTGCAGAATACGGAGGAGTTTAGAAATTGTATCGCGCTACCAAAACCCAAGTAAAAATGTCCGTTTTCCTCAAGTGCAACGATGATTACAAGAACAAGTCACATGCACTTTACACAAAACCATTCAACGAAAATGTTTCAGAAGTCGCACCGGAGTGGAGGGCATCTATCATCATTGGCAAGCCGATTTAATCGAGGTCTCTCATTTGACCCCCTATAATCGTTGCTACAAATATTTGTGCGTCATCGACGTCTTTTCCTCATACTGGTGTTGAAACAAAGCTGATGTAACTCTCTTGGATGGCAAACCGACAAATACACCGAATTTTTAAACTTAGCTTTACATTTAAAACAGAATTGAAGCAACACGACATTCACTTTTGTACCACCGAAAATCCTAAAACCAAAGTCAGCATCGTAGAACGTTATCAACGCACCTCGAAAAAACACATGTGGACATAATTTACTCATCAGCACTCTCAAGTACATCGACGTTGTCCGCACCTGGTCCAAACGTACAATCAATCTTAAAATCAGAGTACCGGATGTGCCCCGCAATAAGTGACTCATGACAGCGACGTGACTGTCTTTGAGCGCCTGTTCAGTATGAACCCAACTGTGACTGTCCCCAAGAATGGTTACGTGTTGTGGACGGGAGATTCGGTACTCATTGGCAAAACCAAACGCAATTTCGACAAAGGTTACTACCCCAACTGGACCACCGAATTGTTTCGTGTCACTGGACGTTAGCGTGGCCGTCATCCTGCCGTCTATAAATTGGAAGTCGTGAACGGGGAAGTATTAAGAGGAACGTTTTACTTGCCCGAGTTACAACGTGTAATCAAAAAATAAGACAAAGTGCACGCCTTGGAAAGTATTATCGAGCAAAGAACCCATAAAATGGAAAAACGATGAGTCAAAGAAGGCAAAGTACGTTGGAAAGGATATCCTCACAGTGTTTATCTTGGATCGAAGTTACTCAAGTCATCAACTATAAAAAGAAGTGACCATTAAGCTCCTCTAAACAGCCTGAACCGCTACCGCCGCAGTGACCTTTCCTTCTCCCAGTTCGTGTCTGCAAGATCTACAAAGGCAACACTTGCGAGTGTGGTGTGGAGAACGTGTGCCTAAAATACAAATCATCTTTTTGTGCCCAATCATTGTGGTGTATTGTGTCATCGGTGCTGCTATTACAATATACAAACAAGTGTGGACCATTTTACTGAACAGTAGCATCAGATACGTTTTTTCTCAATCATTCCCTGAAATATTCTTCTAAAGGGAACAATGGGAGTCTTTTGCCCAACGTCAGTCACCCTCCCAACAGTTACAACCTATACAACAACCCTCTTTAGGACACTCCTCTAACCTTCAGCGACCCCACGGACAGCAGAACTCTAGAATTATGAACAACCAGTTTTACCTAACGTTACTAAGTGACAGTTCCATGGAGGTGTTTCCCCACATCGTAATGTGCTGTTTCACAGCCAGATTATCTCAGGCCATCCAGCTGAATCACGTAGCCCATTTGGAAGTGTATTTGGTGGAAATAAATAACCCTAAATCCAAAACGTCACTGAAAAGCAAAACACTTTTCTGAACGAAACATTGCAACAAGAGATGAGTAAAATCGGGTTCTTAGGTGAGACGAAGTCAGCCAATAATCCATTATTCACCATCGATACTGTGAAAATCCGGCAGGCTATTAATTTAGCGGTAAACATTTGGGGGACACAATTGATGACAGGTTCGAGGAAGCGTTTGGCAAAGCAATAATAAGAGCAAAAAAAAGTTGTAAAGATTGACTACCATAAAGTGGCTTGTCGCCTAATGACGAGATATTTGGATACAAAGACGTTGTCAGTCAGGTTTAATGGTACATTGTTTGAAATTTTGGGTCGACATCCACAGATGGTAACAGAATTTGAGCCGGAATATCATCAGCAATCTGAATGTTACAAGGCTTTTGGATCTCCAGTAAAACTGAACGAATGACTCAATTTGGTGTTTGTGTAGTCCGATGTGGTGGAGTACAATGTAGTGGGACACACCTCTGTACCGTTACTGCGTGTCATTCATTTCAAAGTGGATTCTACCACGATTACTGACGAGAAAGTTGGAAACATCTGTCACGTTCACCATGAATTTGCCATGAAAAGAGATCTGCAACAAAATATACCATTCTCCAAAGGGAAAGTCACGGTGAAACTCATTTTCGAAAATGATTGTCTAACGACCTGTAAATGATGTATCCTGTGTACCGAGTCGTCTTACGACAGCGAGGACATGGTTTAAGAGATATGCTGAAATCAGCGTTTCGTTCGGTGGCCCCCGTTTTGAAACCAACGTTGACACGAGGATTGCACGCCTTGAAAGATGCCGCTTTGACGCAGAATTTCTCCAAAATAGCATCATCGACAAACAAAACCCTAAAGAAGATTTCTTGAGAGCAGGCAAAAATGTCTTTCTTCAAGCTAGGCAAAGACATTTTGGGTCGGCGAGAAACTCCTTTAAATGCTCTGGACGCTGTCGAGTCGGGTATTCCTGCTTCCCTGGCACCACAGCAAGGACAAGATTGAAACAGACGATGACGAAGACACCCTTTCAGACGACTTCACCTCCCCTGAACTAGAAAAACTAAAAGAATAAGAACCGTGGGGGACTTAGAAGTGTTTGACTCTTATAAAACACAGAAAGAAAGAAAAAATGATGCACCGAGAGTTTGTCACCTGTTCCAAGTCGGAACTTGATTTGTCTGCCATGCCGCCCATAATGATGACCATGCTAGAATCATAATGGGTAGAATTTCATCCCTTTACCTCTGTCATGGACTCAGGATCGATCCCTGTCAAATTTGAAATTAAAGGAGATCCCGAAGATGACATCAACAAAATCTTTCGCAGTTTCTTGTACTGGAAAGTCAAAGTTCAGGATGCAAATGGAGATCCAATAGACACTTAGCATGTAGCTCCCGTCAACAATTTCATGCATTGCTCGTTCAGCTCAGTGGATTCGTACTTGAATAACAAACTGGTCAGCAGCAACATGGATACTTACCCTTACCGAGCATACCTGGAAAATCTATTGGCGTACGGAAAAGAAGCCAAGAACACCCATCTAAGTCCTTACGTGGTATGGAAACCTGACATGGCAAGTACATTCAATGACACCGATTTGATTACAGACAAAGATCCAAACAACAATGTGGGATTCAACAATCGCGGAAACAACATCAAGGATGAACGTAATTTAGAACTGATGGATCGTTTGTATTTGGACATGTGATTCCAAGAGAAGTATTTGCTGAATGCCGTGAATACCCGCCTGAGACTGAATCTCAGCAGTACCGCTTTCCATATGATGGATGCAACTGATACAAATTACAAATCCAAACTCTATGAAGCCACAATCTACATGCGTCTTGTGGAAGTGTTACATAAAGTAGGAAACGACATCACTCACTTTGAGCAGAACGACCGCCATGCATCAGATACGACGCGTGGAAGTGAAAACCTTCACCATTCCCACTGGTTATCAATCCATGATCAAAGATCATCTGTTCCAAGGACATTTACCCAAACGTTTAATTATTAGTATCGTGAACACTGCAGCCTTCAACGGATACTGCAATAACAATCATTTTAAACTCTCATCATTACTACGTATTCAAGATAGAAGTCAGGAACCAACAACAGTCATTGCACTGCTTACGTCGATTATGCAGTAGGTTATACTTTGTAGGCCTTAGATTTTGTTCCAGACCAAAGCATCGACGATGGACATTTATATCATTTAAAATCCGGACAGTTTACAAAACAACTACCCCGCACGGTGAACGTCCTCCTGTCTGGCGAATTCGATAATACCATAGAAATCAACAGATTGAGAGAAGTCATGCTAGACTACTTGAAGCAATGGAAAACACTTATCCCTCTTTGAATGGTGGAGACTCTTTGGAAACGGAATGGTTGGAGGATACTGCGCAAGCCTTGGCAGACAAAGAGGATATAATGATGAAGTCCAGATGGCCAGAACAAGAGCAGCATTTAGTCTCCTGTTTTGACAAACACCTGGAAGAAACAATTACGGAATTGACCAAGAAAGTTTGCTATGGATGTCAAAACAATCATCCAAGTGAAGTTTAACACGAAAAATGTCTAATCATGAGTCAAGAGGATGTATTGGATGAATATCTAGAGGACGCTAGGGATCTCATCTCAGAAGAAGCAGTGTTGCATCAGTGGTATAAAGACTTAATCATTCTTGCCTTCCATTGACTGCTCTAGAGATCCAGCACATAGAAGTTGTCTTGGACGTTAGTGCGGAGACGAAGCGAAGAAACGGTTACTTGTCAGAGATTTTCAAGCATAACATCAGGATTAAATGGATGACTTATCATTACCTTTGAAACGAACAAGAACAAACCCAAAACAAAATGCATATATAGAAACTTTATAACCTTAACGGCTCGTACACTGCTTCTTGGAAGCGGGTCGTGTGTGCTAAAGATGAACTTCCTCATCGCAAGCCTAAAGACCATCAAGCTTATGTCATCAACACGGACGAGTCTTCTACCAGGAACCCACTGGGTAGCCGTTTCCTTTCCCCAAGATTATTGTGTGGAGTACTTTGATTTGTATAGATTGCTACCTTTGGAATACGACATCCTTGACTTTATAAAAATATGCCCAAACGACACGACTCAATAATGTGAAATTACAAGGCACAAATTCCATGGTGTGTGAACGATGTTGTGTGTATTTTCTTTATCAATGCAGTGTTGGATATCCCTTAGAACATTTAGTGACTTATTTTGATCGTAACTCATCTAGAAACGACGATAAAGTAGATCAATGGTTTTCTGACCGGTATGGCTATATCTTGTCTTTAGCTAAGAAATGTAGTATACAGCAATGGCTTAATGACTTCCCGTCGTATAAATCTGACTTCTCTTCAAAACGTAGTCAGCCTTGTCATACGTTATTTGTTTGAAAAATTGTTACTTTGATTATTTTATTTTAGTTGTTTGAATACAACATGTTGTGTTTTGACAATACGTGTCTGTCGTTTGTTTTCAAAAGATTACACTGACTATACATTCTCGATGAGTTCTCTCATTCCCTCACCATAAAGGTCAGTTACCAGTTACCATGGCGTTGCAACCCAACTAAAATCGTAGGGATATTTTCTATGGCGTCCTCACTTGAGCCATATAACGTGAGGCAGTCTCCAGTCTGACCATCCATTGTTGACTCATCCTCCTTTGAAGATGTGTTTAAAACTAACCAAGCTGAATGAAGCTTACGTGAATTTACATCGTGTCACGTAAAGCCTGATACTCGCGCCTGAATAAATAGAGAATGTCAGGATGTTAAAAGTGACTGAAGACCTGATAGAAGAGTTCTTCAGAGAGGAAATCTAGAAAAAGCAAGAACAGCGGACGGAGAAGTACATACTTCAGAAGCAGCATAGAGAACAGCAACATCAGCAACAGCAGGAGTCAGACAGAGGTTTTGTCTTTCTCTTTCCGAAGAAGCAGACCCTATCCTGTGGGAAAGCCTGCAGCCATACGAGGACGCAATCGTAGAGAATAAAATATTGCTGTAATACCCGAAAAACAAAACGGCGCTTTTCATTGCTACCAAACAATAGGGAAAGAGGTACTAGTCTAATTGCCAAACTATGTGTCTATCTTTGTGTTTGTGTGTATGTTAAAAAAATCGAAGTGTGTCTATAAGCACTTCATTTCTCTGTTTTATGTCAAAATAAGAAGTGTCTATAAGCATTTTTTTCCCTAGCTTGTCAGATAGTGTGTGTGCGTGTTTGTAGTGGGTGATAGTAAGTAAAGAAGTGAACGAGTGTTTGTTTTTTTTTATTTCCGCGCGTTCTATATTATGGATAGTGGAATGTTATTGTAAGTTTTGATGTCAGTGGTATGATTTCATTCACATCCGTGCTTTAGACAGTGTTCGTTAGTCTGGCTACTCATCATTGACCAGTCAACAGTGACAAAAAATAACAGAAATGCTAAATTGATCCAGTTCCAAATGCGTCTTGAGTATGCCAAGCGCCTACCTGACGAGCTAGCCATACAGGCTATATAAGAATCAGCATGAATAGAAGAGGAAAAGGACGACAGGAAAAAGAACAAAGAGAAGGTATAAAGAATCCTGTCTCACGTCATGCTAAGGCCATTGTGTCAGATCAAGCTTGTGGTGAGAACACCTCCACGGCCAGTACCAGCACCACAACCAGTACCAGCACCACAGCCACTACCAGCACCACAGTCTCTACCAACAGTACAAAGACCTGTGGTTCCCCAAACTGAAAACTCGGAGGAGGAGGAGGAGATAAAGATACTTCCTCATCATCATCATTCACAGGTCTGGCGGCGTAGAAGACAGAGGGAACAAGTCTTCACTATCACTGAAAGTAACGACTGCGAGAGTGAAACCAGTCAATCCCCCTCTGAGCTACCAGCCACAATCTTAAATTGGGAGCAGGACTGCAGCCGTTGTTGTGTCTGTGGTGCCCGACCAGCGAGGTGTCGCCATTAGAAAAGGAACAATAGGAGTTCGAAAACAACAGTCCTTATAAGAGCTAACCAGATCTCTAGAAAAGAGACCATTCAAGTTGCCAATTAGCGTGAGCGTGGAGTACTGTGACTATAAGCACCAACTCCTTTACTGACTTGTGTGTGAGTTTGTATGTGTGTGCGTGTGTGTGCGTGTGTGTGCGTGTGTGTTTGTATGCGTTCGCGTACGGTTGTTTGTGTGTTTGTATGTGTTTGTGTGCGTTCATACGTGTGTGTTTGCATGCGTTGGCGTACGTATGTGGATATTATATATGTTCTTTTCCCTTTGTGTTGATAGTAGATAATGGGTTATTTTCTCTCCACTGTGTTGATAGTAGATATTTGTATTCATACGTTCGCGTACGTATGTGGATAGTATGTAATATATTAAGTTTATATAAAGGATGTTTTCCTTCATGTCCATATTTGAAGAATATAAAGCATAGCGTTCGTCATTTGAGCCATTCAACATTGAATATAAAATGGCTTCGAACCACCTAGACAAAATGAAGACGTTGCAAGAAGCAGTCGATCTAGGTATGGTGGAGATGTTGCTCAAACTAAATAATGATAACGTTTATAGTCCCCACCATCTCAAAGTGGAAATGAACAACTTAAAGAAGACGAAGGAAAGACTAAAGACTGTTATTGAAATAGGGAAAGGAGGAGATGGAGGGGGGGGTGGGGTGGATATGAAAAGAATGAGAGACTAGAATAAACAAAATCCATAAACAAAAACTATTTTATTGTGCATTGTTTTATATTGTTTTCTTATGGTCATTTCTAAACATTCATAATGGTGCTAATTCAGGCAATCAAATGAAGCTTGTATAATAATACTATTGTTATACGTTATATTCTCGTTGAAACCGTACATGTAATAAGAGTAAACTATGCTACTCTATGTTTATCTTTACAAGGTCTGGTTTTAGAATGGAGTAAAACAAATTAGACACCATACTGTATTTTCTATAATGGTATAAACATATAACAAGAACAGATACTACCTATAGATGTACAAACATGTAACATCTGTCCATATATACATATATGGGTAGTATATGTCCTCATGTACGCCTACATGTAACATCTGTCCTTATGTACATCTACATGTAACATCTGTCCTTATGTACATCTACATGTAACATCGGTCCTAATCTACATATATAGGTAGCATATGTCCTTATATACATTGATGTGCAGCATCTGTCCTTATATACATCTATAGGTAGCACCTGTCCTTATGTACACCTATATGTAACATATGTCCTTATATACATCGATAGGTAGCATCTGTCATTATGTACATATATATGCAATATCTGTCTGCATGCACATCTTTAGGTAGCATCTGTCCTTATGTACAGATACATGTAACATCTGTCCTTATGTAAACCTATAGATAGCGTCTGTCCTTGAATAAATCTATAAGTAGGATCTGTCCTTACGTACACGTAGTATATTACCTTATGTAAATCTACTTAGAGCATCTTTTCTTACGCACATCTACATATAGCATCGGTCCTTATGTAAATCTATACGTAGCATATGTCCTTATGTACATATGTAGGTAGCATCTGCCCTTACGTCATCTGCATTTAACATCTGTCATTATGGAAATACACGTGTAGCATCTTTCCTTACGGAAATTTATATGTAGCATATGTCCGTGTGTACATCTATAGGTAGTATATGTCTTCACGTACATCTGTATGTAGTATCTGTCCGTAGGTGAATCTATATGTAGCATCTGTCCGTATATAGATCTATAAGTAGCGTCTGTCCTTAAGTAAATCTTCATGCAGCATCTGTCCTTATGTAAATCTACGTATAGCATCTGTCCATACGTACATCCACAGGTAAAATATTTCAACATGTCTAAATGACATATTGTGATGAAAAGTAGAGCAACGACAAAACCAGTATACTGATCGTATATAGTCTTTACGGTTCAACAATAACTACAGACAATAAACCATACTAAAGGGCACTCACACAGATCAGTAAATGAAATGATGACAAAATAACATACATGCATACACACATTATTAAAGTTTCAGACAAATGGGGAGGGGGGTTTGAATAACACAGACATGTCTCGCAATTAGTTATGCATTTATAATAAAGCATATATGCATTTGTCCAAATCCGGTCCACGTGTAGTGAATGAAAATAAAATAACCAAGAAATTACAAGAATGACATATAATTGATATCCGATTTTCACTATCTATCGTTTTACTAGATATTTATTTCCAAACAATGTTAGGTTTTACGTACATACTTGTTCTCTTGTCTACTTGATGAATCTACAGATAGACAAAATGAACTTTTGGCTTGAAAGATATTCACAAATCGTCTATAATTGAGGCCATGTTGATTTAATATGACGGTGGAATTTGTAATTTTCTTATTTTAACACCGAAGATAAGCGACCATTAAAACTCCATAAAAAATAAACATAACGAAGATATATGCAAACCAGGCTGAAAACTCAGAATAACGCATGTTTTCCTCTGAATAATATAATATATACATGTTTCCTTTCATAACTGAAAAATTATGTCAAGAGCAGTACATTCTGCACAAAGCGTATGCATCATAAAATTGCAACAATTTGAAACCGCAATAAATCGATTTAAACAAAGTTTTATTTTATTGCTCGAATGAGGAAGCTTTGAACGTCTCTTCCAGACTGATTACTCGAGGTAATTCTCCAACTACTTGAGAAGAAATGATATGCTTAATTTATGATTCTGCAATATTTGACGACAAAGTACACAATTGTACTGAAGTTTGCATGCAGTTTACAAATACCCTCTCAGATGCTTGTAAATCAGAATAATTATTCCGTTCGAACTACCATTTACACGTGATGATTTCCAGTGAATTGTAGACATTCTATTTGGACCATATATCGATAAGTAGAATATTCCTCTTAGGGATTAATGGTATGATGAAAAGAATACCAGAACCTCGATAGACACAGCCAATGGACTCTCCAAACCATCGTCGCGACTCAATAAGCGAGAGAAGGCGACAATGGAGTATAAGACGGATGTATGAAAGAAGATCTCCAGTACGATAATTCATATGTTAATAAAAAGTAATGATACAATTTTGAAACAACCAATTCTCGCAAAAATCAATTAAAACGGAAAGATGTTATTTCATAAAGCTTATTTAAGGTGAGCAGGGAGATTTTAAAACTTAAAAGTTCAAATAAAGTTCTGAAATATCACCTTTGAATAAACGTATTTGGAAGCTAAGAAAGATCAAAAACGTAACCTGTTTAAACTAGGTATGTTTATAACGCAAGAAAGCTTGTTTTTCTTGCGCTTTCTGCATACTGTGAATCACGTTCCTGCGTAATTTAGATCACTTTTTATGTCACAACAATCTTAACGAGACCTACTGTTGTGACTATATGGTCTTCAACAAAGTAACAAAAAGATGTAAAACCAGAAAGTATAGTATAGCAAACACTTAAATGTTTATCTCTGAGTTACAAAGTAATCATGTAAGAGGAACTTACTGTACTGTGAATTAATTCCCCAATTATCATAAAAGTTATATCACAAGTCGACAAATACATAGTCTGACATTAGCCAATATGAATGCATTTTCAATAATCTCAAACTAATGATTTCGTCCAAAATGTTAATGAGCACTTTGTACTTCCTATGAATAGTGTTAATAAATGAAACCACTCAAATTGTAACTGAACAAAACAGTCACTAAACCCAAGACTAAACTTAAACGATGCATTAAAATTATGCTAATAAGAACCTTATCTGGACCCTAAGAAAAAATAAGAGTAAGAAGTCCAGTCCTTTATCAGTTTGCAATACAAACTAGACATTGACCTCAAAAATCAGTATGCAATGTACTTATAACTAATAAACATGTCAAAGCCCAAGGAAGCATTAGAATTTTCAAAAACAAAACCAAGCTCCTGTACTCAAACCCAAACAAATATATCTTAATAAATGACATTAGTCAGGTAGGCGTAATCTCCTATTCTCAATTAAGGGAAAAGTAAATCACAAAATACAAATTAAATATACATAACACCTACATCCCTATCGACATATTCAGTGTTGATAGTCACACACAATCTCACCCCTTCCCCTTTTGCAATGGCAAATCATTGTCCAATTTGCATTTGTTTTAATACAAATGTGTCCGTAGTACCGATGCATATATATAATACTATACAACTTGCATGTTAGGAGTATACTAGAATTTAAAATTACGGCCAATGTTTGGATCTGAGAAGTATTAGTATGATCCATACCATATTAAGTATAACATGACAATTCAGTATGTGAGATACAGAATTTGAAAGCAAATAGTATCTTTTATTTTGCTATTTAACGGTAATAGAACAATAATATAATATGCTTTTCTAACTATTAAATATGTGAAAGGTATTATGTTCCTGTGTTTCGTTCGATTTAATAATAATAAAAATAATATGGAAATCAATATTTCAAGTACCAAAAAGGCTTAAGGAGTTATAATTCGGGTGTATCATAATGACTCTTTCCCATCGCTTGTTTACACGTACGTGGGAAAACGAACCAGAATTTAAACTTATTTCTTACATAGTTTCTGGTCTGTCTGACGAGTATCGAGGTCCCCACGAATGTCGTTTTGCTTCGTTTGCCCTTTATAATGTCGCACGACATAGACGTCGTCTATAATATGATTAAATTAGCTTGTGCTACTCAAATGCTTTCATGGTGTATCACAAGTTTCCTAGTAAATTTTTTGTTCTTACCGGTGACTGCTTATGAAAAACATTTCTTATAATGTTTTAAAATTGGCGCTAAATCCTACCAAACAAAAAAGATAAATATTAGCCATTATAAACAACTTTACTTTACTTGCAATCTGATTTAACTTGGGGTGTTCCGTAAATTAGTATATAATAATCACAAGGTAAATCCGCACTCGTACTTACCTTTTCATTTGGTACACATGTTAAGTATCCATCACCAACCTGATATAATACAAATATATTTTAGTAATAATCCTTTATTTAGCTACATTACTCTGGACAGAGATATATACATTTAGGCACCACGTTCATCATAACTCATCTGATATATAAAAAAATAGAAGTAACACAATATGCAACTATCCTAATCCTATTTAAATAACGTAAGAAAGCTATATTATTATTATCAAAAAAGGAATGCACCAAGCATTCTGTCACAGCTGAATTGTATTTACTCTATGCTTCAGTGACTCATATGCTCGCATGTTTTAATGAAAGCATAGCAGGTTACGGTATGTAGAAACAATAAGAAAGTGTAGCAATATACTAATTGTATTCTCTTCATGTTTCGCAGTGAATAAACTTCACCAGCTCATACTTTGATCGGTACGAAACCAAAATATAATTATCAGTACCAGTTTCAGAAATAATTTGCTCACCATGTTCCGTCACACCAATTGAAATATAAGTACATTCCACTCTTTTAACAGTTGCATATTATAATATTTGATATTCCGCCATGATAAACATTCGCCTCTATATTAACATTTGTACATATGTCATTTTTTGTATTGTGAAATATAAAGTCCCAAATGTTGTATATTTATCTTTCATGATCATCTACTTAGGAAACTGTTATTATAAACAATTATTGAAGAAATGAAACTACATGCATTAAAGACCAAGAAAAATGATAAAACTGTATTATCTACCATTTTTTAAATAGCATATGATGCTTACTGGACACTTAGAGGACATTTTTGTATTTGCAAATTGTTAACATCGCATTATATAAACAAGATCACGTATAGCTGGATAAAGTTCATTAAAAAGGAATATTCCAGGACTTTTATCTCTCGAGATTACAATTTCAAAAAACAAAAAACAAAAAAAAAATACAAGATTTGGTAGTAGCAATGACTTTGGTCTTGTTAACCACATTCATCCCTAAAAGACTGAACAGATCAAGAAATATGATAGCTCCATAAATATTCAAAAGATTCAATAGAATGAATCGTGTTTTTTGCTTGGAAGAAGTTTTGCCTGTATCATTACGACATAGTTTTAGCAATACTTACTTTTCGTATGTGGCAAGCCTCCAAATACCCACTAGATGCATTCTTTTGAGAAAAAAGGAGAAAACAATGACATTGGTACCGTCCATATCATCAAAAATATCTAGTATTTTGAATGATCTGTATGAAACATCTACGCCGTTGAATTAATTGAACTTGAATTTGTAGTATGTGACATTACTTGCTATCAAGGGAACATCTTTTGCCATTTAATAGTATACAACTGGAATACACTTGAATATTATAAAAGAGGTTATTTCGGTCACAGACGACTAATAGTTTTGAAATGTGAACATTTAGGAATATATTTATACTTTGAAGGGTGCGGGAAAGGTTAATGCTTAATGTTCTAAAAATGATAGATTTAATTATCTTGTCTATGTTTCGCCGAATAAATTGAAACTCCAGGAGAGCACATGATTTTCATTTTTGACGTTATACAGTGAGAAGTTTTCATGTTATTATAACTGTTCTCCTTTTTGCAATAATTACGTATTACACTTTTACAGCGAAATATTGCAGCTATTGGCATTTGGTCATGCAGTATCCATTTTAAAAAATAGCAAAAGCCTCCCCTCTCCCTCACAGTTCTTAACTTGATAAGATCCTTATGAGATGAAGACATATCAAGGTTCGTTTTTCTATCACTAATGTCCAATGCCTGTAGCGTAAGCACGCGTAGTTCAGATTCATCATGGCTTAAAGCGTATTCCATAACATTACACTTTACACGTGACTGAGCCAACAGTTTGACAGAAACCCAAACTAAAACAACTTAAGACTAGTATAAAACAAACAGATGGCAAGTCTGATATCTAGTCTAATGGTTCAATAGATCACTTATTCATGCAGCATTTCAAACCATTATGCTTCATCAGGCACATGACCGCGGTTAAATGAAACACAAGTTTTTTTCAAAAAGTTGTAACTTCCCTCAAATTTGAAATGTTTGAAATGGTTGAGGAACTAGTGGACTGTTTAACATTCAGTTTCAGTAAAATATATGCAATATAATCATCTACATAAAATTCCTATTATACAACATAGCTTAAACACATCATGTCGTAAGCAAAGTATGATCCCCCGTTTTTATTTTATGCGTAATAGATTTCAAAGAGAAAGAAACTAAAACAAGGAAAGACTATCTGCTTAGGATGCAGCCTACCTATCAGGCAATAAAAAGTCGATGTGATATATTACCAACAAAGACATTTTATCGGCGATCGTAATATTTGTCTAACAATTGTTGTACATTCTCGCATATTACAGAGCAATTATCAATTTTAAACAATTACACTTTCAAGAACGTTATGACATTTAGCTTACCCCAGTAAAAGTTCATATATATATATATATATATATATATATATATATATATATATATATATATATATATATATATATATATATATATATATATATATAATACAGTCTAACAATAATCATCATGTTTAGGCACAAAACAAAGTAATGAATATTAACGAAGTTAATTCTAATGCAGTGCTGCTTATTTTAGAAACATGATTTATGCATCCTATCAATAATAATAATAATAATATTTGAACATCATTTCAAAGTGAAGAAAAATCTGTGTATGAGAAACAAAATGTATTACAATAAGTAAAAAGTAAACCAAGGGTCTAAAAGTAACATTGTACAAATAAACTTTAGACTGAAGAAGATTCGTCTTCATTTAAGGATGTAAAATGTGAGTTCAGACAGCATCCTTGTTCCATTTTATTGTAAGCAGCTAGTCATCTTCCTTCTATATAAAGTCAAAGACCACCATTCATGTAAAGTTTTTAAAAAGTCATAGGTTTTATCTAATATGATGACTGAACTTTTGCAAGACATAATGACGTTCGTCTTTGATTATCTAATATTTGCTCAATATTATGCAAAGGTATGACGACAAACGATATATTTCCCTTTGAACATAAAATTATAACACGTTGACAATAGTAATTTATCCCTTCTAACGTGGACAAAATGTATGAAGAACGTCAGTTATTCTTAAAATGCTGTTATGTGCATTGATTCATTTGTGAATATTTCTTTTTTTGTCGTCCTCAATATGAATAACGGACAAGCATGTACATCCATGTTTTACAAGAATGTTCTATAAATTGTACAGCTCTCTGCATTGATACAATACATTTAAGATAAAATAATGTTTTTACCAATACAAATATGCGTTGTTGTCAACTTACGTCGATGGAATCCATGTTACGATATTGCAAATTGTTTGCCTTGCTGATTTGTTTCGATGTTTGTAATCTTAGAACAACGTCAACATATTTCACAGGGTCTGTAATTATAGGAGAGATTACTAATATGTACTGTTTTACAATAGTATACACACAATAGATGGAGAAATATTTTCTCGTTGTATCACTATCCAATTACCGTTTGGTATAATCTTTCATACGAATATTTATCATGTATATTACCCATGAGAAATATCTACACAATTATGCATGGAGTGCGTAAAGTTTCATTAGGTTAGTAAGTTTTTCTTACCATTTGCACTAGACACATGCACATTAATCATAGATTACTGTATTTGTATGGGAAAATATGAATGAGCATTTCTAAGATATACCGCACAACATTATGAGTGCAGTATAGCTATGAAGAAACGAGCTCCTATTTTCCTATACAAATCTTGTAACCATTTTATTATATCTTCATTTTGCCTTTCTGCATAATGCAGAATGACGCAAATAAAACACTCCAAGAAACAAAGTATTACATTTGCTGATCGATTCTAAAGCAAAATACACAAAATCATTGAAACAAATACACAACAGCATTATTCATGCCCAGAAAGCCTTGCGCAACGATCTCCTTTGAACCTGACAGCTCCGGTAGCCTAATGGTTTGAGCGTGCGCCTCGGATGCAGGAGGTTGCGGGTTCTAAACATGGCCAAGTCATACTAAAGAGTTATAAAAGTGGTACTAACAGTTGCGCGGCAAGGCGATCAGCATTAAGAGGTTAGTGTTAGGACTGGTCGGCCTGGCGTTAGGATAATGTGACTGGGTGGGACTTAATGCTACATGTCTGCGGCATGATGCTCCAGTGCTAGACATCACCATAAACGGCCACACTACAGACATCGTAGAGATATGACTGAAAACATGTTAAAGCTATGTTCAAAATCCAAATCAAGCACACAGACCTTTGAAATTGATAGTGGACTGTATGCTAAGTAATTCTTTACAAAAATCTTGTTCTAGTCTTCTTGAAATTTGTAATTTAGAGTCACTTTGTCATATCATTAAGCAGGAGTTGGTTTTAAACATGTCTTAACCACCTATCTATCTATCTATCTTTATATCTATCTATCTATCTATCTATCTATCTATCTATCTATCTATATATATATATATATATATATATATATATATATATATATATATATATATATATATATATATATATATATATATATATATATATATATATATATATATATATATATATATATATATATATCAATATACCTATCTAAACATCTATCTATCTATGTTTCTATATGTATGTCTATCTATCAATTAGAAGCATACTTAACTTCTTAAATCCTCATGGTAGATCCAGCTGACATCATGAAATAACTATATATCGAATAATGCATTCCTTTCATGAAGTAGCACGTCTCGTTCTTCTCAATAACTGAGTTCTTAATGTAGAACTTTTGATCACTGTTCAAACATGTATCTATACTACAACCCAGTAAAGTTGTTTTTCATGCTGTGTTAAATTTAGCTTTGAACTGTCGTCACTAGAATGAATAATTACCTTCATCAAGGAAGTTAAAACCTTGGTCAGTTAATCTTTGAGTAAGCTGCAGCAATATCTATTTCCTTTGAAGGATCAATTGTTGGTGGGGACTTCGTATTATTTTGAATCGGGATGTTCATCGTAAGGTCCCGATATATCCATGAACCAAAGATAATTTATATGTATATTCCACTATATGTACAATTCTTTCAATGAGAGTGGTATGGAAAAGGCATAGCAGATGCACACATTCTATTTATTTCTGTCCTTAGAACGTGATTTATATCAGACACCTACATTGAAAATCTCATCCAAAAGTCTTAAAGATGAGTGTTTTATTTTATTAAAATGAAAAGATAAATACCAATGTATATACATGACATTTTTAAAACGAGAATACTTGACAGAATACTATGCTTACAAAATACATATTATGAAGCAGATCATCCCTAACAGAAAAGCAGAATCAAGCGTTTTATAAAAGGGAATTAAGTACTAATTTATTACAAGAAACTCATATGAAGTTTATTTAGAACGAGCGTTGGAAATACAAATCTTTTTAATGATTATTAGTAACATGGTGTTCAGATGATTTATAATATATAAATAAGTTCTCTATAAAGGAAGAAGAAAATAATTGACAGAAAAGAACGAAACAAACGCCACGACATGAATGTACGAATAATTAAAGTAGTGTCGAGTAGGCGTTTTGCATTATTTTGTTCCCTTTGGGGTCATTCGACATGTCCTTGCCTCAGACCTCCCCATAGCAATTTAGCCAACACACGAGCGTTGCCTGTTGATTACTTTTAATTTTGTCCGTGAGGATAAAAGCATGCCATACACTCTTGACATGTGTGAGTGAGCCAGTCATGGGTGTCGAGTCTACTCCGGATGTCAGTGCCGCGAAGGGTTTCTAGAACGTGCGAAACCCCAGCTTTTGACGCTACTCTTTAATGATTGAATAAATAAATCCAGCAGATGTATTTATGCAGGCAAACAATTGGTAGCTATAAGTACACACAACGATAAGTTTGTTTTATTTGATTTTCTCTGTTTGTAAATCAGTGCTGTTTTTTATTTGTGCTCATAGCTGTCTGTGATTTTTCTTTTCCGCCAGCACTGTCCCAAATTCAACGACACTACTTTTTTATCCTCGATTGCCACCGTGTACAATTTACTGATCGTATTTAGACATGCTTTATACAACTGTAAGCAATTCGGAAAGACTTGTATTCGTGAATGCAGTCACATTGAAATTAATTTGCTAGCATTATCAGAGACAGCAGTTACAATGGATATAGCTCCGACAATAACACCGATTTGTGCACCACAGTGGTTGATGCGGTTATGATTCCAATCACACCAAGACCAACATTTGCTTCAGCGGCAAGACTACAAAGCATCTACGACCAAATACGTTTGTATATTGCAATCAGTTCGGTTTTCTTAGTAATTTCATTTCACAGCTGTTGATACCTTCGATCATTTTTTCACGTCGATGCACAATACACCCACCCACTTCTAATTAGATAATATCTTTTACTGGCACAATTGTCACAGAGTTATAAACAATCCTCTGGAATATTTAAATCTTCGGCGAGTGTGGCTTCTAATTATTGTCTTCCACATTTGTACTTTTGCAAATAATACGAAACGGTGCAAATCTTTATTTTGTACATATGCATTCAACATGCTGACCTCGACCTCGTTGTGCTAAGTTGATATTATCAATGAGCATTCTTCATCACTTTCACTAACTTCGCAGGTAGCTCTTTTGTGTGCCATAATCAAAGCTTTTAATGATTATTCCTATAATCTTCTTGGGAAGTAACAAACCATGTACACTATTTGTTATAAGCACCGCACAAAGAAAAAGGTTTGTTGCCTATATCCATGACTTCCAAGTTGTTTTTTTTAAATCCACGTTGCTAGTGTGTACCTGGTGATATAGTCTACCTAACTATATGTCCCTGGGAGTGTATTAGTTACATTTAGCTTTGAGCCACGTCATTTTCGCTCACACACCAAATATGTTGTGTGATTTTATTCTTCCCTTCACGTGTGAAGTTGTTTTTTCTACCATAACCCTTCGTAACATTTTCTTTTCGGTCCATTATTTTAATCACTCATTGTTAGAGAAATGTTTGTCTCTGCCTATTTTAGCGTAGAGCCACGCAAGTTACTTTGACCAGATATATTATTTTCCAAACCAATCTAGGGTAAACCACATCATGTGCCATCATCCACCAAGAAAGTAGTAATATGCATTCAAAAGGTAAGTTCCATTTATTACATAGTGCAATTGAAACATTCCGGAAAGCGTTTTAGCAGTGTCTTAAAGCCGGCTATTGAATGTCAAAATAGTCACGAAGTGCATGTGAGTGCGGCAGCATACGTGGTTCATTAAAGGATCTGATTTTGTCTGTTCCTGTTTTTGTCTAATGACAGAATGGACCTAACATAATCCGGAAGGTGAATAAATGTGCTTGAAAAATTTATGCAGAAAAATGTAACAAGGTTTCCTTAAGTCCGCCTTAACAAGCGATGCATATTATATATGGCGTGTCTTAGTAACAGTATCACCCTAGGATATTTAAATGCATATTGATATGTAATCAGTTGACGATAAAAGAAGGCATAATATGAATATATGTTTATGGAAAAATATTTTGCGTGAAGAGCTTCATCATTTTTCTTAAACACTGTATAAGATCCTAATCAATTTTCTTAAAACTGCCTTTAATATGCCTTAGAAATATAAACCGGAATACACGTAAATATAATTTCGTGTCATGTTGAAATAATGCATGCATTTATTGTTCCTTGCTAGTCCTTTTAATCATTTGAAATTCTAACTTTTTATTGATACAATCTTGTCATAGGGACAGTATGAAAGCTTGAAGAGGACCAATGTCCAGATGAAAATAAGCATTGTTGTCATGGTGGGCCTATTTCTTCTCGCGCTTTGTACATTTTTGCTGTCATGGTTTTGCATTCTGCCCTGTAAAGGTATGTTATGGGATATCCAGAGTATATATCTGTTTCGTCCGTATATGTGAAGGCACAATAGTTTCTAAGCATAACTCAGGCCTAGACGAATGTCGTATTTTATTTTGAACACTGTATCGCGTCTTTTGAGGCTTTCAAAGAGACTATTTTCGTGACTTGTTTCTGTCTATATGTTAATTTAAAATTTTCATGCCAACAGTATATTGCGTACTTATTGGATATATAACTGTTTCATATTTTAGGATGGTAGTCAAATAGTTTCGCATATTGACTTCTTCCTTTTCTTCTTGTTTTCAGACCCAGGGTATCCAAATCGTAAGTGTCATATAAAAATACCATTGAAATTTAATTCATAATATTAATAATACCCTACATCATAGTCTTCTTCCCACTGAACAGTGTATTACCATGGCCAATATAAGCTAATATATACCAGTACACACACCAGTACACATAAATACTGCTTCATATCAATCACATTCATCTCAAAAAAGCAATACATGGCAACTTACGTGATTAAGAATTTTAATATCATATTTAGAGGAGATAAATAATTTGAAATTATAAAATGAAGCCCGTATGTCCTTAAAGTAAGAAAACATATTGATAATTAAATTCAAGTTCAAATGGACATCAATTATAAATAGGTTCATGACGGTTTTCAGTCAATTAATGTATTATATATTAACTTCAGATAACATCTGGACCAATCTCAGTAGTATAGCAAACAACAATTATTAGCACAAAACTTGGGTCAGATATTTTTGAATATTTTTATTTCTTCTTCTTCATCTTGTTTTTTCAGACCCAGAGTGTCCTAATTGCAAGTTTACTATGAAATACCATTGGAATTTAATTCATAATATTAACAATATCCCACACGATATTCCTCCTACAATTCAACAGCGTATTACAATGGCCGATATAAACTAATGAATACCAGTGCACACGAATACGGCTTCATATCAATCAGATTCATATCACAACAAGCAATATATGGCAGCTTAGGGATTAAGAGGTTTAATATCATATTAAGAGGAGACCAATTACTTGCATTTATAAAAAGAGGCCGGAATAATTAAATCCTAATGAACATCAAGTATAAATCGGTTCCTTAAATTTTTCAGTCAATTAATGTATTATATATCAACTTCGGATAACATCTGGAACAATCTCAGTAGCTATAGCAAACAATAGTTATTAATAAAACATTGGTAATTAGCTTGTTTGCATTTGTAGACGTATGTAATGAGTTTTGATTACTATCAACCTCATTATCCTTTCAGTGGAAACCACACACTTAAGTTTGTCCTTGTTGCCTATTAATGCATAGGTCTCAGTTTTTATTTCTTTTCGGAGAAGGAGGTACACAGGGACATATATAACGCTTTACGTTAACTGATAAGTAAAGCTACTCGAATACAGCACAACTGCATTTCACTCAGCAAAATTTTTGTTCTTATATTCACTATAATCATTTTTCTGATAACTATGCTTTGATCGATATTAAGTTATGTGACATTTAAAATTGCATCATTATTCGCTTTCATCTTTAACTTCAGTGTTTGCTTGCCCTTTGAAATACACGTTCTCCTTGGGTGAAACTGCTTCTATCACCTGTGTTCTGCCAAGGCTTGTCAACTACACTAGCCTTGATGCTGATCAACACAAAACCAGAGTCTTAAATCAAGACAAAAGTTTAATGCAAGTCGATGACGTGTATCAGCAAGACTCCGTAAGCACTGACACAGGAAGAATATCAACCAGGGTTACAGGATCACAGAAATATATAGCTATTTTGATTAACATAGATGGCACACATTGCGATGATCGCGGATATATATTGATTAATATTTCTGGTGGATTAGTTTTGACCATGGTGCTTGAAGTTGCAGGTAATAATATGCATTTTTGTGTTATTTGTCATGGTATTAGCAAGAGTAATCAATGTCTTTGTTTCACTCTGGGAAAATCTAATGTCTTTTATGGAACGATCCAACGAAATATTTCCATTGCTGTGGACGGTATTTGCTTCTAGATTTCGCTTACATTTATTTATTCATTTTCATGAATTGTGATATTTGTCTACCTGAACAAGATTCGCGAACGAGTTATAAAAAGAAAGCAAACAAATAAGTTTGCTTACGATGTTCCTTTAAAATATAATAAAATATAATTGCATTAACATCTGGATCACGCTGACTGAACTTTGTTTTAATGCCATCGTACAAATATGAGTAAATTACAAAAAGAATAACTCGCAAATAAAAATATGACTATATGTAATGTAATCAAGCAAAATACACTTCGCTTCTTATCATTAGGGATGTAAAACAATCAAGAAAGAATAATTGCTTTTCTTACTATAACACAAAGTAATACAGTGCATGTTAATCGTTACAGATCGAAGATAACCTTTCAAATTATTAGACGAGATGTGAAATCAAGGCTTTGTAAAATATCATATATAATTTAGAAGTTGATTTAATGTTTCTACAGAACTAGCGTTCCTTAAAATTCCTATGATTGTACAAGAACATGGTTCTGGTGGTGGATTTGCCGAAAGATTCAACTTAACTTTGATTTGCATCGTTGAAAACATCGGCTGCAAGAAACAAGAGATATTTCTATGCTTACGTGACAGGAACACAACCACCGATTGCAGAAAGATATCATTGGGCACTGACATCAACGAGAGCTATGCATGCTCCTTGGCATGGATCGAGTTTAATATATCACGTGATTCAACGGTATATCCTTCTATTGTGGATACAACTATAAACATTATAATAAAACGGTTCTCGTGTTCCGAAAATAAATACAATTATTTGTTATCTCAGGTGGGTATAAAGATTTCAAACTTTATATAAAAACTTTGTTCTTGATTGCACACGTCTTATATCCCCTTAATAATCGAACCATATTAATGTATTATTCCGTCGTCAAAATGTTTGTTTTTTCTATCGAGCAGTGAAAAGCAGAGATACTCTATAAAACTATGACGTTTGAAGGTGACGGTCTTGTGCGTGAATTATATTTTTATATTAAAGTTTCTCCAAAGCTTGGATATTAATAAATTTTGTATTTCATTGTTTCTGAAGAGCAACCATAGATATATGCAATATTTGCTAACCTTCATGCATTATTACTCTCGCTCTATTAATTTATTCTTGTTATAGCTTATGAATTTCCATCTTATTATTTGCCAATAACGTGCAATTGATCTGCATTCAAACCCCAATTTCTTTATTTCGAGACAGGATATGTATGCACTGTTACTTTCCCCTCTAGAGACAACAAGGAGATACTTTCAGAAACGTATTCGAACCGATAATTTATTGAGACTAATTTATTTGATTCCATATTTTGTACTTGAAAAACCGCTCAAATGTAAAGTTGTAAATGTCAATTTAACTTTCAACACTAATATAATCTATCAAATGACCTGCGTTTAAACGAATGAAATCGATGCATACTATAACTTATATTGGAAACATACAACACTGTTTCTCAGCCAGAAAGTAAGGTGATGAAAAGGATATTATTGGATATTGTATAACTCTCAAATGCAATATATTATCATGATATGTACTATTTATAACAAATTTAGGTAACTTTTGCGAAGAATATAATGAACGGTGTGTGCGGCAACACCCACTAGGTGGACGATTCTACATTGAATGAGGTTCAAAAGAAAAAGAGACCCTGGGAAGTTCTTTGCCAAGAGAAAATGGGTTTTAAACATTATCCCGGTGAGTGCTATGGCGAGTACGAATATCCATAACACAAATACGAAATTTTCTGTTGAACAAATGACAATTGTCCATTATCATTATCGTCGGAAGAGGTGACAACAACTGAAACGGTTTTGTTTGTCTCACACCAGCAACTGGTTCAGGAAATTAAAATATCTTGTTTATTTCATTATTTTTCTCACTTGACAAACAAATGCAACAGTGATAGATAAACATACCATAAAATATGATCTTTCCAGTTTATTGTAAACTATGTTTCAGTTTTCCTTTCTTATACTTGTTATTAGAGAATCATACATTTTTATGTTTTCACTTTACGCTATTGCAGAAATAAATTGGTATGTAAAATCTTTTGATTTGAAAATAGACACTGGCTTTTTGTTTTTCCGCAAAATATTATACAGAATCTGTTTTTTAGGTAACACGAAGCGTTTTGGTAAAGTTAATGGAATAACGTATAAGAATATGTTGACCTGTATTTGTGTGTGGGCAACATATCTTGACCTGTTTGTACTAATGATGCACCAAAAAGGGATAACAACAGAATGGATACGAGTAAAATAACGTTTGAAAGACACAAGTATAATCTTAACAGTCTATAAAGTATTGAGTCCTAACTCGTAATGCCTTGAAGGAAAATAGCTGCATTGGGAGACATTTGTCTTCACATTATATATTGAAAAGTAATATATTTTTAAGTGCCGCCTTTAAATTATGTGTTTCAGACGTATCATTATGGTTGTTTTTTCATTTGTGTTCTTTTTATTATTGTAAGTAGTTACGTAGCTGGGGAGGTTTGGAAGCAGATTTATAACCTTGAGTTAGGTATAGCAAAACAATATGACAAAGATGCGCGAGAAAAATGTAATTGTATCCAATACATTAGAACATCTTTAACATGACTAGCTCGTTTCTGCATTTGATTCAGCATTGAAACGGTTATAATAGGGCTCAAAATGCATAAAATGCAAATTGAACTAACACTGAATATTTCATGAAAAACAAATTATAAAACAAAGGGAACAATACATGAAATATCGATGTTTGATAATAAAAGTGTTTTTCCAACCATATTTTGTACTCGGTTTCAATAAAACGTTTTGTTTCTGTTTGTTTTGTTTGGGTCTCGGGTCGGAAAAAGAATGACAGGGAATAGCTGAGAGTCAGTAACATCTACAAATGGGAAAAACAATCACGTTCTCTTGCGATCAAATGCACACTTACACATGAAACATAAGAGAAATGGAACACTTGAGCGAATACTAGAATACACCTACTTACTAACATACCAGCAGACAAATCCTTAGTATTATATAAAATACACACTCACAACAGAGCAGAATATGGAGATAACCAAGTATCGCTCACATATTCGTATGGATACTCACACTTCCTTATCAATAAAGAAACCAGCAAGCAATATTGCAAGCAAGCAATGAGTAGAAGGCTACAATATACATACATATATACCTACAAACATACATACATACATACATACATACATTCATACATACATACATACATGCATACATGCATATATACATACCAACCTACCTACCTACCTACATACATGCATTCATACATACATACATACATACATACATACATACATACATACATACATACATACATACATACATATACATGCATGCATGTAGGAACCTATATGACACTTCCATTTGAATGGAACAGCCAAGGATGACAGTTGGGAAAAAAAGAAAACAAAAATGATTCAAGCAAATCAATAACAAAGTGTCAAAGTAGAATATAAACTAGTTTTAAAATTTAAATATTAACACACTGTAAGAAGTAAGAATTTATAAAAGCGAAACAAATACCCTTTAAAGAATATGAATTTAAAGATAAATAAAATTATATTGAAAATGATAAAACATGTCACAATCTGAATGATTGTAAAGAAAACAAAACTTACAAATATTAGAACAACTTATACACGCTTCTTTGTCTCCTCACTGGATCTGTGTGTGTGATGGTATATAAGTGTATATGTGTTGTGTTAATAATAATAATGATAATAATAATAATAATAGCGAAAAATCACGGCATTTTTATTTTCAGTTACATTTGATATATTTTAGTACTAGAGGACTCGCGATAAAGTATAAATCGTTTCCGAAAAATCCAGTTTTTTACGTTAGTATCTTGCTTTTAATATCTTAGAGGAAATCGGTTCTTCTACTTCTTCTGCTCCTGAAATCTCTTCTTGTTCATATATTGCTCATCCTTTACTTTCGTTTGGTCGTTTGAACACACCACATATTCTGCTTGACATTATACCGGAACATGGTTTGTCGATAGAGATAACAGGTTCCTATTATCAGACACTATCGACATTCTTGTGGTTCATTTCCCATTCTCAAGACAGATATGACGATGTCTTTTATGTCCAACGTAGTGTCTAGTTTCCTAAACAGGTCGGTTTGACAAACGTGCCTCTTCCGAATCGCTACCGAAAATCACTCATAAGAAGTCCGATCCTCTGTTCCATCTATACATATTGAACGTCAAAGTGTGACGAAACAATATCAACAACTTTTTTTGGATTTCTATACAGAGAGAGAGAGAGAGAGAGAGAGAGAATGAGAGAGAGACTACATCCAAGGAAACGCTAGAATCCATTTACCAAATGCTATCATGAAACGATCACATAAAGCTCTATCAAAAATCGGTGAGCGAAGCTACCGTGATGATGAAGACGTTTCATGTTGACCGACACATGCAGCTCCTTGTACATCCATCAATCCGTACGCATCTTTACGATGACAAACAGAGCCGCGCTCGGTCAATCGTGTATTTTTGTGAAAGAAAGACATACAATTATTATTCAAATATAGTCACATTTAAAGACATTAGGAGAGAATTGTTAAAAATAAATACACAAATAGTCCACGTGTAGTTTTGAAAGGGACAATTTACATTTAATATAATTTGAACAAAAAGATTAAAGTACCATGGACATCGTTCGTTTTGCTTTTTCAAATAACCAATACTAGTAAACTACTGAAACGGGTTTCGAATGATAATTCACTTGCAAATACGCTCACAGATATATTATAGAATACAATGACGCTTACAGATATATTACATTAAAATAACAATCAAAGAGATAACTTTCCATGCGTTTACATATTTGTCTATAAATAATGGAGGAAAAATAGTCGCTTCATTCATTTTCTTTATATTTTACTTCTATGAACAGTTGAGGATTCTCCTTTTTTAATATTGATTTTGTAGGACCTATTCATGGTGCTTAACAGGTAAAAGCTAGACTAAAATCAAAACAAAAACATAATCAAAATACAAAGATACACACAAACAACATGCTACATAAAATTAACAGAAATAAGACAGATCATACCCTTTCAGTTGCAGATAACTGATAGAAGATAAAAAATTGTACAATCACATATGATCTAATACTCTTAATTTTCTTTGTTTGATGACTTTCATATGTGGTAACGTTCATATCAACCATACATGTTCACCGACTACTTCGGTTACGAGAGTTACTATCTACCATCTGTGTTACCTACAGAGGTTGCCTGTACATTCTTCAAAACTTGAGTTAATTTCCCTAGATGTTTTCTATTATTCTTTTGTTTTGTTTTTATTTTTATTAAAATATTAAATATAAAAAAGAAATTCAATAATCATAAAGCAATTGTTAAGTTTTGACCTATCATATATCCCTAAACTGATTTATGTCCATAGAATCAACTAACTATTCAAATAAATCACATCGAATGCTATAATGCTCTCTGCATTTCTTTATCTCCTACCATCGGTGCATTGCCTTCGTGATTTATACTTCATATGAAAGGTTTACCTCATGATATCAGACTTCCTGGTCGATAATTCTGGAGTAAGTTGAGATGTAATTAACACGTGAAGAGGGAAGAAGATATTGCATAGATTTCACCATAACCCATTGTAGAATAATCTTTCTTAGAGGAGGTTGATTGTTCTTGTTGTTGTTGTTGTGGGTTTTAACGCCATTTTTCAGCACCCGATAGGTTATACATGGCGGCTATTATTAATGGTAGAGGAAGAACCCGGGAAAACCCAGTAAGGAACCACCGACCCACAAGAAGCTACTGGCAAACGTTCTTACAAACCCACAATTGCCGAATCCGAGCCTAAAACTCACGCAGAGGTGAAATGACATTGATCCGTAACGGAGAGCGCTTTAGACCACAACATATTTTGATTCAGAGACCCAGTATTTCCATACGTGTTTCTTTCTTGCTATTCTCATCTCTTAGTGTGTACTGCAAAGAGATGGAAAATATGAAAATGACGATGTTAATAGAATAAATTATATAAGTGACGAGGTTAATGATAACTCTTCCAAATAAAGTATATGATAACTCTAGGTGCTTTCAGCAACATTAAGGCAACTAATACGACGTTCCAATGTGATTCAATGTAAATTCACAAAGAAATTATTGACATCGATACAAATAGACCACAGGCCATTTCATGCCTACGGATATGTTTTAATATATTGCAAAATTTAGGTTCTTGAGTAAAGTAATTGCAACACATCAACTAACGCAGTGCTCTTTGTCGCAATTAAATGTATATTGTGGAAAAGCTTCATCACCAGTTCCCTCACCTGCATAAATCAAGGCAATATATTGCTTACCCTTTTCCTTAAAAAAATTAAGGTAGTAGTGGGACAATTATCTACACCTTCATAGTATATTTACAATAGAACTGTATCAATAAGGTAATATGATCAGGTGATGTTGATGCTTATACAGCCATTACAACTTAATTGTCGTATGCAGAAAAGCAACGATCCGACAACAGTTAAACAGTGAGTAAATTACTTGTATAAAGTAAGATATCTTGCATGTTATCATCGAAGTCGAAACCGAAAAGAAGCGTTGTCCACAATGTTTACATAATACTTCTAATAGATTCATAATCATGTCAAGTTGTATACTCAACGTTTTCTTTTGTGTGTATTATGTGTTTTCTTTCTCTCTGTTTTGTTAGTTTGCTTTGCTCAACGAGATTCAATAGCGCCTAGGCTAGTTAAAAAATAGCTTGCTTTACACTATTCATTGTCACTTTCTGCATGTATCTTTGTCAATTGCTGACACATTTGAACCCTTACTGGCATATCTCTCTCTGTCTCCTTGTCTCCCTTTCACACACACACACACACACACACACACACACATGCTATGTTGTATATATGTATGTATATTTTGGTATGTAGTTTTCTGACTTCGAGAAAAATATCATATACCAATGTTGTTTGGCAATGAGGACCACTTATGGTCTCAAAGAAACAATTATTCGACATGTTAATAAAGTAGTCGTGTGTAGCGTTACAAATCGAAACAATGTGTATACCTAAAAAAATAATGAAATAATTGTATGTATTCTATTTTCATCCAGGTCGATCAATTTTGAAAAAGAGTTAAACCAGACATATCGAGAACAAAAGAAAATGTTCATGCTGTACGGTTAAGAAATTTAGGATAGCAATCAGCATTTAACCAAGCGCTAACACAATAGACATATCTGTTCTACATATATATAAAAACTTGTTTTAATGCTCAAACGAAACCGTGCTAGATTTAGAGAGTTAGAAGACTATACTGTGTCAACGGTCATTGATGGAGACCTGAAGTAATTTATGCTATAACTTTTAGAGAGGTCTCATAAAGCAAGTGACATTGATGGGTAAAATTTAAAGCTTAAGTTTTAGAATTGGCATATCTAGTGTATAGGTCTCCGTACATGGACTAAGACATGCATGCATTCATCCATTCATCCATCCATCCATACATACATAGTGATATACATACATGCATACATACATACATACATACATACAGACACTGCTCCGGTGGCCTAGTGGTTAGAGCGTCCGCCTCGGATACGGGAGGTCGTGGGTTCGATCCCCGGCCGAGTCATACCAAAGAATTACAAAAATGGTACTAACAGCTGCCTCGCTTGGCGCTCAGCATTAAGAGGTTAGTGTTAGGACTGGTCGGCCCGGTGTCAGGATAATGTGACTGAGTGGGACATCATGCTACATGTCTGCGGCATGATGCCCCAGTGCTAGACATCACTATAAACTGCCACATTGCAGACATCGTAGCGATATGACTGAACAATTGTTAAAGCTACGTTAAAAATCAAAATCACATCACATCACAACACATACATACATACATACATACATACATACATACATACATACATTCATACATGCATACATACATACATACTTACATACATGCATACATACCTTATGAACAGAAACAAAGGCAAATGAATAAAATGAATATAAAACATAGACCTTCATCTGAACAGGTTTGTTGTGCACGATCGTGCTTTTCAAACATACACTCCCATGACCTCTAATTTGGGGTTTATGTCACCTTTTGTTTCTCAGCTCAAAAATAAATAAAAGAAGCGCTTTATTTGGCTCCTTGATCAAAAATGTTCACAGCAAATTAGACAAAGAAGGATTAATTCATTTTAAATGTTGTGTCTTTATTGCATTATAAACCTGACATATTTGATAGTTTGTACGTTGTGTCTTTATTACAATGAAAACCTCCCATATTTGATGGTTTCAATCGTAAATCAACTAGAAATTGATGGCCGACAAAAAATAGATAGAATGTGATATTGTGGTCATAATCATCAAAATGTGTTTTTTTTTCTTCAAATTCTAACTTGTAAGATTGTTTAAACTTATTTCTGAAATATAAAATATCAAACAATCCCATAAGCGTGTACGGTAAAGTAATATATTGGTCCACTGTTAAACGTCAGCTCTTCAAAATGGGTGATAGAGAAATTCATATCTTTTAAAAGACATCATCAGAGTCCGGGTATACAATAATTCTCCGCCTGGAGTTGGGCTCTTTGTCATATAGCAATGAATAAAGGTTTTCTTCCTTGTCGCAATAAATGAAGTTGCTAAAATAACTCAGAATAATCAGGTATTTTCCCTTCCTCTTTAGCAGAACGTTTGATCGAAAGTTTGAAACTATGTACGCCAGAAATCATAACCAGAATGAAAACCATGGATTAGTTACTTGACATTTGTATCTTGCATACTGTATTTTAATTTCATCTCTGGTATTCAATATTTGGAATCACATTTGTTCACACTTAATTGTCAAGAAATATATCCAAAAGTATCCGCCTCTCATGGTACACGTGCAAGACATTTTCAAGTCTAGATACCTAGCTCAAATGCAGCACATCAAAAATCAAAACTTCAAGGAAACCCCCAACAACAGAACATATTAATTTATAGAACAAGTCAGTTGAATGAGCTATTAGATTTACCGTTGCCCATTACTCGTTTACCATGCAGTATTCACACATATATCGAAAATGTATACCCGAAATGTGTGGCAGGTTTGACATATAAGCATATTCCCTTCACTGGTATTGCTTAATATCTATTTCTTCAAAACTTTGGGGTCTTTTCAAAATGACTTTGGTGCGATCTGGTCAACTCGTGTCAAGATCACGCAGTTGTAGAGAAATGGATTAGTTACATCTATATTGATGGTTACTTGGGAACCAACCATTTTTTTTCATGGTGGGGTCATGGGATTTTACTTTCACGATATGATATTTATCTTTCTCTTTTATTTCAATACAGTTTATTGATTAAACTAATGGTTATCGATCGATTAAACGGTTACTTCTACTGATGCGTAGAAGTTTGTTAGAATATTATGTTGATGGCGGGTCTTTGCTTATACGTACGTATGAAAGTCGAGGAAAACTAAATACAGGCAACAACAATTGGATTACGATGTTGCAAGGCGAAGGATGTGTATGCAAATACTAAATGATTTCATACAAGGCCAGAAATATATATGTTTACCACTATGTCACTTCTACATACAGTTGAGAATTCTCTTTGATCGATATTGACTCTGGCGTTAAATGGGTAAAAGCTAGAAAAATATCACAAACAAAAACTATATTTAAACAATAAAACACAAGATACACACAAAAAAATGTTTCATAAAATTAACTGAAATAAAATAGACTGAACCATGTCAGTTGCACAGATTACGGATAGAATAGACAAATAATATAGTCACATATGATCTAATACTCTTAATTTTCTTTATTTGATGACTTTCATATGTGGTAAACTTCATGCCATGGTGAAACATGTTCACCAACGGTAAACAAAACTACTTCGGTTACGAGAGTTGTTATCCATCTGTGTTACCTACAGAGCTTGCCTGCAAATTCTTCACAACTTAAGTTATATTCTCTATATGTTTTCTATTTTTCCTTTATTTTTGCTTTATTGTAACGACAATGCAAATATAACAATCAAAATTCATTAACTTTGGACCCGCCATGTACCCCTAAACTGGTTTATAGCGTCGAGTAACCTTTCAAATAAATCACATCGAATGATATAGCGCTCTCTGCTTTTTTATATCTCCTACCATCTGTGTTATGACTTCGTGATTTGTACTTTATATGAAAAGTTTACCTCATGACACCAGACTTCCTGGTCGATAATTATGGAGTCAGTTGAGATATGATTAACACATGAAGAGGGAAGATAATATTGTCCAGATTTCACAATAATCCGTTGTAGAATAATCCTTCTTATAATAGTTTGACTCAGAGTTCCAAACGCGTTTCTTTGTTGCTATTCTCGTCTCTTTTTGTGTGCTGCTGCAAAGAGCTGGAAATTGAATGAAAATGATGATGTTAACAAACATAATAATATCAGTGAGGAAGTTAATGAATACTCTTCCAATTAAAAACTACGTTCACTTCAGGTGCTTTCAAAGACGCTACGGCAACTATAACGACGTTACAATGTGATTCAATACATATATACAAACATACACACATACATACATACATACATACATACATACATACATACATACATACACAATTTATGAACAAAAAGAAAGCCAAATAAATGAATTAAATAAAGAACCTAGACCATTATCTAAACTGGTATGATGTGCACGACTGTGAATTGCAAACATACACTCCCATGACCTCTATTTTACGTTTTACGTCCCATCTTGTTTGTCAGTTCAACAATAACTGAAGTACTTTCTTTCTCTCCTTGATAACATTGTTTCACAACATACACGTTAGACCATCTCTGGTATTCGATATTTGGAATAATATTTGTTCACACTTAATTGTCAAGACATATATGAAAATATCTCCCTCTCAAGGATTGGCTAAATCATGCAGGACATTATCAAGTCTAGATAACTAGCACTGACGCTGTACATATGACATTAAAACTTCAAGGACACCGCAAACAATAGAACATTTTAATTTACAGAGCATTTGTCAGTTGAGTGAGATAATATTAGATTTACCGTTGAACATTACTGTTTTACTAAGAAGTGTTGACCCAAATATCGAAAATGTCCACCCGAAATGTTCGTCAAGTTTAACACATAAGCACATTCCCTCACACGACCCTTTCCTGCTATTTCTTAATATATCTTTTCTTTAATCTTTGTTTTATTCTCCGATGATTTTGGCGCGGTCTAATCAACTAGTGTCCAATCTATGCAGTCATAGAGAAATGTATTAGTTACGACAATACTGTCGGTCACTTTGGGGACCGACCGTTTAATTTTCATGGTGGGGCTTTGGGAATTTCTTTCAAGATAGGATAATAATGAGCGCTTTGTATAGCGCCTAATCTTTAGAAGCTCTAAGCGCTTTACAACATTACACAACACCTATAAGATAAAAAACATATAATAATATTATTACAAAAACAAACACCATGAAATTAGAAAATCATTAAAAAATAAAAAAAACATGCTGAGAATATTTCAGGTAGGAAACATTATTAGGTCATTAGGTTTGTTCTTGCAGTCGAAATAAGTGAGTTTTGAGAGCCCTCTTGAATCTGATCGCTGTGTCTTTGTCTCTAAGTTCAGTGGACAATTCATTCCACGTTGCTCGGCCCTGGTATCCAAAAGAACGCTGTCCATATGACTTTGTTTTCATAGTGGGAATAATGAGTATACGATTGTCAAAAGAGGAGCGTAAGTATCTTGCTGGTGAGTACACTTGGGTGAGGTCGGATAGGTATGTTGGACTAGAGTCCGACAGTGAAACGTAGCACAGAGAACAAATTTTGTGTTTGATTCTGGATCGAATGGATAGCCAGTGTAGAGTACAGAGCAGCGGGGAGGTGGGCTCTGATCGTGGTACATAATTATTTCAATACATTTTATTCTTTCAACTACATTGATTAATTAAATTAGTTCTTTTTCTAGAAATTAAGGAAATGACTATTTTTCATCCTGTTTGTAAGCTGGAATCTACTTTTCAATAAATCTAAGCCCTTCAGCTTCATAAGTTAAATGGTTAGTCCATTAAGGATATATCTTACCCTAAAATGAACAGATGTGTTTCAAGATCCCTATGACTCAGCATGATGGGCTTGGTTGGGGTCACACGTCACCTGTGAGAGTGTCAATACAGCTATATTATCCGTGAAAATAGTTTTCGACACCCACTTAGGTGACGAACGGCTTAACATAAAATCACGTACTTGAATATGTTATGCTTGCTTGTATTGAACAAATTGTTGTTGTGATAAGAGGAAATCTTTAACGACACTACAGCAGGTGGTAGGTTTATGGTACGTTTTTGGGTTCTGTCATAATGCAACTTTTATTTTTTCTGAATAAATGGTATTTGAAATGAGTGCTGATATTGCTACGAATATCAAACTAACCCATATGTCTGTACGGTAACGTGATGAATGGGTCCAATGTTAAACGTTATCTCTTCAAAAGGTGTGAGAGAGAATATTTATTGTTTTATTAGTCATCGTCGGATTAGGGACATGCAGTTTCCATCTGGAGTTCTGCTCTTTGGGATATAGCCCTGGATGTACGGTTTCTTCCTTGTCGTAAAAATGACGTGGGTTCAATTGCTCAAGATAATTCTGGATGTTCTCTTCCCCTTCAGCAGAACGTTTGACCGCAGTTTCCAAATTATATCCGTCTAAAATCATGATCAGACTGAAAACTATGGATTACCTACTTGCAATTAGTATCTTGCATACTGTGTTTAACTTGTTATTTGGTATTCGATATTTGGAATGATGTTTGTTACATTTAATTGACAATAAATATCTCCGATTATCACAGTCAGGTTATGTATGCACGTGCAGGACATTTTCAAGTCTGGATATCACGCACTTACGCTGTATCCCATACATCAAAACGGCAAGGAAACCCCATCTAAGGAGCTTATCAATTTATAGAACATGTCAGTTGAAAAAGATAATATTATAGTTGACATTACCCTTTACACCTTTAAAAATGAAGTATTTACAAAATATGGAAAATGTCCACCCTACATTTTTGCTAAAAAATGACATATTTGTACATTCACTCACATGCCTATTTCTATCATTGCTAAAACTGATTTCTTCTAAAACCGTGTTTTATTCTCAAATGACTTTGGTGCAGTCAGATTTATAGAACTTCATAGAGTAATTGAGAAGTTACTACTATACCGATGTGACTTGGGGACCGACCATTTTATTTACATGGTGGGGTCATGGAGATGTAATTCGAGATAGGATACTTGCTTTTCCTTTCAATTCAATAGATTGTATTGTTTCAACTATTATGATGGATTATATTAGTTTATTTTCTCCGAAATCAGAGCAAAATATTTTTTCGTCCTGTTAATAGGTCGGAATATAGTTTTCATGTAAATCCAAAATCCTCCCACTTCGAAAATTAAATGGTCGGTCCATCAAGGATATGTCCTTCCCCAAACTGAGCAAATATGTTTAAAGACCACTTTGACTATCGTGATACTATATGACTGGGTCGGACTTCCACCTGTGGGAGTTTCAGTACAGCTATATTATCTATATAAAATGGTTTGGACACTTGCATATGTGACGAACGGCTTAAAATAAAACCACGTACTTGAATTTTAAGCGTTCATGTGATGAATCATTTATTATAGTTATAAAACAAAATCTTTAATTAACTAGGGCACAAGACGTGGTTAACTGGAGGTACGTTGATGGGTATGGCCATAATGCAAATTTCGTTTATTTATTTTAATACATGGTATTTGAAATGAATGCTAATTTGGAAATGAATTTGTATTACGTGAAAGGTTAAAACACTGTGTATTTTTGAACACACAAGGTAACATAAATCAATCAAGCTGTAATTTGCTATAGGCCGAGAGGAAAATTACTAAGACAATGCACATGTTTTAGGTGGATGCGCGGTTCAACCTGATTTTCAGTGCATGTTCATGTGCCTCACATTGCAGCAGTGCCAACTGAGGCTAATAGTTAATCACGTGCAAGTGTAGCAGGCCTATACGTGTGTGACCCAAGGACAGATTCAGGAGCGCAATGAAAGCGCATACCCACCCACGAAAAAATTGAACGCCAAACAGCTGGAACAATTCCTATATAGTATATTTTCTTGATGGTTTGATCATTAAAAGTAAGCCCCTGTAACGTTTAAAATGCTACAGTTTCGTGGGGATGGCTACGTCTATTCCACAAACTCCTTGCCTAGTTGTTTACCTACATGCCCTCCTCGCACCCCGCACCCCGCACCCCTCACGCACTCGACGATGCAAAATGATCTTTCTGGATTCACTATTGTGAGTTCCATTATGATTAATATGTATCCGAGAATAAACATTTGCACATGAGCAGTGGCTAAACCCGTGTTTGCACTCATTCAGCATGGACCTCTACAACTGGAGCTCTTCAGCCTGGTGAACCATGCTCATCCTGTGATATTCTCCCTCAGTTCTGAAGACACGTTAGGATCTTCCCATGCAGACCTACCTGCTGAGGCTGATAGTCGATCTGCTACTGATAACAATGAACAATGTCACAGGGGACACGTTGATAGATAGATGAGATTTTGACACTGAAAGAAAACAAAAAAAGAAAAAACATCCGGAGAAACTGACATTCATTAATCACACCATGAACATCATAATTCATGTCCCATGATAAATGATATATCTAAACAATTCTTCAAAATAACCGTGACTGTGAGAAGTGCATTTATGTATTGCAAGAAGTTGAGATATATTTTCTTCGGTAGACCTAAGTCCATACAATACGATGAGTGCGATAAACGACACTTAAATTATTAGGATCATATTGAGGAGGGGTAACTTGAGCAAGTTCATGACGTCCTACACCAACAAACACCTGTCGAAAAACATTTAGTTGGCGTTATGACGACATATCACGTTCCACTTGATTTAGTTACGCGTTGGCAAAGGCGAAGTATCTTGTGGTCTTTGTCGATGCTTTCAGTTTAGTTAATAACAATTTAACTATTGACTTCAAATAAATATTTTAGTTTGAATGGTGTCTAAAACAAAGTTCTCCGGTATTGCACGGAAAATGCAATTTTTAAGTTGTGAGACCTTGAAAACAAATCCCATTTTAACGCTTGAGTAAAAAAAAATACGCTTCAACCGAAATGAACGTCACCTTGTTAAACGTACGTTTGTGGGTCGAAATCTATTGGTAATGGTCCTTATTCTACAACAGCAACGGTCATCAAACTCGGCGTGACGCTCGACAATTTCACACGTCAGCTATATTCCACATCATGTAACTGTTGACAATTCGTGTGGCCACCTTAATCGGGCTCCCAATGTAGTGATTTCAATTTGCCTGCTAGGATTTTCAAATATACTTCTAAATGTAAATAAACTATAACTCTCGTATTGGAGATATTAGCAATGTTGTTTTCAAAAGAAGATACTGTACACTGGACGTTTTCTTACCATAATGTGTTTATATAAAGGATTCAGATAATTTAAATCTACTTTTGATAAAACATAGTGATATACTGCTAATTTTTTATTGAATGCATACATTCCACTGCTTAAGTATAATATTTCCACATGTTGTCAGTTGTATTTTCAGACCAGAATTGACATTGATTCGGTGACGGATTCAGATATATTAATAAAGGTATGGATCAATTCAAACTGGTTCTGAACAGAAAGATCAGATTCATAATCTGGTCTCTTGACATCAAAAATGTCCTCACGAATGATAGAATTCGCTGTTAATCTTTAAATGGAAATTTGAGCCACAACCGATGGTATATTGGTATATATACAAGACAATATTCAATATGCTAGTAATTTTCAACTTCAAAATTTTAGACCCGTATATATGACAAGACCAAATTATTTCCATTTATTCACATGTGTATGTTCATACTGGGTCCACGCGAAAATCAACTTAATCGTATTACATCATCATATTTCACTGTGTTTTTACACAATAAGTTAACTGGAACCAGCAATGTCCTGCCCGAGCACTTTTGTTTATTGAGGGATTGGGTTTATTTACTTGTTATTTTGGTTTTGTTTGGGATTGGGGGGGGGGGGGCGGTGAAATCTGGAGATCCAATTCATCAATCGAATAGATTCAGAACTTCCCACAAACACCATTTCAACATTTACCTTTAGACCCAAAATAAGCTGTAACGCACCTGATATTCATGCAACACGTCATCCATTGGCGGACACCAAATACACCATGGGTGAAATGAATAAAAGAATCTCTGAACTGCTGAGCCTAAACCCACACATAAAATAATTACAGTGCAGATTTTAAAAGTCTCATCATCCGTTAAAAGGAATCAAATTTGGCTTTGTGTCAGAAGCTCTACGCACAACTCTGTCATGCCTTTCCATTCATCTATGTAACGGTGAAGTGGATGGTCAAATAAACGACAGATCAGGCCGTATGTTTATGGGGAAACTGTGCCGAAAGACAAAGGTCTCCTTAAAAAGCACCAGAATATAGACTCTTAGCTTGATTTTGTTTGCTTTGGTCTTTTACATTAAAATCGAGACAATTTTGGAGTAATGCCCGGTGCACGTGCCAATGAATACATCACGGTAGCAGACTCAGACTGGTCCTATCCTAGGATTTTAACCCGCACCGTTTTGTTGGTAGCGAGTCTGGTACGCTAACCACTAAGCCACCGTGGTTTAGGAAGCTTTAATGAGACGTTTGAGATGGAAAAGATCACATAGATGTAATTTAGCAATTTAAAACAAGAAAAAAAAGGTCCACTTCAGGAGTGTTCTTTATTGCCTAAACATAATAATAATCACTATTGCTGATAAACATATTTTGTGTTTTCTTTTTCTAGGTAATCTGTTTTTGTACGGTTTATGAAAATGAAACTTAAATATCTCTCTCTCATCATTTTACTGTCTGATGGCCCATATATATATATATATATATATATATATATATATATATATATATATATATATATATATATATATATATATATATATATAAAATTTATTGAAAACGGCTTAAATTCAAAACATTTTTTCAACGTTCCGGTTTAAGCTAGCTCTTTGTCAAGAGACAAAGCAAATAAACAAACAAAAATAAACCACACAAACATACGAAAATAATGGACTCCTACATGTTAAAATCACTAGGGACAAAATCTACAAAAGCTTTTACCAACTGTAGACTCTTTGTTTGTTTTCTGCGTCTATGAAACTTAAATCTTGAAGCCTACCCTTCAGTCTTGTGTGATAGCCTCTTAGAATCTTTGTGTTTGTGTATGCGCTGCTACCATTTTCTCTTCTCTCACTGTTATGTTAATCTCCGCATTAACTTTCCACTTTCCATGATCGCAGTCGAACTGTCAAATCCCAATGTCACCATATTATAAACTTTGTTGCAAGCGAGGCACTCTATACCACTATTTCCGAAAGGGCCATCGTGAAATTTCTCAATAATTATAATTGTATCTGTTCTAGCTATTTTGCAACCGTGTCGCAATTATAATTATTGTCTTAAATAGACTAATAAAGGTTTTGCTCATTATTTTGTATCCGCATTCATCCGCTCAGTCTATTTGCCAAAAGCATAGTCTTCGAAGCTCCAACAGTTTTGTCGTTCAAACTCAAACGATAAAATCTGTATTTCTATTGCTGGGTACCCGAGTGACCGAGTGGTCTAAAGCGCTCTCCGTTACCGATCACTGCCATCTCACCTCTGTCTGCGTGGGTTCGAATCTCGGATTCTGCTAATGTGGGTATGTGAGAAAGCTAGCCAGTAGCTTCTCGTGGGTCGGTGGTTCTTTCCGGGGTTTTCCAGGGTTCTTCCTCCACCATTAATACTGGCCGCCGTGTATAGCCTATCGTGTGCTGAAAAATGGCGTTAAGCCCTACTACAACAACAAAAACATTTCTATTGCTGAATGACCCTTATTGTTTGTTACAGATGTTGCTTGCTAAAAATATAATACATGTATGTATGTATGTATGTATGCATGTATGTATGCATGCATGCATGGATGCATGTATGTATGTATGTATGCATGTATGTATGTATGTATCTACGTATGTATCTATGTATGTATCTTTGTATGTATGTATGTTTGTTTGTATTTCATTGATGTATTCATGTATATAGAGGATCTCATACATGCATACATACATACATACATACATACATACATACATACATACATACATACATACTTACATACATACATACATACATACATACATACATACATACATACATACATACATACCACATCGTTATCTTCGGAAGACGAATGTTGTTGTAAATTTTGTAAACGATTAGTTGCAGAATCATGTACATAATATATTTAATTTCATGTTCATGCCAATCAACTTGCTTCAGTTTAGCATTTTGGGCTTTTTCTAATGTGTTCGTATACGAATGTTGCACATAGCATGAAAATTCATTATAATACAAAGGCTTTCCCGCTCACTAAAAAATTTATAATAACAACAAACGTGAATATATATATATATATATATATATATATATATATATATATATATATATATATATATATATATATATATATATATATATATATATATATATATATATATATATATATATATATATATATATATATATATATATATATATATATATATATATATATATATATATATTATCGAGAGAGATAAAAAGAGAGATATATTCTACTAAGTGTTAAGTGATCGCAAAGGATTTGTGGTGATTCCGGTCATTTCTTTTATTAATATATAATGTCTAGTTATATCATGTTCATTCTGATTTTAGTGATGAGAATAATGACGATGATGATATTATCAATCACATTGTCATCATCATTTACAAATTCTCATTTACAAATACATCAGATGTTAAGACTTTATCTAATCACGCGTCTATAATATATATAAGTAGTGATGTGGGCCACAATAGCATCAATGGGAATGTCCATACAAAACCCCCTTGGGCCGCTATAGCGTCAACATTTATAGCGTCAATGGGAATATCTATACAATTCCCCCTATGCCACTATAGCGTCAAAATGTACCCTGTGGCACTATAGCACGTTGAAGATAGGTTGGGTTTTGTACAGGGTCTATAAGAATGGAAACAGGTAGGGTGACGACCTTAAAAAGGGCACTTTTTTATTAACACAATTCCGTTAACTTAGAGGGCGTCTCACGGACCTTCTTCTCTTCCTCAATCTTCGTCTGACCTCTGGACCGTAGATTAAGACTATTATCAGACAGCATTGTCTCTCCACATATATACTGCATTTCCAAAGAGCCGAATTAGTCATCTGGGTCATAGCCCACGATGATTTGACATCATAGGATAGGCCGGGGTGAACAGCATCGACAATAGGAGGGTAGACGATTATATGTTAGTCCACATCTCGTAAACAGAACAAGTGAAGGGATTGAAGTGAACCGGAGTTATTTATAGTGAAAGAGTGGATCGAAACGGATCGAATTCTTTCGCCATTTCTGACAAGCGTTATAAAATTCAGTCACAGTGCTGAGTCCTGTCTCCCAATAAGAAGAGAGCTACTTGTGACGTCATATTCCCTATATAGGTACATTAGCTTCTCTGCGAGTGAATCTGTGTTAAAGAGTTAGAACATGATGGAAACTACGAAAACGATGAATTGGAAAGAGGAGTGATGGCATAGCAGCCGGTACCAAAGCAAACACGCGTCTAATTCCAGAAGAGGCCAATTTTAATTCGGATTTAGTGGATTTTCTCTCTTTTTCGCAAGAATTCGTTCTGGTACCAGCGCATTCGCCACCTTCTCCTGCTTTACTAAAAGTCGAGGGGTTTAAACATAGAAAGAAGAATTGGAAAATAATTGAAACAGCAGAAAGAAGCAGAACAAGCTGTTCTCCGTCAACAGCAACAGCGAGATGAAGAAGTGACAAGAAGTAAACGACAGGAAGAAGAAAAAGAAGCAGAGAAGAAACAAGTTCTAAGAGAGAAGGAGGACAGTGAAAGTCAAACTGTGACGTTACTCTTAGGCATTTAAGGAGTTTGAAATAAATGTATCAGACTTTTTCAATACGACCCAACAAAAAAAGTACTTCACGAGCTTAACAGTCCAACCCCGTCACTAAGCATGAGATACCTACCCTAGTATTTCTACCAAACCATCGATATGAGCAGGTCCAGAACTATGCCTTGGCCGTGGCAAACGCTTAAGGCAGTTAAAGCCGATTATTTCCCGGTCCTAAGTTTGTTTCTTAAAAATAAAAAACACACACCTTTTCAGTGCCACTCACTACACTCAAAAAGAGATAGTATTCATTTTGCCATTACCAATTAAAACTCAAAATCCCTTTTTGCCCCGTGATGGACTTATGTGAGTGCATAAGTGAAGGTCCTTATTCTAAAACATCGTAACATTGAGACACATACGTTTTTATTTCTGGTATATTCTGGTACAAATTTACAATCCAGTTCACAACACAACACTTCAAAAAGTTCATAGTCTTCTTCTGTGTCTTTGTTCACTCTCCTTCTTTTTAATTTCACATGTTTTTCCTTCTCCTCTTCCTCACTTTCGTCTCCTCTGATTTACTTCTTGACGTGTCTGGGTTCTTCCTTTTTGGGAGAGTACCTCTTCTTCTTGTTCGGAACCCCTCTCTTCGACCTGTTGTTTCTTAGGTCTGGCTGAAGACCAACGTCCATTCTCTTGACAATGACACCTGTCTTTTCGACGGTCTGGACATTCTGAAGACCAATGCCCTTTCTTTTGACAGATATAGCATGTATCTCGACTTCTATCTCGAAAGGAGGGAGTGTAGTATGTCAGCTTGTCTGAAGAACACCAATGTATGACATATCGCTAAGATCTGATCAGAAGTTCGACACTGACCCTTTATATGGGTAGACACTGGTCTGACATGAAAATAAATAGTACAATGGCGTTTTAAATGTAGTCATTTGACTTTTTGTACTTAAGATGAAACGATCGCATAATTTCGTGGAGAAAAGAAAAGAAAGCAAAATACAGACATTTGACCTATCTCCTCGCACAGTAGCTGAAGTCTTAGCTCAAATCCATGCCAGCGATTTTGAAGCTGATATGAGTGAGCCAGAATCCAGGCCCAGAGAGTCTGCACCAAACCAAAGTCCACCATCACTAGTAAACCCTGAAAAGTACTACAGATATGAGAGACGGATAAACGCTCTTCTAGAATTTAGAACCACGGCCTACAAGTACACGGTGAAGTTTAAAAATTTTAAGTCAGACGTACCGCTGGAGAATGCAGAACAGTTCATCGCGGATGTATGGAATTCTGTATTAACCATATTGAAACAATAATGTCATGCCAAAGACGACGATCGCTTGACACTTTTCATTGATCATGACACTCCCAAGTCCCCCGTTTGGATTGAGTTTAGCAGCTCATCAGAACTGACACCTTCCAAAATCATCAACAAAATTGAACACGTACGATAATCCAACGACAAGTTTCACATCACCGATGGAAAAGCGACCCTGAACATTGCCCATGTTTCTCTTTCCAAAAGGACATGACGCAAAAAGGTGTTAATGGTGGACGACCTTCGCAACATCAAGCGCAGCCTCGTCCAAATTAACAACCCTCAAGACCAGATGCGTATAGCCCGTGCCATTGTGGTGGAACGAACGAAAAAGACAAGAACGACACGGCAGATTGGAAAAGAACCTGGAAAACGATGCAACAATCGGATTGACCGAGCCAAACAACGAGGAGACGCAGAAATCCTCTTACAGCAAACGGGGATATCTAAAGACACACTGTGTGGCATTCCTGTAATGAAAAATAGCAAGACGTCGTAGCTCCACGCTACACCTTGAAAGTACACCCTAAAGAAGCGCGCGGCCTCTGTTGTTTCGTGGCAAATCTTGTGAAGACGGAAAATGCATTCACGTCTATCATCACAATGAACATTTCGATGCCATTACCAGTATCACTGGATTCCTGGGATTCAGCTATTATTGTAAGAAATGTAACTATGGCTATAATAATCGAGAGCAACACAAGCATAGTGGATCGAAATGCTCAGGATGTTTGGCCTCTAAACCCTCTCTAGACGAAGGACAAGAACGAGTGCATTGCCCAGCCTGCCTGCGCACTTTTAACAACCCTATCTGTTACCGTCAAAATTTGAAAACGCAAGGTTCACTGCAAAAAGGTGCTTGTCAACTGCTGAGATTGTGCCCTATTTGTGGATAAGGCATACGTACCAATAATGCCGAGGCGTAGGTATGTTCAGGAATGCTACGTTCAAAAATACCATTCCAATTATCAAGGGGAAGCTGATCAGAAGAAAGGCAATTACATCTTTTTCGATTTCAACTGCATGCAAGCGACTGACATTCACATTCCTAATTTCTGCATGGCTCATCGAGCGTGCGATAATTGTATCCACGAGCCTATCTTTAGTCATTACCTTCACTGCAGCAAAAGTCCTGGAGGACGTGAAAAAATATTTCGGGTACCTAACACGCTTGCCGATTTCGCCCAATGGATCTTAGACCCCATTCACGATGCGTGGAGCCAAAAGGATATAGAACGTTACAGAGATTGCCATCGCTATGCCACGGTGATGGCTCACATTTTCTCGGGATGCGATGGGCAATTTCTTCTCAGATACTATTCGGAACAAAGCACTGAACGTCCTAAAGTTAAGTTTAACGGAGCCAGAATCATTTTCATGCAAGTGGGGCAAGCGCAGTTTAAAGTCTCGATAAGTTACATGGCCATGCCTTTGAGCCAAATGCATAAAACGTTTGGAATGTTAGAAATGGCCAAATGCTATTTTCCGCACTTGTTCATTACCGTAACTTATTCAGTAGATGGCTGGGACTTATAAAACCATCAGATCGTGTACGAGTTTAACGGGTGCTTATTTCACGGATGTCCCATCTGTTACCCTCAACGTGACACCAGAAATCAGTTTTTACAACGAACCATGGAAGACTTGTACCAGGCCACTAGTCAGTTGTGCTTGGAGTTAGAACAGCAAGGATACCAAGTGGTGGAAATGTGGGAACACGGGTACGGTCATCGTTTGAAAGCCGGTCCCGAGTTTGTACGGAAAACGAACGAATGAGATCTGTTTGCTGTACCAAGCCGACGAGGAGAAAGGAGGAGAATTCATATACTTGGACGTGTGTTTGTGTTTCCATGCTCGCGTAAAATTGTACGAAGCGATAGCACTGTTATGAGCTTGTTGCCTGATTTTGACACGGACAATTGCATCTTCATTCATCGGCAGGGTCAACGTCACACTGTCATCGAAAGAGATCTTTTAGGAATCTGGATGGACGAGCTCCACAACGACAAGATTCTAAGTTTTGCTAGTGACGGTCACACAAGTTACGGTCACGAATACCGGGAACGACAAGGAGAAGTACACAAGTGTAATGAGAAAGGATTGACTTTCAATGATTGCACCAGTCAGTTGGTGAACTTCAGTGTGCCGAAAGAAGCCTTGCAGTCTGGAAAGGATCGAGATTTTAAAGTGGAAACCTACCAGTCGCTCAAGATTGTACGTTTAGCCAAAAACTAAATCGACAGTCGGCGTTTGGAAAAAGTGTATAACATCGTGAATCATAAGCGAGTATGGCTTCCCAACCACGTCACCTTATCTTACGGACACATTGGTATACACAACATGATTCCAAGAAAATAGCCATCAACAAGAAGGATGACTTTGACACAGCGAGAATCGAGTGAGATACCTACATTGAACTCCAAGTTCAAATCATACAATTTTTCTCTCTTCTTGCCTGGATATTGTAATTGTGCCAGTCGATTGGAAACGTTTCAAAAGTGGTCCAACGAGAGGGAAAGATTACCTACTGAGAATGGTTTAGCTAGAACAGGATTTGTCCACTTGGGAACTGAGACTGGATCGGGATACAAAGTACAATGTTTCAGTTGTGGTCTTAGGTTGCATATGGATCGATGTATCTATAAAGATTCAGCTATTCTGGAATATACTCGATGGTCTCCGCACTGTCCTTACATTTATATGACCTTTCCATCCAGAAAACTACGGTACTGGTATGACGGTACATTAAAGACTGTAGTAGCATTGTCCAGGAAGAGGGGAAGGAAGACTTCCAAAACTAGGCAGAAAAAAGAACAATGTACAAGCTCGAGATTTCATTACGAATGGTATAAAAAGGGTAACAATCCAAGACCAAAAGTTCATTGTGACTACCAAAACCAAGCGAGAAAGATTAATACTTTCTAACAGCAAGTATCAAGCGACAGCAAACTCAAGTGCGATGCTGTGCCTTGAGATTGATGTCGTAAGATGTGACCACAGCGATTCAGTATCACATCATGGGAACTTTACTATGACTACTACTACCATACATGCCAAGGAAATTGACGATGTTCGTGTCAAACCTGATGGGTGCAAAAGCGATGCCACCAGTTATATAGTTGATTTTCATTGTCAATGTCATTCTCCACGCGAAACCATGCGGCTACAACCCTATTGATATCATCCAACCCTGAGCAAACTTCTGTGGATTTCACCGTACCCTCATCTAAGTGGGCCCGTGAAAGGAGAATATTCGTTCCCTGTGCGTTTGCCTGAATACTGCGACGTTGAAAGTCGACTCAAATCTTCCAAGGAAAATGGTCTAAATATCTGGGAGCACCTACACCCGTAAATTTGCTAGAGCCAGATTTATCTACATGGACGAAGGGGATAAAGTCAAGTGTTTCAGTTAAGGTGTGTCACTTTACCAGTGGGAACAGAAAGATTCCGCTTACTTGGAACATGTTCGATGGTCTCCACACTGTCACTGCCTACCTTTAGTGGGACTTTAGTAATCTTGGAATGGATGCTTTACACGAGAACGTTCTTGGTTTGCCTGTGGAGTTGAAAGAACGCATTTACCGAAAGTTGGTCAAAATACGAGTCCAACGCAAAGTACAATTGCATCCTTTACGTCACCATTGTGGGAACCACTGGTACCTGAACGGTATTAGAGGACTGACTCATGTGAAAGCTTTCCAATGTTCAGATATTGATGAATTACGTGAGATTCATACATTTTTGGATGCCACTCATTCTTCATACAGTGTGAGTAAAATACGCCGAATGTCAAAGGACTAGTTAGAGGATTACCACACACCTTTACACCAACAAATCATTGTTCAAGTGGACACATCTATACGACGTGTGGTGTGTGATTTAGTGAATAAACATTCTTGAACGGAATTGAAATAAAACCGAGTCTGTTCAAAACGTACACTTATTACCTTACACCAAAAGGGGATACACAAACTAGCTACTATATGCCACTACCTTTACCATTCGTGATACAACATATTCCGTGGAAGGAAATCAATGAAAATATTCAAACTGTAGAGGATTACCAACACTAATTACGAGAACAGTGTCCATTGAATTGGGGTCACCGTGTGGTGCGTGTCTTAGTAAACCAGAAGTGAAAAAAGAAAAGAAGACCAAACCATCCCATTACCACCACCTCCTCTAACCTTCAGCTACCCCTTGGACAGCAGTCTGGAATTATGGATAACCAGTTTTACCTAACGTTATTAAGGGACAATTCCATGGAGGTGTTTCTCGACAACATAATGTGCTGTTTCAAGGCCAGATTATATCAGGCAATCCAATTGAATCACGTAGCCCATTTGCAAGTGTCCTTGGTGGAAATAATTTACGCTATACAAATCCAAAACATCACTAAAAAGCAAAACACTTTACTGAACGAAACATTGCAAAAAGACATAAGTAAAATCAGATTCTTAGGTGAGATAAAGTCAGCCAACAATACATTATTCACCATCGATACAGTGAAAATCCGGCAGGCTATTAATTTAGCGGAAAACATTTGGGGACACAATTGCTGACAGGTTCGAGGAAGCGTTTCGCAAAGACCTAACAAGAGCCAAACAAATTGTAAAGATTGAGTACCATAAAGTGGCTTATCGCCTAATGATGAGATATCAGGATACGAAAACGTTGTCAATCAGGTTTGATGGTACATTGTGTGAAATGTTGGGTCCACATCCATATATGATAATATAATTTGAGCCCGAATATCATCAGCAATCTGAATTGTTACAAAGCTTTTTGATATCCAGTAGAACTGAACGATGGACTCAATTTGGTGTTTGTGTAGTCCGATGTGGTGGAGTACAATGTAGTGGAACACACCTCTGTACCGCAACCGCGTGTCATTCATTTCAAAGTGGATTCTACCACGATTACTGACGAGAAAGTTGGAAACATCGGTCACGTTCACCGAGAGGTTGCCATAAAAGAAAATCTGCAACAAAATATTCCATTTCCAAAGGGAAAGTCACGGTGAAACTCATTTTCGAAAATGATTGTCTAACGACCTGTGAGTGATGTATCCTGTGTACCAATTAGTCGCTCGACAGCGAGGACATAGTTTCGAGATATGCTGAAAACAGCCTTTCGTTCGGTGGCCCCCGTTTTGAAACCAATGGTGACACGAAGGATTGCACGCCTTAAAAGATGCCGCTTTGACGCAAGGCTAAGAATTTCTCCAAAATAGCATCATCGACAAACAAAACCCTAAAGAAGATTTCTTGAGAGCAGGCAAAAATGTATTTCTTCAAGCTAGGCAAAAACATTCTGTGTCGATGAGAAACTCCTTTAAATTCTCTGGACGCTGTCGAGCCGGGTATTCCTGCTTCCCTGGCACCACAGCAAGGACAAGGTTGAAACAGACGATGACGAAAACATCCTTCCAGAGGACTTCACCTCCCCTGAGCTAGAAAGATGAACCGTGGGGGACACAGACAGAAAGAAACAAATGATGCACCGAGAGTCTTTCACCTGTTCCAAGTCGGAACTGGATTTGTTTGCCATGCCGCCCATAATCATGACCATGCAAAAATCCCAATGGGTAGAATTTCATCCCGTTACCTCTGTCAAGACTCAAGATCGATCCCAGTGAAGTTTGAAATTAAAGGAGATCCCGAAGATGACATCAAAAATTATTTCGCAGTTACTTGTACTTGAAAGTCAAAGTTCAAGATGCAAATGGAGATCCAATAGACACGATCCAATAGACACTGAGAATGTAGCTGCCGTCAACAATTTCATGCATTCATCGTTTAGCTCATTGGATTTGTACTTGAATAACAAACTGGTCAGCAGCAACATGGATACTTACCCTTACCGAGCATACCAGGAAAATCTCTTGACGTACGGAAAAGAAGCCAAGATCACCCATCTGAATCATTGTGTGATATGTAACCTGATACGGCTAGCACAGTCAATGACACCTATCTGATTACAGACAAAGATCCAAACAACAATGTGGGATTCAACAACCGGCGAAACAACATCAAGGATGAACGTAATTTAGAACTGATGGATCGTTTGCATTTGGACATGTGATTCCAAGAGAAGTATTTGCTGAACGCCGTGATTACCCGACTGAGACTGAACACAGCAGTACCGCTTTCCATATGATGGATGCAACTGATAAAAATTGCAAATCCAAACTCCAGGAAGCCAAAATCTACCTGCGTTGCGTAGAAGTGTTACATAAAGTGGGAAACGACATCACTCACACTTTGAGCAGAACGACCGCCAAGTGAAAACCTTCACCATTCCCACTGGTTATCAATCCATGATCGGAGATCATCTGTCCCAAGGACAGTTACCCAAACGTGTAATCATTAGTACCGTGAACAATGGAGCCTTAAACGGATACCGCAATAAAAATCCTTTCAATTTTCATCACTACTAGGTATCCAAGATCGAAGTCAGTCGACATGGCAAGACCTTGTGTACCAGACCTTTTGAACCTGACTTTGAGAAGAAAAATTACTAAAGGTCGTACCTGTCCCTGTACGAAGCCACCGGACAGTAGGAACGAACACCAGTCATGGCATTGCGTACGTCGATTATACAGGAGGATATAATATATGGGCTTTTGAGTTTGCTCCAGACCAAAGTGTGGACGATGGACATTTATATCATATAAAATCATATCCGATTCGTGTGGAACTTCAGTTTGCAAAACATCTACCCCGCACGGTGAACGTCCTCCTGTATGGAGAAATCGATAATACCATATAAATCAACAGATTGAGAGAAGTCATTCTAGACTATGGAAGACACATCTTTTTTTGAGTGGTTGGAGGATACTGTGACAGACAAAGATAATATAATGATGAAGTCCACATGGCCAGAACAAAAACAGCATTTAGTCTCCTGTTTTGACAAAGACCTGGCAGAAATAATTACAGAAATGACCAAGAAAGATTGCTATGAATGTCAAAACAATCATTCTAGCCAAATTTAACACGAAAAATGTCTGATGATGTGTCAAGAGGATGTATTGGACGAATATTTAGAGGAAGCTTGGGGTCACATCTCAGAAGAAGCAGTGTTGCATCAGTGGTATAAACACTTGCGTAATCATTCTTGCCCTCCATTGACTGCTCTAGAGATCCAGCACATCGAAGCTCTCTTGGATGTTAGCTCGGAGACGAAGCGAAGAAACGGTTAGTTGTCGTAGATTTTCAAGCAAGAAATAAGGATTGAATTGATGACTTATCATCACCTTTGAAACAAACAAGAAAACAAAAACCAAAACAAAATGCATACCTGGGGACCTTATAACCTTTTTAACAACAACTCGTACACTGCTTCTTGGAAGCGGGTCGTGTGTGCTAAAGATGAATTTCCTCATCGCAAACTTAAAGACCATTAAGCTTATGTCATCAACACGGACGATTCATCTTCCAGGAACCCACTAGGTAGCCGTTTCCTTTCCCCACGATGATTGTGTAGAATACTTTGATTTGTATAGATTGCTACCTTTGGAAGACGACATCATTGACTTTATAAGAAGAAATGCCCAAACGACACGACTCAATAATGTGAAACTTCAAGGCACAAATTCAATTGTTTTATCAATGCAGTGTTGGATATTCCTTAGAACATTTAATAACTTATTTTAATCGTAACTCATCTAGTCTAGAAACGACGATAAAGGTTTTCTGACCGGTATAGCTATCTCTTGTCTTTAGCAAGGAAACGTAGTATAGAGCAATGGCTTAATGACTTCCCTTCGTAGAAATCTAACTTCACTTCAAAACGTCGTCAACCTTGTCATAAGTAGTTTGTTTGAAAAAATTATTAGTTTGATTATTTTATTGTTTGTTGTTTGAATCAAAAATGTTGTGTTTTGAAAATATGTGCTGTTGTTTGTTTACAAAAGAAAACACTGACTATACATTCTCTTTGACTTCTCTCATTCCCTCACCATAAAGGTCAGTTACCAGTTACCATGGCGTTCCAACCCAACTAAAATCGTAGGGATATTTTCTATGGCGTCCACACTTCAGCCATATAACGCGAGGCAGTCTCCAGTCTGACCATCCATTGTTGACTCATCCTCCTATGAAGATGTGTTCAAAACTAACCAAGCTGAATGACGCTTACGTGAATTCACATCGCGCCTGAATAGAATGGCAAGATGTTGAAAGTGACTGAAGACCTGATAGAAGAACTCTTCAGAGAAGAAATCTAGAAAAACCAAGAACAGTGGATGGAGAAGTACAGACTTCAGAAGCAGCATAGAGAACAGCAAAATCAGCAATAGCAGGAGTCAGACAGAGGTTTTGTGAACTTTCGCGTAGACACGAAGAAGCAGACCCTTTCTTGTGGGAAAGCCTGCAGCTAGACGGAGACGCAATAGTAGACAATAAAAGATTGCCCTAATACCCGAAAACCAAAACGGCACTTTTCATTGCTACCGAACAATAGGGAAAGAGATAATAGTGTGATTGCCAAACTATGTGTATGTTAAAAATGTAGAAGCGAGTCTATAAGCACTTCATTTCTCTCTTTTATGTCAAACTTAGTGTATATAAGCATTTCTTTTCCCTAGCTTATCAGATAGTGTGTGTGCGTGTGTGTGTGTTTGTAGTGGGTGATAGTAAGTACAAAAGTGAGTGAGTGTTTCTTTGAAGTCCGCGCGTTCTATGTTATGGATAGTGGAGTGTTCTGATGTTTTGATGTCAGTGGTATGTTTTCCTTCACATCGGTGCTTCAAATATATAGAGCGAAGTGTTTGTTAGTCTCGCTACTCAGCATTGACCAGTCAACAGTAACAAAATAAATAACAAAATGCTAAATTGATCGAGTTATAAATGCGTCTGGAGTATACCAGGCGCCCACTTGACGAGCTGGCCATACAGGCTATATAAGAATCAGCATGGATAGTAGAGGACGAGGACGACAGGAAAAAGAAAAAAAGAAAAGGAATAAAGAATCTTGCAACATGCTAAGGCCACTGTGTCAGGTCAAGCTTGAGGTGGCAACACCTCCACGGCCAGTACCAGCACCACATCCAGTAACAGCACAACAGCGACTACCAGCCCACAGTCTCTACCACCAGTACCATGACCTGTGGTTCCACAGACTGAAAACTCGGAGGAGCAGATAAAGATACTTCCTCATCACCATCATTCACAGGTCTGGCAGCATAAAAGACAGAGGGAACAAGTCTTCACTATCACTGAAAGTAACGATTGCGAGAGTGAAACCAGTCAATCCCCCTCTGAGCTACCAGCCACAGTCTTAAATTGGGAACAGGACTGCAGCCGTTGTTGTGTCGGTGGTGCCTGACCAGAGAGGTGTCGCCATTAGAAAAGGAACAATAGGAGTTAGAAAACAACAGTCTTGGCTAGCCAGATCTCTAGAAAAGAGACTATTCAAGTTGCCAGTTAGGGTGAGTGTGGAGTACTGTGACTATAAGCACTAACCCTTTTAGTGAAGTGTGTGTGAGTGAGTTGTATGTGTGTGCGTGTGTGTGCGTGTGTGTGTTTGCATGCGTTCGCGTACGTTTGCTTGTGTGTTTGTATGTGTTTGTGTGCGTTTGGACGTGTGTGTGTGTGTGCTTGTATGCGTTGGCGTACGTATGTGGATAGTATATATGTTTTTTTCCCTTTGTGTTGATAGTAGATAAAGGGTTATTTTCTCTCCACTGTGTTGATAATAGATATTTTGTTTGCATGCGCTCGCGTCCGTATGTGGATATTATATAATATATGAAGTTGGTATAAGGGATGTTTTTCTTCACGTCCATATTTGAAGAATATAAAGCAGATCGTTCGTCATTTGAGCCATTCAACATTGAATATAAAATGGCTTCGAACCACATAGACAAAATAAAGACGTTGCCAGAAGCAGTAGATCTGGGTATGGTGGAAGAGATGTTGTTCAGACTAAATAAGGATTACTTTTATAGTCCCTACCATCTCAAAATGGAAATCAACAACTTAAAGAAGACGAAGGAAACACTAAAAGAGTTATTGAAACAGGAAAAGGAGGAGAAGGAGGAGGAAGTGGATATAAAAAGAATGAAAGCCTGCAATGAAACAATAAAAAAGAAGAGGAGAATGAAAAATGGAAAAAAAGGCGAGGAAGAGAAAGAGAGAGAGAGGAGAAGAAAAAGATCAAGATGAATGTAGGAGAGAAAGTAACAAGTTGGTGGAGGACAAAACAAAGTAGGAGACAAAGAAGAAACCCAAAGACCCTATTCATGGCCACTTATTTGCATCGAAAAGATATATATTCTCTCTTTCCTATAAAAACCCAACCTTTTAGACGATTTTATATTTTATGTTTGATAGATTTATGTTCATTAATATATGTATATGTCCTATTGCTATGTCTAAGTCCCCCAAGCCCCTTCCCCAAGCGTTATTATTATTCGTATAGTTTCACCTCTGAACTAGCTGATGTTACCTACTTGATGGGGTGGGACATAACTTTTTTCCACAGTCGCTGTTTGCAGTTTAGCCCGATTGAGATTAACCCCTTGTAACATTTTTGGCAATGTCCAGTAACGTGACGTCAACCTACCAGTTCCATACCTATAGACCCAATACAAAACCCAACCTATCTTTAACTTTCCCTTGATGCTGTAGTGGCCCAGGGTTTTTTGTATAGACATTCCCAGTGACGCTATACATTTTGAAGCTACATTGGGCCGGGGGTGTATGGACATTCCCACTGACGCTATAGTGGCCCACTTCACCACTTACGTATAAATATATTGTGTGTGTGTGTGTGTGTGTGTGTGTGTGTATGTGTGCGTGTGTGTCTGATGACTTTATCTGCATATAAAGGAAGCAAGGAATGCCATTTTACGAATAGAAATTATACTTTCAAACTATTGAAATAAAATGCTTTTCTGTAGGACGCAAATAAATGCAATGAAATGGGAGGATTATCCGGAAAACAGTTATAAAATCTTCAATTTTTATGTTTCTTGAACTGAAATATAAGTATATAGATTCATATTCTTTAGGACAATAAATTCAAAAATGGCCTAAACAAACTGTACTTACAAAATTTAAGAAAATTACAATGACGTTATAAACCACAAACTTACTATACGTATTATCAGGTTATTAGACATTTAATATATTTTGAATAAAGGATTCTGATTCCTGAGTTGGAAATGAATGTTTGCATGCTTTTAGTTTTGCTTGTTTGTATAAAATCTCTTTATGTGATGTGTTCTTACGCATGTAAAGGAAGGGTGCTAGTTATTATCAGCAAGAAAGAAAATGAAAACACGGTTCTGTATTATTAACATGTTAGATGACATTGTAAAATAAAACGTGCATATACCTGCCTACACTTTTCGACGTAGATAGTTAGAAAAAAAAGTATTTTCTAGGTCATTCGTGAACATATTACAAAGCCAAAGTATATATGTACATAATAAAAACAAGGCAACGTTGCTTTTGATGCTGGCTACTTTCGTGACTTTGTATTGAACATAAATGATAGTTAAGGAACCAAAACATTGCTATGTATTTACAGCATAAAATAACTATTTGGACATAATCTATATTGTAAACCTGCTAATAAATGAATCATACCATATGATTAAGAAGTGTTTGGAAGATGCAACCGCCATAAACAAAAACTATTTTATTGTGTATTGTTTTGTATTGTTTTCTTGGGGTGGTTTCTTAAAATTAATAATGGTGCTAATTCAGGCAATCAAATGAAGCTCGCATAATAATAGTATTGTTATACGTTATATTTTCGTTGAAACCGTACATGTAATACGATTAAACTGTATTTTATATAATGGTATAAACATATAACAAGAACATATTGCGTGTTGCAATAGACTTGACAGACATACAAAATCAACGATTGGTGTACTCTTTCACTTGCTATATAGTGAACGTCTTTAACATAGGAAGATTGTGCAGTAAATATGCCGTAACAGGATCTGCGTTGAGCTGTGCATTAGTGCCTTACAACTATTCCGTTTCATACTCTTTTATGGTTTTGGGATATGAAATGTTTTGTCACTACAATTACGTTGACATTCGGTCCGTCAATAGTTCGCTTCTACATCTATCTATCTATCTATCTGTGTGTATATATATATATATATATATATATATATATATATATATATATATATATATATATATATATATATATATATATATATATATATATATATATATATATATATATATATATATATATATATATATATATAGAGAGAGAGAGAGAGAGAGAGAGAGAGAGAGAGAGAGAGATATAGATACATATACATATATATATATATATATATATATATATATACATGTTATCATATGTCCTTATGCAAATCTATAGGTAGCATCAGTCTTTATGTACATCTACATGTAGCATTAGCCCTTACGTACATCTATATTTAGCATCTGTCAGTATGTACATCGATAGGAAGCATCTATCCTTATGTACATCTACATATAACATATGTCCTTATGTACATCTACATGCAACATCTGTCCTTATGTACATATATTTGCAGCATTTATTCTTATGTACATCGATAGATAGCATCTGACCTATGTACATCTACACGTAACATATGTACTTATGAACATCTATATGTTACATCAGTCTTTATGAACATCTATATGTAGCATATGTCCTTATGTACACCGATATGTAACATCTGTCCTTATGTACTTCTACATGTAACATCTGTCCTTATGTACATCTGTATGTATCATCTGTCGTTATGTACAGCTATATGTAACATATGTCCTTATGTAAATATATAGCTGGCCTCTTCCTTGAATACATATATAGGTAGGATCTATCCTTACGTACATATAGCATCTGTCCTTATGTAAATCTATATGTAGCATTTGTCCTTGTTTTCATCTATAGGTAGCATCTGTCCTATGTACTTCTAAATATAACATCTGCAGTTATGTACATCTACATGCAACATCTGCCTTTATGTACATCAATAGGTATCATCTTTCCTTACTTACACCTATGTGTAACATCTGTCCTTATGTACATCTACATGTAACATCTGTCCTTATGTACATCTACATGTACCATCTGTTCCTATGTACATCTACATGTAACATCTGTTCCTATGTACATCTACATCTAACATCTGTTCCTATGTACATCTACATGTAACATCTGTTCCTATGTACATCTACTTGTAAAATCTGTCCTTATGTACATCGATAGGTATCATTCCTTACGTACATCTACATATAGCATCGGTCCTTAGGTACATATATATGTAGCATGTGTCCTTCTGTACATCTATAAGTAGCATATGTCCTTATGTACATCTACATGTATCATCTGTCCTTATAAAAATATACGTGTAGCATCTGTCTTGATGTATATATACGTGTAACATCTGTCCTTATGGAAATCTATATGTAGCATATGCCCTTATCTACATATATAGGTAACATATGTCCTTATGTACATCTACATGTATCATCTGTCCTTATGTAAATATACGTGTATCATCTGTCTTGATGTATATATACGTGTAGCATCTGTCCTTATGGAAATATATATGTAGCATATGTCCGTGTGTACATGTATAGGTAGTAACTGTCTTTACGAACATCTACATTTAGTATATGTCCGTATGTAAATCTATATGAAGCAGCTGCCCTTATGTACATCTATAAGTAGCATATGTCCTTATGTAAATCTACATATAGCATATGTCCATATGTACGTCTACAGGTAACATATTTAACATGTCTAAATTACATATTGTGTTCGAAAAGTAGAGCAACGACAAAACCAGTATGGTGAACGAATATACATTCATTACGGTTCAACAATAACTACAGACAAAACTAAAGCGTACTCACACAAATCAGTAAATGAAATGATGACCAAATAACATACATGCATACACACATTATTAACGTTTGAGACAAATGGGAAGGATGTTTGATTAGCACATACATGTCTCTCATTTAGTTATGCATTTATGTTAAAGCATATATGCATTTGTCCAAATCCGGTCCACGTGTACTGAATGAAAATAAAATAACCATGAAATTACAAGAATGACATATAAGTGATATTTGATTTTCACTATCGCTTCATTGGATATTTTTTTGCAAACAGTGTTTGCTTTTATGTACATACTTGTTCTCCCGTCTACTTGATGAATCTACATGCAGATAGGCACAATGAACGTTAGGCTTGATAAATATTCACATATCTTCTATACTTGAGGCCATGTTGATTTAATATGACGGTGATAGTTGTAATTTTCTTATTTTAACATCGAAGATAAGCGACCATTATAACTACATAAAAATTAAGTACAAAAAAAAGATATATGCAAACCAGGCTGAAACTCAGAATAACGCATGTTTTCCTCTGTATAATATAATATGTTTCATGATTTCTTTGCATAAGAGCAGTACATTCTGCACAGAGCGTATGCAAAATACAATTGCAACAATTTGAATCCGCAATAAATCGATTTAAATAAAGTTTTATTTTATTGCACCAAAGAGGAAGCTTTGAACGTCTCTTCCAGACTGATTACTCGCGGTAATTCTCCAACTACTTGAGAAGAAATGATTTGCTTAATTTATGATTATGCAATACTGGACGACAAAGTACACAGTTGTACTGAAGTTTGCATGCAGTTTACAAATACCCTCCCAGATGCTTGTAAATCAGAATAATTATTCCGTTCGAACTACCAATTATAAGTGATTATTTCCAGTGAATTGTAGACATTCTATTTGGACCATATATCGATAAGTAGAATATTCCTCTTAGGGATTAATGGTATGATGAAAAGAATACCAGAACCTCGATAGACACAGCCAATGAACTCTCCAAACCATGTCGTCGCGACCGAATAAGCGAGAGAAGGCGACAATGGAGTATAAAACGGATGTATAAAAGAAGATATTTCATATGTTAATAAAAAGTAATGATACAATTTCGAAACAACCAATTCTCACAAAAATTAATTAAAACGGAAAGATGTTATTTCATAAATCGTATTTAAGGTGAGCAGGGACATTTTAAAACTCAAAAGTGCAAATAAAGTTCTGAAATATGAAAGATCAAAAACGTAATCTGCTTAAACTAGGTATGTTTTGATCTCAAGACAGCTTGTTTTTCTTGCGCTTTCTGCATAATGTAAATCACGTTCCTGCGTAATTTAGATCACTTTTGTATGTCACAAAGAAATCTTAACAAGACCTACTGTTGTGACTGTATGGTCTTAAACAAAGTAACAAAAAGAGGTAAAGCCAGAAAGTTTAGTACAGGAAACACTTAAATGTCTGTCTCTGAGTTACAAAGTAAGCATGTAAGAGGAACTTACTTTACTGTGAATTAATTCCCCAATTATCATAAAAGTTATATCACAAGTCGACAAATACATAGTCTGACATTAGCCAAGATGAATGCATTTTCAATAATCTCAAACTAATAATTTAGTCCAAAATGTTAATGAGCACTTTGTACTTCCTATGAATAATGTTAATAAATGAAACCTCTCAAATTGTAACTGAACGCAACAGTCACTAAACCTAAGACTAAACTTAAACGATGCATTAAGATTATGATTATAATAACCTTATATAATACCCTAAGAAAAAATACAAATGCCCAGGATGTAAGAATCCAGACCTTTATAAGTTTACAATCAAAAATAGACATTGACCTCAAATATCAGTATACAATGTACTTATAACTAATAAACATGTCAAAGACCAAGCAAGCATTGGAATTTTCAATAGCAAAACCAAGGTCCTGTACTCAAACCCAAATATATCTTAATAAATGACATGTCAGGTAGGCGTAATCTCCATCTTCAAATAAGGTAAAGGTAAATCACACAATATAAATTAAATATACATAACACCTAGATCCCTACCGACATATTCAGTGTTGATAGTCCAACCCAATCTCAACCCAGACCCTTTTGCAATGGCAAATCATTGTCTAGTTTGCATTTGTTTTGATACAAATGTGTCCTTAGTTAAAAGTACGGCAAATGTTTGGATTTGAGAAGTATCAGTATGATCCATATCAGACTTTAAGTATAACATGACAAATCAGTATGTGAGACACATAATTCGAAAGCAAATATTATCTTTTATTTTGCTATTTAACGGTAATAGAACAATAATATAATATGCTATTCTAACTATTAAATATGTGAAAGGTATTATGTTCTTGTGTTTGGTTTGATTTAATAATAATAAAAATGATATGGAAATCAATATTTCAAGTATCAAAAAGGTTTAGGGAGTTATGATTCAGATGTTTCATACTGACCCTTTCCGATCGCTTGTTTACACGTACGTGGGAACGAACTAGAATTTAAACTTATTTTCTTACACAGTTTCTGGTTTGCATGACGAGTATCGAGATCCCCACGAATGTATGTTTGCTTCGTGACCATGATTTACTATTTGCATGCATTTTATCATTTGGGTTTTATTTTTCATTAGTAGGAGGGACAGAGAAAATAATATCGTGCCTTAACCTCATTTCAATATTTCAGTTCGAGATTTAAAAATGCTCCTATAGTAACTTGGGGGAAAATGTTCCACAAATGGATTTCTAAGCTTCATATGTGGTGTTTGTAAAATCAAACATATGCTAGCAATGTTTGTCCCATTTTTCGAATGTTTATTTTTTATAGCAGTATCAGAGTAGGATCCATGTGTCTTTTTAGAGCCCATTTGAGGTCATTCCACCTGTCCTCGCCTCTACCCAGCGCTGCCTGCTTATCAAATTAAATTTGATCCACTAGGCTGCAAGCAACCCTTACACACGTGAGGTGAATGAGTCACCTTTCATTGGCAAGATGACAAACAAAAATCATCGGTTATAAAGGTGTAGTTAGATTTTGCAGGAAAACAAACATCATTACACGGCCTACCACAGGAATATCAACACTTTCAGCGTTTGGATTTAATTTGGATGTCTATTAAGTTTATTTAGAACTTTAATCATTAGAACTTGTGTCTATATTTCTACGAGTATTAGGGATTTAATTCGCAATAACGTAAATTCAGTTTTTTACCTTTTCCACTGTATTATAGGGAAATGAAGTACTTGTTGAATATTACTCATCAATAGTTACAAATTAAACAACGGAAAAATAGCTTAAACAATTTGCTCGTAAGAATAATATCCGAATACCCAGAGGTGCAGGAAAAGCCGACATTTCTGTGCACAAACACAACAATCACAAGTACCAGAATTCAAATTTCAAAACCGTTGATCGAGTTAGATGATTACGTGGCAATTATCCTATCCACATATACACCAGGGAAAATCGCTCGTCAAGTGTTGACAAATATGGTTCCAGGAATTTTAACAGTCTTAAATAAATTTGGTAACGCTTGGGTCAAAGGAGATACTGCTCTTGATGCACATCTAGTTATGCCAATCAGTCAAGACAAGGATGGATTTGAAATTACTACACTATGGATTCGCAGTGGTGCTCCTGTAATCCTTAACCGCAAAGACAGCAGAGTCATAAATGATGAAATTGACCTCTGCCTAGAAAAGAGTCTGTGTCAATTGCAGTTCGTCGATTCTATACTTTAACTTGTCCCTGGAAATATTATCAAACAATGTGACCAATTTTCTGAAACTCATTTGCCACTGATCGAAACCTTTTATTCTTTATTGTCACGTGTAGGTATCTCAGAAAATGATTTCGAATATGCAAAGAATGTTTGATCGACATCTGAGTACAAATTCCTTGGCTACTATCACATTCTGTATCTAATTACTGATGTGTTGTAGCTGCTAATGTGTTTGGAAAATGTCGTGCTACTGCCATGCATGAGTACACGCTCGATTCCCCACATACGTCTCTTCACCGGGTATGTGTTCGGATGCAATGCTGTCCAAAACCAAAATCAGGCTGGAATTGCTCACTGACATTGATCAGAATCTGTTTATCGAGCGAGCACTTCGAAGCGGAATATCCTTGTGAAGTCAGATAAACTATCGTGCATACAACCCAAATGTGAACGGGTAGCACAACGCTGACCAAACAGTTGCATCATGTATCTAGATCCAAATAACCTTTGGGCCATGTTGCAGCCACCTCCAGTTGGTGGAAATCGATGGATTGATCCTGCGCAAAAAATACGTGCACACAAACAGCATCAACAGTGACCACTGATACTTGCTGGACGCTGATTTGGAATTTTTCCAGAGGATTCGCACGAGGCGCACACAAGTGTTGCCGGTGCTCTGTTCATGGTTGTCCCCTTATCAGTGCGCTACAATGAATGCAACAAACTGGTATCAAGTCTTAGAACTTATAATTATCAGTTGCACTTGCGAAATATGCTCCATTGAGTGCTCAAATTTGACAGCAAGCTTGGATGGCCCGGTACATTTAGATGAATACTTACCTACGCGCACAGGCCACCAATGACTTTGAAAAGATCATGAACAATGTCATATTTAGGAAAACCATGTCGAATCTTTACAAACGAAGCCAAGTCGATCTTGTGTTTGATTGTAACAAAATAAACTTCGAAGGCACGTTGCGGATCCGGCCTTTGAATACAAAACAGTCTTTGATTGTGGACTTATCGCCGCTCACATAAAAACCAAACGTACCACTGACAAAACGAATTGATACTGGTTCGTCCGTGCTGGACTTGTCCAAGCTATTCATTTACGTATTTTGCTATGACAGAATCAAACCATTATATCACGATCGTGTCAAGATGCTGTGCGCTGACACTGACTCTTTGCTGATGCACATCACCAATCACCACTGATGATGTGTATGCGGACATTGCAAAACCAAGTTTGGTCAACGAGTCTGATACCAGCGAATATCAGAAAGAATATCCTCTGTTCAGTAACGCCAATAAAAAGGTTGGCAAGTTCAAATGTAAATGTTCGGATAAACTAGCCGAAATGTATGCGGGACTGGAACCCAAACAGTACTCAGTTGTGGTCGGGCTGCAACAACATAAAAAAGCCAAAGGTTTCAAACAGGTGATTGTAAAGATAGATCTCAAACACGTTAACTTCACATCTCCGATTCCCAGGCTGACTGTAGTATATTTTGGATAATGTCATGCTCTTGTGTCCATTGTATTGCTTATTATTTTGCTTTTAATGAGTAAACTTTCTCTACGAAAGGAAGAACCTCCAAGTATAATCTTGCCTTTCATACCTCCTTTGACTACCCATCGTGCAATTCGTTCTATCAGTGTTGGGTTGATTGTATTTAAGTCATGGATCAGATCAAACGCACCAAGAATATCAAGAAAACCACAAGAGCAACAGTGGAAGAGGTAGCAGCGCTAAATGGAACAAAAAAGAAAAAACTAGGGCCAGTTTTTAAAATAAGAGCTAACCGCACCAAAAATATTATTAGACCAACTAGAGCAACTGCAGAGACTATCACACGAATGTCAGCGGATATGCCCGAAGTCAAAGAAGACCTTGAAGAGGCACTTATGTATATTCCACAAGAAAAAACATACAAATATAAATCAGTGTTAAAAGAACCAAAAGATAAATAATTTAAAGAACAAGCACGATTAAGAAAGTTATGATGATCTTGTGCGCCTGGTCACTTTCGTACCAAATGAATATCTGTTCGAAACTAAACAACCAGCAAACAAAGGTTGTAGACACATTAAACAACACTGGCCTGGATGAGTAAAATAGAGTGGACTGGACAAAGCAGATTAAGCAGTAATTATCCTATCTGGCCTGAGTTTGAAGAGGTTGTTAACATTTATAAACCATATAGGTCCAGAAAGGCTAACCATATAAAATAAATAGTTTTAGTCACACTTTTTTAGCGGCTCTGAACCAAATATATGTGCAAATGCCTACACAATTAGCTGTTCCTGCTTTGGAACCAACCAAAGAGACATGTTTACCTTAACCAAAAGAGGCACATAAGTGGACAGGCGAAGATGCAAAAGACTAGTACAAGCAATATATATTAAAAGAGGAAAAAGTAAGGCAAGGTGAGGACCTTGGTTGATTGTGAGTTGACTCGATGATCACCATTTCATCCACATAACCAGAATGAATTCAGAATGACTTTTTCTGCACATGTGACCGCTTGAGAATCACACACTCTTCGCTGCGAGTGTATTACATTTGGTATAATATCGCTTCTCAACCGTGTGGTGATCTGACCGAAAACAACACATTTGTGGTTTTATCTGATCGTGGATCAACTGTTTGTACTGTAGATCTTCCTACAGGCATGTATTACAATACCTCAATCAATGATAAGGTCTGAGAAAGAAGTTCGGTGTTGAGTGGTAAGGACACCAACATTTCCTTTCTTGAACTCAAGCTCACATTCAGCTCCGTTATCACCACTGAATCTCCACTCCACAATATATGGTTAGCATTGAACAGACGTCGTTGATAACAGTTACTGGATGGCTCAATGATCTTCAAAAAAAAAAATGCACATTTTGTGCGCAGACCCTTCACGGACAAGCTATCATATCGGGTCTAACATTGTGAAAATTATCTCAACGACGCAAGTCAATTTAACATGTGACGGCGACAATATATCTTTTGAAACGACAATCGTAATTGTACAAGGTTACATGATGTCTGGGTTTCCGCCATCTGAGGAATCAGGTCATTTTATATCTTTTACGCCCGCAGCACCTGTGTATATACCACGCCATAATAATCAGCTGACACATATTAGTATTTCTCTTATAGATCAAAAGGGGCATGTTGTTGATCTACGTAGTAAAACATTAAAAATACAAATGTTCATTAGAGACCGACCTGACATTTAATATTAGCAATGACAGACATGCGTTAATGTGTTAAACCAGCTCGTACAGTTAACGTGAGAAAACCTGTGAAGATGGCATGATACGGAACTGAGCCCTGTGATGTTCTTCGTGGATTATTTGCGATTGCACCAAAAGCACGCACATCCTTATCGTCGTCACTCGCTACATCCATTGCTTAATCAATTACACTATTACAATATGCGTTGTGGGTAGTACTAAAAGTCATATCGTGGATCCATTAAAACAACTTGGCTCTAAGATAGCTCAGTCGCTTTCGAGATCGAATACGACGACTATTATCAAGAGCAATAGTAACAAACGTTTCAGTTATAATAACCTTCGATACAATCAATGCACCTATAGTTATTAAAGTCATTAACTCGGCCACTCAGCAGCGATCATCCATTTCAGCGATAGCACATCTATTAAGGATGAATGGAATTAAACGTGATAGTTAAAGCCATCACACAGTGGTATTAAAGAAAATAAATGATCTATAAATGGAAACTGGATATTTTTGCAATCGCACGGTTAAAAATGTATTTAATCCAGATTTGATATTGGCGGAACTTGCATAGATGATGACACTCACACGTGAAACTGGCATCAATATCTTGATTCATCACCAGGCTCTCTTGCACTCACTGGGTCGCAAACTGTGGTAACACTTCAACATATTATGTATTTTGTCTCGTATTGACTTGCACTTCAAGCTGAAGTTTTTAATTATTTATCCAAGCTTGGTAAACAAACGTTGTTTCATTCGGCAATGCCAGTACAAAGACAGATGGATGGTCCAATCTCCTGTTATCTGTCATTGAAGCATTGCGTGCACTGCAGCGCTCACCAACACCTCAATTATTTATTGATGACACATTACACTACGTGTAATATTATATAACAATGAGGGCGATACCAATTTTGACGCCACGGTGCTGTTGTGGATTTGAGACGATTTGCCACTAAAGCGGTTTGTCTGAGTTAACAGCAAGGTTATTGCGCTGACACAGCTGACCTTGTGATTTTTGAAGATCACAATGGTAAACTATAAAAGTCTAATTTGGACATTCAAGATATCACTGTCAAGCTAAGAGGCACTGTTGCAAAGAACCAGACTGAAGTCACTGAAAACTGTGGAATCAGGGACAGCGGCGTGTCCGTTGAGATAAACAAAGACTATGTTGATATTAACAATGTTGGAACAATACAATGTATAATTAATCAAATCGCTAGCATACCCGCAAAAACCGCGAATTAAATAAGCTTGGAATCAAATTCATAGAATATTGGTCAAAGAAGGAGAAAAAGTAATTGAAACAGCATCTGCTGCGAATGGTCGACTTAATTTAACTTATCGTGATGGAAATATTTTTGATAGACCTAAATCTCACAGTTTAAAGGTTCGTGAGTCAGCATGATACCTATTTAGTATATGTTGTACGTGGGGTCGAGCAGTAGCACTGATAGATAATAATCTGTATCTTGGTTTTGTGCCACTAATATGACGTACTCAGAGACCGGACAGTAGTACTGTAAACTATTTCACAGTTGCAAAATCAACATTATTAGTTACCGGAGATGGAATGCAGTTCAAAGCACTCAGCGTTTATCCCGACAACTGGTTAGCTGTATTTGGTGTTTGTGCTTAAGATTAGATTTTATCATCATTATTATATATGTAATGGAATCTGATAGCGCTGACGTAGTTGCAGAATTTACCGACGGGGTGTTGGATCAGCTAGCACCGGATGTTAACATCGATAACAACTTTGCTCCACTTCTCGAGGAATAACTGCTTCAGAGTGATAATAGCAAATTCTCCTATGAACCTTTATATAATCATGTTACTGGTCAAGTATACCATGCGATTTGGAATGACCCTGATATAACACAACCAATTCAAGACCAGCATTGGATGATCGCACGTGCACGTGAGAATGCCAAAGGACTGACTGCAGCAACAGATGCAAAATACGCTCTGGGATTGCTTATGCAATGGCGAAGTGGCATTCACCGACGTATCTACCCTGTTACGTTTAGCATCGATTATTTTAAGCCAACATTAACTCAGTTGAGAAAAGTAAGATCTTGACTATTATTCAACAAGCACGCACTTGTTCGGATAACAAATAATGGCAAAGACGAGCATTAGATGTGAAAGGTGCAGGCGTTATCGGTGAGTTTTCGAATGAAAGGGGAACCAATCCACCAAAAGCCACAAGCGCCGAAGATTCAAGTATTCCAGAGGATTTTTTATAACTCTACGACAAATGTGCCAGTAAAAGATAATAACAAAAATGAACTGGATGTGCGTATTGTGCACCGACGTGAAAAAAGAATCAAAGGTATCAACAGCTGTGAAATAAAATTACTAAGAAAACCGCACTGATTGCAATATACAAACGTGTTTCGTCGTAGATGTTTGTAGTCTTACCGCTGCAGCAAATGTTGGTCTTGGTGTGACTGGAATCATGACCACATCAACCATTGTGGTGCACCAATCGGCGTTATTGTCAGAGCTATATCCATTGTAACTGCTGTCTCTGATAATGCTAGCAAATTAATTTCAACGTGACTGCATTCACGAACACAAGTCTTTCTGAATTGCTTACAGTTGTACAGAGCATGTCTAAATACGATCAGTAAATTGTACACGGTGGCAATCGAGGATAAAATAAGTAGTGTCGTTGAATTTGGGACAGTGCTGGCGGAAATGGAAAATCACAGAGAGTTACGAGCACAAATAAGAAACAGCGCGGATTTACAAACAGAGAAAATCAAATAAAACAAACTTCTCGTAGTGTGTACTAATAGCTACCAATTGGTTGCCTGAATAAATACACTCTGCTGGATTTATTTCTACAATCGTTACAGTGTAGGGTCAAAAGCTGGGGTTTCGCACTTTCTAGAAACCCTTTGGGGCACTGACATCTGGAGTAGACTCGACACCCATGACTGGCTCACTTACTCATGTCAAGAGTGTATGGCATGCTTTTATCCTCACGGACAAAATTAAAAGTAATCAACAGGCAACGCTAAATTGACATGGGGAGGTCTGAGGCAAGGACAGGTCGAAAGGGAACAAAATAATGGAAAACGCCTACTCGCATATTCATGACAAGGCTTTTGTATTTTTTATTTCTCTTCCTTTCTGTCAAATATTTTGTTTCTTCCTTCTTAGTCAACTTATTTATATATTATAAATCATATCAACACCCTATTACTAATAATCTTTAAAGAGATTAGTATTTCTAACGCTCGTTCAAAATAAACTTCATATGAGTTTCGTATAATAAATTAGTATATAATTCCCTCTTATAAATCGCTTGATTCTGCTTTTCTGTTAGGGATGATCTGTTTCATAATATGTATTTTGTAAGCCTGGCATTCTGTCAATTATTCTCTTTTTTAAAAAGGTTATGTATATACTTTGGTATTTATCTTTCAATAAAATAAAACATTCATCTTTGAGACTTTTTGATGAGATTTTCAATGTATGTATCCGATATAAATCTCGTTCTAACAGACATAAATAAATAGAATGTGTGCATCTGCTATGCGTTTTCCATACCACTGTCATTGAAATAATAGTACATATAGTAGAAAATATATATAAATTATCTTTGGTTCATGGATCTATAACTCTATCGTGACCTTACGATGATCATACCGATTCAAAATAATACGATGTTCGCCCCAACCATTGATCCTTCAAAGGAAAGAGATCATGTTGCAGTTTACTCAAAGATTAACTGACAAAGTTTTTAACTTCCTTCATAAACGTAATTATTCATTCAAGTAACGACAGTTCAAAGCTAAATTTAACGCAGCATGAAAAACAACGTTACTGGGTTGGGTTCTAGTTACATGTTTGAACATAGATTGAAAGTCCTACATTAAGAGCTCAGGTATTGAAACTAACGAGACGTGTTGCTTCATGAAAGGAATGCATTATTCGATATATAATGATTTCATGATGTTAACTGGATCTACCATGAGGATTTAAAAAGTTAAGTATGCTTCTAATTGATAGATAGATAGACAGACATATAGACACATATATAGATATATAGATGGATGGATGGATGGATGGACAGATAGATAGATAGATAGATAGATAGACAGACATACAGACAGACAGACAGACAGACAGATATATAGATAGATAGATAGGTGGTTAAGACTTGCTTAAGACCAACCCCTGCGTGATAATATGGCAAAACGACTAAATTGCAAATTTCAAGAAGACTAAAATAAGATTTTTTTAAAGAATGACTTAGCACACAGTTCACTATCAAGTTCAAAGGAGTATGTGCTTGATTTGGATTTTGAACGTAGCTTTAACATGTTTTCAATCATATCGCTACGATGTCTGTAGAGTGGCAGTTTATGGTGATGTCTAACACTGCAGCATCATACCGCAGACATGTAGCATGATGTCCCACCCAGTCACATTATCCTGACACCAGGCCGACCAGTCCTAACACTAACCTCTTAATGCTGATCGCCTTGCGAAGCAGCTGCTAGTGCCACTTTTATACCTCTTTAGTATGACTTTACCGGGTTTAGAACCCGCAACCTCCTACATACGGGGCGCTCGCTTAAACCATTCGGCCACCGGAACTGTCAAGTTCAAAGGCGATCGTTGCTCAAGGCTTAGTGGGCATGAATAATGCTGTTGTGTATTTGTTTCACTGATTTTGTGTATTGGCTTTAGAATCGATCAGCAAATATAATAATTTGTTTCTTGGAGTGTTTTATTTGCGTTATTCTGCATTATGCAGAAACGGAAAATGAGGATATAATAAAATGGTTACTAGGAAAATATGAGCTCGTTTTTTTGGAACTATACTGCACTCATAATGTTCTGCGGTATATCTTAGAAATGTTCGTTCATATTTTCCCATACAAATGCAGTAATCTATGATTACTGTGCATGTGTCTAGTGCAAACGGTAATGAAAACTTACCAGGCTGATGCAACTTTACGCACTCCATGCATGATTGTGTAGATATTTCTCATGGGTAATATACATGATAAATATTCGTATGAATGATTACGCCAAAAAGGTAGTTGCATAGTGATACAACGAGAAAATATTTCTCCATCTATTGTGTGTGTACTATTGTAAAACAGTACATATTAGTAATCTCTCCTATAATTACAGACCCTGTGAAATCTGCTGACGTTGTTCTAAGATTACAAACATCGAAACAATTTCACCAAGGCAAACAATGTGCGATATCGTAACATGGATTCCATAGACGTAAGTTGAAAACAACGCATATTTGTGTTGGTAAAAACATTACTGTATCTTAAATTTATTGTCTCAATGCAGAGAGCTGCACATTTTATAGAACATTCTTGTATAACATGGATGTACATGCTTGTCCGTTGTTCGTATTAAGGAAGAAAAAAAGGAAATATTAACAAATGAATTACTGCACATACCATAGCATTTTAAGAATAATTTATGTTCTTCATACATTTTGTACACTTTAGAAGCGATAAATTACTCTTGTCAACATATTATAATTGTATGATGGAAGGGAAATATGTCGTTTGTCGCCATACCTATGCATAATATTGAGCAAATACTAGATAATCAAAGACGAATGTTATTATGTCTTGCAAAAGTTCAGCCATCATATTAGATAAAACCCATGACTTTTTAAACATTCTATGAATGGAGCTCTTTGACTTTACATAGAAGGAATATGACTAGCGCTTGCAATAAAATGTAACAAGAATGCTGTCTGAACTAGCATGTTACATCTTTAAATGATGACGTATCTTCTACAATCTCAAGTTTCTTTATATGTACAATGATACTTTTAGACCCTAGGTTTACTTTTTACTTTTTTAATACATATTGTCTCTCAAATACAGATTTTTCTTCACTTCGTGTCTTTGAAATGGTGTTCAAATATTATTATTATTATTATTATTATTATTATTATTATTATTATTATTATTAGGAGGATGCATAAATCATGTTTCTAAAATAAGCAGCACTGCTTCAGAATGAACTTCGTTAATATTCATTACTTTGTTTTATGCCTAAACATGATGATTATTGTTAGACTGTATTATATATATATATATATATATATGAATTTTCACTGTGGCAAGGTAAATGCATAATAATATGTCATAACGTTCTTGAAAGTGTAATTGTTTAAAATTGATAATTGCTCTGTAATATGTGAGAATGTACAACAATTGTTAGACAAATATTACGATCGCCAATAAAAATGTCTTTGTTAGTAATATATCACATCGACTTTTCATTGCCTGATAGGTAGGCTGCATCCTAAGCAGATAGTCTTTCCTTGTTTTAGTTTCTTTCTCTTTGAAATCTATTACGCATAAAATAACAAAGGGGCGGGGGGGGGTCAGACGTTGCTAACGACATGATGTTTTCAAGCTATGTTGTTTAATAGGAACTTTATCTGGATGAATTTATTGCATATACTTTACTGAAACTGAATGTTAAACAGTCCACTAGTTCCTCAACCATTTCAAGAATTTCAAATTGGAGGGAAGTTACAACTTTTTTAAACAAACTTGTGTTTGATTAAACCGTGGTCATGTGCCTGATGAAGCATACTGGTTTGAAATGCTGTATGAATTAGTGATCTATTGAACCATTAGACTAGATATCAGACTTGCCATCTGTTTGTTTTATCCTAGTCTTAAGTTGTTTTAGTTTGGGTTTCGGTCAAACTGTTCGCTCACTCACGTGTAAAGTGTAATGTTATGGAATACGCTTTAAGCCATAATGAATCTGAACTACGCATGCTTACGCTAGAGGCATTGGACATTAGTGATAGAAACACGAACCTTTATATGTCTTCATCTCATAAGGATCTTATCAAGTTAAGAACTGTGATGGAGAGGAGAGGTTTTTGCTAACTTTTTTAATGGATATTGCATGACCAAATGCCAAAAGCTGGAATATTACGCTGTAAAAGTGTAATAAGTAATTATTGCAAAAAAGAGAACAGTTATAATACCATGAAAACTGATCACTGTATAACGTCACAAAAGAAAATCATGCGCTCTCCTGGAGTTTCAATTTATTCGGCGAAACATCGACAAGATAATTAAATCTATTATTTTAGGACATTAATTATTAACCTATCCCGCACCGTGCAAAGTATAAATATATTCCTAAATGTTCACATTTGAAAATTATTAGTCGTCTTCGACCAAAATAACCTCTTTTATAGCATTCAAGTGTATTTCATATGTATACTATTAAATGGCAAAAGATGTTCCCTTGATAGCAAGTAATGTAACGTACTACAAATTCAAATTCAGCTAATTCAACGGCCTAGACGTTTCCAACAGATCATTAAAAATACTAGATATGTTTATGATATGGACAGTACCAATGTCATTGTTGTCTCCTTTTTTCTCAAAAGAATGCATCTAGTGGGTATTTGGAGGCTTGCCACATACAAAAAGTAAGTATTGAAACTTTTAAATATTTATGGAGCCTGTCATATTTCTTAATCTGTTCAGTCTTTTAGGGATGAAAGTGGTTAACAAGACCAAAGTCATTGCTACTACCAAATCTTGTCGTTTAGCTTGGAAACTATCATCTCGAGATATAAAAGTCCTAGAATATTTCTTTTTAATGAACTTTATCCAGATGTACGTGATTTTGTTTATATAACGTGATGTTTACAATTCGCAAATACGAAACATTTCCTCTAAGCGTCCAGTACGCATCATATACTATTTCAAAAATGGTAGATAATACAGTATTATCATTTATTTTTTTTTTGGTCTTTAATGCATGTAGTTTCATTTGTTCAATATTTGTTTTATAACAACAGTTTCCTAAGTAGATGATCATGAAAGATAAATATACAACATATGGGACTTTATATTTTACAATACAAAAAGCGACATATGTACAAACGTTAATAAAGAGGCGAATGTTTATCTAGGCGGAATATGAACTATAATAATATGCAACTGTTAAAAGAGTGGAATGTACTTATATTTCAATTGGTGTGACGGAACATGGTGAACAAATTATTTCTGAAACTGGTACTAGTAATTATATTTTAGTTTCGTACTGATCGAAGTATGAGCTGGTGAAGTTTATTCACTGCGAAACATGAAGAGAATACAATTAGTATATTGCTACACTTTCTTATTGTTTCTACATACAGTAACCTGCTATGCTTTCATTTAAACATGCGAGCATACGAGTCACTGAAGCATAGAGTAAATAAAATTCAGCTGTGACGGAATAGTTTTGAATAAAGACATGCTTGGTGCATTCCTTTTTGCAAGGTGGCAACATGTTGATTATAACTAATACAGCTTTCTTACGTTATTTAAATTGGATTAGGGTAGTTGCATATTGTGTTACTTCTATTTTTTTATATATCAGATACGTTATGATGAACGTGGTGCCTAAATGTATATGTCTCTGTCCAGAGTAATGTAGCTAAATAAAGGATTATTACTAAAATATATTTGTATTATATCAGGTTGATGATGGATACGTAACATGTGTACCAAATGAAAATGTGAGTACAAGTGTGGATTTACCTTGTGATTCTTATAGACTAATTTACGGAACACTCCAAGTTAAATCAGGTTGCAAGTAAAGTTGTTTGTAATGGCTAATATGTATCTTTTTTGTTTTGTAGGATTTAGTGCCAATTTTAAAACATTATAAGATATGTTTTTCGTAAGGAGTCCCCGGTAAGAACAATATATTTACTTGGAAACTTGCGATACACCATGAAAGCATTTGAATTGCACAAGATAATTTAATCATATTATAGATGACGTCTACGTCTTGCGACATTATAAAGGGCATTTTTGGAAATCGTGCAACCCCCGTATATCTAACTTTACCTAAATTTCAACTAGATGTCTCGTATTCCCAGAAATATGACGACGATGTTACTTACTATTTGATGTAAATCATATTTTTAGGACTTCTCAAATTAGCTGAAGATATTTTTATCCCTACAGGAAATAACCATACAGTTTAATCCAAATGGATATCTTGTCGACGAACACGGTTACCTCAGGCTCTTTGACGAGAAGCCAAACAACTCCATTCAAGTAAATATGAATTTTGCAAGATAAGTTATCTTTACGATATTTAGGAACTCAGAAATGTTTGGTAACACAGTTGTCTCCTATTGACCATTCATTAAATTCCTACACGCATTCATTCATAGGAATTACATAATTACATAAATTTGTTATTATTAGTATTCGTCTGTTTCGCAGATAATTGATGTTACTTTTTGTAGTGCATTCTGGATGCGAGCTAGCCACTTTTCTTTGCTTTGCATTTAAAGAACCGTCCGCAAAGGTATTCTCTGCCGATAAGAGAGAATTCCTTCGCTTTCATGTAGTCCCTAATTTTATAAGTAATTAACGTCAAAGAGAAAATGATCTAAACTGCCCCTCCATCCTTTTTCTGAGTCTTTATGAATTTTCGAGGATGCCTGGCCACTTCACTGTACTTTGCTGTTTCTTGTTACTTATGGGCGACACTACGGTCCGTTCATACGTATGTATTTATGACGAAGGAGAGATTAATTTCATTGTCAATCGGTACTGTGTCCAATCTCATCTACTGTATTCTTTCGTTGATGAAAGAACTGTTCTCTCATGCTTTCTCTAGCTTTGAATAAGAGCTTCACCGTTTGCTTTCTGAACTGTATTTAATAGCTCCTGTGCACGCACGAATCTTATTAATGCCTCCCACATTTGTACTTTTGCAAATAATACGCAACGGTGACTGATCTTTATTTTGTACATGTGCTTTCAACTTGCTGACCTCGACCTCGTTGTGCTGAGTTGATATTATCAATGAGCACTCTTCATCACTTTCACTAACATATGTTCCCAGGTACCTCTTTTGTGCGCCATAATCAAAGCGTTTAATTATTTTTCCTATAATCTTCATGGGAAGCAACAAACCATGAACACAAGTTGTTGCCTATATCCATGACTTCCAAGTTGTTGTTTTCAAATTCACGTTGCTAGTGTGTACCTGGTGATAGAGTCTACCTAACTTTATGTCCCTGGGAGTGTATTAGCTACATTTAGCTTTGAGCCACGTCATTTTCGCTCACACACCAAATATATTGTGTGATTTTATTCTCTCCTTCACGTGTGAAGCTGTTTTTTTACCAGAACCCTTCGTAACATTTTCTTTTCGATCCATATTTTTTAATCATTGATTGTTAGAGAAATGTATGTCTCTGTCTCTTTTAGCGTAGAGCCACGCATTTGTTGATTCCAGATATCCTTTACATGTTAGCAGTAGTAATTCCAGACGTGATGATTCTTTAAGACTATTGTTAGCCATAGCGTTTCAGATGGTGCAAGAACAATACGTGATAAATCTTTGACTTTTTATACTGTCGATTGTTGTAGCTATTGCTGCAGGGTATATTGCCTTTTAGTTCGTTGTTGTTGGCGCCGATGTTGATTCTGATGCTGATCTTTGTTATCTGTATGCACAATATAACGCAAGAAAACATTTATTGTCCCTGACTTTTCATTTGTAATAAGTGGAAGATCATTATGGTTGGTATTAAACTGATCTTGAGAAAATGTACATATTAAATTAGGTTCACGTCTCTCTGTGATTGACATATATTTGCAACGCATGTGAATTAGTATTATGTCAACAAAGCAGACATAATTTCAATGTTACTTTGACCAGATATTTTATTTTTTCAAACCATTCTAGGGTGAACCACATCATGTGCCATTACCCACCAAAAAAGTAGTAATATGCGTTCAAAAGGTAAGTACCCTTTATTACATAGTGCAAATGAAACATTCAGGATAGCGTTTTATAAGTGCCTTAAACCCGGTTATTGAATATCAAAATAGTCACGAAGTACATGTGAGTGCGGCAGCGGACGTGGTTCAATGACATTAAAGGATCTAATTTTGTCTGTGCCTGATGTAAAATGCAATTAGTATTTATCTAATGACAGAATGGACTTAACATAATCCGGGAGGTGAATAAATGTGCTTGAAAAATTTATGCAGAAAAATGTAACAAAGATTGCTGAAGTGCGCCTTAACAAGCGCTGAATAGTATATATGGCGTGTATTAGTAACGGTATCACCCTAGGAATTTTAAATACATATAGATATGTAATCAGCTGACGATAAAACAATGCATAAAATGAATATGTGTTTATTTAAAGATGTTTTGCGTTAAGAACTTCATCAATTTTCTCAAACACTGTATAAGATCTTAATCAATTTTCTTCAAAACTGCCTTTAATATGCCTTAGAAATATAAACCTGAAGACACGTAAATATAATTTCGTCTCATGTTGAAATAATGCATGCATTTATTGTTCTTCGCTAGTCCTTTTAATCATTTAAAGTTCTACCTTTTTACTGATACAATCTTGTCATAGGGACAGTATGAAGGTTTGAAGAGGACCAATGTCCAGTTGAAAATAAGCATAGTTGTCCTGGTGGGCCTATTTCTTCTCTCGCTTTGTGCATTTTTGCTGTCATGGTTTTGCATTCTGCCCTGTAAAGGTATGTTACGGGATATCCAGTGTATATATCTCTTTCATCCGTATATGTCAAGGCACAATAGTTTCTAAGCATAACCCAGGCCTAAACAAATGTAATTTATTTTGAACACTGTATCGCGTCTTTTGAGGCTTTCTAGGAGAATATTTTCGCGACTTGTTTCTGTCTAAATGTTAATTTAAAATGTTCATGCCAACAGTATTTTGCGTACTTATTGGATATAGAACTGTTTCATATTTTAGGACGGTAATCAGATAGTTTTGCATATTTATTTCTTCCTTTTCTTCTTATTTTCAGGCTCAAAGTGTCCAAATCGTAAGTGTCATATAAAAATACCATTGAAATTTAATTCATAATATTAATAATATCCCACATCATAGTCTTCTTCCCATTCAACAGTGTATTACCATGGCCAATATAATCTAATATATACCAGTACACAAAAGTACTGCTTCATATCAGTCACATTCATCTCACAGAAAACAATGCATGGCAACTTACGGGATTAAGAGGTTTAATATCATATTTAGAGGAGACAAATAATTTGAAATTGTAAAAAGACTCCCGTGTGTCCTTAAAGTAAGAAAACCTATTAATAACTAAATTCAAGTTCAAATGGAAATTAAGTATAAATAGGTTCATCGCGCTTTTCACTCGATTAATGTATTATATATTAACTCAGATCGTATCTGGAACAATCTCAGTAGTATAGCAAACAAGAAATATTAGCACAACATTTGGGTCAGATATTTTTGAATATTTTTATTTCTTCTTCTTCATCTTGTTTTTTCAGACCCAGAGTGTCCTAATTGTAAGTTTCCTATGACATACCATTGAAATTTAATTCATAATATTAATAATATCCCACGCGATGTTCCTCCTACAATTCAACAGCGTATTACAATGGCCGATATAAACTAATCTAAACCAGTACACAAGAATATTGCTTGATATCAATCAGATTCATATCACAGCAAGCAATACATGGCATTTTACGGTATTAAGAGGTTTAATATATTTAGAGGAAACCAATTATCCGCAGTTTTAAAAAGAGGCCGGAATAATTAAATCCTAATGAACATCAAGTATAAATTGGTTCCTTAAATTTTTCAGCCAATTAATATATTATATATCAACTTTGGATAAATTCTGGATAACTTCTGGAACAATCTCAGTAGCTATGGCAAACAATAGTTATTAACAAAAAATTGGTAATTAGCTTGTTTGCATTTGTAGACGTATGTAATGATTTTCGATTACTATCAACCTCATTATCCTTTCAGTGGAAAACACACACTTAAGTTTGTACTTGTTGCCTATTAATGCATAGGTCTCAGTTTTTATTTCTTTTTGGAGGAGGAGGTACACAGTGACATATCTAACGCTTTACGTTAACTGATAAGTAAAGCTGCTTGAATACAGCACAATTGCATTTCACTCAGCAAATTTGTTCTTCTTTTATTCACTATACTCATTTTTCTGATAACTATGCTTTGATCGATATTAAGTTATGTGACATTAAAATTTGCATCATCCTTCGCTTTCATCTTTAACTTCAGTGTTTGCTTGCCCTTTGAAATACACTTTCTCCTTGGGTGAAACTGCTTCTATCACCTGTGTCCTACCCAGGCTTGTCAACTACACTAGCCTTGATGTTGATCAACACAAAACCAGAGTTTTAAATCAAGACAAAAGGTTATTGCAAGTGGATGACGTATATCAGCAAGACTCCGTAAGCACTGACTCAGGACGAATATCAACCAGGGTTACAGGATCACAGGAATATATATCGATTGCGATTAACATAGATGGCACACATTGCGATGATCACGGATATATATCGATTAATATTTCTGGTGGATTAGTTTTGACCATAGTAATTGAAGTTGCAGGTAATAATATGCATCTTTTTGTTATTTATCATGATATTAACAAAACTAATCAATGTCTTTGTTTCAATCTGGGAAAATGTAATGTCTTTTCTGCAAACCCTGTGATTTTATTTAGGCAATATAAAGAAAACTCAGATGTGTTATCAGACGCAATATTCATTGCATATTCCTACCAAATCGTTTAATGTATGCATTATGTTTACATTAAAGGGTTATAAAAGTCGGGCTTGTAAAAATGATACAATAGCAAACCTGCCAATCAAACTCAGAAGGCTTGTCACTGATCAATAAGATTCAAAGGTTTGTTACTCGTTATAGTCTGGGAGACAAAATGTACGGCTCCGTTAATTCTTGTTTTAAACTATGTTCCTCTCATTTAGTATATCGATAACGATACAAACGGTATATAATTTAACTTATTATATAATTATATTACTTAGAAACTTCCACAAATAAATTATATAATACATAATAATATTATGACCTATTTCATAAAACTTCATTAATTGCAGTAAAGTATAAACGCACATATGAATACTGTATAATGTCTATAATCAAGTAAATTTAGATGCTTTGCATATCTTTGAATTTGATTTTAGCGTCGTACACACCATGTCCCCAAACAGCCCTACTGCAATGGAATACGACCGAGTGGATAAACTGCTCCGCCTGTATCGGTAATACAACATGGAATGTGAATTGGCAACGTGCAGGCAATGCCAGTTACATTCAAGACCTGGAAAATTCCGTTTCCATCATAGATGGATCGAACACTAGAATAGTGCCCAAGACAGAGTTTGCTTTAGGTGTTATTCACTTCAAACTTTCGAACCAACGGGTCTTTTGCTCCGACGGTGGAATGTACAGCGCCACAGTTTACGTTGATCATGCAGTACACATCTTTGCAATCCAGGTGGATGTAAATGGTGAGCATATATCTTTTTCGAATGCTGCAAAGAGCGATATATTTGCATGGAGATGCCATGAATTACGGCATTGATTAGTGTACATTTTAAAGCAAACAAGTCATGACCATGTTAGCCTTGGTTGTGATTCAACGCATAAAAGTTAGAGACAATTAGCACATTGTACGATGTCTCCTTTGATGAAGTCTTCACAAATAATTTCTAAATTATAATATCACTGTAAAATATTAGAATTGCATTTCTTCATATATATATATATATATATATATATATATATATATATATATATATATATATATATATATATATATATATATATATATATATATGAGGCCTAAATGATTACTTTGATAAACATTGAAAATTCTTCTTTCTGAGTTCGTTACCAACGGTAGATAACACAACTTACCTAATTGTCTATTATTAAAGATAAATAATCTCCGTAATCGTTTCTTATTCCAGGGTTTATAGAATCATGTAATAGGATGTGGGAAATAAACCTTCTAGACTCGACCAGAAAAACATGCAGCCTTTGCATTGGTGAAACTGAAGATGTTTTTAACATCAGCATATTCCAAGAAAGTCTCAATACCTCTAAGTCAACGTCAGAACAATTGTTGCAAGGAGAATCAAAGATAACAAAATTCAGAGATTACTTGACCACTGAAATATATTTAGATGCTGGTGTGTTAAAGGTGTTATTTGGATGGTCAAGAGTGCAGTGCATCGACAGTGGGTTCTACCGAATAGAGGCAAGAGGCAGATATGGAACGATCCAACGAAATATTTCCATTGCTGTAGACGGTATTTTCTTATAGCTTTCGCTTACATTTATTTATTCATTTTCATCAATTGTGATGTTTGTCTACATGAACAAGTTTCGCGAAAGACTTATACAAAGAAATCAAACAAACAAATTTGCTTACGATGTTCCTTTAAAATATAATTGAAATATACTTACATTAGCATCTGGATCATGTTTTAATGCCATCGTAAACATATAAGTTAATTGCAGTAAGAATAACTAGCAAATAAAACTATGACTCTCTGTAATGTAATCAAACAAAATAAACTTTGCTTCTTAGTATTAGGGATGTAAATAAAATCAAGAAAGAATAATTGTTTTTTTTACTAAAATAAAAATATATAGTGCATGTTAGTCGTTTCAGCTCGAAGATAACGTTTCAAATTATCACACGAGATGAGAAATCAAGGCATTGTAAAATATGATATATAATGTAGAGGTTTATTTAATGTTTCTACAGAACTAGCGTTCCTTAAAGCTCCTATGATTGTACAAGAACATGGTTCTGGTGGTGGATTTGCCGAAGGATTCAACTTAACTTTGAATTGCACCGTAGAAAACATTGGCTGCAATAAACAAGAGATATTTATATCCTTACGTGACAGGAACACAACCACCGATTGCAGAAAGATAGCATTGGGCACTGACAACATCAACGAGAGCTATGCATGCTCCTTGGTATGGACGGAGTTTAATATATCACGCGACTTCAACGGTACATCCTTCTACTGTGGATACAACTATACACACTACAATGAAACGCTTCTCACGTTCCGAAAAGAAATACAAGTATTTGTGATCCCAGGTAGGTATAAAGATTTCAACCTTTTATAAAATTTTGTTTTTGATTGTGCACGTCTTACATCCATTTAATAACTGAATCATATTAATGTATTATTCCGTCGTCAAAATGTTTGTTTTTATCTATCGGGCAGTGAAAGGCAGAGATAATCTCTAAAGTTATGACTTTTGAAGGCGTCAGTCATGTGCGTGAATGATATATTTATATTAAAGTTACTTCAAAGCTTTCTTATAAATAAATTTTGTATTTCATGGTTTCTGAAGACCAGCCATAGATGTATGCAATATTTGCTAACCTTCATGCATTATTGCTCTCGCCCTATTAATTTATAATGGTTACAGCTTATGAATTTCAATCTTATTATTTGCCAATAACGTTCAATTGATCTGCATTCAAACCCAAATTTCTTTATTTCGAGAAAGGATATTTATGCATAGTTACTTTCCCCTCTAGAGACAACAAGAAGATGCTTTTAAAAACGTATTTAAACCGATAGTTTATTAAGACAAATGTTTTCGATTCCATAGTTTGTACTTGAAAAAAGCTCAAATGTATAGCTGTAAATGTCAATTATAATTTCAACCCTAATATAATATATCGAATAACCTGCGTTTAAATGAATGCAATCAATTCATACTTTAACTTATGCAAGAAAAATACAACACTGCTTCTCAGCAAGAAAGTAACATGATGATAAAGATATTATTGGATATTGTATATCTCTCAAATGCAATATAATTTCATGATATGTACTATTTATAACACATTTAGGTAACTTTTGTGAAGAATATGAAGGAAGGTGTTTGAGGCCCCACCCACTGGGTGGACGATTCTTCATTGAATGTGATGCAAGAGAAAAGAGACCCTGGGAAGTTCTTTGCCAGGAGAAACTGGTTTTTAAACATGGTCCCAGTGAATGCTACGGCAAGTGCGATTATCCATAACACACATACGAAATTTTCTGTTGAACAAATGACAATTGTCTATTATCATTATCGTCGGAAGATGAGACAATAAATGAAAAGGTTTTCTTTGTCTAACACCAGCAACTGGGTTAATATTAAAATATCTAGCTTATTTCATTATTTTTCTGACTTGACAAACAAAAGCAACAGTGATAGATAAACATACCTTAAAATATGATCTTTCCAATTTATTTTAAACTATGTTTAAGTTTTCCTTTCGTATGCTTGTTATTAGTGAATTATACATTTTCATATGTTTTCACTTTATGCTATTACAGAATGAAGATTATACTACTAATATGTATAATCTTGTGATGTTAAAGGAAAATAGTACGTTATATATATATATAAGGAATCTGTTTTCTAGGTAACACGAAGCGTTTAGTTAAGGTTATTGGAATAAAGTATAAGAAGATGTTGACCTGTAGTTGTGTGTGGGCAACATATTTTAATTTGTTTGTACTAATGATGCACGAAAACGGGAATAACAACGTAATCGGTACGAGTAAAATCACGTTTGAAAGATACAAGTATAATCTTGACAGTCTATAAAGTTTTGAGTCTTAACTCTTAATGCCTAGAAGGAAAATAGCTATATTTGGAGTCATTTGTCTTCACATGATATATCAAAAGGTAATGTAGTTTTAAGTGCCGCCATTAAATGATGTGTTTCAGATCTTTTGTTGTAATTGTTTTTTATTTGTGTGTTGTATATCCATCAATCCGTACGTATCTACGTTATGACAAACAGAGCCATGCTAGGTCAATCGTGCATTTTTTTGAAAGAAAGACATACAAGTATTATTCAAATAGAGTCACGTTTAAAGACAGTAGGAGAAAATCATTAAGAATAAATACACAAATTGGGCACGCGGAGTTTTGAAAGGGACAAATTATGTTAACATAATTGAAAAAAAGATTAGAAGTATCATGGACATAGTTCGTTTTGTTTATTCATCGACAAAATATTCAAATAACCAATATACTACTGAAACGGGTTTTGACAGATAATTCACTTGCTTACAGATATATTATAGAATACAACGACGCTTACAGATATATTACAGTAAAAATAACATTCAAAGACATAATTTTCCGTGCGTTTACATATTTGTCTGTAAAAAAAGGAGGGAAAATAGTCACCTCAAAAGGAAATTAAATTATATGTAAGATGAGAATGGTGTATTATCTGTCCGTTTTTACGTTTACAACATTTAAGACAGAAAAGCACGAGCCTTTATTAGATGCTCTTATAAACAGATTCCTTTATATATATATATATATATATATATATATATATATATATATATATATATATATATATATATATATATATATATATATACAATTTACATTATATTTTTAACACTATTTTACTTCTAAATACAGTTGAGGATTCTCCTTTATTAATATTGAATCTGTATGATCTTTATATGGTGTTTAACAGGTAAAAGCTAGAATAAAATTAAAAAAACAAACATAAACAATCAAAATGCAATGACATAAACACACAACATATTACATAAAATTAACAGAAATGATACAGATCAGACCCTTTCCGTTGCACAGATTACCGATAGAAGAGAAAACTTATAGTCACATATGATCTAATACTCTTAATTTTCTTTTGTTAATGACTTTCATAAGTGTAAAGTTCATGCCAACGAAACACATTCACCAACGGTAAACCAACTATTTCGGTTACGAGAGTTACTATCTACCATCTGTGTTACCTACAGAGCTTGCCTGTAAATTCTTCAAAACTTACGTTACATTTACCTATATTTTATCTATTATTCTTTTATTTTTGCTTTAAATATAACAAACGAAATTCAACAATCATAAAGCACTGTTAACTTTGGACTCACCATGTACCCCTAAACTGGTTTATAGAAATGTCAATAACGTCGACTAACCTTTCAAATATATCACAATGAATGCTGTAGTGCTCTCTTCCTTTTATATCTCCTACCATCTGTGCTACGACTTCATGATTTATAATGTATATGAAAAGTTACCTCATGACACCAGATGTCCTGTTCGATAATTCAGGAGTAAGTTGAGATGTAATTAACACATAAAGAGGGAAGAAGAGATTCAGATTTCACCCTAATCCATTGTTGAATAATGTTTATTAGAATAGTTTGATTGTTGTTGTTGTGGGGTTTAACGCTATTTTTCATCGGAAGAACCCGAGAAAAACCCGTAAAGAACCACCGACCCACGAGAAGCTACTGACAAGCTTTCTCACATACCCACATTGGCCGAATCCGAGACTCGAACCCACGCAGACAGAGGTGAGATGGCAGTGATCCGTAACAGAGACCATAAAATCGTTTGATTCAGAGGCCCAGTATTTCCATACCTAGTTCTTTTTTGTGTGCTAATTTCATATCTTGTTGGGTACTGCAAAGAACTGGAAATTGGATGAAAATGATGATGTTAACAGAAGAAATTATATAAGTGAACCAGTTAATGATAACTCTTCCAAATAAAATACATACATACATACATACATACATACAAACATACATACATACATACATACATACATAGTTTATGAACAGAAACAAAACCAAATGAACAAAATGAATTTAAAACTTAGACCTTAATCGGAACAGGTATGATGTGCACGGCTGTACGTTGCAAACATACACTCCCATGACCTCTAATTTGGGGTTTAGGTCACCTCTTGTTTCTCAGCTCAACATTACATAACTGAAGCATTTTCTTTCTCTCCTTGATAAAATATTTTTCAATACAAATTAGACTAAGACGGATTATTAAACGTTGTGTCTTTGTTGCATTATAAACCCCACATATTTGATAGATTGTACGTTGCGTCTTTGTCACAATAAAAACCTCCAATATTTGATGGCTTCAATCGTAAAACAACTAGAAATTGATGGCTGACAAAAATAGGTAGATTGTGAGATTGTGGTCATAATCAGTAAAATATGTGCATTTTCAAAATTCTAACTGGTAAGATTGTTTCAACTTATTTCTTAAATATAAAATATCAAGCTATCCCATAAGTGTGTACGGTAAAGTGATATATTGGTCCACTGTTAAACGCCAGCTCTTCAAAGGGGTGATAGAGAACCATATATCTTTTAAAAGACATCCTCAGAGTCGGGGTATACAATAAATCTCTACCTGGAGTTGGGCTCTTCGGCACATAGCCATGGATAAACGTTTTCTTCCTTGTCGTAACAAATGAAGTGGGTTAAATTACTCAGTATAATCAGGTATTTTCCCTTCCTCTTTAGCAGAAAGTTTGATCGAGATTTTGAAAGCATGTACACCTGAATTCATGATCAGAATGAAAACCATGGAAGAGTTACTTGACATTTGTATCTTGCATACTGTATCTTAATTCCATCTCTGGTATTCTATATTTGGAATAACATTTAGTCACACTTAATTGTCATGAAATATATCCAAACATATTTCCATCTCATAGTGTGACCACACGTGCAGGACAGTTCCAAGTCTGGATATCAAGCTCTAATGCAGTACATCAGAAATCAAAACTTCAAGGAAACCCCCAACAAAAGAACATATTAGTTTACAGAACAAGTCAGTTGAGTGAGATAATATTAGACTTACCGTTGCCCATTACTCGTTTACCATGCAGTATTGACCCAAATATCGAAAATGTTTATCCGAAATTTGTAGCAGGTTTAACATATAAGCATATTCCCTTATATGCCCTTCCCTAGTATTGCATAACATTTATTTCTTCTAAGCTTCGTTGTTTTTTTTTTCCTCAACTGATTTTGGTGCGGTCTAGTCAATAAGTGTCAAGAGCATGCAGTCGTACGACTGACTATACTGGTGGTGACATGGGAACCAACCATTTTTTCATGGTGGAGTCATGGGATTTTACTTTCAAGATAGGATATTTATCTTTTTCATTTGATTTAATACAGTTTATTGATTCAACTAATATGTATTGGTCGATTAAACGGTTACTTCCACTGATGTGTAGAAGTTTGTTAGAATGTTATGCTGATTGTGTGTCATTGCTTATACGTACATATGAAAATCGAAGAAAATTCCATACAGGCAACCACGCATGTTGAAGGAGTTTGGTGGATATTCACCGCCGGATTATGATGTTGCATGACGAATGTTGTGCGTGCAAATACTTAATCCTTTCATACAAGGCCAGAAATATAATGTAAAGAAGTATCTTTTAAGAAATGTTACCTGTGATTCAGCTACAGTGAACTATGAGGGGTGAAATACACATATGCGATTTGTTAGCACATGTGTATATATATATATATATATATATATATATATATATATATATATATATATATATATATATATATATATATATTCATTTATTTTATATGTTTACCACTATGTCATTTCTACATACAGTTGAGGATTCTCCTTTATTGATGTTGACTGTGGGATCTTTTCATGGTATTAGACAGGTGAAGGCTAGAAAAAAATCAAAAACAAGAAATATATAAACAATCAAAACACAAAGACACACACACACACACAAAATGTTACATAAATTTAAAAGAAATAAAATAGAATGAACCCTGTCAGTTGCATAGATTACGGAGAGAATAGAAAATTATACAGTCACATATGATCTAATATTTTTAATTGTTTTTATTTGATGACTTTCTTAAGTGGTAAAGTTAATGCCAACGAAACATGTTCACCAACGGTAAACCAGCCACTTCCGTTACGAGAGTTGTTATCCATTTGTGTTACCTACAGTACTTGCCTGTAAATTCTTCAAAACTTAAGTTATATTTCCCTAGATGTTTTTTATTCTTTAATTTTTACTTTTTTTTTTCACAACAATTTAGATATAACAAACGAAATTCAATAATCATAAAGCATTGATGACTTTGGACTCGCCATGTAACCCTAAACTGGTTTATAGAAATGTCGATAGCATCGAGTGACCTTTCAAATAAATCACATCGAATGCTATAATGCTCTCTGCCTTTTTATATCTCCTACCATCTGTGTGATGACCTCGTGAAAAGTTTACCTCATGACACCAGACTTCATGGTCGATAATTCTGGAGTAAGTTTAGATGTGATTAACACATGAAGACGGAAGATTGTACAGATTTCACCATAATCCGTTGTAGAATAAGCATTCTAATAATAGTTTGATTCAGAGGCCCAATATTTCCAAACGCGTTTTCTTTTTCTTTTTGTTTTGCTGCTATTCACGTCTTTTGTTTTTTACGGCAAAAGGCTGGAAATTGGATGAAAATGATGATGTTAACAGGCATAATTATATCAGTGAGAAAGTTAATGATAACTCTTCCAAATAAAGTATATGTTAATTCAGGTGCTTTCAACGAAATTTATATATTAATACGTGTGTGTATGTGTTTGTGGGACCAATTTGAGGATGTAGGTTTCTGAGTTGGGGGAAAATGTCACCTAACAATGTGGTTTGGCAATGAGGACCAATGTGGTTTGGCAATTAGGACCAATGTGGTTTGGCAATGAGGACCAATGTGGTTTCGCAATGAGGACCAATTGTTTTCTAAAAGGGACAATTACTCAAAGTGTCAATAAAATAGTTGTCTGTACCGATACAAACCGTGGGAGATTTAAAGAGTTCGAAGACTATACTGTGTCAAAGATCATAAAAAGATATAGTTTCCTTAAGTAATTGATGTTATAATTTTAAAGCTACTGACACTGATGGCTAAATGTTTAACACATGTTTTAGAATAGGCTTATCTAGTTTATAAGTCTGCGAACCTGGACTCTTTTATATATGCATATAATCAGACATACATACATGCATACATACATCCATGCATGCATACGTACGTACGTACATACATACATTACATACGTGGGTACGTACATACATTACATACATAACATAACAGACATTACATACGTACGTACATACATTACATACGTACATACATAACATAACATGCATAACATCATAACATACATAATATCATAACATGCATAAAATCATAACATACATAATATCATAACATAATAACATACATAACATACATAACATCATAACATACATAACATCATAACATAACATACATAACATAACATACATAACATAACATACATAATATAACATACATAACATACACACATAACATAGCATGCATAAATAACATACATACATAACATGCATACATACATAACATACATAACATACATAACATACATACATACATAAGATGCACACATAACAGACATACACAACATAACATACATAACATAACATACATACATACATACATACATACATACATGCATACATAGCATACATACATACATACATACATACATACATACATACATACCATACCATACATACATACATACATACATACATACATACATACATACCATACCATACATACATAACATACATACATACATACATACATACATACATAACATACATACATACATACATACATAACATACATACATACATACATACATACATACATACATACATACATACATACTTACTTACTTACTTACTTACTTTATAAACAAAAAGAAAGCCAAATAAATGAATTAAATAAAGAACCTAGACCTTCATCTTAACAGGTATGATGTGCACGACTGCAAACATACACTCCCATAACCTATATTTTACGGTTTACAGCCCCTCTTTTTAGTCAGTTCAACAATAACTGGAGTACTTTCGTTCTCTCTTTGATAAACTTGTTTCAAAACATGCATGTTAGACTTCATCTCTGGTATTCGAAATAATATTTCTTCACACTTAATTGTCACGAAAAAGATCAAAATATCTCCCTCTCATGGATTGGCTAAAACGTGCAGGACATTTTCAAGTCTGGGTGTCTGGTACTGACGCTGTACATTAGACATCAAAACTTAAAGGAAACCCCAAACAAGAGAACCTATTAATTTACAGAATGTCAGTTGAGTGAGATAATATTAGATTCACCGTTGCCCATTACTCTTTTACTACGCAGTGTTGACCCAAATGTCAATAATGACCACCCGACATTTTTGCCAGGTTTAGCACATAAGCACACTCCTTCACAAGACCCTTTCCTGATATTTCTGAATATTTCTTTTTTATAATCTTTGCTTTATTCTCTGATGATTTAGGCGCTGTCTAATCAATGAGTGTCAAATATATGCAGCCATAGATAGTTACGACAATGCTGTCGGTCACTTTGTGGATCGACCGTTTAATTTTGATGGTGGGGTCATGGGAATTTCTTTCAAGATATGATACATAATTACTTCAATACATTTCCTTTTTTCAAATACATTGATTAAATTAGTTCTTTTTCTAGAAATTCAGGAAAGGAATATGTTTTCATCCTATTTGTAAGCTGGAATCTACTTTTAAATAAATCTAAGCCCACCAACTTCATAAGTTAAATGGTTAGTTCATTAAGGATATATCATACCCTATAATGAACAGATGTGTTTCAAGATCCCTATCACTGAGCATGACGGGATTGGTTGGGGTTGGAGGTCCACCTGTGAGAGTTTCAGTACAGCTATATTATCCGTGAAAACAGTTTTGGACACCCGCTTTGGTGACGAACGGCTTAAAATAAAACCACGTACGTGAATTTTTTATGCTTGCTTGTATTGAACTAATTATTCTTGTGATAAGAGGAAATCTTGAACGAGACTACAGCAGGTGGTTGGTTTATGGTACGTTTTTGGGTACTGTCATAATGCAACTTTTATTTTTTTCTGAATAAACGGTATTTGAAATGAGGGATGATATTGCTACGAATATCAAACTAACCCATATGTGTGTACGGTAAGGTGATAAATGGGTCCAATGTTAAACGTCATCTCTTCAATAAGGGTGATAGAGAATACTTATTGTTTTATTAGACATCTTCGGATTAGGGACAGGCAATAAATATCTGTCTGGAGTTCTACTCTTTGGCACATAGCCATCGATGTACGGTTTCTTCCTTGTCGTAAAAATGACGTGGGTTCAATTGCTCATTATAATTTTGGATTTTCTCTTCCTCTTTAGCAGAACATTTGACAGCAGTTTTGAAATTATGTCAGCCTAAAATCATTATCAGATTGAAAACTTTGGATTAGCTACTTGCAATTTGTATCTTGCATACTGTGTTTTTAACTTCATATTTGGTATTCGATATTTGGAATGATGTTTGTTACATTTAATTGTCAATAAATATCTCCGATTATCACAGTCAGGTTATATATACAGGTGCAGTACATTTTCAAGTCTGGATATCACGCACTTACGCTGTATCCCATACATCAAAACGGCAAGGAAACCCCATCTTAAGAGCTTATCAATGTATAGAACATGTCAGATGAAAATGATAGTATTATATTTGACTTTACCCTTTACTCTTTTAACATAAAGTATTGACCCAAATATGGGAAATGTCCACCCTAAACTTTTGCTAAATTGGAAATATACGTACATTCCCTCACACGCCTATTTCTTGCATTGCTAAAATTGATTTCTTCTAAAACTGTGTTATATTTTCAAATGGCTTTGGTGCAGTCAGTTTTATAGAACTTCATAAAGTAATGGATTAGTTACGACTATACCGACAGGACTTTGGGACCGACCATTTTATTTACATGGTAGGATCATGGGAATGTCATTCGAGATAGGATACTTACTATTTCTTTCAATTCAATAGATTGGATTGTTTCAACTATTATGATGGATTAAATTAGTTCTTTTTCTCCGAAATCAAAGCAAAATATTTTTTCGTCCTGTTAATATGTCGGAATATAGTTTTCATGTAAATCCAAAACCCTCCCACTTCGAAAATTAAATGATTGGTCCATCAAGGATATGTCCTTCGCCAAACTGAGCAAATATGTTTGAAGACCACATTGATTATCATGATGCCATATGACTGGGTCGGATTTCCAACTGTGAGAATTTCAATACAGCTATATTATATATAAAAATGGTTTGGACACTTGCATATGTGACAAACGGCTTAAAATAAAATCACGTACTTGAATGTTAAGCGTTTATGTGGTGAATCATGTATTCTAGTGATAAGACAAAATCTTTAATTAACTAGGCTACAAGATGTGGTTAACTGGAGGTACGTTGATGGGTAGGGTCATAATGCAAATTTCGTTTATTTATTTTGTATTGTGAAAGGTTAAAACGCTGTGTATTTTTTAACACACAATGTCACATTACTCAATCAAGCTGTAATTTGCTATATGCCGAGAGGAAAATTACTAAGACAATGCATGTGTTCTATATGGATGCGCGGTTCAACCTGATTTTCAGTGCATGTCCATGTGCCTTACATTGCAGCAGTGCCTACTGAGGCTAATAGTCAATCACGTGCAAGTGTAGCAGGCCTATATATGTGACCCAAGGACAGATTATGGGGCGCATTGAAAGCGCATACCCACCCACGAAAAAATTGAACGCCAAACAGTTGGAACAATTCCTGTATAGTATGTTTTCTTGACAGTTCAGTTTGATCATTAAAAGTAACGTTGAAAATGCTAGAGTTTCGTGGCTTGGCTACGTCTATTCCACATACTCCTTGCCTACTTGTTTACCAACACGCCCTCCTTGCACCCAGCACCCCTCACGCACTCAACGACGCAAAATGATCTTTCTGGATTCACCAATGTGATTTCCATTAGGATCACTGTGCATCCGAGAGGAAACATTTGCATATGAGCAGCGGCTAAACCCGTGGTTGCACTCATTCAGCACGGTACGGTCCTCTACAGCTGGGGCACGTCAACCTGGTGATCCATGCTCATCCTGTGATATTCTCCCTCAGTTCTGATGACACGTTAGGATCTTCACATGCAGACCTACCTGCTGAGGCTGATAGTCGATCTGCTACTGATAACAATGTCACAGGGGACACGTTGATAGCTAGATGAGATTTTGACACTGAAAGAAAACAAAAAAAGAACAAACATCCGGAGAAACTGACATTCATTAATCACACCATGAACATCATAATTCATGTCGCATGATAAATTATATATATATATATATATATATATATATATATATATATATATATATATATATATATATATATATATATATATATATATATAATTCTTCAAAATAATCGTGACTGTGAGAAGTACAGTTATGCATTCCAAGAAGTTGAGATATATTTTCTTGGGTAGACCTAAGTCCATACAGTACGATGAGTGCGATAAACGACACTTAAGTTCATGACGTCCTACACCTACACCTGTCGAAAAACATTTAGTTGGCGTTATGACGACATATCACGTTCCACTTGATTTAGTTACTCGTTGGCAATGGCGAGGTATCTTGTGGTCTTTGTCGATGCTTTCAGTTTAGCTAATAAAAATTTAACTATTGACTTAAAATAAATATTTTTGTTTGACTGGTGTCAAAAATGAATGTTCTCCGTATTGCACGGAAAATGCGATTTCTAAGTTGTGAGACCTTGAAAACAAATCCCATTTTAACGCTTGATTAAAAAATTACGCTTCAACCGAAAGGAACGTAACCTTATTAAAAGTACGTTTGTGGGTCGAAATCTATCGGTAATGGTCATTATTCTACAACAGCAACGGTCATCAAACTCGGCGTGACGCTCGACAATTTCACACGTCAGCTATATTCCACATCATGTAACTGTTGACAATTCGTGTGACCACCTTAATCGGGCTCCCAATGTAGTGATTTCAATTTGCCTGCCGGTTTTTCAAATATACTTCTAAATGTAAATAAATTATAACACTCGTATTGGGGATATTAGCAATAGCCTTGTGTTGTTTTGAAACGAAGATATTGTACACTGGACTTCTCCGTACCATAATGTGTTTATATAAAGGATTCACATAATTTAAATCTGCATTTGGTAAAACATAGTGATATATTGCTAATTTTTTATTGAATGCATACATTCCACTGCTTTAGTACAATATTTCCACATGTTGCCAGTTGTATTTTCAGACCAGAATTGACATTGGTTCGGTGACGGATTCAGATATATTAATAAAGATTATGGATCAATTCAAACGGGTTCTGAACAGAAAGATCAGATTCATAATCTTGTCTCTTCACATCAAAAATGTCTTCACGAATGATAGAATTCGCTGCTAATCTTTAAATGGAAATTTGAGCCACAGCCAATGGATATATTTGTATTTATACAAGACAACATTCAATATGCTAGCAGTTTTCAACATCAACAAATAGAGACCCGTATATATCACAAGACCTAATTATTTCCATTTATTCGCATGTGTATGTTCATACTGGGTCCACGCGAAAATCAACTTAATCGTATCACATCATCATATTGCACTATGCTTTTACACAATAAGTTAACTGAAACCAACAATGTCCCACCCGAACACTTTTGTTTATTGAGGGATTGGGTTTATTTACTTGCTATTTTGTTTTTATTTTGGAACACAGTTCATCAATCGAATAGCTTCAGAACTTCCCACAAACACCATTTCATCATTTACCTTTAGACCCAAAATACGTTGTAAGTCACCCGATATTCATGCAACACGTCATCCATTGGCGGACACCAAATACACCATGGGTGAAATTAATAAAAGAATCTCTGAACTGCTGAGCCTTATACCCACACATAAAATAATTACAGTGCAGATTCTACCATTCGCATCATCCGTTAAAAGGAATCATATTGTGGCTTAGTGTCAGAAGCTCCACGCACACCTCTGTCATGCTTTTCCATTCATCTATATAACGGTGAAGTGGATGGTCAAAGAAACGACAGAACAGGCAGTATGTTTTAGGGGATACTATGCCGAAAGACAAAGGTCTCCTTAAAGAGCACCATAATATAGACTCTTAGCTTGATTTTGCTTGCTTGGCTTTTACATTAAAATCGAGATAATTGGAGTAATGTGCGGTGCCTGTGCCCATGAATACATCACGGTAGCTGACTCAGACTGGTTATATCCTAGGATTTTAACCCGCACCGTTTGTTCGTAGCGAGTCTGGTACGCTAACCACTAAGCCTCCGCGGCTTTGGAAGCTTTAATGGGACGTTTGAGATGGCGAAGATCACATAGATGTAATTGATTTTAGCAATTTAACACACCTTTCAAGAAAAAAATCGGTCCACTTCAGGAGTGTTCTTTATTGCCTAAACATAATACTAATCACTGATAAACATATTTTGTGTTTTCTTTGTCTAGGTATTTTGTTTTCGTGCGGTTTCCGAAAATGAAACCTAAATATCTCCCTCTGGTCATTCTATTGTCTCTTGGCCCATATATATAAAAAACAGTTTCTCAACGTTCCGGTCTAAGCAAAGCTCTTCGTCAGGGGACAAAAAAAAAATAAACAAAAAATTAAACCACAAAACACCTACGAAAATACTGGACTCCTACATATTAAAATCACTAGGGACAAAATCCACAAAAGCTTTTACCAATTGTAGACTCTTTGTATGTTTTCTGCGTCTTTAAAAATTAAATCTTGAAGCCTACCCTTCAGTCTTGTGTGATAGCCTCTTAGAATATTTGTGTGTTTGTGTATGCGCTCCTACCATTTTCTCTTCTCTCACTGTTATGTTAATCTCCGCATTAACTTTCCACTTTCCATGATCGCGGTCGAACTGTCAAATCCCAATGTCGCCATATTATAAACTGTGTTGCAATCAAGGCACTCTATACTACTTGTTCCATCATGGCCATCGTGAAATTTCTCAATAATTATAACTGTATCTGTTCTAGCTATTTTGCAAATGTGTCGCAATTATAATTATCGTCTAAAATAGACTAATAAAGGTTTTGCTCATTATTTTGTATCCGCATTCATCCGCTCAATCTATTTGCCAAGAGCATAGTCTCCGAAACTCCAACAGTTTTGTCGTTCAAACTCAAACCATAAAATCTGTATTTCTATTGCTGAAAGACCCTTATTGTTTGTTACAGATGTTGCTTGCTGAAAATATAATACAAGTTTGTATGTATGTATGTATGTCTACAGAACAATGTCTTTGGTGGTTATAAACATAAACATACGTGGTTACTCTAGACCATAATTGACCAGGACAAAGTTTTCCACCATAACGGGATAAATAATGCTAGGTGCCAAATGGAAATAAAACGGAGGATAAGAATATATGTTTAGACGAACGAATGAGGGTACAAACGAGCAAGAAATAGATTATTGGAGAACGAACGTGCAAAACAATGTCAAACCTGATATACAAACTGACCGGCTGCTTGAGTTAACAAATTAGTCTCTACATAAAATTAATAGAGAAGACAATATTCTTATTAAAAGGTAAATTTGATGTATTCATTATTACATTGCTTATAATTCTAAAGTTGTTTCGATGCAATTTTATTTTCGCTGTCAAAAGGAAGAGATGAGAAAAGTATATCGATTGTTGTCCACTAGAAAGCATGCGTCAAAGATAACACATATTTCAAAATAATTTCTAGCTATGCCAGGATTTATTTGCCTATTACATAGATTCATAGTTATATAAAATTGAGACATGTTCTTTTTCAAAACCTTCTCTTGTTTAGAAACTTACAGCGTGAGTAAGGTTATCATAATTAATATTTTGTGTATGCAATGGTCTGGACTTTACCACAACAGCTGCTGCTCTCCTTGCATCCTCTTGCTGAAACTTTTTTTAATCACAATGCCATAACACTTCTAAAGTTAGAGCCATTACATTATATGCCCTGTATTATGGCTAAATGTGACCTGAGTTGATTTCAGAGCCAGTTAGCGAGATGTGCAACTTTGGGATATTTTCTATTTTCCTTTACAAAAATGTTACTGTTAAGACGATTAAGAAAAACCTACCTAAGGTAGAGAAAAGACATTTTTGTAAACATATTTCTATTTATATCATGAATGCCTGACTAGATTTTCAAGCAATTACAGTGATATTTTTGACGAGCTTAACATTTGGTCAAGGTAAAAGTAAATTTAAAGAGTATGCACACTTATAACGTATGGAGAAAGAGTCTGTAGATTGTAAATACAATTTATTATAATAAGTATTTTCACTAATCACTTGATGTTGTATCAATAAAAAAAGGTTTGATATACGATATTTTAATTGATACTGATAGCGTTTAAGTTCTTTTCATACATATTTGAGACAAATTCTAACCCTAATTTTGACTGGGTTGTTTCACACACAATACGAATTTTCTGAGATGAAAGAAACCTTTCTTGAACATTCTCAACTGTATACTCGTGATTTACTTGATACATATTCTTGTCAGTGTTTAGTAAGTATTGGCTTGCTTTCCTACAATTGCCACAATTAATGGTCTCCTCTTCAAACATTAACTCCAGACGTCAAGCCAAGATCGTTGCATTCTTGATTGTTTCCCTTTCATAAGTTAGACTGTCATTCCGACATTGAAGTTGACTATAGAAAACTATTAAGTTCACTACCTTTTGTAACTTATGTATTATTACAAAGGCATTGACCGACATGCTGTTTCATATAGTAAACACTAATTAATAAACTCAACGATACAATTTCACACTGTGCAAATTATAAATCCTATAATATCAAGATTTTACCATTTTAAAGATACGTAAACAGGTGTATTAACAGTGTCAGTGATATTATACACACACACACACACATGCATACATACATACATACATACATACATACATACATACATACATACATACATACATACGGGGGCCCGAGTGGCCGAGTGGTCTAAAGCGCTCTCCGTTACAGATCACTGCCATCTCACCTCTGTCTGCGTGGGTTCGAGTCTCGGATTCGGCCAGTGTGGGTATGTGAGAAAGCTTGCCAGTAGCTTCTCGTGGGTCGGTGGTTCTTTCCGGGGTTTTTCTGGGTTCTTCCTCCACCATTAATACTGGCCGCCATGTATAGCATATCATGTGCTGAAAAATGGCGTTAAACCCTACAACAACAACAACAACAACAACATACATACAGACAGACAGACATACATCCATACATGCATACATACACACACAGGGGCCACGAGGGACCGAGTGGTCTAAAGCGCTCTCCGTTACGGATCAGTGCCATCTCACATCAGTCTGCGTGGCTTCAAGTCTCGGATTCGGCCAGTGTGGGTATGTGAGAAAGCTTGCCAGTAGCTTCTCGTGGGTCGGTGGTTCTTCCCGGAGTTTTCCCGAGTTCTTCCTCCACCATTAATACTGGCCGCCATGCATAGCCTATCGTGTGCTGAAAAATGGCGTTAAACAACAACAACAACAACAACAACAACACACACACACACACACACACACACACACACACACACACACACACGTACGTACATACATGCATGCATGCATACATACATACATACATACATACATACATACATTCTTGTATTTGGTGAATATCGAGGACTTGCGTATGGAACCGCTTACCGAGGATATTTGTTCTGGCGATGTTAGAGCGATAAGAAAGTTTGAATCATTAAATTAATAGCAAATGGTGGGAACTGTATTATCAATTCTAAGGAATATGAAATTTAGTAATGGAAGCGAGGGCGCACACGTTTACACAAAAGTCTGTATAATCCATGCAAACTAAGGACGCACACTATTTGACAAAATCACGGAGACCGTGGACATTGGTACATTTTGACCAACGAGGACATGGTTGCATATCTAGTCCAGTCTTAAAAATCAATACGACCTCTCAGGTGGCCTAGTGGTTAGAGCGTAGTACTCAGATGCGGGAGGTTGCGGGTTCGAACCAAATCCGAGTCATAACAAAGACATGAAAATGGTACTAACAGCTGCCTCGCTAGGCGTTCAGCATTAAGAAGTTAGTGTTAGGACTAGTTGTCCTGGTGTCAGAATCATGTGTCTGCGTGGGACATCATGCTACATGTCTGCGGCGTAATGCCTCGACATCACTATAAACTGTCACACTGCAGACATCGTAGCGATATGACTGAAAGATTGTTAAAGCTACGTGAAAATCAAATCCATACTAGTACTTAGTAACTGTAACCTCTTTAAGGGTTTCGTCTACAACTGTTCTTTAGGGCAATTGCATTATTATTTGAATATATATCTTGTTGTTATTGACTGACTGATGAATTTATTGATTGACTGATTGTCCTGACTTTAGTACGACACAACACGCTTCGGACTAAACCACAGCTTTGGAGATCATATTGTAATAAATTTGGTGCATGCGCATTTGGTTATAGCGCCCCGTTTTAAGGAATTCTTAGATTTGTGTGATTACTTGTTTGATTATTGGAACTCGGTGCAATGAAAATATTTCGTAGCCCGAAATATTTAGCCAATTAGTAGGAGCAAACGTCACGGAGTGAGTTGTTAGTGAGTTTCCATGATGCCATGGTTGTCTTTTAGTGAATTCAGGTCAAAACCGCATGAGTGTCCCTGGAATACGATAGTCCCTATTAAAACCGACCGCTAAATTACACAAAGGAATAAACATGAAGGGACTCGGCAGATACCGTTTCGCCACGGTGGCAAATGTGACGCAGTTGTACTGGCAAAATGTGCCTTGAAACCATGAATTGACCGGCAGTAAAAATATTTTCCTGTGTATGGGGATAGTTGTATAGTTTCTACGGCGTGAACTGCTGACGGTACAGAAAGTTGATGAAGAGAAACCATGCAGATGTGCGGTTGATAGATATTTGGTAAGTTTTGAGATCTGTTGTCTTGCATTTATTAGCGAAAAATTTATATATAGAACGGACACGTCTGGCCTTCTAATTTACAATTGAAGTTGTATAGAAGTCTTTGGAAATTTGGGGTTAACTTATGACTTCTAGCGAAATCTCGCCAGGGTTTGACACCGCTCGGTCAAGCAAATACCCCTGGCTTGTAACTATACTATTTGGCTGGATCTGAGCATTTATGGTAGGAAACTCGTTTTATCGGCAATAACTATTCGCTTTTTGACTAAATAGAGTAATATCTTTTTTCGTATAACACGCGTACGAATCTATCTCTCTCTCTCTCTCTCTGTCTGTCTCTCTCTCTCTCTCTCTCTCTCTCTCATGTGCAGATGTAATGTTGAAGATAAGAACGAATGTTTGTGTTACCCTATTGTGTATTTCACGGAGACTTTATTTTTCAAGTCACTTTGGTTGAGTAAATCGATGATGCATACAACATTTTTTTTTCTCTTGTAATCTGTATAGTGTTTTATCTCAAACTCAACACGAAGAATAATGATAGACTACAACATCGATGACAACAACAACACCAACAATATCTTATATATGTTAGCTGAATTGAAACCTCCTAAACAGCTTTAAAGTTTAGTAATTGCAGAAGTAAAGAACAGAGTTATATGAGAGTACATTTACGTATATAGTTAGTGGATGGGGATAACTTTCTAATACCTTTTTACAAACAGTTTATCCTGTTTTATTGTTTTTGAGCCATTAATGAGCAAGAATATACTTTAATGGTACAAAACTCTCTTGGTTCACCTTCCAAATCACTTAGTTTTATACATTTGTATGTTCAAGGTACCACGTAAAGGTGTTTCTTATCGCTGATTGGAAGTTTTAAACAGTTTTTTTCCGCTTCGCCCTATGTATAAAACATACTGAAAAATGACTAAATGAGTACGAATACTACAGTATAATGTAGCTCTAAGAAAATGTTCTGTTAAGTTATAAATACAAGTTGGTCCAGTAGAACATCCTGACCGTTTTTTGGCTATTGTTAAAAACTTCTTTAAATTTGGGAAAACGATATAGATGGACCCCTTGTGTTTACATTGTGTGTGTTGTTTTAATAAGACTTCGTTTACAACAGAACTATCGATACAAACAATTCATGATATGATAAGCAAAGTCATCAAATCACCAAATAAAGCAAGTATATTTATTTAAAAGGACACTGAATGCATTCAACAGTTTATCATTGCTTGCACATTTAGACGCAGGTTTTAAGAGCGTGGTAATGAAAAACATATTGCTGTTAATTATATGTTTTATTTTGGGACTGATCATCTTGACGATAAATGTTTGAACTCTGTATAATATATTTATCTTCCTATATATTTACTGAAGTTCTGTGCATGTAACTTCCAAATTCGGCTAGTGTTAATTCGGTCTCACCTTAACGGGATTAAACAATCTTAAAAAAGGTTCAGAAAACCTAACACTGTCAATGAGATGCTTGCTCTTTCGAAAACAAAAACCTAAGAGTAACCTATTCCATACATTTGTATGTTCTAAATGTAGTCTTGTTAGATGTGTTTCAGTGTTCTTGTTCAGTCACCAATTATTACTGCAGATGTTAAAGGAAGTGGTGGACGGCCAAGTGAAGAGTATTAAATAATGCAGTTCGACGATAAATAAATGTTCCACTATAAATGCGAAGCTTGGTTCAAGAGTGGTGCAAAACGCTAATCACCAATAATAGCGATATCGTGAAGTGCATGTCAATGTGGCAGCAAAGTTGTCGAAATGGCCTTAAATCGTATGACACTGTTTGATCGATAGGTCAAATCAGCTGGTTATTTATACTCTTGGTAGAATACAATGACAAACAAGCAGAGTGGTATCTAAAGCTCATATATGAAGAGGTTACCCAATAAATGGGTATTGGTCTTGACTAAATCACATCCGAAAAATAAAATAACTAATGTTTCATTTACACTATGTAATGTATACAACATATTTTTGGAAAGGACACTAAAACCTGCTTTGTCGGCATTTCACAGAATATCACTTTCCCTAGATTATGAAATTAAACTTTAGTCAAAATAACATGGATGGTGTGACTATCATCCACATACAGACATGCACTTATTTGCATAAGTATATTTGGAAAATATCGATAACAGTTTCGTAATTACAAAAATTATCTTCCTCGTGTCAGAGATAAAAAGATAACTTTTGGTTATGTACTGTGTATAACTAATGAGTTATAAAAGTAATGGTAGCAATATTTTAAACAAAGGATAAGAACAGCATCAACAACAAACAGATTATAGAAAATAATGCACATTTCGACAATAACAACTACTACTTCAGTTATTGTATCGCAGCAGTGCTACGGGATAAGACAGGGTATTCTTTCAGTAATTATTATTGTCTATATCATAAAATATATCCTACCTTGAACGAATTGCTTTAGAAATATCTACTCTGTTGAACTAATTGGTTTGAGAATAGGGTATAATGCAGCAAGTACAGCCAACTGATCATGTTTTGACCTTATATAAAATATATATGAAATACATATGACATAAATATCTAAACAAAATGTATGCATATTCATTAACATAAAAAGGAAGTCTTATGGTCATAGACAACTTGAAATTTTCAATCATGTACATTTGGGAGATATTTGTACTTTGCAGAGAGAGCTATGGGTTAATACTTCTTTTATAAAAACATTTGGTTTATTTACATTGAGTCGAATCACTTCAAACTCTATTTGACTAAATGGCTTTGAATCCTTTACCTATAGTATTAGTAAGTTATACACTATTTTGAAACTCTTCAACTTCGTAGCAAGTGAGTATAAAGCTTTAACAAATTTATTTTTATTATATAAGCAAACAATTACGAGTGTTAGTTGTGCATTGTAATGACGCAAGTATCGCAGAGATGAGTGAGCCGAGTGAATAACTTATATATTTCAATGCGGGGGAGGGGGCTTAATATATTTAAGCTCTCCACCAACAATATAATTATATCCGTTATGAACCCGGTGCAAGCACATTTTTTTTTTATTTTATACGCAAATATATTGGCTAGTAAGACTGGCGTAGAAGATTTCTAGTTCTGGATCACGCGCCTTGCATAAAATAAAGTATAATAAATTTAAGTGTTGTTCAGTCATGAAATATTATAATAAAAGTTACAAAATTAATTGATGTCGCGGATGAGTCGAACTTCTCAACAAACATGGCTCAAAAACATTATGATGCCTTCACGAGATCGTAACACACCACATTTTTCATTTATTCCTGTAAAAGGTTTCGACGAAAACTAGACCAAAAACAACAAGCAAACCATCTGCGTCGGAAGAATCCCGTAGGTAGCAAAGGTGAAATTTAGTCCAATGGGATGATCGATTGCTCACGCATGAAACCCAAGTTGTTATTTGTTTTACTCAAACATTTTACCAAATAGGTAATCATGACTATCTCCGTAGGATGAACGCAAATCGTCATGTGATAACTGACGATCGAATAGGTGTTAGCATCATAATATTTGTGTCAAAATAACTGGTATGTTGTGCATATAATAGAAGAAGAATCGTTTTGAAACTCATGCACCTTCAAGAAAGTTATTAAAAGTGCCGTTGCTTATTTTGTAATGTGACATATGCATTTCAAATTAGCATGATCCCAAGAGAATTTGTGTACTAAACAACAAGAATCGATTTAAATAATCGAAGTTTAATGACAATCCATCATAGTCTAGCATGCCCTCATAAAATCTTTTAAAGAACAAGGAATAAATAAAGAAGAAAGAAGCAAACGATGATTATTTTGGGACTACATATCATAAACTCAGACAGTTAATCTTATTTATACTTCCTTTAAAACAGAACTTCTAGAGAATAAACTGCATTTTCACCGAAATAATGTATTCAAAAAGTGTAAAGGAAAAAGATTGGCAAAAAAACTTCGCTGTAAAACAAAAGCTCGTGATCTCATCGAAAAAATGTTCCTAATATGACTATATTCAAGATGAAAGTTAGGAAATATAGGTTACTGCATTTGTATGGGAAAATATGAAGGAGTTTTGGGATGGAATACTGCACGACCTTGGGAGTGCAGTATATCCTTCCGACAAAACGAGTTCATATTTTCCCATACAAATCAGTAACCTTTTCATTATATGCTCATTTTTTTACATTCTACTTAAGATTTAATTATATAAACAAAATACACTACAAGAAACAACGTAAATGAATGAATGAAGTATTCCAAACTAAATACACAAACGCAGATTTCTCATTGCACAATGACATCATTATTAATGCGCACATAACTCCGCCCAGATAAATTTGAACTTAGTCGCCCGCTCGACATAACTTTCGAAAGTAAATTGCGTGTCTAGTTAAAATTGAAATTTGCAGTCATTTTGTGAAAGAATGAGCATTGCAATAACTTTTCCATTTGATCTGGAATTAATATATTTTGGTATTTTGTTTCGATTCGACGAATGTTTGTGATTTGGACTGGATTCATCTGTGCAAATTATGCATGAAATAAATCGGATTGAAGTGGCGCGGGAGAAGCGTGTTTACATCTGCAAATGTGTTTCGATTCTGTCATTGAATGTTTGAAATCATAATGTGGGGAAAATATGAAGTCTTTCAATGGCAATTATCAAAAAGAAGCTATGGAATTTAAGGCTTATTTCATTTTGAGTGCAGTAAGTAGGATCTAATTGCACTTATTATCGAAATTACAGCAGAATTTCGAAATGTGTAATCCAGACTGAAAACCTATGACATGGCTCATGTAATTCGGATTTTCAGAATTAAGAAAATACATTTTGAGGAAATTCAGGATGTAAAAATGTAAGTACGTTTTATTTTGCCATTCTTATCACCAGCGAAAGAAGAGAGTATATGACTTGTCACTTGTATGTTATTTGTAAGGACCTTATCTTCCTCTGTTCTATAATGTAGCTAGCCTAAATCCTTAACATTGTATCAACGCGAACTGTGCAAAAACAGGGTTTTGTTTTTGCAGTCCACGAAACATGGTTTAGTTAATTCAGAAACAAATTTAAACAATCACAACGTAAAGAGCCTCTTACGCGAGTGTACTTGATTTGTGTACAAATCAAAAGTGCTGGCGTCTGCGGCCATTGTTTGTTTACAATAGAAAGTGGTTCCACTATGCACGTGAATGCTATATGTGTATTGTCGCGCGAGTTCAGTATCGGGTAATATTGAACTATTCTGACAATGTAAAGTTAACGGGAAAAAAAATAGCATATAATAAATATTCTTATTGCATGGCTTTGTATGCTAATTATCATTCCGCAAACTAAAATCAAACGCTTATATCTATACAAACATTTGATTTAATATTATATCTGATCTTCACCAAAACATCTAAAGGTTCAACTTTGGTCTTGTGAACTTATATTGACTAAAAGTATATTCCCTTTAAAACATATGATTATTTATATTTACAGAATTGATTTATCTTTCTGTGTAGCATACAAGCAAAAGTATTCTTAAACTGTCATTTGAATGCAGTGATTCATTTGTCAATGTTTTCTCTTTTCTTCACGACAGCGGATAAGGCACATGTATGTGCATTTACACAATCTAAAATATATGGAATGGTGGACAGGTGGACCATAACTGAAATCGTTCATTCACCCAACACTCATGTACCTCTATCTGGACTGACTGACAGGTGAACTGCATATGTGGTAAATTACAGCATAAGAAGAACTAATATAGAAGTAGTCTCAAATTCTTTAATTAACAACTATTTAGCATTATAAAACTGTACGTAAGTATACATTTTTGGCATTCTTTGGGTCTCATCCTCCGCTGCATGAGGCTGGTTGTGGTAAGATGGCAGAGAAGCATGCAGTAACTATGAGGCGGAATCGCTAGGATGACTAATGTCAAGGCCAAATGGCCAACATGTCCTATCTATGAGGCAGAATTGCCAGTATGACTGACGTCCAGGTAGAATTGCCGATGTTTTGAGGCGAACTCGCCAGTATTACTGACTAACATAACTGTTAGGGCAGAATTGCCACTGTATTGAGGTAGAGTCGCCACAACTTGTTAAGTCTGTAAGTCAAGTGGATTGGGGACAGAATGTCCAAACGACGCTGCATGCCGAGAATGGAACTGCAGTAGTATGCAGTAGAATGCAGCGGATAGCCCCAAGGAACGGATATATATGGACTAATACATGCAGGTCTGTTAAAATAAGCATGACAATCACACTCAATATAAGCAATTATGTATATGAAAAGTAATCATTGCCATATAAAGAAATATACGACTGTGAATCATCATAAATGGATAATACTGCAAGAACCAGTGCCAAGGTAACAAATAAAGTTTTCACAAACCGCCACAAAATCTACTCCGTAGACACGCATACAGTTTGTGCAGTTCAATAATTAAGTCAGATGTAAACAACAGATTGGAGTGCACAGTCAGTAAACTGATTGAACTAGAAACCTAATAGATACACCAAACATTATGTAAACACGATGCTTAAAACGCCGCCAGATGTCAATGAATCTGATGATCCTGTTCCACAGAACACACTGAACACATTAAACACACTACCGGTGCGAAACACACCTCACCGAGCGAATGAATCTAATGATCACACACTACCGATGCTAACACACCTCACAAGGCGACTGAATCTGATGATCACACTGCACAGAAAACTGAAAAATCCAACGTGCAATGAAACACTTAGTACAATACACAGAATCTGCTTACTCCCTTCTCAGAAATAACTCTATGTAAAGAATCTGAATGATCACCTCAGGACGAATACAGTGACACACACGAACTAGCCTAGATTAGAACACACATACTTCTATCAGATGCACCTTATCCCAGAGAAATTGGTAGTTGAAATTGCTGAAACAGCGTTACTTCATCTATGAATGGGTAGATCCACACATGGCCTGCTGTGCTCGCAGAATGGCATCATTCGAGGTCCTGATGTAACGTAAATAAGAAACAGAAGTCCAACGACCTAGCGTTTTAACAAGGTGGTCCTCGATCCCAGCAATTGCTGCTGTAGTGGCAGACCGTATCCAAAATGAGTGCCCATTGAACTTGCCTTGTGGATAGCCCAGTACGTGTAGGAACAAACGTAACTTCTCCAAAAACACTGATCTAGAAAGTGGACTAATATCATTTGTAGTAGATAGCGGGTCCAAAGGTCTATGACAACCCACCCTGCTGCAGAGCGCTAGGTACTGGTGCATAGCCCGTAAGGATCACTTACATTTATGCATTGATACCGGAATGGATTGGCCTTTGATGCTCTCAACATTAAAGTGTCATTTTTAATTATCTGCAGCAATAATAAAGTCACTGATATACAAGTACTCCATATCCGTAGCTGACGTCACCGTAAATTTGCCACAACGTAAGAAGGAAAAGAAAGCTAATGAAGATGCAGCAAGCAACATACCATCCACCCAGGGACTAAAGAAACGCTTTTGAAGCAAGGTGCACATGCGTACCAATATATCGAAGGTGATGGGTAACTTTGAGTTAGGTTCATTACTCTGCAATTTCTTCACACCTCGCAATACCATGTGCAATCTTGGAGAGCACGAATACGAAGCGCCATCAAGGGGTTGATGTATGCCACGTTTGAGACAGAAATACTTCACACGACGCAAATACAGCTTGATAGATGCATATTGAACACCAAAACTCTTGAAGCAATATGCCACAAAAGCGACAAAGGCATCCTCATCAATTGGTACTGAAGGTTGATTAAACATATGATCTCAGCGACCCAACATGAACAAAAATGATTGAAGGTTTTCCAACCCGATTTCGTCTGTGGGCTATGTGCTTCTTTTAGTAACCGGTCCACAGTTTCGTTTAGTAGAGTATCAGTTCTTTTAAGACTGGGCATAGGTGATGAGTTTTTCTGCAGTTGGAGCCAAATTCCAGAATTGTTCCATCTGAAAACGGGAGAGAGCATCTACAATGAGGTTTTCTTTCCCTGGGACATATTCAGCTAGAATTTCACAACAATATTGTGCTGATATCCAAGTTAAACGCCTGAGCAATGTCATTATCATGGGAGACTTAGATCGACGCTTCATAATTATCTCGACTGTACTGATATTGTCACAATGGAACACAATTCGTTTTCTCTGCCACATATGGTCCCATATATGGGCTGCAACTACAATGGGGTAAATTTCCAGCAGGGCCATAGACACCTTGTCTGTGCCTAATACATCCAAATTATCTGGCCACGATCCTTGGAACCATCTGCTTTCGAAAAAAACACAGAATCCGAGAGTTGATGCTGCATCAGTAAAGAGCTCAAAATCTGTAGCAACAGTAATATTAGAATCCAAGAAAAAGGAAACTCGATTCCATTGAGCCATGAAGTCACTCGACATATTTAGATCCAGTCTACATTCGCTATTTACTTTTACATGATGATTCAATTCAGTGGTGGTTGTTGACAAGGATATTAGATACGATGTGAAAGACCGACCAGGGGCGATCAAACTCGACATGCATAATGTAATTGGCCCAACAATTCCCTCTTTGTACAAGATATCCTTTGCTGGAAAGTTTTTAGCAGTGCAGCTAATCTGCTCAGCTTATCTTGTGGCAATCTAGATTCCATTTTTTCTGAGTCTAGAATTATACCCAAGTATTCCATGACTGGTGACGGTTCTAAAGTCTTGTGGGGAGCAATTGGAATAGATAACTTACTGAAAATCAATGTGATTAATTACATTGTTCTTTCAGCTGGAAAACCAGGCTCATCAATGCACAAATATCATCTAGTAAATGCAGAAAATGTGCTATATCATAGTTATGTTGAGCTATCCACGAAATTGCTCTGGATAGTGTATCAAAAATCTTAGGACTATTATTTCTACTAACTTGGTGAAAAAATAATAGTTTCCTCCAATTGACACCATACAGAGGCCACACTGTTGGGAGTATGGGAATTAGCTTGAATGCATCGGTAATATCCGTCTTACTCATATTAACACCCACCCATTCCTAACTGCACCAGAATGTGAATAGCATCATCTATATTTATGTAGGAGAGAGACAAATTCTCTTTGCTGATTAAGGCATTGATATTTTCATGCTCAAGTGAACTGTGAGGTGCCGACAGATCTACATAAAGTCTGTACTTGCTAAACATTCACTATGTACTACGCCCAGGGGCTAGTCCGGAATACAGGAAATGGTGGACTTTCAAAAGGGCCTATGAGGTAATTCTTGGAGAGCTTGTATTCAAGTAATACGTCAACCACATCAGGTTGTGATGTCGTTGATATCAACTTTTTACACTCGAATGAAGAAGTAGGCTGATGAGAAAGTCCAGTATGAGAAGCATAGCAGAGACCATTTATAACATAATCCACAAATTCTTTATCAGGAAGGTGTTGCAATTCTTCTTGCAATCTAGTGATGTTGATTGGTGTGGTTGCCCGAATTGTTACCGCTATATCCTGATTTAGTCATTGAGGTTTTGTATTCGGCAGTACATGCTTAGTCATCAGGTCGCACTTGAGCTGTGAATGAGTTTATTTGCAAGTGCAGCACACGTGCGCATTACTACAATTTGCTCGGAAACAGTCATTTGTTCCATTGAAGTTTTTATATATTTATTTCCCTAAGTGTAATATCCTTCTCCGACCTTGTATATCTACCGTGATCTGTCTATTCACTGCCCTGGTTTCCGTGGCCGACATCGCTGTTGCGAGGGTAGGCGACTGTGTCTCAGTACAAGGATATCCCGTATGGTTGGTCATATTTAACTGGGCTTGCATTTTTATCACTGCTGCTTGGAGAGATGACACCGCTTCCAATAGAACGGTATCCTTCACATGGTGTATTTGTTGCTGTGGTTGATTATTCTCTCCATGGCTAGGACCACCAACTACCGTGGACGTAGAACAAGGCATTCCTATTGATAGCGGATGCGCACTAGGTTGACTAGTTCTCGATGCTGGGCGCATGGATGAATGTAAGGGATTAGCTGCATCGGTAGATTGACGCAGACTGGCTGACAGAAATACTGAGCCCAGTCTCGTCCAGGTAAGTGGGCGAGTCTATGGGTACTGACGTCATCCGAAGCTGCTGAAAACCCTCCCTTACGGGGGAGTCAGAATCCAGGGGCCTAACGTATCGTATTAGGCCGCCATCTTGAATTAACTTCAAATTTCCCTCGTAAATCTGCACAAGTTGAGCCTTCTTTAAAGAGGTCGGCACAATAATGTTAATTTCACGTATTTTTTAAGACGTTTTCCCACCAACCAATTTTTTGGTGACTGAGCATCCCAGTGTTGTCTGTTGTTTGCAGCTCTACGAGCGCGGTACCCACGAGAACACGAAAGCTGGTGCGATTTATCCATGATATACAAGAAGTCAACAATTGCCCGCAGAACAATGGGGTTACATACACGAAGCAAAACAGTTTTTGAAGTCGGCGATTGCCCAGCAGAACAAAGGGTTGTGAAGCAGACGGTGCTACACGACCACCACTTAAAAGAATCGGGCAACTTGTAAATTGTCGTTGTAATGTAAACCAGATGACTCAAAATATTAGCGTCATGCCTCGAAATTCAAACCTATATCAACATATATCCAGTATAGCCTATAAATGAGTCCTGACAGACTGTCAAGTTCCAATATCAAACAAATCAGAATATGATATAATACGAAAACAAAAACAGACCATTCTCGACGCTGCTCACCTGTAAAGTGAATGACTGCTGTCAGCTACCTCAGCACATCCGACCCTTGTCTCCGATTGGCTGATCGCTAATCCAAGTTAGTGTGCGTGTCCACTGAACTGACATTGAACTGACCCACATCACGGGTCCTGGCTGGACTAAACATCATTTAATTACATTAAACAGCTATAAGTAAAATCAAGCGATACTGTTCCACATACTTGCATTACAAATTTAAGATAAAAGAAGGTTTAGAATATGTCACGGAACTGTATAAATTCTTTTATTTATTAAATACATGTACTCGTGTTTCGTGTTTCTGTGTACAACGATACCCGATGGTGATTTATATATATTGCGTTGTATTTCGAAATAGTGAGTTCGGTTCATCTTATGCCGCACGTGCGAAGTGCTCTCGATGGGAAGAAGTGAATGCCTCCAGTGCACAGATGATATATGTGTATAAAAACCTCACCGTAGGTAAAACTCTTTACATTACAGATAGTCTTGTCAGTCAACTGTCTACTTTAAGAAGTAGAGAAACAAAAGAAACAGAGCAAACAAGACGAAAAGTCAGTCTCAGTAGGGAAGATAAAAGAAGAACAATCAGCATCGAAGAATACAAGGCAAAAAAATAACTACCCACTAGCAAAATTTCAAAATAACCAAATAACGACTATTTAAACTAGAACTTACTAAAACAAAATAAATACTTAACGACTAGCCAATAGTCAAGATGGAGGAATCAAACCTGCGAATCCTGACTATGAACACTAATGGCATACATAATAAAATAGATAATATCATTGCATAAGCTAAATTATATGGTGTAATATTAATGCAACAAACGCACGGAGTACCGGAACACCTTATGAAAAGATTAGAGGAAGAACTAAATGCACTAATCTTTATTAGTAACCACCCTACAGACATAAGAGCTGGAGTGGCTACAATTATAAGGCAAACCGCCAAGGCATTGAACCCTGAAAATATGGAAATACCTAATGAACTAAAAGGACGTCTAATTCACTTTTAAAAAAAATAAATGGAACATCTTTAACATATATACGCCACCAGTTGTAAATAACAGGAAAACTACATTTATTCAAAATATAAATTATTATACTCAAAAATATGGGTTAGAACCATGTATAATGGGAGGAGATTTTAATTGGAGGCTAACAGAAGAAGATAAAAGTGATAGATTGACGGAAAATGATTTTTAAAAAAAAACTATTTAAATGGATCCATACGTTCATAAAAACAAATACTATTGTAAACGCTTATAGATTTTTTAAATAATAATAAGAGGGAATATACGTTTAAATATGAAATCCATAAAGAAAGTCATATTGATACATTTTACATATCTAAAAACGAGACAAATGCAATTACGAAATATGAAATTCTCCAAGAACAAATAGCAGATCATAAATTAGTATTACTTGAAATAACTATTCCGAACACTATAAAATGGGGACAAGGAGTGTGGAAAATGAACAGTGCTCTCATGCAGGATGATCTGTATGCAAGCACTGTTCGCACATACCTCAAGATTTTCAAGGGAAAGTATACTGGGGACATAATAAAAGACTGGGAAACAATCAAAAGTGAAATTAAACGAATTACGAAATATCATAGTAAGACAAAAAAAAAACTTCAAGAACAATGTCTATAGGAAACATATTTAGAAGTAATGACATATATAAGGCCAATACAAAATTAGATAATAAAATATTCAATAAATGGGAGAAAAGCGAGAAAGAGATTACACAGGGAATAAAAATAAGATCAGGAAAATATGGGAATATATATAAAAACGGGAGAGGGCTATACAGCAGAATGGAAATTAAAAGGGGAGAAAATAAAAAGATAGAATCATTACAAGAAAACGACATAATCCACCAAAATAAAACAAATATTTTAAAATATATAAAACAGTACTACACAAAAATATATGAAAATCAAAATATCAACAAGGAAATAATAAATAATTATATAGAAAAGACTAATTATAAGCAAATTACTACAGAAGATAAGGAGAAATGCGAAAACTTTATCACCGATAAAGAAATCTTAGAAGCAATGAATAACCTTAAAAAGAGAAATCACCAGGGTCCGACGGCATAACCTCGGACTTCTATATTACATTTAAATACGAATTAATTGATTTTCTAGAACTATTATATAACAATATACTGTTAAAATGGGATATGCCGAAAACACTAAGGGAGGAAATTATTACTTTAATCTATAAAGGGAAAGGAGACAAAGAATTGATAAAAAAAACTGGAGACCGATAACCTTGCTAAATAACGACTATAAAATCTTTAGCAAAATCATAACCATTAGAATGTGAAATCGCTTAAACAAGATAATATATATAAACCAGAGCTATGGGAGGAATGGAAGAAATATTGCGAATAATACTCTATCAATTAATGAAATAATAAATCTTTTAAATACTAAAGGAGAAAAGGGAGTAATGTATCTGTTTGATCAAGAAAAGGCGTTTGATCGAAAAGAACATAATTTTATTTTTAAATCATTAGAAAAATATGGCTTTGGCCAAAATTTGATAAACTGGATCAAAGCTATGTATAAAGATATCACCACTAAAATAATAGTAATAGCAGTGCTTACTAAGGAAATTAATATAAAAAGATCAGTCAGACAGGGCTGTCTATGCTGCTATATGTAATAGCAATAAAATCCCTGAGCATAAATATCAACCAAAACAACAATATGCAGGGAATAAAAACACCAAATTTGCAGAAAACAGTTTAAAACTATATTATATGCAGACGACTGCAGCAACTTTACCAGAGATAGATCAAACATCTACAATATGAATTCACAAACTACTATACAAATATAGAAATAATCAAAATATATAGGATAGAAAGGATAAATATAAAGCTCTAAACGATATAGTCTATCAAGACAAACAATTAATAGAACTAAAATACCCAAACCTAAATTGGACATTAATATGGAAAAACTTTGCAAGAATAAAATCACCCTCTATACAAAGTAGACTATTTCTATACCTACACGAAAGCTGGATGACAGGTGAGACTGCTTTTGTTAGACATATACTAAATGCGGTACCACAATGTAGACTATGTAAAAAAAACATATAGATTCAAAAGGACACATGATACTACGATGTTCTAAAACTTATGCAGAAAGACAACTTTTAAAAAATAAAATCACAACTAAATATGAAACAGTAAATGATTCACAATTTTATTTACAAATAACATCAACAACAAGAACATATATAACGAATTATTGCTATATATCAACTCCATTATGAAAACGAGAAGGGAAGATTTGTAACTTAAAACCTCAGAAATTTTGATTTTAACTTAATACTAATATTTGAATTATTTTTTTATTTTATTTTTTTGCAAACCAAAGTAGATCCTTGTACGACATTATATAATATTATATACCTACTTATTCATCTTTCTCACACAACAAAATAACAATAAAAAGAACACATTCAACACCTTCTCACACATATATATACCTAATACCTTCCAACCTACTACCTACACTAAAATGCTTCTAAAAACTCCAACAAAGTAAAATAAGAACAACTCGAATGGAATTTGATCATATAAGCCAATCCGTACAAAAACACAAAGGGATATAAACATACAAACAATATAGCAATAAATACATAGCACACACTGGACACAATTGATCCACTGGTCTGGATCACTTGTATAATTAACTCCAAAGACCAGCCTGGGTTGAGGAGAAATGATACACTAGTTAGGCAGGTGTAGAAATCCTACATCAAAATCTGTCAAAATCAAATTTCAAAAATAAATAAAACAAACATAGAGGGACCAACAAATAAACATAAAAACCTTTTAACTTGCGATACTAATGAGTCCGTCAAATGCTGTTAATTCAGAGACGGACCACACCAATAAACCCTTTAAGGACTTACACATCTTTAGCTGTAGAGGTACGTAAGTTGATTAATTTCTTGTATATAAGTTACAACTATTGTACTACCACGTTTATTTTTGTACGTTTGCTGAGTAGCTTTGGATTACGCAGTATGATGCACCTATTTATATTCTTCTTTGCGACTTAGCAAGGGATTTATATTAGTAATATAAAGCTACATTTTTAAGAAATGTTTAGTACAGTAGGATTCTGATCGAGCAGAGTTAGGTTTATTTCTGAACCTGTTTTGTAATTATTGTGCCGATAATGTAATCTGTATAACTTACCATGTATAACGTCATTACGTTTTACATTGCATGCCCGTGTCATGTATAGTACACGGTATTAGATATATTTTCAGCTGTGTAGGAGCATCCAGAGTGTATGGACAGTCTGGAGTGTGTAGAGCTGTTCAGAGTGTCTGGAATGTCCAGAGTGGCTAGATTGTCTAGAGTGACCAGAGCGTTCAAAGTTATCGGAGTGATCGGGGTCGACGTGGTGCAAGCTGTAAAGCCAACCACAGGAATTAACCATAGCAGCTGTGAAGCTGAACTGTAGGAGCCGTGGAGCTGAAATAAAGTGTGATGACGGAGTGTATCTCCTTACATATAACATTTTAGCCGTGGACTAATTTCTGGGTTCGTAAAACCCATTGTATCTTTCGGGACAGTAAAGATGATTTGTATATTTGTCCCCTTTTGTTTGCATAATTTCACTATCAGAGTGAATTCATGTCGCTACACGAGTAAAATTCTACATTGTTTACTAGCTGAGTAAACTATATCCATCTTTTTATTGTGAAATCACTGTGAACCATTCACCCCTTGTCTTTGTTTTTTGTAAAGTAATTTATTTGTATTTTTCATTATTACGTCTGTACTTTCTTATGTTAATTAATCCAATATTTGGATTATATATAAGCACACATTATTCATAATTAATTTCTCATACAAGTCATTCATTATTAAACATTGTATTTATATCATCGTCAAAAGTGTTCTGTTGTGATATCCAACCCATTTATCTTGTTACAGAATAATACTAATAACATCCTACTCTCCCGGAGTCCATGGTATAATGCTGCACAGAATGTGCTCTGCTAAACTTGTTCCGATGTTTGAGACTTTAGAATATCATCTCAAAACTTCACAGGGTATATACTTGAAGGAACGAGTACTGTTGTACATTTTTTAATTACAAAATATATATAATTTCGCTCAGTATATAACTATACCATCCTGCCCGGTGGTGCAACATTTCTAATGTCTCAGAATTGCAAATGCCGGGAGTAGGGGTTGGGGAGATTATTATTTAATATTTTAGGTTTGTTCATATTTTGCTGTGCATATATATATAATGTGTGTGTATAGAACATAAGAACAGGGTGATATTTCAGACTTATGTTGCTGGCACGTTGCAATTTAAGACTCTACCTGATAGAAAATTTCGTTTCGAATTCGATTGTTGTTGTGCGTTTAATACATTTCGCAACATGTTCCCGATTTTAAATTGTGCCATTATTTCTTTTATGTGCTGATTAATACGTGAATTATAATACTGCTGATCACTTGTCATAGTACCCACTTTCGCTCGCCTCGCCAAATGGATTTTACATCAACACGCTCATTTATCCCCGTCTACAGGTTTTCTGTCTCCAGAGACTGTGTCTGTTTACACTCCTTTCAGCACAACCTCATAACTAGAAAGAAAGACAGAGATCTTGAGATCTTAGTTAATCCAAAAGACCCCCAGAGGGCAGTGCAATTTCTAATGGGTTTGAGGAGTCCAATACCGTATATCAATGCTTGACTGATATCATTCGTGTAAATTGTTTTAATTTTTCTAATAGTCGTTAGATTACCCGTGTGAAGTTTTAATTGTTTGGACATAACACAATGGACATATAAGGATCTATAAGTCTCGATGAACTAGGAATTTTTCCTGTTGTGGACAAAGGAAGGTATTAGAAGTGGCTTATATTCAACTCACTACGATGTATATTATATATATATATAGTTAGTTTAATACATTCTTACATATGTTGCAATATGAATGCGCTGATGTACAAAAATGTATATTACCTCATTTTTATCTAAAGCAAAGTATCGTTTGATCTAAATTTTGTTCTATGCAATGGCATCCAGATTAGTTTCTAAATATTTGTTACATCATTTTATAAATATTTAGTTATTACAAGAACATATTTCAACCTTTGCGTGAATATAAATATATGTTTCAATTTGGTCGACCTCAGGAAAATACAATCATGGGGAATGAAATGATAACATTTTTGTTACAACAAAATTTAGACGTCATATTTCATTTATGATTCGAAACCTGCATAATTTGCTCGGGTATAAATGAAGTAGAAATTGAATATATCAACATTTAGTCTTCTGCCTCTCCATCTCCAACGACCAGTTGACATTTCGTTTGTAGTAAAATCACTGCTACTTCACACTGAAGACGGTATCGTATTTAAATGCAACACTAGGACAAACTGTATACATGCAAACAAACATATGTGCGTAAATATATAAATACATGCATATGGTGAGTTTCTCGTGCAAATGGTGTAGTCAAACAAGCAGTAAGAAGCTATAGTGCTACAGGTAGTTTACAAATTACTATCAGGTCATTACTTCATTCGTACCCGCCTGAAGCAAGTATTTGTATCTACTTTTGATAACAAGAATTTCCAATGAAATGAACATTTCGAATATTATGATCTAGATAACAATGTGCAATGTCATTTGTTATTATTATAAACAATATAAAACAAAAGACAACAAGATCATTATCAGAAACAACAGCATAGTCATCATCATATTATTATAGTCATGATTAATATTATATTAGTAGTATTAGCATATCATAAATAAGACCAAACAAAAAAGAGGGTACTTCGTATACGATTTACGATTAATTATGCATATGCAATTTTCTTACCTAATTGGGGCGACAGATAAAAAATCAACTTTGTACTGTTCAAATTATAGACTCTAATTAACACAGATGACATAAATTTATAAAATGCTTCAAAGCAAACCGTATTTATTTTTCAAATATTTCCCAAAGGGAACTTCTTCAACGAGAAAGTGGGTCAATAATAATAATAATAATAATAATGATAATAATAATAATAATAATAATAATAATAATAACAATAGTAATATTATTATTATTGTTATTATTATTGTTATTATTATTATTATTATTATTATTATTATTATTATTATTATTATTATTATAGTACATGGGTGTCTAAGATTAAATTTTGTTGTTGAAAAACATCCCGAAGACGACAGAATCAATAATAGTTTTTCATCCAATATAAATTATGTCAAGTTAAATAATCCCTTGTGTCAACATAAGAGATCTTAATACCGAACATACTATTTCACTGCAGTGCATTGCCCAATACATTATTTATTGCGTTAAACGTCTTACAGTACACACTTATGGAAGCACTCGATTTCTCCACCCCTAAGAGCTGAGTAAATGTGATATGTTTACTTTTCATTGTGCAACATTTAAGAGAGAGACCCAGTTATGCATGCAAAAATTAGGCAAATCATTCCGAACATCCAGAGATTAGACGCAGTCGTCTTGTCCGGGATAACATGTACACGGCTGGTCCTTTTCAAATGTTGACCTTCGTATTGTTAAAGCCCTCCATCAATCGAGAATTGTGATATAGTTGGTCGCTAACTTAAAGGGTTTTCATACTCTTTATAATATGAAAACACATTTTTTCATAGCTAAGCGATTGGGTCGATTGAACAAAGTTTGGGGAACGTGAAACAATTGCACAATGAAATATATCAAGGACAGACGGACAGATAGCAATACAACAGCGATATAATCATTTACGTGTACAAAATCAAAATTAATTTAGAAATATCAAAATGACTAATTTAAATAAAATAATTTAATTCTGTAACGAACATAACATTCAATTTATTTTTGAAGTCATAATTCAAGACAAAAATATTATATCTTCAGCGTTCTATACTTCCAACAGCAATTCAAATTCAAAACATTTACAGCCATATAATATATTTTGAACAAAGAAACACCAAATATATATTCTAATTAAATTATATTTTCTCAGAGATATGAATATTGGATATATCATATGATATTTTTCCTTCAGCTGCAAACATGAATTTATTTACTATAAATGAGAGGCATAAGTTTATAGTATCCATATAAAAAATGATTTTGGATTCCCTTTGAAGAAAAAGTTATTACGGGGGTAAAACTCTGACAAAATATTTCAAAATAAAGACTATCGGTTAATCAATGAAATGGTAGCTTGTACGTTATTTATACTCTTCGTATTTGAATTTCATATAAGACTATTTAAGAGGAAACCAATATTTTCTCGCAATAATTGAATGTGGTTGAATCTGTAACTGAATAGTCCAATAACAGGTATCTGAATATCAACCATATGCTGAAGACAATAAGAAACTTTGCTGATGTGCTTAAACACAGATATCAGTCATATAGAAAGTGAGTGTTTCTGTTTCTGTATCCTAGCATTTATAGTTTATATATACTGTGCTCTTGTTGTGGAGAAATGCTATCAGGTACTTTTGCATTCACAATCATTCCGGCAGGTTTCGATATGCATACATAAATGTAATACTGTCAGTAAATAATTTCCTGACTTGTGAATAAATTCGTTTTTAATTTTGCTTGACTATTGCATATGACTGAATACAATTTGGAATCGAACGCTGTAGGACACACGGTACTAATTATACGGAAGAACTGTGAACCAGTCTAGAAATGGGTGAAGAAATAATAGAGTATTTAAGGGTTTGGTGGTCCATAATTGGTTAATGATGAAAATTAAAATTTTAGTAAAAATATCTTTTGAGAGCTTATCCTATATGTAATTTTTTTAAAAAAAAGTATAGACAGATTTCTACTGATGCAATTTTGGCATTCTTACAGGCTTGACTCAGGAGTACTCAATAATGACAGTAGCACCTGATTCATTTGGTGCAGAATCCATAACATGTGTTTCATGCACATGTATGTAAACAAAATGCCGCGGCTCATATGGTGTTCTCCACAAATAAGCTTGCACCAAGGTCAGATGTGCATGGAGAATTATAGGTCTCATCATCAGCACCCAGAAATTTTAAATTATTGAATTTTGAATATGATGGTGTTTCCATATGTTTACTATTGGAGTTGAATTAGTACCGTGTGTCCTGTAACACTAGGTGCAAAAAACATCTGAAGCACCACATATACAAGGTGGATAGTAATGCGCGGTAGCAACTTACTCAACTATTGTTGTTAATTGCACAATAACTTCTCATCTGTCATTAAATATATTGGAGTCATTATCTTCGCCTGGCGTTCCCGGTTTAGTATTTGTATTTTGGAGTATCGTTACCTCTTACCATGATGGAATGCCTGTAAGCTCGAAATGGTTGTATTTGAGCTATTACCCATTTCTCTATCTCTGTATTATCTATTTATATATGTCCTTCACTCTATGTCAAGATAGATTAATTACCGAACAACTGACATCAGCTTAACATGTTTTGAAATGACGAACGACGACTCAATTTTAATAAGACAAAGGAAGTCCTTTGTTTTACCATGGTCTCAAAGTAGTATATTTACAAGAATGCTTACGTTTGTATTTCATAATATTACTGTATCTTAAAAGTGTTTTACCGAAACAGAGAAAATTATAATGTAGGGAACATTCTTGTATTTCATAAACATGCTAAGATATGTCCGTTGATTTTGTTGGTAAAGAAAGAAGATTCACTCAATAAGAATTAGAAGTTTCTAGAATGTTTCTTTACTTCACAAATGTTTTTTTAATGAGATCATTACGTTTGTAAACATGAACAAAATTAAATGTGTTAAAGAACATATGCCTGTGTAGCTTACAATAATTATTGTAGCACGCAGAGTTTATTTATTTAAACATTCTGCTACGATTTACTATTTTGCTCACCGTACGTGTAGTACTTTACATAGACCTTGAATCAACATCGGCGCTTGGTTTCATTTAGGGAAACTAAAACCAGCATACAATACCTTGAAATAAGTTGCTTCCTGCAATGCTATAAGGCAGGTGATGTCAATTCTGTAGGTTTGTGCATAATACTGTAGCTTTGATTTGTAAAATCACCTACAAGTAACACGTGAAAAATACATCGTTCTTTGGAAAAGCTCTGTATATCACAAATTTGACTGTCTCACAAACTAAACCAAACTAAATTTGCTCTATTCATTAATATGTATTATAGCGTGTGTAGTGCGGTGTAAACATGACTTACACCAAGTCATACTGACTCTTACTGTAGCACTAAAATGAATTATACTATGAAGAGCATATTAGTCTTACAGGTACACATGACCCTTTGGTGAATTCAGATGGTGAATATGTATAAACAAGCTGTTACAGACGAGTACTTTTTATTACATGTTTAAAAGCGTAAGAGAAAACCTCAAGACAAAATATCATGCATAAGTAATTGCACGTCCAAAAGAATAAACATGACTTACACCAAGTCATACTGACTCTTACTGTAGCACTAAAATGAATTATACTATGAAGAGCATATTAGTCTTACAGGTACACATGACCCTTTGGTGAATTCAGATGGTGAATATGTATAAACAAGCTGTTACAGACGAGTACTTTTTATTACATGTTTAAAAGCGTAAGAGAAAACCTCAAGACAAAATATCATGCATAAGTAATTGCACGTCCAAAAGAATAAACATACTGTCAGTGGTTTCCGCATCCATCTAGGCCACGAATAGGAGGAAAATAGTTCATGTTTCATTACGTACTTTAGGCATTATTTCCATTTCAGTAGTATTATGAACAAAGAGGTGAGTATATCATAGCTTTGCAGACAGTATTTGCACTAAACAAATTTTATTTTGTAAGGTGGAATAAAGAATGCTGAAAATAATCTCCCTCAAATTATATACAACTGTGGGTAGTCAGCATTTCTACTGTTACTTGGTTTTAAAGCAGAAAACGTGTTCATTATTCTTAATGGGCTGTTCATATTACGGCCTAAAAAAAGAAAAAATAGTTTTGAGTAACACGGTGTGAACGATCTTGATGACATTTGGTAGTCTTATTTAAACAGATGCTCTAACTAAAGCTCATATAGCGCCTATTCTATACAGGTATGGCACATAAATCAGTCTTATGATACGTTGGATGCTTAGAATTGACAGTTAAAAACCTTGCTATATTCCCCCGTCCAAATAAAACTCTAAACACAGACACCTTTAGATAAGTTAACAAATTTTATTACACTGTATCTGTTCCTCAAGGTATAGTAGCCTTTGAAACAATACCTCTATACATTATTTAAATGATTCGACTAACAAATCTCATCTCTTTAATACACTCCTCACAATGAATTCTGCATCATGAGGAAATAACCATACGTAGAACTAAACAATAATCTAAATATCGACGTGATAAGAAATATGCTTCATATAGTTATAAACACTCCACAGCAGTTCATCAAAAGGAATTAAAGAGAACATGTGTAAAAGCGATATAGACAAGAAGGACACAACTATGTAGTCACCAATGATGTAAAAAACCAAAATAATGAAACAATCGAACATGTATTTTTTATAATAATATACTACTGTTACAGGAACTACATTACCTTACTTTTGTAAAGAAAAAATGTATCAATCAGGAGTAATTCTTTTTGCATTGTCAAATACTCTTATCATAATGCAGACAACCATTCAATGCTTGAATAACTAGAAACAACCATGCTAGCTGCTTTTGTAAGCCAGTTTTTAAGATTGTTAGTAATATTAGCCAATTATATCAGGACAGAGAGCTTAAACAAATAGTTGGGAATATTTTTCATTCTTGGTTTAACTTTGTCCACGAATGGCTTTGTGATAGCTTTCCTACCAGCTATATAGCCTGTGTTACCAAATATACTATGTAAATAAAGTAAGGTCCCTACAATCTTGACAATATCTAAAAACCAATGCAGATGTCAATTTTTTCTTTTCGAACACAACTTTCAACTTTCCTCTAATAATAACTTCTGACTTTTAAATACTGGTTTTAATTTAGGTCTTAAAGATATTATCTGTGTCTGGTAAATGACGAAATATCTGTGTTCTTCGTGTTTTCATACTTACCCATACCTCTTAATATTAAACCTTTTTAGGTAGCAACAGTTTCCTACATTTATCTTTGTTTATGTCATATGTCCCTTTCTTATACGTTTGTATATTTGTCAATGTTCTATGAACAAAGAATTGGTGCACCATTCGCACAACCATTTATTTGTTTTTGTTAATAAGCCTCATTCAGTATGTGGACGTTCTCCACTTTCAGGTAATATGTTGCAATCCTGTTATCGTCTCGGCATATCTATTTTCTGATTCTGACACTCATTCTTGGGAATTAAGGTATAGTGAATACATTCAGACACTCATTCTTGAGAAGGAAAGTCTTGCTATTTCAGCCAAGGATTTGTTCGGATTACACTCGAGAGATGTTATCACACAAGGTCATACATCAATTATGAACGTATTAGATTTACCTGAGGACCACTGGAAGGTATAAAAAAAAGTCTGATTGTATTTACTTTATAATCCATTATTTAAACTGTGCCAACGTTTCCAATATTACTTACATACATTCATCCCAATTTCGTATTGGATAAACTGCACCTTTCTAGCATGGCTAACTCACATACAGTACATCTAGAACAAGGAGGGAAAGTCAAAACTTACTTTCCAACGCCCATAAATGAAACTGAGCAATGTAGGATTATGCTTGCATATAGGACGCCTGGTTGCCAAGTACTAGACCTATGTAGCTTTGCGGAAAGGGAGAGACCGCGACCAGCAGAAGTATTACAAAACCTGGTAGTAAGAGAGACAAAAAGCAGCGATATAATGGGCCTGCAAAATGGAGGCAGAGGGCCCTATTTCCTATTTGCAATGGTGAAGTGCCCATATTCGCGAATAACCAATCCATTCAATTAAGAGGGAAACCCATAAAGTTATACGCCCTCCACCACTTGTTAAGCCACTGGGAGAAAAGCAACGGAAGTACACTTCTCTGGACAACCATTAGAAAGTTTGACTAAAGAGTTCCAAGTAAAATCAGAGAAGAAATCTGGGGTAAAAGTACTGAAATCCCTCATGGCTACCTACTGGGGATTCGTCTCAGTATACACAAGGGTGAGGATACTAAGTGTCTCACCGGAACATGCCTAAAAGATTTCACCTTTCTTCTACTTTCTTTGCTTCATGATTAAATCCTGGTATAGTGGATACCAACATAGTCGAAAATGTAACCGATGTGGATCCGCAGGCCATCTTCAACGTGAATGCCAATATCAGATGCAGCAACACACATAGCCCAAAACCTATGCTATAGTATCCACCACAATTGAAGAAGACACGGAGCATGCACTGCGAACAGTCCCGTTACCCGTAGAAGATCAAGAAAAACCTCAAATAACGGGAGAAAATAAGTCACCGACACACACTGACACACAAGAGAAAGAGAAGGGAGACAGTTCAGAAAAACCAATCCAGACAATTCAGCTAAGTGGGAGTCTGCGAATCAGACCAGTCCCGTAAAAAGGAGGAAAGCCAGACAGAGAGCCAGGAAATTACAACAAAAGGAAACGAAAGAAACAATTATTGTAGTGCAAAACACTGCTCTCTATTTTATATTGGTCGAACCACAATTTGGAGAGAGTAAACCACAGCAAACAACATCCTAGCATGCTAAATTGTGCAGGCAAGCCCCACCAATTGTAAACCAGTCACAACGTCTGTAGAATTCAACAATCTAGCATGCGAAAGTGTGCAGACAAGCCCTATCAATTATAAACCAACCCCAACGTCAGTAGAAGTCAACAACCTAGCATGCGAAAGTGTGCAGGCAAGCCTTACCAATCAGAAACCAACCCAAACGTAACTAGAAGAAAGCATCCTAGCATGCGAAAGTGTGAAGGCACGCCCTATCAATGAGAAACCAACCACAAAGTCAACAGAAGACAACATCTTAGCATGCGAAAGTGTGCAGGCAAGCCCTACCAACGAGAAACCAACCACGACGTCAATAGAAGAGACAACAAACCTTGAAGACACAACGGAATCACCTATTCAAACTCAGGGATCCGAAAAGAGAGACAACAACAAAGATCTAAAAGACAAAATATGCTAGATCAGTGCGTCGACTCTCATAATACGTTCTAAAAGAAAAAGAAACGCATCTACACCTATAACACCAACAGAAGGGGAAGTAGTAGAAGTTATACGTAAACACAGATCTCCAGACAAAAAGGTCCTAGAAATGACAGAATCTCGTGTAGGGACAAAAGAACAGGAACAAACGAGACGATGCACCGTATCCCTAAAAAGAGATGTCAAAAAGGGGATAATAAGCATAGAAGAATACAGGGCCAAGAAAACTGATAACAATTAAATAACTATATACAAAAACACATAAGTTTCATAATTGTGTCATTTTAACACCGTTATATAGTTTACTACCTTTGACGTAGCCAAGATGGAGGGAATAAACCTACAAATCTTGTCAATGAATATCAACGGTATTTTTAATAAAATTAATAAAATTATTGTGCAATCTAAAAGCTTGGACATAATTTTATTACAAGAAGCGCACGGTATGTCAGAGCATGTGATGAAAAATATAGAAGACTTATACGCTGTAGTTTTCACCAGTAACCACCCAATAGAAAGTAAATATGGGGTGGCTACAATTGTTCGACGGAACGCCAAGGGACTAAACCTTGAAATACTTAAAACACCTAATAAATTACAAGGGAGATGAGTGAACATAAACATAAATAAAAGGACTATTTTCAATATATACATCCCGGCGGGACGCATAAACGCGCCCCCCACCCAAAAAAACCACAATTTTATAAGTATTGGAAACCATTATATTCAACGCTACGCTTTACAACCATGTATAATGGGGGAGATTTTAACTGGGTACTATCAGACCTAGACAAAAGTGAATGACTCGTGAATGCAGATTAAAATAAATGCAAAAATTTATAAAAACCCTTAAAAGAAAACACTAATAATTTAATAGATGCCTTCAGACATTCCAATTGAAATATTAGGAAATACATTTATAAATATGCCAATAATACAGAAAATCGTTTAGACACCTTTTATATGACTGAAGAGCAAATTGATGTTATCAATAGCTGTTCTATCTTAGCCGAACAAATAACTAATCACAGGCCTGTAACACTTGATTTGACACTTACTAACACAATCAAGTGGGGACAAGGCGAGTGGAAGTTGAACAGTACTTACATGCTCGATAATGAGTATGCGAGCACTGCTCGTAACCATCTAAATGAGCTAAAATCCAAGTACTACGGCGACAAAATGAATAATTTGGAAAAGATGAGAAAGGGAATAAAACGAAAAACCAAATACAATAGTAACACAAAGAAAAAACAGAAACAACGGGAACATGCAAAATACACTGAGATAAAACTAAAAAATGGACCAACAACCGAAGATGAAGATAAAATAATCAAGCAGTGGGAAAAACTAGATAATGAATCTACACAGGGAAGTGAAATAAGAGCGGGAAAATACTGTCACATATATAAAAACGAAGGGGACTTTACAAAAGATTAGATCTAAAAAGAGGGAATTAGAAGACAATAGACCTTATAAAAAAATGATAATATTCCTAAAAACAAATAAAATATATTAGATGGTATAAAACATATTATGAAAACATATGTAAAAACCAGTACCTTGATTGTGAGATTATAAATATCAATGTGATAAAAACTATATTATAAATAAATAGCATTAACAAATAAAGAAATTATTGATAGAATTATTACTGCTACCGAAATTATGAAAGCAATTAATATTCTAGATAACGTGAAATCTCCAGGATCAGATGGGATCATATCTGACTTTTATATCAAATTTTAATACGAATTAATTCAGCCATTAGAACTACTATATATAAAAATATACTTTTAGCGAGGAAATGACCAAAAGCATGAGGGAAGAGATAATTACTTTAATATATAAATGGAATGGGGGATATTATCGGAAATATACAAAATGGAGGCCGATAAGATTATTAAATACTGATTACAAAATTTTAAACACAATTATAGCTATTAGAATACAAACATGTCTGGACACAATAATATATACAAACCAAAGTTCTGGGGGGTGGGTAGGAATATTCTAAATAATACTTTCACGATCATTGCAATAATAGATTTTTAAACAGTAACGGTGAGAAGGGAGTCATGTTCTCATTCTCATTTTTAAAAACTTTCCAATTCTTGAGGATTTGACCAAATATAATCAACTGGATCAAAGCAATATATGCAAATATTACATCTAAAATAATAATAAATTGGGCATTGACAGGAGAAATTAAGATTCAGAGATCAGTAAGACAGGGCTGCCCCCTGTCGATAATGATATATGTTATAGCAATAAAATCTTTGAAAATAAATATAATTAAAAATACGGATATACAGGGAACTAAAATACCAAATTTGAAAATAGAATTTAAAGCTATGATACATGCAGATGACTGCACAAACTCTACCAGATTTGAATTATCCTTTAAACATTTGCAATATGAATTCACACAATTTGGAAAGGGTTCTGTTCAGCAAATAATCATGACAAGACATAAATTGTATTGATAGGTAATTAGAGCGGTAACAGTCATGGTTTACCTCCTAAATTAATTAAATATCATGTAAAAACGTTAGGAATATTATTACTGGAAAAATCTACTCACTTTGACTATCGTCAGTTACTAATTAAGATAAATGAGCAGATAGAAAAACTCTGCCACATACATCGATGAACTTAATAGAACGAATACAGGTTACAAAACCTACATATACAACCAACTGAACTATAAAATGAATACAGTACAACTCATTGAACCTATGATACGTGTTATAGAAGGGAAACTACTGGGCTTTATTTGGAATACCAAGATTCATTACCTAAAGAAAATATTTATATACAGACCCAAAAGGAAAAGGAAGGCTAGGCTTTAAACAAAAAGGAAATATTTTGAGCAGAATCAAACATCTAAACAGTGCACCTAAAGTTCCATGGCAATCAATTTTATACACTTTTATTAATACGTATGCCGCTTTAATAGTACCAATTTTAAAAATTATACATTACCTGAGCTCCTGGAACCTCCGAGACGTTTTTGGAAAACTAAAAATTGGCTCTACACATTTAGAGATAAAACGGAAATATGGGGTGGGGGATTAAGAAAAAAAAGATAGATAGATAGATAGATAGATAGATAGATAGATAGATAGATAGATAGATAGATAGATAGATAGATAGATAGAATTTTAATTGAAAGATTATCTTAAGATAAACATGAACTTGAATTCAGTCATCCAACTCTGAATTGTGCAGTCATTTGGAGCAATTGGGCTGCTATAGGATCGGCCTTCATAATAAGCAGGCTGTTCTTATTACCTGAGCGATAAATGGATAACACGGGAGGTCGCCTTTAGGAGACATCTTGTAAGAAACATACCTCTATTTAGACTCCTTCTAAATGATAAAGAGTCTAAGAATCATATTATTCTTAGATGCTTCAATAAGGCTACAGATACATACTTCCTAACAAATAAAACCAAAAATAAATATGGCGTAGTAAGAGCCTCAAACTTACTATACTCTAATAACATTACTGATAGAAATATTTATTTGGAATTAGTAGGCTATTTTAATTCAGTCATGAAAACATTAAGAAATGATGCTAAAAGTAAAATAGAGAAAACTACCTACATATTTTTCATTTTTTATGATATCAAATCTGGGGGTCCTCAGAATTCCACTTTATTCACATTTTTGATTTTGTTGTTTAAAGCTTACCCCTCCTTATGAAAAAGAGGCCGGCTTAAACTGTACATAATTCACATATTAATAAAAACATTGATTACATCGTATAACTAACATAACACTTAAACTATAGTAGAACAAAAAGTACAAATATAATGGGATAGGGTTTTGGCCTTGCTGATTAAGGACCAATATGATAGTACGACGCCAAAGCTACGCAACCCACATGAGGGAGTGCGTGTCGTACCGGCAGTCCCTAAATGCAACATCCAAAATAAGAACATTACGACAGCATAAACACGGGGAAAACAAAAACATTCTTCAAACTAAGAGGTATAAACAAACAGCATACATGTATCGATCACTAAAGCATCTATTCATTGTTCTTCTCTACTCATGTTCTAAATTTCCTTCCTTTCTACATACCGTACAGACAACAAATGCATTTGATAGGGTTCAAAAGCCTGGGAAAGACGGTATTGGTCTCTGTCACGGAAGCATGTGAACACAGAAAGTCACATGTCATCGCCATATGCCTGTGTCAAACCTCCCTAGGACAATGGAACTTTATTCTTAGATAGCAATCATCATAGCTTAATAAAAACTCAAGAAATTGGACATTTTAGCCAGTCCATACACAAATACATGGATAACATACAAAACGTATAGCATTCGCATATATCATACATTGGACAACAACGATCCCTGACAAGGATCACTTCCGTAATTAAAGCTCGGAGACCAGCCACATCCAAAGAGAATTAAACCAATAGTGTAGGGCCGTGTATAAACCCTAAATCAAAATTAAGAATGATTTGTCACAAATAATGCATACATTATGAGGTAAACATAAAAACATAAAATCCCATTCAACTTTAGGCAATAGAGGGTCTCGTCTCTGATGAAAGTCTGAGAGGGACCACGTCAATAATATAATTTCATGGTCAACGTTTTCATTTTTGTCGACTGTATGCATATCTGTTTTTTCTGGAGATTGTTTGTGATATATAATGACTGTAGTTGATGTATGTTATATTGGTTCTTTTCTGGCTTTCACAGTTCCTATATTTAAGTGGCATATGCATATATGTCTTTTGCAGTACGACAAACGTTTGACTTATCTGATTATATCTGTATGACTTGTTTACTTCGTTTGTTTATAAAAATATAAAACTTCCACTTTGATTTTGTATTAAATTGAGCACTAATATTTTGGGTCACACAAATTAAATTGTCCAGATCTTACCTTGCATCTAATACAAACATTACCATCATCACCTGTACAGTCAAGTCAGCATACATGTTGCTGGATGGATTACTATCATTGTAATTGCTATCATTGCCAAAGTATTATATTAGATCACAATTATTACAAAATTTAGATCGCAGAGTACCATGTTCAGGAGTTGTAGGATCTCCTGCTTAGATGTTATATTCATTAAAATATCAATATATTTTATTGATTTAAATTGCTCAATGTTATTTGTTAAGCAATCGTTAAATATTCAAAATAGATAGAAGGATCAACACCTTCTATACTTTTCACGCTATTTAAGAGGATCCAAGATCATTTACCTTAATGCATAATTTTCTTTCAGAGAACATGCAGTTGCGCAGTTAACTTTGAGAAAGTGTACGAACTACTCATTTTAAATATATGTGCTGAGGTGCAAAATTAAAACTATACATTCAAATTAAGCATTTCATGAGCGTTATAACGTGCTAAAGGGACGATAGTTTTCAAAGCCGAAATTATTTGTGACACGAATGTAGCTTCACACATGATCAATTTCTAGTTCTTTGCAATCTGCAGTCAGGTAACTTGCAAATAAAAGACAGACCTCACTGAGCTAGATAGAAATAGTTAAATATTATCAAATGTAAATAATTTAAAATCATACTATCTTATTCTTTACGTCAATTTTCTGCCAAATAATTTCTTAATAATGACAGGATCATTAATCCATCTTTTCGCGGGGAAATGTTGTCTATTTACATTCAGAAAGCTATTCCAGATCTAATAATGGTAATTAAGATCACCCTGGCATGGTATTATAAATAGCTTAATATATATATATATATATATATATATATATATATATATATATATATATATATATATATATATATATATATATATATATATATATATATATGTGTGTGTGTGTGTGTGTGTGTAGTAATTATTATGCCCATTAGGTAGTAATCATTGTACCCAATCAAAATTGCTTTCAGTAATAATCCCATTCATTACTCCAAACGTCCTACATCCCATCTTTCCTAAGCGATTATATAGTTTACGTATAACTATTTGACTAACAAATGTAACTAATAACCACTAAGTATCTATTAGTGAGCATAATAGTAAACAATAACACGCTCGGTGACGTAATGAACCTGTAAATATTCAGTCCACCAATATGCGTATCAGCTCGCATCTCGTCTTGTTTTTCTTTTGTTGTTTTCCTTTCCATCCAATCAGATCATTAATCAATGTGTAATCTTTATTAAATCATTCACACGTTCCTGATATCATTGGTTAGGGCTTCTAAACAAGATACAACCGATTGCAAGCATTCATCCTACGGACCTTTCAATAGCCCAATCATGAATTAGATCGCATTCTCTGCTTACACTACAATTCGTATAACGCATATTTCCCTCAGTTTTGTCGGTTTTGAGTCCATAATAAGAAATTCCCCTAATGCAAATCATTGGCTAAATGTGGACTATTGTTGACGTTTAGAATTATGGTGATTTTCATTCTTGGCTCTGTGGTTAATCTGAAAATATTAAAAAGAGACAAATACTTAACACAAGATTTTCCACAAGAAAATGCACCGCCTTCTTACAAGATATTGCTGTGCTTTTATCGTAAATGTTTTAGCATCTGAAGTTATTTCGAAGCTACCGATTAATAATAAATCAAATACTAGTTGAACTCATTCACACATTTTCTTTGCAACGCACACAGTTTCTGGAATACATACATATCTTCCATATATCATGTGGAATAAAAATACTTGATTGGGTTATTATCCTTATCACATAGGCAAGCAACATGTTTTGACGTTATATAATGTGTCATCCAGAGATACGCTCTTTTGTCACTGTTTAAGAGGATAGGTGTCAATTTATAATTATAATTTTATAATTTGATGTATATGCAATGACTTCCGGAACAAACACTGTTCCATCTAGGTATGCCTTCCGTAACCTTAATGCAGCTCCGCAACACATATAACAATACACCCAATCGTTCTCTCTTCATGAAAGTACATTTCATTTTTTTTCATTAACAACGTAAATGATGTTGTCCTGTTGTTTTTAGTTTCATCTATGAGCATACCAAAGAATGTTTCTTGTTTTTTGGGGTTTTTTTTGTCCTTTTTTTTGTTGTTGGTGTTGTTGTTGTTGTTGTTTATATTTATATATTTATTTCTTGAAAATGAAAGTTAAAGGCAAGAAGTAGTTGTATTCAAACTAATGAGTTTACGGTAATGGCATCTTTATAGAACAAAATTATCTTCACCCGGATAATTGCCACAGTTTCTTAGAACTCATACTAAACATTAGAATTTTAATCACAAACAGTTTTCAATGGAACTGTACTATTACCAAATAGTATTTTGTATTTCAAACTTAACTTTAATTGAGAAATTATATCCAACCCTGTAATTCACCACTGTAAGATGTTTTAATTAAAATTATATCTAACATCTGGTCATTTTATTAGCTACGTTTGGGATCTTACTAGAAATAAACCAATTAAAAGTGTCTTGAATAGAAATGTTGTTCCTAGACTCAATATAGCCTAATTTGGAGCTAGTCCTGGATTCAACAATCTTTTCAAGACAATCAGAAGGATGCTAAACCACTAAACCTAAAGCATTAATTTAAGCATTTCTGAAAATTGATAAAATCAACAATGAAACATATCTATATATATATATATATATATATATATATATATATATATATATATATATATATATATATATATATATATATATATATATATATATATATATATATATTATGCTAAGCAGTGAATTACTTGATTTTCTAATTAAAATATTATTGATATTTCACTGCAGTGAAAAAATAACAATATTTTTTCACTACCGGAACTACTTTTTGGGGTCAGAACATACTTACCTCCCTTTGATTTTGCACCTTAGCAAATTAATAGTTAATAATTAGCAGATTAATAATCCCTGTCTGTCATCCTTGAAACTTGCAGTTTGTTATTCTGGTAATATCAGTTAATTTTCATCAATCTGATGTGGAACTAATTTTGTGCGCATGTACATAGCACAGCCGAACATGTACGGTAAACAGCTGACATTACCGTAAGGAATCTTCTCATTCACTGTGTCACAAACTTTAGGTAGCCAACGTATGTGAGCATAAAATAAAAAGAATATTTGCTTGAAACGAGTGAATAACGGATACATTTCATCTCGTGGGTGAAAAACTCTAGCATTTTCACTCGTGGCTACTCCACTCGTGAAAATACTGAGTTTTTCACCCACTCGATGAAATATATCCGTTATTCACTCGTTTCAAGCAAATATCCTCTATATATATATATATATATATATATATATATATATATATATATATATATATATATATATATATATATATATATATATATATATATATATATATATATATAAACTGACAAGCTAACTTAGCAAATCTAGTTTCTCACTTTTCTGAGAGCTTACGACTCAAATTGGGTCTTTTCAAGGGCAAACACAAACATATATACAAGACGAATAATAAGCATATAACGCGTTTTACAAACGTTTAAGTGACTATTTCTGCTTGAATCAAAGCTTGGAAATGTATGTTTCGAATAGTTAATTTTAGGATGATGGATGATACTGCGTATCTATTCATATCGACCTACAAATGGAAGAGACATATGGATATCTGCTTTTATGTAAACCTGTGTAACCGTAAATTATATCCGGGACTTTTAATTGTTGTAATAGTAATTATAGACGGTAAGTGACTAATGAGTAAAATGAAAATAAAACACTTTATTTGCGCGTGATTGTGTTGTTGTACTCTTCTTGATTAATGCCGCTTGGTTTCAATATTCTAAGACGGCGTATCAAGAAAGATTCCTTTTCATTTCTGGTTTCGGAATTCGAGTTGGCTTTGTGAGCAATTGCTGTTAGTGTTACATCACTGATAGTGTGACCTTGGGAAGAGAAGAGTTCTGCTACTTCTGTCCAGTGTATCATTTAGTCAGATCTGTGAAAATTGGTCGTTTTATGTAGTTTGTCAGTTTATCCGACATAAAGAAGTCCACCGATTTTACATGTGACGATATCCATAACATTCTCTGTTTTGCACGTTTTGCATGGACCCTGTAAGTTTAGTTTTTCGCTCGTTGCTATGCTACAGAAAAGCTGGTCTCTGTCATTTATTGACAGGTTTTCCACATTTTGTCACCACAGGGACCAGATTTGCTAGAGAGTTGTCTCGGCTTGTGATTGGCGTTAGTTTGTTACTTCATTAGATTTTTCTTAATTAATACCTGACACACGCGATCTCTTGTTGAACCCAGTGCTAAAGGGTTATTATTATTGATTTCCATATTTAAAAGAAATAAGGATCTTGATTACCTGAAATTAATTAATGGAATTTTTTTCACCGTTTTTGAAGTTTGTTCTTGGACTGATTATTAATAAAATAAAAGCGTGATTTGCTAATCCGACCACAAAAGAGCAGCTACTTGGAAAGATTTGAACGTTAAGGTGTCCGTGGATTGAATTCATTCTGTGTGCCCTATAATAGCATATACATCCAAATGAGGAGGACGCAGATAAACTATTTTTCGTTGGTTTTATCATCCAGCTGGGTTGAACGTGTTTTTATTTGTTGAAATAGGTTGTATGTTGTGTAAGTCGTTCATTGCCAAAACTCGGCTTTCAAAATATTATAATTACTAAATTCTGATATTCCATAAATGACACAAGACATTTCAGGCAGAGAAATAAAAACGTCTTTGAGATTAAATAAAGCGAGATATATAAGGCTGAGAAATGCAAACTTATTACATTTTTATATCATGGTACAACACACGAACAGCGAAAAAAACACAGTTCGTTACTTTGTTGTGTAACAAATTTTCCTTTCAGAAAGCAAAGTTTACGCCTTTTTCGTTATCTCTTTCTGGTATAATACATGTTTATTGCATTTTTTTTTCTTTCATAATACACTAAGTTCACATTTCAAAAATACTGTTTATATTTTCATTCAAGTACAACATATGTTCATTTCCAATAGTACAATTCATAATTATGTCCTTCGTGACACAAACATTTACATCTAATAATAAACACCACAGTTCATGCTTTCTTTTCTTCATTCTTTCATGGTGTCAGAAATGTGCATTTAAAAAGCTAAAACAAAGTTAGTGTTGTTTCCAAGGTTCACATCGATGTCTTGTAAAGTCACCTCGATATTTCTACTCGCAAATAGGTGGGTTTATGGAGTGAATAGTACAAACACGCAGACACTCACACTTCTTGCAAAGTATTAACATCCATTAAGGTAGGTAATTCTTCTTAATATTGTGGGCAAAGAAAGCTTATTTATTACTATTTGCAAACCTTCGAACAAATTGAGGTTTTTCGTAAACATATAATGTTTTGACTGTTATGTCTTTACGTGTGCTAATCATAAATTTGCCACTAGGAATCTACGGGTTAAGGAAATATAAGAAATGTAGTCACCAGCACACATGCACGACACGTACAAAATTCTGTGCAATATTTGCATTTCGATAATTTTTTGTTTTGATAAGCCTCTAAGATTTGAACACTATTTCACATAACTGCGTGGATTGTGGTACAATTGTGATGACAAAAGTTGTAGTATGACAAGATTTGGATTTGGATTTGGATTCTTAAAACGTAACTTTAAACAAATTTCAGTCATATCGCTATGATGTCTCCAGTGTGACAGTTTATAGTGATTTCTAGACCTGGGGCATCATGCCGCAGACATGTAGCATGATGTACCACCCAGTGAAATTATCCTGACACCAGGCCGACCAGTCATAACACTAATCTCTTAATGCTGAGCGCCAAGGGAGGCAGCTTAAACTACCATTTTTTAAAGTCTTTAGTATGACATGACCGGGGATAGAACCCATGACCTCCCGCATCCGGGGAGGACCCTCTAGCCACTAGGCCACCGGAGCGGTAGTATGCCAAGTACTGTGCCCGTAATGCAATATTTTGTGATCGGGAAGTCGCATTTGTTTATCTCAGACCTTCTGATATACTTTTTAAATAGGTCGATTATTGATTCGATGATATGACAAACGAACAATTTTGTGTGTTGCACCGTTTTGGCTTGATCTTGATCTGACGTTAAAGCTACGTGTAAGCTGTCAAAATTAACAGACTAGAACGATAGTTTTGGATCAGTCCTTCAACATTTCGTTTAGCAAGAAGTTGTCCTTTCTTGTTCAAGTACTTTTGACCTAGTGTTTGGCTCAACTACTGACAAAATTGAACATGGTCTCTATGGTATTTTCAAAAACTTATTACAGGACCAAATGTAATTTTTAATGACGTCTACTGTCACCTAGACAGTAATAATGATAGTGCCAAAACAATTCAGTGATGCAAACTCTGATACTTCTTTATAATTCATCAAGATCAAATTTTTGCACATAATTCGAGCTCAATTAATGAGTTTTCCGTTATCGTGGATTAGTTGAAAATATCAGCATGGATCTCACAATTATTCCCTCTTTGTGAATATCCGACCTTTGAACAATTTTTTCCCACAAATAATTCAGCTTGCCTTTAACAAACAACCGTTTTACTTCGTTATGTTTAACGTGTTTCAAGGTGATACCTTCTACAGTTCGGTATAGTTTTCTTGTCTCGTTTTATTTCTAAATTCATATTTTTCTTGAGTTTAACAGCAGTAAAGATAGCCTCTGTCTTCTATTTTAAATTTGTAATATTCTTTTGCGAAGCTTGATAACAATATTGAACTGGAGGGTCTATCATCCTTGTGGTATTGTCCTCTGAGAGCGAAGTGCCGAATTTGGAAACTTTTTTCGGTCGATAATTGTTTTTGAGATCATGAAACTCTTTGACACGCACCCACGTTCATGCAAATGTGCACTCTTGGAGGCTATGATATTTTTCTTGCTTATAATTATATATAACGCTTACGAAATAAGTTAAAGACCTGCTTTCAATGTCTTTTAAGTAAGTAACAATAAATGCTACAAAATTTGATACAGCCAAAATATGAAATTTAGTCAAACGTTTGTGCAGGTGAGTATGTTCTACTTCGACGTGTTTTGTCAGCATTTTCGGGTGTCCGGTACGGAATAGGGTATATTTATACACTCAAGAATACACCAAAATCGACGGATGAGTTTAATATGCATTCTTGGAGACATGAATTGGCAAACGGTAATTATTGATTCGTCGTCCGATCAAACAATCGCGTTGATTCAATGTTTCCTTGTCTTTGACAATGAGTCTGAATTTGAATTTTATTTTAAAGTATCTACGATATTCCTGTTCGAATATTTCTATCACTTGATGAATTTCTAAATTTCGTCGTCGTTGGTATGTTTTGTTATATAACCCTTTCATAGTGACTCTGACGAAGGATTTTTCCGGTCTAGTTGAGGAAACCAAGTAGGTCATTCATGAGATAAACATCTCTGAAAATCATATACGGTCTGTAGATTTTCTAAGTGCTTCCAACAACAGCATAAATGTAATCTTCTTACCTGCAACACCGATTATTTTATATTGTGTCATTACGCTTTGAGTTTCACACAAATAATGTGACCAACTCAAAATTTGTGTTGACCTACGACGGCTGACATAATAAGATAGAGGTCGTATGATAGCCATTTTGTTCTTGGTCATGAAAAAGCAGGTACATTGATTCACATCTATTAGCAATCACAAAAGCGTCCTTCTAGGGAACTATACCTGCAATAATTCAATATTTAATCTTGAAAATCAAAAGGTCTAAAGGCTGGGTTTGGTAACTTCTCTAGGTTGGTTATCGTTGTTCTTGGTACCAGCTATGGGATATTTGTCGTTGTTCACTTTGCATGCCTTCAGGGTCGTGGCCACTTCTGACAAATGCTTGATTACTACTTGCTGATTGTGCTCGTTATGAAACATTGTGGAAAATAGCCGCTTACCATCTGTGTCATTTCAAACGTATTAGGCATTCTGAATAAATGCATGGCTAAATAACTCATGGCATCTATAAAATATTCATTTGCCACTTGCATATGAATAATTGTGACTCCGTTCGTGGTGATAGTAGTTGCAAAACGTGGCCGTCGTATCCCTTGTGACAAATGAATGTAGTGTGTCGATGGCAAACGCCATAATGATACACCTCGTCTCCGCTTCAAGTGTTGTCGCATAGGTTCAAATATCCATCAGGCAAATTATACGATAGCCACGAACCTAATTTTCACTTCCACTTGAAATGATAAAATAAAGATATTTGAACGCATTTTTCGGAAGCACGATATGCCACAAAACGCAGGAAAGTAACTTCTGGTTGCATGAGGACATTCCGAGTCGAAATGATAAACTCCAAACTATCGTCCTGATCCCGGTTTTGTCCTGTTCTATTATTTCCTTGACTTCGTTGTCATATCTCTGAAACCAAGATTGATTGTCGAACTCGATAATTAGATTACAAACATTTATTTTATTTATTTGAACAGATATAATATCCGCATATGGACCACGCCGTCAATAATTCACTTTTCGGTTGATGCAATTGTTTCGTCGATGTTACTCGTAATACGTTGCGCTTATGGATGCATAGCTTGTAGGCGAAACAGCCACATCATCTCTACCCGCAGTGTATATGATCATTCCGATGCAACTCAGTTGATGGCCATATTTATGATGGTTTCAATAGCATCGAAATGACTCCGGCGAATATAAACTTACATGTATTTTCCAACTGCTATATCCCCTCATCGACAACATGAAACTTCTAAGACAGATACTTTCTTTAAGACTTAGATTATTTTAATTTGATTGTGTACGTGTAAGCATGTGATCCAAATTTTCAGGATATAAGCGTCAAGGATTTAAGAACAATGTTTTCATCCAATTTAAAGCAAATGGGATTAGAATATATATAGTTTTGGGGGAAATTGTCTAAAATTTTTTACTTGGTAATGGTGAAAGATATATCTTTTCTAAATCATCTCGCCAGGCTTTGAAAAGTCAATGACTTTTAAAAATTGTCTAAACAGGCATACTTTTACACCGTGGACGTTAAACAATATTTGAAACGCTAGGAACTGTTGAGATCAGGTTAGTGTAGATATGTTTTAAATAAAAGTTGTTGCGAAAAACATGGGTCACATTTTATGTAAGAAGTATATATATAGGATAATTTACAATTATATCCTACCCTACCGCAACCATCCAGATCTTTAACTGGAGTACAATCTTAATACCCACGTCGGATATATGTTTTTGTTTGGGATAGAAAAAGTGCACGTCGATACATGTCCTTAAGTGTCCTTATTTTTTTTTCTTTCTCACTCCCCTGTATTTTTTGTCTTCCTTAACTACATGTTTAGTAGCATTTATTGGATTGTATGGAGTATGATGATAGAAAGGGGATGGTATTTTTACTTTAATGATGATTGAAGGAAAGTGATAGAGCGTCCCATTTGAAGTCATCAACTTCTAAGGATGTATATATTGTGCTCTTGAAGTTGTAGAGTGTCCCATTTGAAGTCATCAACTTATAATTATGTATATATCGTGATCTTGAAGGCACGTATTTTAAGATACAGATCCAGTGTTTTACTTGTGCACACTTTTTTTTACCTACACTTTCATCCTGAACTTATACCCAAATAATGTTTTATACAGAATTCCTCTGAGTCACGAGTGATGTAATTTACAACTGCCAGCTCATAACTCTGGTTTTGATCTAAGTTCTATTACTTTGTTCACCTACGCTACATACAGGTGTACATTTAGGTGTTGTACGAACGATTTGAATTGGGGTCAAATGAGAAAATGCTGCTATAGCAGTATTCTCATCCAAACCTGTGAACGAATCTATCTTCTTAATTTCATCACGGGGGTGGTGTAATTAGCTTTTTGATGTTGAGGAGAGGACGGGTGGACTTTTTGTACCTTGTGAAACTTTTGTGCATCTTTTTAACGGGTACGAACAAAAACTCACATAAGAAAAGAAAACTATTAACAATTGAAAAATTATTTTATTCCTGCTTTCACGCTATCTACTCATCCTCATCAGGAGCAGCGGAGACATGCATGCATGTTTAGAATAAACTAATTCATATATGATAAGGCTACACAAAAGTGAAAGATATCGACCGTTAACATTCAAAAAGCATTCTTCTAACATAGCCTTTGCCGTCGACTTCACTCATTATTAGTCACTAATATGGCATAATCAATGTCAAATAAGTAATATGCAAATTCAAAATCAACAACATATTACATCCCACATCAACAATATCACAAGATAATAATATAGAATAATCATGCCGATCGATACACTAGTTCATAGCGTTCTGAGATTTTTTCAGGCCGTGTCATACTCTTACGATACGACTTTTAAGACGAAACTATCCCCAAATTTATCAAATTAGTTACTTTGGATGAATTAATAATCGACTATGTGGCCAATTTTATCCAATTAGTTACGCTGAATGGATGAGTAATAGATTATATGTGCTTACTAAGAAATTTTTGCAATATAATCTTAACTGTGATGGTGCATTGAATAATGTGTCTACATTATTTCCCGTAAAAGTGAAACCATAGTTACACAGTGCACTATGCGGTATATTGTGACTCAGAAATAAGTGGTGACTAAGGTAAGATGCGTGATAGATACAACTTGCGTTTCTGTCAATATCATATATTTATATATGCTCTCAGTATTATAGTACTGTGTTTCGAAATGTACCTGATTAAAATTTTTGGGTTTGTAGAAAGTTTGATCGTGGTCTTGAAAGATTCGGAATATGCATATTATGTTGCATCTAATTCTTTATATATATATATATGCTGGAAAATCCTTTATAGATCTAATAAATTAATGGGATAGCTAAATCTCATTAATTTTGTATCAAAAGAATTTGTGATAAAGAAGCGAACATTAATTTGTCTTACCACTCGAATTTCTGCCTGCTATATTTTTACGATTATAAGTGTATCTCCAGCTTATCACAATCTAAAGAAAATGTCTCTAGAATGGGAGGCAAATAATAATGAAGACTTGTTGGAGACAGGAATTAAGAATCCAAACTACAAAATGAAACAATTTAATTTACCGAAAGTTTTAAATGTATCATTTATTTTTATATCAGTATTAACAATAATCGCTCTAAGTACTTATTTAGTGATAACCAAAGTTCTCAACGAGAAAAACAACACCGATATGACGAATCTTGTCTGCTTTTCTTGCGAGTTTATATCCGGCAACACGGAGGAAAACGTAGTGTTATTAAAAGAAGGGAACCGTTGTTGTGCATCAGCATCGGAAGGATACAAACTGCTAAAAAGACTGGTATGATTTAAAACAATATTTTTTCATATTTTAAAAACTGCTTATATATCAAATGTGATAGTGTTTTATCATCAAACCAATATAATCTCATGTGGATGACTTGGTGTATATTAAAGGATGTTATAATCCCGACCGTATTATAAGCACAAATGGTTTATGGAATACAGAAGGTTCTGAACTTGAGACTGAAATCATGATCTGGTATTCACTAAATGCCATACAATTTAGACATTTTTGAAAGCTCATTTCTAATTTGCTGTGCGTTTAAAACCTATAATTTCTTATTGAAGCTCATTATTTTACGATTTACAAACCTTTTTGCGATGAAACTCTATTAACTATGCATTATATTCACACTAATATTGTTTAATTAGACCATAGTTCACAAAATCGACATAAAACTGTTGATACTAAATTTACATAATGCCTTGTTTCAAGCCTAATTACTTTGTACGAAAATGCTTTACATGTGAAATACTTATATCCAAACCAAGATTTGCTATCCATACATTTGTTCGTTTTTCTTTGCTAATACATCTGTGACACATGTCGTCGATAATGTGTGCCTTCTATATTTCTCTTAGTCCTAGACCTCCACCTCTATCATCGCTACCAGAAATCGGAGCAATTGTATGGGATACATCAATTCATTTAGTGTTCACAAAGTTTCCACGTGTTAATTACCAATTAGTATGATGATCATACTGGTAAGTTTCAAAATAACTAAATAAAATCCAGACAAAAAAATTTAACAGCAGATAATAAATCCAAGCGGACAAATGAATGAATAAAATAATTTTCCTTCCATTTGCATTTCAGATCTCTAATGACCATTCCCGTATTTCTCACAACGCAAGTCCTTTACAAGACAGAGAAAACAGTAAGTATGAAATATAAGACAGGAATAATTCAGCAACAATTATTTTTGGAACCCTTTGTATTATCTAATCTCAAACGCGAAACCAGATTTTCAAGCAAAATGAGATTTTCCTGCCTATACATGTGTTCAGAATCAAGGGCAAATTGACGCGACTCATTTCAGATGCACTTTTACAAGGAGGCAAAAAAATGTGTGCACACTCTTCCAAAGTATAAACTTAACATTCAACCTTAAAATGAAGTACTTCTTAAATTTCAGCTGATATTCGAAAACACACCTGGTTGTAGTACATTGTCCATAAGGAAACTCCAGTCATCCATTTAAATTGCATAAACCGCGAAATTGATATATATCTACATATATAATAAATAAATTATAAAAGCGGCGCTGTATAAGTTTGTCAATATACTCAAATATTGTTCAATAATAACATTAATAATAACATAAAAGCAAAACACATGCTGTTTTGTACGAAATGATAACAATAACTTCAAGTTCATAATGCTAACATTCGCGTACGTACTAATAACAGACTGCCAGTGTTTATAAATTTTAAATCGAACGGTTTTGAAGGCTTTCATTTTAAATATAACATATTAACTCTAAAAGAGTGATTCGTTTTACTATTGAACATGTCTTAGATATATCTTTGTATTTGATAGGCACTAAATAAATTAACAATTCTAGTTGTACCTATCGAGCTACACAATTAAAAAGGAATTACTCAGAAAATGAGACGAATTATGTTAGCCTAAAATTGTTTAAGATGGAAGTAATCGTTTATCTTCAGATCATAAATTACTGGATGTGAGGAATAGCGAACCTGTGGCAGCTCATGTATACCTTAACATTGGAAATTGCAGTAAGTACATGTGTTATAGAACTCGACCGCCGTGTTATGTATAGTCCAAAGAAATTGTGCATGTCGTTATCCCAGAATGTTCAATGAATCACAGCCTATGTCATTTTTACCTCTGTAACTGCTTTTCCCGCCGATACAGATATTAGAATAGATTGAAGAGTACAGCACTGATAGTTAGGATAATAAAAACCGTATGCTATCATGACATTCATTTGCTGTTGCTGTTTATGTTTTCCTCGTCCTAATTATTGTTTATCCGCTTTTTTATGTGGTCCCATCATCCCTTTCCTTTTCATTGATGATAGTATTATCATTGTTGTTGTAGGTCTTCTTCGTCTTCTTCTTCTTCTTCTTCTTATTATTATTATTATTATTATTATTATTATTATTATCATTATTGTTGTTGTTATCAGGTCTGGGCAATACTGTTTTATGGACAAAAAAAAGAAAACATTCATTTGTGACCAATGGCCTGAATTACTCCGAACAGACTGGAATGATGACTGTGATCCAGCCAGGTCTCTACTATATTTATTCTCAGCTCATATTCAACACAACACTTGCACGTTCAAACAGCACCTATAATCAGCTTTACCAGCAAATAAGGCTCAAACGGACTAACAAGAACGACGCGCTGTTGTTTTGGAAACAGCATATAAACAGCAGTAGAGAATACATCCCAAGTGTCTTGGAAGGAAACTTTATATTAGAAAAGGATGACCAAATTTACGTCCATGTGTCAGACCCGCAGTTTTTGTATAAATTTGCACTAGGAAATTTCTTTGGACTCCACTATGTGTAAATATTAATAAATTATTTCCGGCATTCAACGTTTCTACCTCAGTCAGTGCAAATTTAACTCATCTTTGTATTGCTCTACTCTACTAGAACTCTTTTGGTAGCAAGAAATTAGATTATAGACAATGTTATTATTTGCTTTATAAAATATATTTGGGGTAGTAGAAAAAATTTAAAGAATGTATGCATATATATATATATATATATATATATATATATATATAGAGAGAGAGAGAGAGAGAGAGAGAGACAGACAGACAGACAGACAGACGGAGAGACAGAGAGAGAGAGACACACACAGAGAGACACATAGACAGGTAGGGAAAGACATACATGTACATTGTCAGTTTGAAATAAAATAAAATTACATTTTTCAGATCCATTTTTGTGATACTTACGAAAGCATGTACGTACTACTCAAGTACCAAAGTTGTTTCGTTTATTTTCTGTTTGTTTTAATGTTCAGTGATAATAATAGTTTTGCTGTGCCCAGAATATACTACTGGCGAATAAGACAACTTCAGAACTTGTACTCTCGATGCTAAACTTATTATACTTCACCAAGCCATCATATCTCTAAAAGATAAACTATGTAATTCACTATGTGTAAATATGACATTGCTTGTTTCCTTGTAAATGCAACCTCCAATACGTCGTGAATGTCCCAAACACTAATATATGGTGTGACGTAACTCTGGACAACAGGGGCGGATACAAATATATATTTTAGCATAATTATTTGGGAGGAGGACAAAGTGTCCATGGGTTTATAGGATGAACACCCCTTCGGAGTCCAAAAGACGATGTCCCTGGAGACGCCTGGACAAAATCAAAATATCCAAGGCATAATCCAAGTACCCAACTATAAAAAGAACTTACTTCATTTGTTGTTCTGTTCCTCTGGATTTTTAAAAAGGTTTGCTGTTGACTTACCTAACGAAGTGAACATTTAACGTAAAAGCTCATAAACATATAAAAAAAATACCTACAACATTGTACTACGTATCTGCGTCCATTAGAGATCGAGTGCAAAACTAATATTAGGGTTACAGAATCCAGGGTGACATTGTGTCTGTGCTGATTCGTTCCAGGAGAAGTTGTATATACATGTACTATATAAATCTTTTGAACCATGTTATTATACATATCCTTCTTTTTCTCCTCTTTCTCTCTCTCATTCACATTTACACTGTAAGCTCCATCTTCGTCTGTTTCCAATGTTTCTCTAGCTAATATGACAGGAAGATGGCACAACGTTTGCTATATCTGAAAGGCAATGTAAACTATATAGCTCTCAAGGTAGGAGGAAAGAACTTTGCCAACGTCGACATTTTACTGAAATATAAAAACAATATGTACAACTTAGTGAGGTGCTAATGACACACATAATAAATTACTTTTTAGATTTAGGTTAATTTTTTAATTAAAAATTGAAAGGTTACATTTCTTCGTAAGCTCAGAATGGTTATTCTATTTTATATCTTTGTTTTTTTCATGAATATCAAATATTATAATGTTTGATCATCTTATGCATAGTCCATATTAATATGAGTATCCCGCATTTTTATGTGCATCCTGTATTCTATTTTATATCCCGTATTGTTAAGTTATTACTTGTTGTTATGTATATTCCATTTTTGTATGTATATTAGTTATATAACTTCTTCGATTTGCTTCTTTCACCACCATAAATGATTAAATAATTTCATTTGTGCTTAATCTCTTATGCCTAGTAGTTATGTATTGTTTCAAATCTGGCTGGAGAAGAACAGGAAGAAGAATTCCAGTTATCTCCATTATTTCTTTTCCGGCTCAACAATCTAAAAATTCGACCGTTAATTTAGATAACCTAATTCAAATCCCTATTAAATCGTCAACCTTTGTATCAACTATCCAAGAGATACCTCTGCGTTTAAGCATTATTCAATGCCCAATCAGCATGATCACCGGAATAGCGCACATAAATAGTTAATTTTATCAAGGATCAGAATATGGACGGTTTTCTCCTGACAGAAACATAGTGAAAAACATCCGGCGATGAGCCCAAGTGCGTGGATATAACACCCACCGGTCAAGTCGTTCCTGTGGCAATCTCGCGGAGATAGAATTTTTCTCATTTCAGAGAACTCCATAATCAAATGTCTTAACCACACCACACCTTACAATTTCTACCACACATTGTTTGAACTAGTGTAAACCATACTCACACTGGAACAAAGGTCAGTCCATTGTTCTGCCTATACCGGCTTCCTCCTAGCAAAAAAAGACAAGCTGACTGAATATCCATTTTTGGAGCAGTTTCCGAATTTCCTGGAGTATGGAATTTCGATAGGTAGCAACCTGATTATTCTTTGGAGATTTCAACTTTCACTTTGACTGTCCCGGAAACACAAACACATAAAAACTCCTAGATTCCATTAATGTTTTCAACCTCAAACAGTAAGTTAGCCAACCATACCAGAAACATCTATATCTATATATATATATATATATATATATATATATATATATATATATATATATATATAGATATATATATATATATATATATATATATATATATATATATATATATATATATATCTGTGTGTGTGTATGTGTGTGTGTATAACTGAAAGCATTAGACGTTTGAATAGTAAGCTTACTTTTACTTCTTACATGTAATATATCTTTAGTGTACAGATCAGACACAGAAATATAACCCTCAATGTTATTTTATATTTTATTGTATATTCAGTTACTTCATTTTTACTGATATTCTAAAGCCATGCTCAAAATTGTGGGGCGATTGGGGACGAGAAAATAACACAAATACAAGTTCTCTAAACGTAACTTGCTTTAGGCCCTAAAGAATTGATTATAGTATATGTACCGATTGTAGTTAACTGTTACGACATTTATTTGATCAAATATGAACCGTTTACAATATATTGTTCTTTAAATGTATTGATGTATTTTCTGTGGTAACGGAAGTTAAAATATTAAATACTTTAAATTGGTGCTTTTAAATAGGATAGACTGAGTCCGGATAATATTGTCATCATCTTCCTACATTATTTCAAAAAACAAACTGTTACATTCAAGAGAAAACAGTAAACATAATTTACTTCATTCATTCTTATCATTTAAATTAATTTTCAGTTCTTAAAGGTAATCAAAATGCATAATTGTTCAGTATAAAGCTCAATTTGTCTTGTCTAATGCACGTCTTAAATGGTAAAGTCATGAATCAGTCAGCAAAATTGAGCTTAACAGGCAAAATTACACATCATGTAATCGTTCTAAATTACAGCTTATAAATTTGTATAACGCTTTTCTTATAAACTACGCCAATTAAAATTTCACAAACAGTGATGTAATAGTCTCATGGAATCTGAAGATATTACGTTTGTGTCTGGCTCGTTTGTGACTTCATTGAGAGATATATTATTTTGATATTAAAGCAGCTATTGTAAATTATTGATTTATAAAACATATCACGAAAATCTTTGTGATTAATTAGATGTTGATAAAAACGGTACAAGGGAAATTATCCTTTCACGTGTCTAAATTGATAATTTGAAACTTAAGTTTATTATCCAACTTTTGTTTCGAAACTTAGAAGGAACTTTTTTAGGCGTTCGATCTAAATCATACATTTTAAACAAGTCTTCACGAAGACCTGGGTTGTACGCTGGTTACTGATATGTTCGTAGTCTTCCACTTAGGATTATCAGTGTATGATAATAAAATGTACGGTCCATCACCGCTTCATTAGATAATTCACTGATGACAGAACTGACACATAGGAAACTTCAATATCATCACAAGAGAGTGCATTTGCGTTATGGGGACCTAACATTAGTGTAATAAACAACTCTTCCGATTATTTATGTAATGACCTAGATAGTGGTTGCAACGGGCAACAACCTTTATTAGTTGCTTGGGCCCCGAGTAGCCGAGTGGTTTAAAATGCTCTCCGTTACGGATCAATGCCATCTCTCCTCTGTCTGCGCCGGTTCAAGTCTCGGGTTCAGACAATGTGGGTATGTGAGAAAGCTTGCCAGTAGCTTATCGTGGGTCCTTGGTTTTTTAAGAGTTTTAACGGGTTCTTCCTCCACCATTAATACTGGCCGCCATGTACAGCCTATCGTGTGCTGAAAATGGTGTTAAACCCCACAAGAAGAACTAGTTGCTTACTTACATTACATACTTTTCCTTACTTATTTGATCCGAGGTACTTCATTGATTCGCGATGAGAATGGTACTGGCAAGAATCATGTTATTGAATCAATACAGATTTACAACTGGTGTGTGTCCAAGATCAAGGTACTATATTCAAATTGCCGCTGCGTGATGTAGTAGCCTTCAAATGTAGATGCGCCTCAAAATACTAAACATTTTTGTTTTCTTGCGTAACAAGAGTACAGGTTAACACCAAATCTAACTTTAAGCAATCACTGAAGAGCACTGAAATATGTGATGCCAACATGAATGCTTTGTTATCTGTGTGGCCGTTATCGGTCTTAGGTCTCTGTGATTATAAATTATTCTTAATCATATGTATAACCAAACCTCTCACCTCAAATGACTACACGTTGTTGCCATTATATGACTACATAGCCAATTACCTGTTCCACGTATATAAGGTAAGGTTCATCATACATAGTATTTCCGGGACGTAAGAAAACGTTGGAACTTTTGTCAAAAACAGTTATACCTTGCCTTCCTTGAATTTTTAATATTATTTGTTTCAAACGATATGAAATATTGTATCTATATTGGAAAAAACCAAGTAACTGCAGATATGTTGAAATTCAGCGTCAGTATATATAGTTACTGATGTTGTCAAGATACTTTGTATTCTCTACAATTTGATATTCATGTGAAATAGAATCTCCGCAGAACAAGATGACACCGGCTACTTGATTTGCAACACGATTTTCGTTCTTTAAGTTTGAATCTATTGTTACAGGAGTTTGCCACTAATAACTTGATATATTCATCGACAATGAAGCGAAATGGTAATGACAGAGACAAAGAATCCGGACGTCACTTGGTTCTGGGCTGGAGCTTAACTAATATATTCCTTTACTGTAGAAGGAAAGATAAACGCAATTTGCTTGTGGCTTATTTCAATGATTTTATTGTCTTCTTCGTTTACCATTCACTGTAAAAACAATGAGGGGTTATTATTGTGTGTAATTTGGACGGAGGTTTAGTAAGGCCGGAGGGTCATTTCTAAGGAAACGAATAAATCAAATAAAGCTATCAAAGCGTCTCGCAATGCTGAGGGACAGTTCGTTTTCTTTACAACTATATGCAAAGTGGCCCTCAGCACTGCGACGCTATTTATGTATTAGTTTGTGCCCGGGAAGGAAACAAAACGCGGGTCGCGTAACTAACATGATTATTGGTACCCTCTGTACCAAACGTCTTTAACAGAGATTAGGCAGAGACTAATTACACTAAGGTTTTGACTACCTCCCTGTCTTTATGAGCAATTTTAAATGTAACCTGTTTTACCAGTAACAATGGCACAGTTATTTGATTGAATATAATTTGTGATAATCTCTTTTAAATCTGCAATGCTTCACATATTCAAAAATGCCAAAGAAAAACGCATTACGATCAGCATAGTCGTATGCCATGACTTTGTGACTGTCCTAATCATGAATCTTAGTAAATTAAAAGCGATCGATATTCGAGAACAAAAGGGATACTCGAAAGTCAAAACCAAAAACATTAACTGAGCTCTGTGTTTATTAACAATATCCTCTAAAGACGGTTTTATTTCAATCCTCTTTTCGTCCGGGTGTAAACCATACTATTGTAATGATGCACAGATATAAAATCAACTAGTGCACTGCAAGACCAAGTCACAAAACGAAATTCAAACACATTGCGTAATTTGGCTTGATGGCATCGTTGTCACATTCCCAACAGCCTCACAACAACATTCTCTGGCAATTGAATTGTTCATATGCACGCTAATTACAGAAACTATTTTCTTATAACCTAACCAAGGACCATTCATTTAAGAATCGGTAATTTCACACTTGTATATTTTTCTTGCTTCAACATTTATTTCATCTACCAGAAACCAATTCTAATCCGTAGATCGGTATTCTAGTTTACGAAATAATGTCCAAACATGCTAGATACAGACTAGTTAATAGGTCAAGTTGTTAAATATAGAGACGTAAGACGAAATTACGAAATTGACAGACCATTTTATGAAATTAGGTAATGCTACTATACCTACCTGAGATAAATTTTCAGTATGCATGATTCCTGCACTTTATAAGTATTACATCTACATCTAATTATTACATCTATAAATATGTTCCGAAGACCCTTTCCAAATAATCAAAGAAACGGTCACTAAACTCTTGCAAATCTTTAGACTGAAACGTAAATAAAAATGGCATATCGTCAGGATCGTTGCATTATTTTCCGTCCGCTACACAAGAAATGCCTAAGCATTAAACGTACTGAACTGGACAATCGTCGTTAATTTTAGTCTTTTTAAACAGCGTCAAACTTTAACAAAGATCGTTATATTAGTTTGAATATTACCTTTTTGGAGGGAAATACAGATGTAAATAGCATCACTTAAGAACAATATTTGAATACAATTACATCGAGCAGCATAGCTGAACATCTTCGATAACTAATATCAGACAGAAACACACGAATGACCCTATCTCATTACAAGAACTCACTCTATGTTCAAAGACATGCTGCTACAACACGTAGATAGAAATATCAATAACTTAAAGTGTTGCTGTCTTGAAAACCTAAAATGATACTACGCAATACCTTGATCCAACTATAAATGGAAAATACCCTAGCCTTGAAAGTTTTTCTCTCTCGATACACTCATCTGTAAATTGTTTTTTGTTCCACCGTATTTGTTGACAATATACTCAAAGTTCTGGTTAAATCACACTACTAAATAGGGTCCTAGAAAGGTCTTTTCCAGCATAAAAGTAGGTGATAAACAAATGACAAGATGACAAGATGTCTACATTGAGAATTTACATGAGTGACCCTTTCATATGAAATCGATATAAGTTGAAGTAATCCATGTCTAATGAAGACCTTAGAATGAAAGCTAGTAAAAGTATTCCTTACTATCAATACAATTTGTATGAAATGAGAATACATATATACTCTATTCATCATTTGTTGAAAATCTTTGATTTTATCTTTAAAAGGGTGGAATAATGTAATGAGTTAATTAGAAAGTATGTTCTAATGCTTCAGGTAGTATTCACTACTATACTGCTCATCATCTCTAATGTGTACATTATGAAATGTGGTCGTGAAACCTCATATCAATAAATTACTAGCAAAACAATTGGTGTAGTTTGCCCATTGTGCACAAACAAATTAAAAACAAAAGGAACACGTTTTTCCTTTCTGGCTACATCACAGGAAACTAGTTTGAACAATTGCCCAGGGGAGATTTTTTTCTAAACAGTGCAGTTACTAGCGATTTGTGACACTCCTTTCGCGATGACGATATTATGTCCGTATTTTTATAAAAGATATCAAATAACCAGAATCAAATCACTGTTTGAATTCAACAGGGAGAAAAATGCTACATCTGTTGATAACAGCCTTTTGTTTGCTGCATTTCTATTACGGCAAAATGGCTTAATGGAAATTCTGTATCATACAATGATTCACTGGAAATGATCCAACAATTGCACAAATAATAAGATAAACCTTGTCTTTCCCATCTGGTAACATCTAATGAACTTTGTTAGGTATGTGATAGTATAATGCGATGTATAACGTTTTCCTGTAAATTTCGTGTTTTTAGTAATGTTTCAGCGAACAGTTGACATCTTTACTAGGTACTACAATAGTAATCAATATACACATTGACACAATTTACAAGTTAAGATTTTTTCAAGAACAACAAAAGAACTGCAATTATTCTCCCTGGCAAAAGTGTCCTCCAGCAATATGATGGTGAGCTCGTATTAACTAGTTCTCTAAGTTCAATACCGTTACTATTATTCAAAAATGTATATTTTGCTGTCTTTGTAGTTTCCTTTTTGTTTCATTGGATTACACTATTGCAATATATCGGTAAACATTCCACTTGTGATTGTAAGTTTTTCAGTAATTGTTTATTTTAAAAATATCTTTCTTCGGTGTTTTAAAGCTTCTCCAGGCTGTGTATCACACTATAAAGCCTATGCGGGACTGGTTTTAATAATTGTTGAAATATAAGGACTAATATATAGCAGCAAAACAGTTATCTTCTACATCAATAATTAAATTTCATACCGGTCATTATAGTACACACTCAGTCATCGTTGACTTCATTTTGACTTGCTTTTAATAAATAATAACATTATATGTAACACAATGACAAGTATATACACTAGCTTCCTTGCCAGTGACTGGCTGTTTATTACTATACTATCGATGTGGCAAAAAGGCACAGCTGTTTACGATGTTATACACTGTATGCTATGTGCAAACGTTTGCGGTAGCACGGGGAAAAGTTGTTGCCTTTAGGCTTTACACAAGAAGCTGCGAATGACCATTATTTATAAATTATTAATTTTTAAATTATTTGAAATTGTTACGAATTAGAAATGAAACCATACTTTTTATTATAACAATTAAACTGTAATAGAATGTGTATTTTTGGTAAATGGTAAATAGTTACCCAAATTTAAAAGCTGAGGTCACAAATATAATTAAAATTAGTGTTTAGACCTTTAAACGAGTTGTCGGGTAGTTATGGTTGCGGGTGGATATAAATGTACCCACTGTCAATACCTTTACATTTTGCATTTTAGCAACAAATGCCAAGCTAATTAGTTTATCTATAAAGTATATAATTATCTTAAAAATGTTATAGTTCACCAAATGACCGCAATGCTCTATTGAGAAGCAGAAAAGAATATTTAACTGGTTGTGACGCTGATCCAGATTTGTTTCAGACCAAGGGAAATAAATATAAAGTCCCGGATGGAGCCGGGTTTGTGTTGAGGGTATTATATTAAGATGTACCATTTAGCCCAAATCTTTCAGACCCTCCCTCTATAAATCTGTGTTTCCTGAACAAAAACCTTACCGCTGTAGACAGTAAATAATGCATCTTTCAAAGTCTTACAACCACGTGCAGTCATTATTTTTGCGAAATCGTGTGTTAATACTTTTACACGAAATCAACTGCTAAAAACAACAGCAGTTTAACAAACAATATGCCCATGATAGTATTATTATCATTTCAAACACGTCAAATGTCTTAATCCCGAAAACTAAGTCTCTGTCTATGCTTGCTTATAACACTTGTCCAACTGCAGTCAACATATACCCTGACCTGCCATAGCATAATGCTGTAGCAGACCAGGATCTATGGGGTTTTTTTTGTATTATTCAATACTCCTAACAAATTGTGTAGACCCAGAGATGACTAAGAATTGTTCGACGGCACGTTGGGGTATATGCAGTTTTCAGTTTAATCATATTTATACGCGAGTATAAATATATCAAAATGGCGGTCCCAGGTAGCCGATTGGTCTAAACTTCTCGCCTTTACCGCTCATTGCTATCTCACCTCTGTCCGCATGGGTTCAAGTCTCGGGTTCGGTCAATGTGGGTATGTGAGTAAACATGCCAATAGCTTCCCGTGGATCGATTGTTCTTGCTGGGATTTTCCTCAGTTCTTATCTCCACCACTTCTGATGGCCGCTATGTATAGCCAGAAACAAGACGCTAAATCAACAACAACAACAACAGATCAAAACTTAAACATATGGACTTGCCCTACATTTATTTTCATATAAATAAAATTTACTTGTAACTTGTTATTAACAGGTATTGATCAAAATGTATTGCAAAATGTCCGAATGTAACATAGAACGTGAAATTCCACAATGTATCACCCATGTTATTTAAAGTCGTTCTCGTTCATGTGATTAATGATCAGCTTTACTGTATCTTTGTCAATTTAAACTTTTGTAACCTTGACATTTTATAATCTCCTCCAATAGGAAGTGAAACCGGATACAAATTTAGTGCATCGAGGAAACTATACTCGCCCGAGTACAAGGATTGTATTTATGTACATATGCAGAGAGAAAATCGTGTCATACATTTGTGATTTCACGACATTAATTTTAGATAAAGAATATGCTGATTAGGGAGGCGGGGTGGTGAATGTTTGGTGATATGGTCAATTCTGCACTGTTTAGTAGACAGGTTGTACCACCGTTATTCACGAGTTTTTATGAATATGGAAGCATTGTGTTTTGTTGTGGTTGTTTGTTTGCATGGTTTGGTGTTTAACGGCAAATTTATACAAAATATTATGGTGTATGGAATCACAGTGTTTTATCAGGTTTGCTTGTTTTTATGTTGTTTTGTTTATTTGTAAGTTTTTCCTTAATGGCACAGTTATAAGAAAGACTACAGACAATGTGTTTTGACATGTTTAGTTGTTTGCATGTTTTGTGTTTAATGGCGAAAGTATATGAAAACCTATGAAATATGAAAGGTCTATGTTCTGGCAGATTTGTTTGTTTTCGTGTTGTTTTTTTTTTGGGTGGGGGTTCAAATGCACATTTATATGAAGAGTTATAGAGTATCGAGGCACAGTATTTGGCATGGCATGTTTGTTTACTTCAGTGTTTGTTGTTTGATTGCAAAATTATATGAAAATCTATGTAGTGTGGAAGCAGTGCGTATTGTCATGTGTGTTTGTTTTTACGTTTGGTGCTTAATGGCACACTGACATGAAAAGCTACAGAGTACAGACGAACAGCGTTTCGTCAGTTTTGTTCGTTTGCATGTTTGGTGTTTAATGGTATAGTTGCATGAAAGTCTATGTAGTATGGAAAGCCTGGGGTTTTTGTGTTTATTTGTACGTTTGGTGCTCTTTTATAAACTGGGCTTTAGTTCATCTTTTCACTATATGGTCTCCTTGCATATAACTGCATTCGGAGATATGTGGCTTTAGTAATATTTAGATGACGTCTTTAAATGATAGAAAACGTTAAAATTTGCGAAACGGAAATTTGCTTTATCATACGCTTACTGCAGATATTACGTCGCTTTTATAACGCGGATTGGAAACGCCCCGTTACTGCTCTTTACGGCTTTTCGCCCCATTGAATATATTTTATGCAGGTCCTCTGACATAGTTCATTAACGTTAAATTTAATCAAGTACAACTTTCACGGAATAGCAAATTTAAAACTAAACCGTTGTATCAGTCAGTGAAATATGTTATCAATTAATGTGGCATATCCTTGTATAATTATAGTTTGTGGTACAGTTAAAGATTTTCAGCCTTAAAGTCAGTACGACCTTGGGTCAGTCTAGAGTCCGATTAATAACATAGTCCAATTAGTAACAGAGTCAAATTAGTAACAGAATGCTTTTGATGTTATTGTTTATTTTATTCTCTCATTCCATTATGTTCAGTTGACACTGGGCCCTCGTCCAGTTAGTTTCAACATGCTTCTGATTTATATGGGTTTTATATTCTCTCCTTCCAATATGTTAAGTTCGTTTTAGGTCTTCAATTTATAAACAGGTTTGTCTGTACAAATAAGTGTAGGGTAGAGAATGTGTTGTGGATTTGTTTTCCTACACACTCATATTACATACATTGTATTGGGGTTTTAATACTAAGTTTGGTATATTTAAAACGGTAACAAAAGCCTTTATGAATTCAGGAAAAACACTTGACTCAACAAAGCAATATGCATTTATCAGGATTAGAATATTGTGCAAGTAAATGTGAAATTGGGGATTGTGCGAATATACAAATGTAGCAGTATTCGTCGAACAAAACAATCTGCGAAAAAATAAATGGTCTTCTTAAAACCAATAATGAAGTCATTTCATGAACGTATTGTTCACATCGTACACATCTGCTTCATTATTACTCCAACACACTTCGACCTAAAAGGGGTACCAAAAGATTACCGAAAGACCTTGATACATTGTTTATAATGATATTACAAGTAGAATCAATACATCGATCAAAATACGAGCAGTTCAGCAAACATATATACTCTACGAGAATATAACATTATTTGAGAATGCTAAAGTCATATGAAAGAGTTGTGAAGTGTAATTTGTTACGTTTTATATTAAATTGGAATTTCTCTTTGTACCTATATTGTTAAGTTTTCAACAAACATGACCTTATTGGGTACAACGGGAGAGGAAATACGTTAACTGACCATCAACCACACTTATTACCAATGCATCGATTCACTGATCCTTACCTAATAACCAACGTAAATCATAATACCACCATTGACAAAGTTACGTATAATCACACATAATTATATAATATCACACATACAGAACATAATTATAATATATTACACATTAAATGAATGAAGATGAGTACTTACACACACACACACCTAACCATACTGAGAGATTTAAGACAATACAGCAGAGTGGGGTATCAAATTTAGTTCTGAAACAAAGTGAAGAGCCACACATGCCTTATATGGCATTTACATTTGATTTCACACTGTTAAATGCCACTTGTTGGCTTGTAAGAACTAATTTTGTTTTTGTTAATTTATTAAATAAAGCTTTTAACACACTATTGGGTATATCAGCACAAGAAAGGGGGCGTTAAGTGCCTCCCGTATGAACAACTGAGGCAGCTAATCACAAGCTTGGGTCTGTACTGCACTTGCGCCTTTTGAGTATAGGTGCGACTTTCTACCAGTTTATCTACCACGAGTCCCCATCCTAAGAGCAAGTAAGTGCTAGGTGTCAAATATTAGCCCTTCTCTGACTTTTAGTAGTTTAAAAAAATAAATAATGTGACCGTCGTTCTCAGATCGAATCATATGTGGCGTTTTGTTTGTTTGTTTAGTCCGTTCATTCAATAGTATATAACACTGATTGCGCGGGCCATATTAATCTTACTTTTTCTCTCCATCCACGATCAAGAAGTATTTATTTTCTTTCGCACGTCTTGACATGCCATACACGATGCACAAAACTGATATTCCGCAGTTTGCTTTTTTTTGAGAAAAAGCAGTGACTTCCCTTTGGATATTAAAGTACGTCAAATTCACAAGCCGAGAAATTTGCGAGCTTACATTTGACAAAATGTAGCGATTCTAAAACGTGTGCTGCAACAGTTCGTGATTGAAACAATTTAGACCAAGTACTGTAAGTAAAATTTTATATATAATATATTTTCTTTTCAAAGACGTTGTTTTTAGTCCGACTACAATTCGTGGCATGTCTAATTCAAGTGCTAATGCATTCAGTGTTTGTTTAAATACACTTTACCACACTATCTTAATTTTGGCAATGAATATTATGATATTTGTTTTGTTTTATCAATAGCGTCATCTTTTCATTTTTCATAGATAGGTCGATTGCTTGTTGCTTAAATCTTGCCAGATCTTCAAACCCAAATATTCATTAGAGCAATTGACATAATCCACCATCAATAAAATTTACGTTTAATGAAATGTAGGCACAGTAGAGCGTCGGCTCATGATTTATCCATTATTCTATCTATCCCACCTAGATTCCACAAAGAGCTCCTAACATCATGATGTAAACATGTTTCGGATTTATTCACAGCATAAACTAATTACTGACAACTTACAAGCAAATAAATAAACAAAGAATAATGTTTCATATTTTTGCAACGCTCCAGCCAAAATCATGCATTAAAACAATTCTTCAAAGACCATAACAATAATGACTTTATTTTCCCAGTTGAATACCATTATTAGTAAATGAGCTTTTTAAGCGAATATCGGTCTTATAACAATACTTTCACTTTCAATTAAAAAAGTCGGTATGGATTTCTGTCCTAAATCATGCAAAATATATTTTTACTGACGACATTACATATTACAATTATGCAATTATTTTAAATCAACATGACGATATATTTAAGCTCCCTCTCAATCAAATTTACTCAAATTTGCAATTTTATTTAGAGATAGAAATCATATCCATATATCAAATTGACTTTTGAGCGCCTTTGTCAAAGCCTATTTGAAGAAACTGCTAAGCAATTTCCTGGCTTCAGAACTTCAGTTATATACTTTATATCTCCCTTTAACACGTGGCATACATCCGCATTGTAAAGGATGAATGTAAAATACGCTACTGACGAAATGTGTATTAGGCGCCCTGAACGAATGTTGTGTGTGTGTGTGTGTGTGGTTTGATGTCTGGTCTGGTTTCGTGTCGATAGATCCAATGCCATCTCTATCATGATGTCCCGGCCATCTACGTGTCGGTGATGTGGTCGGTCAGAAACGAGCAGAGTCAACCGTATTTGTAATTAGAATCTATGTTGATAGGCAAAGTGTCTGACTATAGAGCTTTAGCTTGATTTTCATGGATTCGTATTTTACGGCACATCAATACAGGAAGGTTGCTTAGTGCCGAGGCAATTGAAGTAAAGTACATTCCACATGTACACAGATCGAAGTGGCAGCCTCGCCTGTTCCAGTGGTACAATCTACTTTTTAGATCTTTTTTAAAAATTAAAATTACATCATTACGTCATCGTTCTTTCCTTGATTTTGTATAATATTAAAAGGTTACTGCATTTGTTTAGGAAAATATGAACGAGTTTTTTTCGGATGATTATACCTTTTGAATTTGGGAGTGCAGTATATCCATCCAACAAAATACGTTCATATTTTCCCACACAAATGCAGTAACCTTTTCATTGTATGCTTATTTTCTTATTCTACCTAATGCTTAATTATGTAAACAAAAATACACTACAAGAAACAAAGTAACCGAATTTATGGCGTATTTTGAACTAAGTACACAAACGCAGATTCGCCATTACACAACAGCAGCATTATTAATGTTCACATAATGCCGCCCATATAAATTTGAACTTAGTCGCGCGCTAAACACCACTTTCGAAAGAACACGGCGTTCTGGTCTACTTAAAATTGAAATTTCGATTCATATTGTGAACCAATGCGCATTGCAACAACTTTTCCATTTATTCTGGAATGAATAGACTTTTATATTTTGTCGATTCTGCTAAATTTCGTGATTTTTCCATTATTATTAGAAGCTGAAGAAGACAGTTTATACATTGTCACTGGCATGTTATTTGTATGGACTGTCTAGCGTCTATCGCTAGCCTAAATCGGAAACAGTTTATCAAACAAGTTAACGTAGAATGTGTCAAAGGAGCTGGTATGTGGCAATCCACAAAACATCTGATTTTGTTCATTCAGAAACAAATTTAATCAACCAAAACTTAAAGCGTCAAATACGTAAGTGTACATGAGTTTTTTACAAAGTAGTTCATAAAACACTGTTATGCAAACGTTAGTGCAATATGACGTGCACGTGAATGCAATATCGTAAAACACTGCACGATTCTGGTAATGTCAACTTAAAAGAGAACAAAAATGAGCATGAACTCTGACCCTACACCCCAACATAAATATCCAAATATCAAACATGGGGTGACAATGGTCGGATGAAACTGCAAATTGAAGCTATTACTCAAGTACAATCATTTCTTTTTTATTTTCCTATTGTTCATAACGATCTCAACAATTCAACAGTGATTTAGTAATGAATTGTCTGAAAACTCAATCTTTTAAACTTCAATTCCACCGAATTTAAGGCGGAAACTTCTATAAACAAAACACCAATCACAACAATTCTCCAGAATATTTCCATTGTCTGATGCATTTATAATGTGTTTGCCATTACAGTTTGTGTTATTACGTTCATTAACAAAACATCAATCAAAATATTATAAATATATTCACTTCCACTTCCGAAATTTGAGTCATCATTCTAATATATATATATATATATATATATATATATATATATATATATATATATATATATATATATATATATATATATATATATATACGCAGAGAGAGAGATCTTAGTTAATCCAATAGACGCCCAGAGGGCAGTGCAATTTCCATGGGTTTGAGGCATCCAATACCGTATATCACTTTTTGACTGATATCATTCGTGTAAATTGTTTTGATGTTTCTAATAGTCGTTAGATTACCCGTGTGCCGTTTCAATTGTTTGGACATAACACAATGGATATATAAGGATCTATAAGTCTCGATGAACTAGGAATGTTTCCTTTTGTGCACAAAGGAGGGTCTTAGAAGTCGCTTATATTGAACCCACTACGATGTATATTATATATACATCTATATTTTATTCTATGTAAATGCATCCAATTTAATTTCTAAATATTTGTTAGAGCATTTTATAAATATTTGTTTATTGCAAGAACATATATCAACCTTTGCGTGAATATAAATACATGTTTCAATTTGGACGACCTCAGGAAAATATATATATCGGTAGTGAAATTATAACATTTTTGTTACAACAAAATTTCGACGTCTTATCTCATTTATGACTCAAAACCTGCATAATTTACTCGGGTACAAATGAAGTGGAAATTGAATATATCAACACTTAGTCTTCTGCCTTTCCATCTCCAAGCGACCAGTTGATATTTCATTTGTAGCAAAATCACTTCTACTTCACACTGAAGACGGTATCGTATTTAAATGCAACACTAAGACAAACTGTATACATGTAAACAAACATATGTGCGTAAATATATAAGTACATGCATATGGTTAGTTTCTCGTGCAAATGGTGTAGTCAAACAAGCTGTAAGAAGCTATAGTGCTACAGGTAGTTTACAAATTACTATCAGGTCATTACTTCATTCGTACCCGCCTGAGGCAAGTATTTGTATCTATGTTTGATAACAAGAATTTCCAATGAAATGAACATTTCGAATATTATGATCTAGATAACAATGTGCAATGTCATTTGTTATTATTATAAACAATATATAACAAAAGACAACAAAATCATTATCAGCAACAACAGCATAGTCATCATCATATTATTATAGTCATGATCAATATTATCTTAGTAGTATTAGCAAATCATAAATACGACCAAGCAAAATCAGGGTACTTCGTATACGATTTACGATTAATTATGCATATGCAATTTTCTGAAGTAATTGGAGAGAAAGATAAAAAAAATCAACTTTGTACTGTTCAAATTATAGACTCTAATTAACACAAATGACATAAATTTATAAAATGCTTCAAAGCAAACCGTTTTTATTTTTTAAATATTTCCCAAAGGGAACTTCTTTAACGAGAAAGTGGGGCAATAATAATAATAATCATAATTATAATAATAATAATAATAATAATAATAATAATAATCTTATTATTATTATTATTATTATTATTATTATTATTATTATTATTATTATTATTATTATTATAGTACATACGTATCTAAGGTTACATTTTTGTTGTTGAAAAACATCCCGAAGACGACAGAATCAATAATAGTTTTTCATCCAATATAAATTATGTCAAGCTAAATAATCCCTTGTGTCAACATAAGAGATCTTAATACGGAACATACTATTTCACTGCAGTGCAATGCCCAATAAATTATTTCTTACGTTAAACGTCTTGCAGTACACACTTATGAAAGCACTCGATATATCCACCGTCAAGAGCTGAGAAAATGTGATATGTTTACTTTTCATTGTGCAACATTTAAGAGAGAGACCCAGTTCGTTCTTCTCTACCTCTCACGCTTGATAATGCATGCAAAAATTAGGCAAATCATTCCAAACATCCAGAGATTAGAAGCAGTTGTCTTGTCCGGGATAACATGTACACGGCTGGTCCTTTTCAGATGTTGACCTTCGTACTGTTAAAGCCCTCCGTCAATCGAGAATTGTGATATAGTTCGGCGCTTACTTAAAGGGTTTTCATACTCTTTATAATATGAAAACACGTGGTCTCGTAGCTAAGCGATTGGTCTATTGAACAAAGTGTGGGCAACGTGAAACAAGTACACAATGAAATATATCAAGGACAGACGGACAGATAGCAATACAATAGCGATATAATCATTTATGTGTACAAAAGCAAAATTAATTTAGAAATATCAAAATTACTAATTTATATAAAATAATTTTATTCTGTAACGAACAATACATTCAATTTATTTTGGAAGTCATATTTCAAGACAAAAAATGTTATATCTTCAGCGTTCTATACTTCCAACAGCAATTCAAATTCAAAACATTTACAGCCATAATACATATTTTGAACAAAGAAACATCACATATATATTCTAATTAAATTCTTTTTTTTCTCAGAGATGTGAATATTGGATATATCAAATGATATTTTTCCTTCAGCTGAAAACATGAATTTATTTACTATAAATGAGAGACATAATTTTATATTATCCATGTGAAAAATGATATTGGAAAGAGTTATAACAGGGGTAAAGCTCTGACAAAATATTTCAAAATAAAGACTATCGGTTAATCAATGAAATGGTAGATTGTATGTTATTTGTCCGATACTCTTCGTATTTCAATTTCATATAAAGACTATTTAAGAGGAAATCAATATTTTTTCGCAGTAATTGAATGTGGTTGAATCTGTAACTGAATAGTCCAATAACAGGTATCTGAATATCAACCATATGCTGAAGACAAACATAAACTTTGCTGATGTGCTTAAACACAGATATCAGTCATATAGAAAGTGGGTGTTTCTGTTTCTGTATCCTCGCATTTATAGTTTCTATATAATGTGCTGTTGTTGTGGAGAAATGCTATCAGGCACGTTTGCTTTCACAATCATTCCGACAGATTTCGATATGCATACATAAATGTAATACTGTCAGTAAATAATTTCCTGACTTGTTAATAAATTCGTTTTTAACTTGGATTGACTATTGCATATTACTGAATACAATTTGTGATCGATGACTGTAACACTAGATGTTACACTAGATGCAAAAACATCTGAAGCACCACATATACACGGTGGATAGTAATGCGCGGTAGTAACTTACTCAACCATCGTTGTTAATTGCACTGTAACTTCACATCCGTCATTTAAATATATTGGAGTTACTATCTTCTCCTGGCGTTCACGTGTTAGTATTTGTATTTTGGATTATCGTTTCCTCTTACCATGATGGAATTCCTGTAAGCTCGAAATGGTTGTATTTGAGCTATTAACCATTTATCTATGTCTGTATTATCTATTTATATATGTCATTCACTCAATGTCAAGATAGATTAATTACCGAACAATTGACATCAGCTTAACATGTTTTGAAATGACGAAAGATGAATCACATTTAATAAGACAAAGGATGTCATTTGTTTTACCATGGTCTCAAGGTAGCATATTTACAAGAATGTTTACTTTTGTATTTCATAATATTACTGTATCTTGAAAGTGTTTTATCGAAACAGAGAAAATTATAATGTAGGGAACATTCCTGTATTTCATAAACATGCTAAGATATGTCCGTTGATTTTGTTGGTAACGAAAGAAGAGTCACTCAATAAGAATTAGAAGTCTCTATAATGTTTCTTTACTTCACAAATGTTTTACACTTTTTGATGAGATCATTACGCTTGTAAACATGAACAAATTAAATGTGTTAAAGAACATATGCCTGTGTAGCTTACAATAAGTATTGTAGCACGCAAAGTTTATTTATTAAAACATTCTGCTACGATTGACTATTTTACTCACCTTAATTGTATTGCTTTTATACACTTTGAATCAACATCGGCGCTTGGTTTAGGGAAACGAAAATCAGCATACAATACCTTGAAATAAACTGCTTCCTGCAATGCCATAAGGCAGGTAATGTTAATTCTATAGGTTTGTGCGTCATACTGTAGCTAGGATTTGTAAAAGTAACGCGTGAAAATATATCACAAATCTGTCTCACAAACTAAACCAAACTGATTTTGCTCTATTCATTAATATGTATTATGGCGTGTGTAATACGGTATACACATGACTTAAGCAAGTCACACTGTCTCTTGCTGAAGCACTAAAATGAATTATACTATGAAGAGCATATTAGTCTTACAATTACACATGACCCTTTGGTGGATTCAGATGGTGGATATGTATAAACGAGCTGTTACAGACGAGACCTTTTCTTTACATTTTTAAAATCGTAAGAGAAACCTCAAGACAAAATATCATGCATAAGTAATTGCACGTCCAAAAGAATAAACAGACTGACTGTCAGTGGTTTCCACATCCATCTATGCCACGAATAAGAGGAAAATAGTTGTTGTTTCATCACGTACTTTAGGCATTATTTCCATTTCAGTAGTATTATGAACAAAGAGGTGAGTATATCATAGCTTTGCAGACAGTATTTGCACTTAACAAATTTTATTTTGTTAGGTGGAATAAAGAATGCAGACAATACTCTCCCTTAAATTATATACAACTGTGGGTAGTTTGCATTTCTACAGTTACTTGTTTTTAAAGCAGTAAACGTGTTCATTATACCTAAGTGGCTGTTCATATTATGGCCTAAAAAAAAGAAAAATAGTTTTTAGCAACACGGTGTGAACGATTTTGATGACATTTGGTAGTCTTATTTAAACAGCCGCTCTAATTAAAGCTCATTTAGCGCCGATTCTGTACACGTATGGCACACAAACCAGTCTTAGGATACGTTGGATGCTTAGAATTGATAGTTAAAAGCCTTACTATATTCCCCCATCCAAATAAAACTCTAAACACAGACACCTTTAGATAAGTTAACATTTTTATTACACTGTATCTGTTCCTGAAGGTATAGTAGCCTTTGAAACAATACCTCTATACATTATTTAAACGACGCCAGTGATTCGACTGACAAATCTCATCTCTTTACTACACTTCTCACAATGAATTCTGCATCATGAGGAAATAGTCTATAAGTAGGACTAAACAATAACCTAAATATCGACGTGATAAGAAATATGCTTCATGTAGTTGATAAACTCTCCACAACAGATCATAGAAAGAAATAGAATAGAACGTGTGTAAAAGCTATATAGACCAGAAGGACACAACTATGTAGTCACCAATGATGTAAAAAACCAAAATAATGAAACAATCGAACATGTATTTTTTATAATAATATACTACTGTTACAGGAACTACATTACTTTACTTTTGTAAAGAAAAAATGTATTTATCAGGAGTAATTTTTCTTGCATTGTCAACAACTGTTATCATAATGCAGACAACCATTTAATGCTGGAAAAACCAGTTGACATAATCGGTCAAAAAGAAACAACCATGCTAGCTGCTTTTAAAAGCCAGTTTTTAAGATTGTTAGTAATATTAGACAATTATATCATGGCAGAGAGCTTAAGCAATTAGTTGGGAATATTTTTCATTCTTGGTTTAACTTTGTCCACGAATGGCTTTGTGATAGCTTTCCTACCAGCTCTACAGCCCGTGTTACCAAATATACGATGTAAATAAACTAAAGTCCCTACAATCATGACAATATCTATTATAGCAACTAATGCAGATGTCAATTTTCTCTTTACGAACACTTTCCTCTAATAATAACTTCTGACTTTTAAACAGTGGTTTAATATAGGTCTTAAAGATATGATTTGTGTCTGGTAAATAACGAATTATCTATGCTCCTCGTGGTTTAATACTTCAAATATATCTTAATATTAAACCTTTTTAGGTAGCAACAGTTTCCTACATTTATCTTTGTTTATGTCGTATGTCCCTTTCTCATATGTTTCAATGTATGTTTGTCAACGTTCTATGAACAAAGAATTGGTGCACCATTCGCACAACCGTTTATTTGGTTTTGTTATGACTTAATAAGCCTCATTCAGTATGTGGACGTTCTCCACTTTCAGGTAATATGTGGGAATCCTATTATCGTCTCGGCATATCTAATTTCTGATTCTGACACTCATTCTTGGGAATTAAGGTATATTGAATACGTTCAGACACTCATTCTTGAGAAGGAAAGTCTTCCTATTTCATCCAAGAAGGATTCGTTCGGATTACACTCGTGAGATGTTATCACACAAGGTCATACAACAATTATGAAAGTATTAGATTTAGCTGAGGACCACGAGAAGGTATAGAAAATCTGGTTTATTTACTTTACAATCCATTATTTAAATTGTGCCAACTTTTCCAATATTACTTGCATACATTCATCTTAATTTCGTACTGGATAAACTGCACCTTTCTAGCATGGCTAACTCAAATACAGTACATGCAGAACAAGGAGGGAAAGTCAAAACTTACTTTCCAACGCACATAAATGAAACTGAGCAATGTAGGATTATACTTGCATAGAGGACGCCTGGTTGCCAAGTACTGGACCTATCTAGCTTTGCGGCAAGCGAGAGACCGCGACCAGCAGAAGTATTACAACACCTGGTAGCACGAGATACAAAAACCAGCGATAGAATGGGCCTGCAAAATGGAGGCAGAGGGCTCATTTTCCTCTCAGTATACACAAGGGTGAGGATACTGAGTGTCTCACCGGAGCATGCCTAAAAGATTTCATCTTTCTTCTACATTCTTTGCTTCATGATTAAATCCTGGTATGGAGGACACCAACATCATCGAAAATGTAACTGATGTTGATCCACAGGCCATCTTCCTCGTGAATGCCAATATCAGATGCAGAAACACATATAGCCCAAGACCCTATGCTGTAGTAGCCACCACAATTGACGCAGACACAGAGCATACACTGCAAACAGTCCAGTTACCCGTAGACGATCAAGAAAGAAAAAAAAAACGACGGGGGAAACCAAGTCACCGACACGCACTGACACACAAGAGAAAGAGAAAGGAGATAGTTCGGAAAATACCACTCCAGACAATTAAGCTAAGTGGGAGTCTGCGAATCAGACCAGCTCCGCAGAAAGGAGGAAAGCCAGACAGAGAGCAAGGAAATTAAAACAAAAGAAAAAGAAAGAAACAATCCTTGTAGTGCAAAATACTGCTCTATATTTTATATTGGTCGAACCACAATTTGGAGAGAGTAAACCACAATAAACAACATCCTAGTATGTTAAAGTGTGCAGGCAAGCCCCACCAATGGGCAATCAACCACAACGTCAATAGTAGACAACATCCTAGCATGCGAAAGTGTGCGGGCAAGCCCTACCAATGAGAAACCAACCACAACGTCAACATTTTAGCATGCGAAAGTGTGCAGGCAAGCCCTATTAATGAGACACCATCCATAACGTCAATAGAAGACAACATCCTAGCATGCGAAAGTGTGCAGGCAAGCCTTACCAATGGGAAACCAACCCCAACGTCGATAGAAAAAAGCATCCTTGCATGCAAAAGTGAGAAGGCAAGCCCTACCAATGAGAAACCAACCACAACGTCAACAGAAGACAACATCTTAGCATGCGAAAATGTGCAGGCAAGCCCTACCAATGAGAAACCAACCACGACGTCAATAGAAGAGACAACAAACCTTTAAGACACAACGGAATCACCTCTTCAAACTCAAGGATCCGAAAAGAGAGACAACACCAAAGATCTAAAAGACAAAATATGCTAGATCAGTGCGTCGACTCTCATAATACCTTCCAAAAGATAAAGAAACGCATCTACACCTATAGCACCAACAGAATGGGAAGTAGTAGAATTTATACGTAAACACAGATCTCCAGACAAAAAGGTCTAAGAAATGATAGAATCTCGTGTAAGGACAAAATAGCAGGAACAAGCGAGACGACGCACCGTATCCCTGAAAAGAGATGATAAAAACAGGATAATAAGCATAGAAGAATACAGGGCCAAGAAAATTGCTAACAACTAAATAACTATATACAGAAATACATAAGTTTCATAATCGTATAATTTTAACACCGTTATATAGTTTACTACCTTTGACATAGCCAAGATGGAGGGAATCAACCTACAAATCTTGTCAATGAATACCAACGTTATTATTAATAAAATTAATAAAATTATTGTGCAATCTAAAAACTTGGACATAATTTTATTACAAGAAGCGCCCGGTATGTCACAGCATGTGGTGAAAAGACCAGAAGACTTACACGTTGCAGTTTTCACCAGTAACCACCCAAACGAAAGTAAATATGGGGTGGCTGCAATTGTTCGACGCACCGGCAAAAGACTAAACCTTGGTATACTTAAAACACCTAATGAATTACAAGGGAGATAAATTAAAATGAACATAAATAGAAGGAATATTTTCAATATATACATCCCGGCGTGATGGATAAACGCCCCCACCCACCCACCCCCCAAAAAAACAATTTTATAAGTATTGCTAACTATTATATTAAACGCTACGCTTTACAACCATGTATAATCGGGGGATATTTTAAATGGGTACTATCAGGCTTAGATAAAAGTGAATGACTCGTGGATGCAGATATAAAACAAATGCAAAACTTTCTAACAACCTTTATAAGAAAACTCTAATAATTTAATAGTTGCCTTCAGACATTCCAATTGAAATACCAGGAAATGCATTTATAAATATGCCAATAATACAGAAAATCGTTTAGACACCTTTTATATGTCTGAAGGGCAAAATGATGTTATCAATAGCTGTTATATCTTAGCTTCACAAATAACTAATCACAAGTCTGTAACACTTGATTTGACACTTTCTAACACAATCAAGTGGGGACAAGGCGAGTGGAAGATGAACAGTGCTCACATGCTCGATAATGAGTATGTGAGCACTGTTCGTCACCATCTAAGTCAGCTAAAATCTCCAGGTACTACGGCGACAAAATGAATAATTTGGAAAAGATGAAAAAGGAAATAAAACGAAATTCCAAATACTATAGTAACACAAAGAAAATACAGAAACAACGGGAACATGCAAAATACACTGAGATAAAACTAAAACATGGACCAACAACCGAAGATGAAGATAAAATAATCAAGCAGTGGGAAAAACTAGATAATGAATCTACACAGGGAAGTGAAATAAGAGCGGGAAAATACTGTCACATATATAAAAACGAAGGGGACTTTAATAAATATTAGATCTAAAAAGAGGGAATTATAAGACAATAGACCTTATACAAAAATGATAATATTCATAAAGACAAACAAAATATATTAGATGGTATGAAAACATATTATGAAAACATATGTAAAAACCAGAACCTTGATTGTGAGATTATAAATATTAATGCGATAAAAACTATATTATAAATAAATAGCATTAAGTAATAAAGAAATTATTGATACATGAATTACTGCTACCGAAATTATGCAAGCAATTAATAATCTATATAACGAGAAATCTCCAGGATCAGATGGGATCATATCTGACTTTTATATCAAATTTTAATACGAACTAATTGAGCCATTAGAACTACTATATAACAATACACTTTCATCGAGGACATGACGAAAAGCATGAGGGAAGGGATAATTACTTTAATATATAAATGGAATGGGGATATTATCGGAAATATAAACAAATGCAGGCCTAGAAGATTATTAAATATTGATTACAAAATTTTAAACACAATTATAACTATTAGAATATAAACATGTCTCGACACAATAATATATACAAACCAAATTACGGGGGGGGGGAAGCAATATTCTAAATAATACTTTCACGATCATTGCAATGATAGATGTTTAGCCAGTAACGGTGAGAAGGGAGTCAAGTTCTTATTCGATCAAGAAAATCATTCGATCGAATAAAACATGACCTCATTTTTGAAACTTTCGAAACTTGAGGATTTGACCAAATATAATTAACTGGATCAAAGCAATATATACAAATATAACATCTAAAATAATAATCAATTGGGCATTGACAGGAGAAATTAAAATTCAGAGATCAGTAAGACAGGGCTGCCCCCTGTCGGTAATGTTATATGTTATAGCAATAAAATCTTGAATATAAATATAATTAAAAATACGGATATACAGGGAACTAAAATACCAAATTTGAAAAAGGAATTTAAAACTATGTTACATGCAGATGACTGCAAAAACTCTACCAGATTTGAATTATCTTTTAAACATTTGCAATATGAATTCACACAATTTGGAAAGGGTTCTGTTTCAGCAATTAATCATGACAAGACATAAATTGTATTGATAGGTAATTAGAGAGGTAACAATCATGGTTTATCTCGTCAGTTACTAATTAAGATAAATGAGCAGATAGAAAAACTCTGCCGCATACATCGATGAACTTAATAGACCGAATACAGGTTACAAAACCTACATATACAACCAGTTTAACTATAAAATGAATACACTACAACTCACTGAACCTAGAAACGTGTCATAGAAGGGAAACTACTGGGCTTTATTTGGAATAACAAGATTCATTACACTAAAGAAAATATTTATATACAGACCCAAAAGAAAATGGAGGGCTAGGCTTTTGACAAAAAGGAAATATTTTGAGCAGAAACAAACATCTAAATAGTGCACCTAAATTTCCATGGCAGTCACTTTTCATACACTTTTATTAATACGTATGCCGCTTTAATAATACCAGTTTTAAAAATTATACATTACCTGAGCTCCTGTAACCTCCGAGACCTTTTTGGAAAACTAGAAATTGGCTCTACACATTCAGAGATCAAACGGAAATATGGGGAATATATATATATATATATATATATATATATATATATATATATATATATATATATATATATATATATATATATATATATATATATATAATTTTAATTGAAAAATTATCTAAAGATAAACATGAACTTGAATTCAGTCATCCGAGTCTGAATTGTGCAGTCATTTGGAGAAACTGGGCTGCTATAGGATCGGTGTTCATACCAAGCAGGCTGTTCTTAATACCTGAGCGATAAATGGATAACATGGGAGGTTGCCTTTAGGAGACATCTTGTAAGAAATATACCTCTATTTAGACTCTGTGTAAATGATAACGAATCTAAGAATCATATTATTCTTAGATGCTTCAATAAGCTAGGGATATATAGTTAAAACAAATAAAATCAAAAATAAATATGGCGTAGTAAGAGCCTAAAAATTACTATACTCTAATAACATTACTGATAGAAATATTTATTTGGAATTAGTAGGCCATATTAATTCAGTCATGAAAACATTACGAAATGATGCTAAAAGTAAAATAGAGAAAAGTACCTACATATTTTTCTTTTTTTATGATATCAAAGCTGGGAGTCCTCAGAAATCCACTTTATTCACTCTTTTGATTTTGTTGTTTCAAGCTGACCCTTCCTTATGAAAAAGAGGCCAGCTTAAACTGTACTTAATTAACATATTAATAAAAACACTGAATACCTCGTATAACTAACATAACACAAAGTACAATATAATGGGACAGGGTTTTGGCCTTGCTGATTAAGGACCATATGAGGGTACGACGCCAAAGCTACGCAGCTCACATGAGGGAGTATGTGTCGTACCGGCTCTCCCTAAAGGCAAGATCCAAAATAAGAACATTACGACAGCATATACACGGGGAAAACAAAAACATACTTAAAACTAAGAGGTATAAACAAACAGCATACATGCATCGAGCACTAAAACATCTATTCATTGTTCTTCTCTACTCATGTTCTAAATTTCCTTTCTTTCTACATACCGTACAGACAACAAATGCATTTGGTAGGGTTCAAAAGCCTGGGAAAGACGGTATTGGTCTCTGTCACGGAAGCATGTGAACACAGAAAGTCACATGTCATCGCCATATTCCTGTGTCAAACCTCCCTAGGACAATGGAAATTTATTCTTAGATAGGAATCATCATAGTTTAACAAAAACTCAAGAAATTTGACATTTTAGCCAGTCCATACAAAAATACATGGATAACATACAAAACGTATAGCATTCGCATATATCATTCATTGGACAACAACGATCCCTGACAAGGATCACTTCCGTAATTAAAGTTCGGAGACCAGCCACATCCAAAGAGCATTAAACCAATAGCGTAGGGCCATGTATAAACCCTAAATCAAAATTAAGAAAATCAAAATTCTATCTGATTTGTCACAAATAATGCATACATTATGAGGTAAGCATAAAAACATAAAATCCCATTCAACTTTAGGCAATAGGAGGTCTCCTCTCTGATGAAAGTCTGAGAGGGACCACGTCAATAATAAAATTTCATGGTCAACGTTTTTATTTTTGTCGACTGTATGCATATCTGCTTTTTCTGGAGATTGTATATGATATATAATGACTGTAGTTAATGTATGTTATATTGGTTCTTTACTGGCTTTCACAGTTCTTATATTTAAGTGACAAATGCATATATGTCTTTTGCAGTACGACAAACGTTTTACTTATGTGATTATATCTGTATGACTTGTTTACTTCGTTTGTTTATAAAAAAATAAAACTTCCACTTTGATTTTGTACTGACTTGAGCACTAATCTGTTTGAATCACACAAATTAAATTCTCCACATCTTACCTTGCATCTAATACAAATATTACCATCATCACCTGTACAGTCAATTCAACATATATGTTGCTGGATGGATTACTATCATTGTAATTGCTATCATTGCCAAAGTATTATATTAGATCACAATCATTACAAAATTTAGATTGCAGAGTACCATGATCAGGAGTTGTAGGATCTCCTGCTTAGAGGTTATATTCATTAAAATATCAATATTTTTTATTGATTTAAATTGCTCAATGTTATTTTTCGAGCAATCTTTAAATATTTCAAAATAGATAGGAGGATCAACACCTTCTATACTTTTCACGCTATTTAGGAGGATCCAAGATCATTTACTTTAATGCATAATTTTATTTCAGAGAACATGCAGTTACGCAGTTAACTTTGAGAAAGTGTACGAACTGCTCATTTTAAATACATGTGCTCTGGTGCAAAGTTAAAACTATACATTCAAATTAAGCATTTCATAAGCGTTATAACGTGCTAAAGGGAAGATAGTTTTCAAAGCCTAAATTATTTGTGACACGAATGTAGCTTCACACATGATCAATTTCTAGTTCATTGCAATCTGCAGTCAAGTAACTTGCAAATAAAAGACAGACCTCAGTAAGGTAGATAGAAATATTTAAATATTATCAAATGTAAATAATTTAAAATCATACTATCTTATTCTTTACGACACTTTTCTTCCAAATAATTTCTTAATAACGACAGGATCATTAATGCATCTTTTCACGTGGAAATGTTGGCTATTTTCATTCAGAAAACTATTCCAGATCTAATACTGGTAATTACGATCATCCTGGTTTGATATTATAAATAGATTAATATATATATATATGTGTGTGTCTGTGTGTGTGTGTGTGTGTAGTAATTATTATGCCCATTAGGTAGTAATCATTGTACCCAATCAAAATTGCTTTCAGTAATAATCCCATTCATTACTCCAAACGTCCTACATCCCATCTTTCCTAAGCGATTATATAGTTTACGTATAACTATTTGACTAACAAATGTAACTAATAACCACTAAGTATCTATTAGTGAGCATAATAGTAAACAATAACACGCTCGGTGACATAATGAACCTGTAAATATTCAGTCCACCAATATGCGTATCAGCTCGCATCTCGTCTTGTTTTTCTTTTGTTGTTTTCCTTTCCATCCAATCAGATCATTAACCAATGTGTAATCTTTATTAAATCATTCACACTTTCCTGATATCATTGGTTAGGGCTTCTAAACAAGATACAACCGATTGCAAGCATTCATCCTACGGACCTTTCAATAGCCCAATCATGAATTAGATCGCAATCTCTGCTTACACTACAATTCGTATAACGCCTATTTCCCTCAGTTTTGTCGGTTTTGAGTCCATAATAAGAAATTCCCCTAATGCAAACCATTGGCTAAATGTGGACTATTGTTGACGTTTAGAATTATGGTGATTTTCATTCTTGGCTCTGTGGTTAATCTGAAAATATTAAAAAGAGACAAATACTTAACACATAAGATTTTTCACAAGAAAATGCACCGCCTTCTTACAAGATATTGCTGTGCTTTTATCGTGAATGTTTTAGCATCTGAAGTTATTTCGAAACTACCGATTAATAATAAATCAAATACTAGTTGAACTCATTCACACATTTTCTTTGCAACGCACACAGTTTCTCGAATACATACATATCTCCCATATATCATGTAGAATAAAAATACTTGATTGGGTTATTATCCTTATCACATAGGCAAGCAACATGTTTTGACGTTATATAATGTGTCATCCAGAGACACGCTCTTTTGTCACTGTTTAAGAAGATAGGTTTCAATTTATAATTATAATTTTATAATTTCATGTACATACAATGACTTCCGGAACAAACACTGTTCCATCTAGGTATGCCTTCCGTAACCTTAATGCAGCTCCACAACACATATAACAATACACCCAATCGTTCTCTCTTCATCAAAGTACATTTCATTTTTTTTTCATTAACAACGTAAATGATGTTGTCCTGTTGTTTTTAGTTTCATCTATGAGCATACCAAAGAATGTTTCTTGTTTTTTTTTTTTTGTTTTTTTTTTTTTTTTTTGGTGTTGTTGTTGTTGTTTATATTTATATATTTATTTCTTGAAAATGAAAGTTAAAGGCAAGAAGTAGTTGTATTCAAGCTAATGAGTTTACGGTAATGGCATCTTTATAGAACAAAATTATCTTCACCCGGATAATTGCCACAGTTTCTTAGAACTCATACTAAACATTAGAATTTTAATCACAAACAGTTTTCAATGGAACTGTACTATTACCAAATAGTATTTTGTATTTCAAACTTAACTTTAACTGAGAAATTATATCCAACCCTGTAATTTACCACTATAAGATGTTTTAATTAAAATTATATCTAACATCTGGTCATTTTATTAGCTACGTTTGGGATCTTACTAGAAATAAACCAATTAAAAGTGTTTTGAATATAAATGTTGTTCCTAGACTCAATCTAGCCTAATTTGGAGCTAGTCTTGAATTCATCAATCTTTTCAAGAAAATCAGAAGGATACTAAACCGCTAAACCTAAAGCATTAATTTAAGCATTTCTGAAAATTGATAACACCAACAATGAAACATATATATATATATATATATATATATATATATATATATATATATATATATATATATATATATATATATATATATATATATATATATATATATATACTGACAAGCTAACTTCGCAAATATAGTTTCTCACTTTTCTGAGAGCTTACGACTCAAATTGGGTCTTTTCAAGGGCAAACACAAACATATATACAAGACGAATAATAAGCATATAACGCGTTTTACAAACGTTTAAGTGACTATTTCTGCTTGAATCAAAGCTTGGAAATGTATGTTTCGAATAGTTAATTTTAGGATGATGGATGATACTGCGTATCTATTCATATCGACCTACAAATGGAAGAGACATATGGATATCTGCTTTTATGTAAACCTGTGTAACCGTAAATTATATCCGGGACTTTTAATTGTTGTAATAGTAATTATAGACGGTAAGTGACTAATGAGTAAAATGAAAATAAAACACTTTATTTGCGCGTGATTGTGTTGTTGTACTCTTCTTGATTAATGCCGCTTGGTTTCAATATTCTAAGACGGCGTATCAAGCAAGATTCCTTTTCATTTCTGGTTTCGGAACTCGAGTTGGCTTTGTGAGCAATTGCAGTTAGTGTTACGTCACTGATAGTGTGACCATGGGAAGAGAAGAGTTCTGCTACTTCTGTCCAGTGTATTATTTAGTCAGATCTGTGAAGATTGGTCGTTTTATGTAGTTTGTCAGTTTCTCCGTCATAAAGAAGTCCACCGATTTTACATGTGACGATATCCATAACATTCTCTGTTTTGCACGTTTTGCATGGACCCTGTAAGTTTAGTTTTTCGCTCGTTGCTATGCTACAGAAAAGCTGGTCTCTGTCATTTACTGACAGGTTTTCTACATTTTGTCACCACAGGGACCAGATTTGCTAGAGAGTTGTCTCGGCTTGTGATTGGCGTTAGTTTGTTACTTCATTAGATTTTTCTTAATTAATACCTGACACACGCGATCTCTTGTTGAACCCAGTGCATTAGAAAGGGTTATTATTATTGATTTCCATATTTAAAAGAAATAAGGATCTTGATTACCTGAAATTAATTAATGGAATTTTTTTCACCGTTTTTAAAGTTTGTTCTTGGACCGATTATTAATAAAATAAAAGCGTGATTTGCTAATCCGACCACAAAAGAGCAGCTACTTGGAAAGATTTGAACGTTAAAGTGTTCGTGGTTTGAATTCATTGTGTGTGCCCTATAATAGCATATACATCCAAATGAGGAGAACGCAGATAAACTATTTTTCGTTGGTTTTATCATCCAGCTGGGTTGAACGTGTTTTTATTTGTTGAAATAGGTTGTACGTTGTGTAAGTTGTTCATTACCAAACCTCGGCTTTCAAAATATTATAATTACTAAATTCTGATATTTCATAAATGACACAAGACGTTTTAGGCAGAGAAATAAAAACGTCTTTGAGATTAAATAAAGCGAGATATATAAGGCTGAGAAATGCAAACTTATTACATTTTTATATCATGGTACAACACACGAACAGCGAGAAAAACACAGTTCGTTACTTTGTTGTGTAACAAATTTTCCTTTCAGAAAGCAAAGTTTACGCCTTTTTCGTTATCTCTTTCTGGTATAATACATGTTTATTGCATTTTTTTCTTTCATAATACACTAAGTTCACATTTCAAAAATACTGTTTATATTTTCTTTCAAGTACAACATATGTTCATTTCCAATAGTACAATTCATAATTATGTTCTTCGTGACACAAACATTTACATCTAATAATAAACACCACAGTTCATGCTTTCTTCCCTTCACTCTTTCATGGTGCTAGAAATGTGCATTTAAAAAGCTAAAACAAAGTTAGTGTTGTTCCCAAGGTTCACATCGATGTCTTGTAAAGTCACCTCGATATTTCTACTCGCAAATAAGTGGGTTTATGGAGTGAATCGTACAAACACGCAGACACTCACACTTCTTGCAAAGTATTAACATCCTATAAGGTAGGTAATCTTCTTAATATTGTGGGCAAAGAAAGCTTATTTATTACTATTTGCAAACCTTCGAACAAATTGAGGTTTTTCGAAAACATATAATGTTTTGACTGTTATGTCTTTACGTGTGCTAATCATAAATTTGCTACTAGGAATCTACGGGTTAAGGAAATATAAGAAATGTAGTCACCAGCACACATGCACGACACGTACAAAATTCTGTGCAATATTCGCATTTCGATAATTTTTTGTTTTGATAAGCCTCTAAGATTTGAACACTATTTCACATAACTGCGTGGATTGTGGTACAATTGTGATGACAAAAGTTGTAGTATGACAAGATTTGGATTTGGATTTGGATTCTTAAAACGTAACTTTAAACAAATTTCAGTCATATCGCTATGATGTCTCCAGTGTGACAGTTTATAGTGATTTCTAGAACTGGGGCATCATGCCGCAGACATGTAGCATGATGTACCACCCAGTGAAATTATCCTGACACCAGGCCGACCAGTCTTAACACTAACCTCTTAATGCTGAGCGCCAAGGGAGGCAGCTTGAACTACTATTTTTTTAAGTCTTTAGTATGACATGACCGGGGATCGAACCCACGACCTCCCGCATCCGGGGAGGACCCTCTAGCCACTAGGCCACCGGAGCGGTAGTATGCCAAGTACTGTGCCCTTAATGCAATATTTTGTGATCGGGAAGTCGCATTTGTTTATCTCAGACCTTCTGATATACTTTTTAAATAGGTCGATTATTGATTCGATGATATGACAAACGAACAATTTTGTGTGTTGCACCGTTTTGGCTTGATCTTGATCTGACGTTAAAGCTACGTGTAAGCTGTCAAAATTAACAGACTAGAACGATAGTTTTGGATCAGTCCTTCAACATTTCGTTTAGCAAGAAGTTGTCCTTTCTTGTTCAAGTACTTTTGACCTAGTTTTTGGCTCAACTACTGACAAAATTGAAAATGGTCTCTATGGTATTTTCAAAAACTTATTACAGGACCAAATGCAATTTTAATGACGTCTACTGTCACCTAGACAGTAATAATGATAGTGCCAAAACAATTCAGTGATGCAAACTCTGATACTTCTTTATAATTCATCAAGATCAAATTTTTGCACATAATTCGAGCTCAATTAATGAGTTTTCCGTTATCGTGGATTAGTTGAAAATATCAGCATGGATCTCACAATTATTCTCTCTTTGTGAATATCCGACCTTTGAACAATTTTTTCCCACAAATAATTCAGCTTGCCTTTAACAAACAACCGTTTTACTTCGTTATGTTTAACGTGTTTCAAGGTGATATCTTCTACAGTTCGGTATAGTTTTCTTGTCTCTAAATTCATATTTTTTTGAGTTTAACAGCAGTAAAGATAGCCTCTGTCTTCTATTTTAAATTTGTAATATTCTTTTGCGAAGCTTGATAACAATATTGAACTGGAGGGTCTATCATCCTTGTGGTATTGTCCTCTGAGAGCGAAGTGCCGAATTTGGAAACTTTTTTCGGTCGATAATAGTTTTTGAGATCATGAAACTCTTTGACACGCACCCACGTTCATGCAAATGTGCACTCTTGGGGGCTATGATATTTTTCTTGCTTATAATTATATATAACGCTTACGAAATAAGTTAAAGACCTGCTTTCAATGTCTTTTAAGTAAGTAACAATAAATGCTACAAAATTTGATACAGCCAAAATATGAAATTTAGTCAAACGTTTGTGCAGGTGAGTATGTTCTACTCCGACGTGTTTTGTCAGCATTTTCGGGTGTCCGGTACGTAATAGGTTATATTTATACACTCAAGAATACACCAAAATCGACGGATGAGTTTAATATGCATTCTTGGAGACATGAATTGGCAAACGGTAATTATTGATTCGTCGTCCGATCAAACAATCGCGTTGATTCAATGTTTCCTTGTCTTTGACAATGAGTCTGAATTTGAATTTTATTTTAAAGTATCTACGATATTCCTGTTCGAATATTTCTATCACTTGATGAATTTCTAAATTTCGTCGTCGTTGGTATGTTTTGTTATATAACCCTTTCATAGTGACTCTGACGAAGGATTTTTCCGGTCTAGTTGAGGAAACCAAGTAGGTCATTCATGAGATAAACATCTCTGAAAATCATATACGGTCTGTAGATTTTCCAAGTGCTTCCAACAACAGCATAAATGTAATCTTCTTACCTGCAACACCGATTATTTTATATTGTGTCATTACGCTTTGAGTTTCACACAAATAATGTGACCAACTCAAAATTTGTGTTGACCTACGACGGCTTACATAATGAGATAGAGGTCGTATGATAGCCATTTTGTTTTTGGTCATGAAAAAGCAGGTACATTGATTCACATCTATTAGCAATCACAAAAGCGTCCTTCAAGGGAACTATACCTGCAATAATTCAATATTTAATCTTGAAAATCAGGAGGTCTAAAGAGTGGGTTTGTTAACTTCTCTAGGTTGGTTATCGTTGTTCTTGGTACCAGCTATGGGATATTTGTCGTTGTTCAGTTTGCATGCCTTCAGGGTCGTGGCCACTTCTGACAAATGCTTGATTACTACTTGTTGATTGTGCTCGTTATGAAACATTGTGGAAAATAGCCGCTTACCATCTGTGTCATTTCAAACGTATTAGGCATTCTGAATAAATGCATGGCTAAATAACTCATGGCATCTATAAAATATTCATTTGCCACTTGCATATGAATAATTGTGACTCCGTTCGTGGTGATAGTAGTTGCAAAACGTGGCCGTCGTATCCCTTGTGACAAATGAATGTAGTGTGTCGATGGCAAACGCCATAATGATACACCTCGTCTCCGCTTCAAGTGTTGTCGCATAGGTTCAAATATCCATCAGGCAATTTATACGATAGCCACGAACCTAATTTTCACTTCCACTTGAAATGATAAAATAAAGATATTTGAATGCATTTTTCGGAAGCACGATATGCCACAAAACGCAGGAAAGTAACTTCTGGTTGCATGAGGACATTCCGAGTCGAAATGATAAACTCCAAACTGTCGTCCTGATCCCGGTTTTTTCCTGTTCTATTATATCCTTGACTTCGTTGTCATATCTCTGAAACCAAGACTGATTGTCTAACTCGATAATTAGATTACAAACATTTATTTTGTTTATTTGAACAGATATAATATCCGCATATGGACCACGCCGTCAATAATTCACAAAATTACTTTTCGGTTGATGCAATTGTTTCGTCGATGTTACTCGTAATACGTTGCGCTTATGGATGCATAGCTTGTAGGCGAAACAGCCACATCATCTCTACCCGCAGTGAATATGATCATGCCGATGTAACTCAGTTGATGGCCATATTTATGATGGTTTCAATAGCATCGAAATGACTCCGGCGAATATAAACTTACATGTATTTTCCAACTGCTATATCTCCTTAACGACAACATGAAACTTCTAAGACAGATACTTTCTTTAAGACTTAGATTATTTTAATTTGATTGTGTACGTGTAAGCATGTGATCCAAATTTTCAGGATATAAGCGTCAGGGATTTCAGAACAATGTTTTCATCCAATTTAAAGCAAATGGGATTAGAATATATATATATATATATATATATATATATATATATATATATATATATATATATATATATATATATATATATATATATATATATATATATATATATATATATATATATATATTATATATATATATATATATATATATATATATATAGATATATATATATAGATATATATATATATATATATATATATATATATATATATATATATATATATATATATATATATATATATATATATAGATATATATGATATATATATATATATATATATATATATATATATATATATATATATATATATATATATATATATATATATATATATAGATATATATATATATATATATATATATATATATATACATATATATATATATATATATATATATATATATATATATATATATATATATATATATATATATATATATATATATATATATTTAAGGAGACAGACTATCAGAGAATCGGAGAGACAGATTTTTTGCCTAAGATAATACACTCAAGACATTTCAGTATGTGTAAATGAAAGAGCCACATGGGTTCAAACTTCTGGTCTGAGATTTACAAGGTCATCAGAAATATACTTCCAAAACAATTTTGGGGGAAATTGTCTAAAATTTTTTACTTAGTAATGGTGAAAGATATATCTTTTCTAAATCATCTCGCCAGGCTCTGAAAAGTCAATGACTTTTAAAAATTGTCTAAACAGGCATACTTTTACACCGTGGACATTAAACAATATTTGAAACGCTAGGAACTGTTGAGATCAGGTTAGTGTAGATATGTTTTAAATAAAAGTTGTTGCGAAAAACATGGGTCACATTTTAAGTAAGAAGTATATATATAGGATAATTTACAATTATATCCTACTCTACCGCAACCACCCAGATCTTTAACTGGAGTACAATCTTAATATCCACGTCGGATATATGTTTTTGTTTGGGATAGAAAAAGTGCACGTCGATACATGTCCTTAAGTGTCCTTATTTTTTTTTTTTCTTTCTCTCTCCCCTGTATTTTTTGTCTTCCTTAACTACATGTTTAGTAGCATTTATAGGATTGTATGGAGTATGATGATAGAAGGGGATGGTATTCTTACTTTAATGATGATTGAAGGAAAGTGATAGAGCGTCCCATTTGAAGTCATCAACTTCTAAGGATGTATATATTGTGCTCTTGAAGTTGTAGAGTGTCCCATTTGAAGTCATCAACTTATAATTATGTATATATCGTGATCTTGAAGGCACGTATTTTAAGATACAGATCCAGTGTTTTACTTGTGCACACTTTTTTTACCTACACTTTCATCCTGAACTTATACCCAAATAATGTTTTATACAGAATTCCTTTGAGTCACGAGTGATGTAATTTACAACTGCCAGCTCATAACTCTGGTTTTGATCTAAGTTCTATTACTTTGTTCACCTACGCTACATACAGGTGTACATTTAGGTGTTGTACGAACGATTTGAATTGGGGTCAAATGAGAAAATGCTGCTATAGCAGTATTCTCATCCAAACCTGTGAACGAATCTATCTTCTTAATTTCATCACTGGGGTGGTGTAATTAGCTTTTTGATGTTGAGAGAGGACGGGTGGACTTTTTGTACCTTGTGACACTTTTGTGTATCTTTTTAACGGGTACGAACAAAAACTCACATAAGAAAAGAAAACTATTAACAATTGAAAAATTATTTTATTCCTGCTTTCACGCTATCTACTCATCCTCATCAGGAGCAGCGGAGACATGCATGCATGTTTAGAATAAACTAATTCATATATGATAAGGCTACACAAAAGTGAAAGATATCGACCATTAACATTCAAAAAGCATTCTTCTAACATAGCCTTTGCCGTCGACTTCACTCATTATTAGTCACTAATATGGCATAATCAATGTCAAATAAGTAATATGCAAATTCAAAATCAACAACATATTACATCCCACATCAACAATATCACAAGATAATAATATAGAATAATCATGCAGATCGATACACTAGTTCATAGCGTTCTGAGATTTTTCAGCCCGTGTCATACTCTTACGATACGACTTTTAAGACGAAACTATCCCCAAATTTATAAAATTAGTTACTTTGGATGAATTAATAATCGACTATGTGGCCAATTTTATCCAATTAGTTACGCTGAATGGATGAGTAATAGATTATATGTGCTTACTAAGAAATTTTTGCAATATAATCTTAACTGTGATGGTGCATTGAATAATGTGTCTACATTATTTCCCGTAAAAGTGAAACCATAGTTACACAGTGCACTATGCGGTATATTGTGACTCAGAAATAAGTGCTGACTAAGATAAGATGCGTGATAGATACAACTTGCGTTTCTGTCAATATCATATATTTATATATGCTCTCAGTATTATAGTACTGTGTTTCGAAATGTACCTGATTAAAATTTTTGGGTTTGTAGAAAGTTTGATCGTGGTCTTGAAAGATTCGGAATATGCATATTATGTTGCATCTAATTCTTTATATATATATATATATATATATATATATATATATATATATATATATATATATATATACATGCTGGAAAATCCTTTATAGATCTAATAAATTAATGGGATAGCTAAATCTCATTAATTTTGTATCAAAAAAATTTGTGATAAAGAAGCGAACATTAATTTGTCTTACCACTCGAATTTCTGCCTGCTATATTTTTACGATTATAAGTGTATCTCCAGCTTATCACAATCTAAAGAAAATGTCTCTAGAATGGGAGGCAAATAATAATGAAGACTTGTTGGAGACAGGAATTAAGAATCCAAACTACAAAATGAAACAATTTAATTTACCAAAAGTTTTAAATGTATCATTTATTTTTATATCAGTATTAACAATAATCGCTCTAAGTACATATTTAGTGATAACCAAAGTTCTCAACGAGAAACACAACACCGATATCACGAATCTTGTCTGCTTTTCTTGCGAGTTTATATCCGGCAACACGGAGGAAAACGTAGTATTATTAAAAGAAGGGAACCGTTGTTGTGCATCAGCATCGGAAGGATACAAACTGCTAAAAAGACTGGTATGATTAAAACAATATTTTTTCATATTTTAAAAACTGCTTATATATCAAATGTGATAGTGTTTTATCATCAAACCAATATAATCTCATGTGGATGACTTGGTGTATATTAAAGGATGTTATAATCCCGACCGTATTATAAGCACAAATGGTTTATGGAATACAGAAGGTTCTGAACTTGAGACTGAAATCATGATCTGGTATTCATTAAATGCCATACAATTTAGACATTTTTGAAAGCTCATTTCTAATTTGCTGTGCGTTTAAAACCTATAATTTCTTATTGAAGCTCATTATTTTACGATTTACAAACCTTTTTGCGATGAAACTCTATTAACTATGCATTATATTCACACTAATATTGTTTAATTAGACCATAGTTCACACAATCGACATAAAACTGTTGATACTAAATTTACATAATGCCTTGTTTCAAGCCTAATTACTTTGTACGAAAATGCTTTACATGTGAAATACTTATATCCAAACCAAGATTTGCTATCCATACATTTGTTTGTTTTTCTTTGCTAATACATCTGTGACACATGTCGTCGATAATGTGTGCCTTCTATATTTCTCTTAGTCCTAGACCTCCACCTCTATCATCGCTACCAGAAATCGGAGCAATTATATAGGATACATCAATTCATTTAGTGTTCACAAAGTGTCCACGTGTTAATTACCAATTAGTATGATGATCATACTGGCAAGTTTCAAAATAACTAAATAAAATCCAGACAAAAAATTTAACAGCAGATAATAAATCCAAGCGGACAAATGAATGAATAAAATAATTTTCCTTCCATTTGCATTTCAGATCTCTAATGACCATTCCCGTATTTCTCACAACGCAAGTCCTTTACAAGACAGAGAAAACAGTAAGTATGAAATATAAGACAGGAATAATTCAGCAACAATTATTTTTGGAACCCTTTGTATTATCTAATCTCAAACGCGAAACCAGATTTTCAAAGCAAAATGAGATTTTCCTGCCTATACATGTGTTCAGAATCAAGGGCAAATTGACGCGACTCATTTCAGATGCACTTTTACAAGGAGGCAAAAAAATGTGTGCACACTCTTCCAAAGTATAAACTTAACATTCAACCTTAAAATGAAGTACTTCTTAAATTTCAGCTGATATTCGAAAACACACCTGGTTGTAGTACATTGTCCATAAGGAAACTCCAGTCATCCATTTAAATTGCATAAACCGCGAAATTGATATATATCTATATATATATAATAAATACATTATAAAAGCGGCGCTGTATAAGTTTGTCAATATACTCAAATATTGTTCAATAATAACATCAATAATAACATAAAAGCAAAACACATGCTGTTTTGTACGAAATGATAACAATAACTTCAAGTTCATAATGCTAACATTCGCGTACGTACTAATAACAGACTGCCAGTGTTTATAAATTTTAAATCGAACGGTTTTGAAAGCTTTCATTTTAAATATAACATATTAACTCTAAAAGAGTGATTCGTTTTACTATTGAACATGTCTAGATATATCTTTGTATTTGATAGGCACTAAATAAATTAACAATTCTAGTTGTACCTATCGAGCTACACAATTAAAAAGGAATTACTCAGAAAATGAGACGAATTATGTTAGCCTAAAATTGTTTAAGATGGAAGTAATCGTTTATCTTCAGATCATAAATTACTGGATGTGAGGAATAGCGAACCTGTGGCAGCTCATGTATACCTTAACATTGGAAATTGCAGTAAGTACATGTGTTATAGAACTCGACCGCCGTATTATGTATAGTCCAAAGAAATTGTGCATGTCGTTATCCCAGAATGTTCAATGAATCACAGCCTATGTCATTTTTACCTCTGTAACTACTTTTCCCGCCGATACAGATATTAGAATAGATTGAAGAGTACAGCACTGATAGTTAGGATAATAAAAACCGTATGCTATCATGACATTCATTTGCTGTTGCTGTTTATGTTTTCCTCGTCCTAATTATTGTTTATCCGCGTTTTTATGTGGTCCCATCATCCCTTTCCTTTTCATTGATGATAGTATTATCATTGTTGTTGTAGTTCTTCTTTGTCTTCTTTTTCTTCTTCTTCCTCTTCTTCTTCTTCTTCTTCTTCTTCTTCTTATTATTATTATTATTATTATTATTGTTGTTATCAGGTCTGGGCTATACTGTTTTATGGACAAAAAGTAGAAAACATTCATTTGTGACCAATGGCCTGAATTACTCCGAACAGACTGGAATGATGACTGTGATCCAGCCAGGTCTCTACTATATTTATTCTCAGCTCATATTCAACACAACACTTGCACGTTCAAACAGCAGCTATAATCAGCTTTACCAGCAAATAAGGCTCAAACGGACTAACAAGAACGACACGCTGTTGTTTTGGAAACAGCATATAAACAGCAGTAGAGAATACATACCAAGTGTCTTGGAAGGAAACTTTATATTAGAAAAGGATGACCAAATTTACGTCCATGTGTCAGACCCGCAGTTTTTGTATAAATTTGCACTAGGAAATTTCTTTGGACTCCACTATGTGTAAATATTAATAAATTATTTCCGGCATTCAACGTTTCTACCTCAGTCAGTGCAAATTTAACTCATCTTTGTATTGCTCTACTCTACTAGAACTCTTTTGGTAGCAAAAAATTAGATTATAGACAATGTTATTATTTGCTTTATAAAATATATTTGGGGTAGTAGAAAAAATTTAAAGAATGTATATATATATATATATATATATATATATATATATAGAGAGAGAGAGAGAGAGAGAGAGAGAGAGAGAGAGAGAGAGAGAGACAGACAGACAGACAGACAGACAGACGGAGAGACAGAGAAAGAGAGAGACACACAGAGAAACACATAGACAGGTAGGGAAGGCATACATGTACATTGTTAGTTTGAAATAAAATAAAATTACATTTTTCAGATCCATTTTTGTGATACTTACGAAAGCATGTACGTACTACTCAAGTACCAAAGTTGTTTCGTTTATTTTCTGTTTGTTTTAATGTTCAGTGATAATAATAGTTTTGCTGTGCCTAGAATATACTACTGGCGAATAAGACAACTTCAGAACTTGTACTCTCGATGCTAAACTTATTATACTTCACCAAGCCATCATATCTCTAAAAGATAAACTATGTAATTCACTATGTGTAAATATGACATTGCTTGTTTCCTTGTAAATGCAACCTCGAATACGTCGTGAGATGTCCCAAACACTAATATATGGTGTGACGTAACTCTGGACAACAGGGGCGGATACAAATATATATTTTAGCATAATTATTTGGGAGGAGGACAAAGTGTCCATGGGTTTATAGGATGAACACCCCTTCGGAGTCCAGAAGACGATGTCCCTGGAGACGCCTGGACAAAATCAAAATATCCAAGGCATAATCCAAGTACCCAACTATAAAAAGAACTTACTTCATTTGTTGTTCTGTTCCTCTGGATTTTTAAAAACGTTTGCTGTTGACTTACCTAACGAAGTGAACATTTAACGTAAAAGATCATAAATATATAAAAAATACCTACAACATTGTACTACGTATCTGCGTCCATTAGAGATCGAGTGCAAAACTAATATTAGGGTTACAGAATCCAGGGTGACATTGTGTCTGTGCTGATTCGTTCCAGGAGAAGTTGTATATACATGTACTATATAAATCTTTTGAACCATGTTATTATACATATCCTTCTTTTTCTCCTCTTTCTCTCTCTCATTCACATTTACACTGTAAGCTCCATCTTCGTCTGTTTCCAATGTTTCTCTAGCTAATATGACAGGAAGATGGCACAACGTTTTCTATATCTGAAAAGCAATGTAAACTATATAGCTCTCAAGGTAGGAGGAAAGAACTTTGCCAACGTCGACATTTTACTGAAATATAAAAACAATATGTATAACTTAGTGAGGTGCTAATGACACACATAATAAATTACTTTTTAGATTTAGGTTAATTTTTTAATTAAAAATTGAAAGGTTACATTTCTTCGTAAGCTCAGAATGGTTATTCTATTTTATATCTTTGTTTTTTTCATGAATATCAAATATTATAATGTTTGATCATCTTATGCATAGTCCATATTAATATGAGTATCCCGCATTTTTATGTGCATCCTGTATTCTATTTTATATCCCGTATTGTTAAGTTATTACTTGTTGTTATGTATATTCCATTTTTGTATGTATATTAGTTATATAACTTCTTCGATTTGCTTCTTTCACCACCATAAATGATTAAATAATTTTATTTGTGCTTAATCTCTTATGCCTAATAGTTATGTATTGTTTCAAAGCTGGCTGGCGAAGAACAGGAAGAAGAATTCCAGTTATCTCCATTATTTCTTTTCCGGCTCAACAATCTAAAAATTCGACCGTTAATTTAGATAACCTAATTCAAATCCCTATTAAATCGTCAACCTTTGTGTCAACTATCCAAGAGATACCTCTGCGTTTAAGCATTATTCAATGCCCAATCAGTATGATCACTGGAATAGCGCACATAAATAGTTAATTTTATCAAGGATCAGAATATCGACGGTTTTCTCCTGACAGAAACATAGTGAAAAACATCCGGCGATGAGCCCAAGTGCGTGGATATAACACCCACCGGTCAAGTCGTTCCTGTGGCAATCTCGCGGAGATAGAATTTTTCTCATTTCAGAGAACTCCATAATCAAATGTCTTAACCACACCACACCTTATAATTTCTACCACACATTGTTTGAACTAGTGTAAACCATACTCACACTGGAACAAAGGTCAGTCCATTGTTCTGCCTATACCGGCTTCCTCCTAGCAAAAAAAGACAAGCTGACTGAATATCCATTTTTGGAGCAGTTTCCGAATTTCCTGGAGTATGGAAATTCGATAGGTAGCAACCTGATTATTCTTTGGAGATTTCAACTTTCACTTTGACTGTCCCGGAAACACAAACACATAAAAACTCCTAGATTCCATTAATGTTTTCAACCTCAAACAGTAAGTTAGCCAACCATACCAGAAACATCTATATCTATATATATATATATATCTGTGTGTGTGTATGTGTGTGTGTATAACTGAAAGCATTAGACGTTTGAATAGTAAGCTTACTTTTACTTCTTACATGTAATATATCTTTAGTGTACAGATCAGACACAGAAATATAACCCTCAATGTTATTTTATATTTTATTGTATATTCAGTTACTTCATTTTTACTGATATTCTAAAGCCATGCTCAAAATTGTGGGGCGATTGGGGACGAGAAAATAACACAAATACAAGTTCTCTAAACGTAACTTGCTTTAGGCCCTAAAGAATTGATTATAGTATATGTACCGATTGTAGTTAACTGTTACGACATTTATTTGATCAAATATGAACCGTTTACAATATATTGTTCTTTAAATGTATTGATGTATTTTCTGTGGTAACGGAAGTTAAAATATTAAATACTTTAAATTGGTGCTTTTAAATAGGATAGACTGGGTCCGGATAATATTGTCATCATCTTCCTACATTATTTCAAAAAACAAACTGTTACATTCAAGAGAAAACAGTAAACATAATTTACTTCATTCATTCTTATCATTTAAATTAATTTTCAGTTCTTAAAGGTAATCAAAATCCATAATTTTTCAGTATAAAGCTCAATTTGTCTTGTCTAATGCACGTCTTAAATTGTAAAGTCATGAATCAGTCAGCAAAATTGAGCTTAACAGGCAAAATTACACATCATGTAATCGTTCTAAATTACAGCTTATAAATTTGTATAACGCTTTTCTTATAAACTACGCCAATTAAAATCTCACAAACAGTGATGTAATAGTCTCATGGAATCTGAACATATTACGTTTGCGTCTGGCTCGTTTGTGACTTCATTGAGAGATATATTATTTTGATATTAAAGCAGCTATTGTAAATTATTGATTTATAAAACATATCACGAAAATCTTTGTGATCAATTAGATGTTGATAAAAACGGTACAAGGGAAATTATCCTTTCACGTGTCTAAATTGATAATTTGAAACTTAAGTTTAGTATCCAACTTTTGTTTCGAAACTTAGAAGGAACTTTTTTAGGCGTTCGATCTAAATCATACATTTTAAACAAGTCTTCACGAAGACCTGGGTTGTACGCTGGTTACTGATATGTTCGTAGTCTTCCACTTACTCAGGATTATCAGTGTATGATAATAAAATGTACGGTCCATCACCGCTTCATTAGATAATTCACTGATGACAGAACTGACACATAGGAAACTTCAATATCATCACAAGAGAGTGCATTTGCGTTATGGGGACCTAACATTAGTGTAATAAACAACTCTTCCGATTATTTATGTAATGACCTAGATAGTGGTTGCAACGGGCAACAACCTTTATTAGTTGCTTGGGCCCCGAGTAGCCAAGTGGTTTAAAATGCTCTCCGTTACGGATCAATGCCATCTCTCCTCTGTCTGCGCCGGTTCAAGTCTCGGGTTCAGACAATGTGGGTATGTGAGAAAGCTTGCCAGTAGCTTATCGTGGGTCCTTGGTTTTTTAAGAGTTTTAACGGGTTCTTCCTCCACCATTAATACTGGCCGCCATGTACAGCCTATCGTGTGCTGAAAATGGTGTTGAAACCCACAAGAAGAACTAGTTGCTTACTTACATTACATACTTTTCCTTACTTATTTGATCCGAGGTACTTCATTGATTCGCGATGAGAATGGTACTGGCAAGAATCATGTTATTGAATTAATACAGATTTACAACTGGTGTGTGTCCAAGATCAAGGTACTATATTCAAATTGCCGCTGCGTGATGTAGTAGCCTTCAAATGTAGATGCGCCTCAAAATACTAAACATTTTTGTTTGCTTGCGTAACAAGAGTACAGGTTAACACCAAATCTAACTTTAAGCAATCACTGAAGAGCACTGAAATATGTGATGCCAACATGAATGCTTTGTTATCTGTGTGGCCGTTATCGGTCTTAGGTCTCTGTGATTATAAATTATTCTTAATCATATGTATAACCAAACCTCTCACCTCAAATGACTACACGTTGTTGCCATTATATGACTACATAGCCAATTACCTGTTCCACGTATATAAGGTAAGGTTCATCATACATAGTATTTCTGAGACGTAAGAAAACGTTGGAACTTTTGTCAAAAACAGTTATACCTTGCCTTCCTTGAATTTTTAATATTATTTGTTTCAAACGATATGAAATATTGTAGCTATATTGGAAAAAACCAAGTAACTGCAGATATGTTGAAATTCAGCGTCAGTATATATAGTTACTGATGTTGTCAAGATACTTTGTATTCTCTACAATTTGATATTCATGTGAAATAGAATCTCCGCAGAACAAGATGACACCGGCTACTTGATTTGCAACACGATTTTCGTTCTTTAAGTTTGAATCTATTGTTACAGGAGTTTGCCACTAATAACTTGATATATTCATCGACAATGAAGCGAAATGGTAATGACAGAGACAAAGAATCCGAACGTCACTTGGTTCTGGGCTGGAGCTTAACTAATATATTCCTTTACTGCAGAAGGAAAGATAAACGCAATTGGCTTTTGGCTTATTTCAATGATTTTATTGTCTTCTTCGTTTACCATTCACTGTAAAAACAATGAGGGGTTATTATTGTGTGTAATTTGGACGGAGGTTTAGTAAGGCCGGAGGGTCATTTCTAAGGAAACGAATAAATCAAATAAAGCTATGAAAGCGTCTCGCAATGCTGAGGGACACTTTGTTTTCTTTACAACTATATGCAAAGTGGCCCTCAGCACTGCGACGCTATTTATGTATTAGTTTGTGCCCGGGAAGGAAACAAAACGCGGGTCGCGTAACTAACATGATTATTGGTACCCTTTGTACCAAACGTCTTTAACAGAGATTAGGCAGAGACTAATTACACTAAGGTTTTGACTACCTCCCTGTCTTTATGAGCAATTTTAAATGTAACCTGTTTTACCAGTAACAATGGCACAGTTATTTGATTGAATATAATTTGTGATAATCTCTTTTAAATCTGCAATGCTTCACATATTCAAAAATGCCAAAGAAAAACGCATTACGATCAGCATAGTCGTATGCTATGACTTTGTGACTGTCCTAATCATGAATCTTAGTAAATAAATAAAAAGCGATCGATATTCGAGAACAAAAGGGATACTCGAAAGTCAAAACCAAAAACATTAACTGAGCTCTGTGTTTATTAACAATATCCTCTAAAGACGGCTTTATTTCCATCCTCTTTTCGTCCGGGTGTAAACCATACTATTGTAATGATGCACAGATATAAAATCAACTAGTGCACTGCAAGACCAAGTCACAAAACGAAATTCAAACACATTGCGTAATTTGGCTTGATGGCATCGTTGTCACATTCCCAACAGCCTCACAACAACATTCTCTGGCAATTGAATTGTTCATATGCACGCTAATTACAGAAACTATTTTCTTATAACCTAACCAAGGACCATTCATTAAAGAATCGGTAATTTCACACTTGTATATTTTTCTTGCTTTAGCATTTATTTCATCTACCAGAAACCAATTCTAATCCGTAGATCGGTATTCTAGTTTACGAAATAATGTCCAAACATGCTAGATACAGACTAGTTAATAGGTCAAGTTGTTAAATATAGAGACGTAAGACGAAATTACGAAATTGACAGGCCATTTTATGAAATTAGGTAATGCTACTATACCTACCTGAGATAAATTTTCAGTATGCATGATTCCTGCACTTTATAAGTATTACATCTACATCTAATTATTACATCTATAAAATATGTTCCGAAGACCCTTTCCAAATAATCAAAGAAACGGTCACTAAACTCTTGCAAATCTTTAGACTGAAACGTAAATAAAAATGGCATATCGTCAGGATCGTTGCATTATTTTCCGTCCGCTACACAAGAAATGCCTCAAGCATTAAACGTACTGAACTGGACAATCGTCGTTAATTTTAGTCTTTTTAAACAGCGTCAAACTTTAACAACAAAGATCGTTATATTAGTTTGAATATTACCTTTTTGGAGGGAAATACAGATGTAAATAGTATCACTTAAGAACAATATTTGAATACAATTACATCGAGCAGCATAGCTGAACATCTTCGATAACTAATATCAGACAGAAACACACGAATGACCCTATCTCATTACAAGAACTCACTCTATGTTCAAAGACATGCTGCTACAACACGTAGATAGAAATATCAATAACTTAAAGTGTTGCTGTCTTGGAAACCTAAAATGATACTACGCATTACCTTGATCCAACTATAAATGGAAAATACCCTAGCCTTGAAAGTTTTTCTCTCTCGATACACTCATCTGTAAATTGTTTTTTGTTCCACCGTATTTGTTGACAATATACTCAAAGTTCTGGTTAAATCACACTACTAAATAGGGTCCTAGAAAGGTCTTTTCCAGCATAAAAGTAGGTGATAAACAAATGACAAGATGACAAGATGTCTACATTGAGAATTTACATGAGTGACCCTTTCATATGAAATCGATGTAAGTTGAAGTAATCCATGTCTAATGAAGACCTTAGAATGAAAGCTAGTAAAAGTATTCCTTACTATCAATACAATTTGTATGAAATGAGAATACATATATACTCTATTCATCATTTGTTGAAAATCTTTGATTTTATCTTTAAAAGGGTGGAATAATGTAATGAGTTAATTAGAAAGTATGTTCTAATGCTTCAGGTAGTATTCACTACTATACTGCTCGTCATCTCTAATGTGTACATTATGAAATGTGGTCGTGAAACCTCATATCAATAAATTACTAGCAAAACAATTGGTGTAGTTTGCCCATTGTGCACGAACAAATTAAAAACAAAAGGAACACGTTTTTCCTTTCTGGCTACATCACAGGAAACTAGTTTGAACAATTGCCCAGGGGAGATTTCTTTCTAAACAATGCAGTTACTATCGATTTGTGACACTCCTTTCGCGATGACGATATTATGTCCGTATTTTTATAAAAGATATCAAATAACCAGAATCAAATCACTGTTTGAATTCAACAGGGAGAAAAATGCTACATCTGTTGATAACAGCCTTTTGTTTGCTGCATTTCTATTACGGCAAAATGGCTTAATGGAAATTCTGTATCATACAATGTTTCACTGGAAATGATCCAACAATTGCACAAATAATAAGATAAACCTTGTCTTTCCCATCTGGTAACATCTAATGAACTTTGTTAGGTATGTGATAGTATAATGCGATGTATAACGTTTTCCTGTAAATTTCGTGTTTTTAGTAATGTTTCAGCGAACAGTTGACATCTTTACTGAGTACTACAATAGTAATCAATATACACATTGACACAATTTACAAGTTAAGATTTTTTCAAGAACAACAAAGGAACTGCAATTATTCTCCCTGGCAAAAGTGTCCTCCAGCAATATGATGGTGAGCTCGTATTAACTAGTTCTCTAAGTTCAATACCGTTACTATTATTCAAAAATGTATATTTTGCTGTCTTTGTGGTTTCCTTTTTGTTTCATTGGATTCCACTATTGGAATATATCGGTAAACATTCCACTTGTGATTGTAAGTTTTTCAGTAATTGTTTATTTTAAAAATATCTTTCTTCGGTGTTGTAAAGCTTCTCCAGGCTGTGTATTACACTATAAAGCCTATGCGGGACTGGTTTTAATAATTGTTGAAATATAAGGACTTATATATAGCAGCAAAACAGTTATCTTCTACATCAATAATTAAATTTCATACCGGTCATTATAGTACACATTCAGTCATCGTTGACTTCATTTTGACTTGCTTTTAATAAATAATAACATTATATGTAACACAATGACAAGTATATACACTAGCTTCCTTGCCAGTGACTGGCTGTTTATTACTATACTATCGATGTGGCAAAAAGGCACAGCTGTTTACGATGTTATACACTGTATGCTATGTGCAAACGTTTGCGGTAGCACGGGGAAAAGTTGTTGCCTTTAGGCTTTACACAAGAAGCTGCGAATGACCATTATTTATAAATTATTAATTTTTAAATTATTTGAAATTGTTACGAATTAGAAATGAAACCATACTTTTTATTATAACAATTAAACTGTAAAAGAATGTGTATTTTTGGTAAATGGTAAATAGTTACCCAAATTTAAAAGCTGAGGTCACAAATATAATTAAAATTAGTGTTTAGACCTATAAACGAGTTGTCGGGTAGTTATGGTTGCGGGTGGATATAAATGTACCCACTGTCAATGCCTTTACATTTTGCATTTTAGCAACAAATGCCAAGCTAATTAGTTTATCTATAAAGTATATAATTATCTTAAAAATGTTATAGTTCACCAAATGACCGCAATGCTCTATTGAGAAGCAGAAAAGAATATTTAACTGGTTGTGACGCTGATCCAGATTTGTTTCAGACCAAGGGAAATAAATATAAAGTCCCGGATGGAGCTGGGTTTGTGTTGAGGGTATTATATTAAGATGTACCATTTAGCCCAAATCTTTCAGACCCTCCCTCTATAAATCTGTGTTTCCTGAACAAAAACCTTACCGCTGTAGACAGTAAATAATGCATCTTTCAAAGTCTTACAACCACGTGCAGTCATTATTTTTGCGAAATCGTGTGTTAATACTTTTACACGAAATCAACTGCTAAAAACAACAGCAGTTTAACAAACAATATGCCCATGATAGTATTATTATCATTTCAAACACGTCAAATGTCTTAATCCCGAAAACTAAGTCTCTGTCTATGCTTGCTTATAACACTTGTCCAACTGCAGTCAACATATACCCTGACCTGCCATAGCATAATGCTGTAGCAGACCAGGATCTATGGTTTTTTTTTGTATTATTCAATACTCCTAACAAATTGTGTAGACCCAGAGATGACTAAGAATTGTTCGACGGCACGTTGGGGTATATGCAGTTTTCAGTTTAATCATATTTATACGCGAGTATAAATATATCAAAATGGCGGTCCCAGGTAGCCGATTGGTCTAAACTTCTCGCCTTTACCGCTCATTGCTATCTCACCTCTGTCCGCATGGGTTCAAGTCTCGGGTTCGGTCAATGTGGGTATGTGAGTAAACATGCCAATAGCTTCCCGTGGATCGATTGTTCTTGCTGGGATTTTCCTCAGTTCTTATCTCCACCACTTCTGATGGCCGCTATGTATAGCCAGAAACAAGACGCTAAATCAACAACAACAACAACAGATCAAAACTTAAACATATGGACTTGCCCTACATTTATTTTCATATAAATAAAATTTACTTGTAACTTGTTATTAACAGGTATTGTTCAAAATGTATTGCAAAATGTCCGAATGTAACATAGAACGTGAAATTCCACAATGTATCACCCATGTTATTTAAAGTCGTTCTCGTTCATGTGATTAATAATCATCTTTACTGTATCTTTGTCAATTTAAACTTTTGTAACCTTGACATTTTATAATCTCCTCCAATAGGAAGTGAAACCGGATACAAATTTAGTGCATCGAGGAAACTATACTCGCCCGAGTACAAGGATTGTATTTATGTACATATGCAGAGAGAAAATCGTGTCATACATTTGTGATTTCACGACATTAATTTTAGATAAAGAATATGCTGATTAGGGAGGCGGGGTGGTGAATGTTTGGTGATATGGTCAATTCTGCACTGTTTAGTAGACAGGTTGTACCACCGTTATTCACGAGTTTTTATGAATATGGAAGCATTGTGTTTTGTTGTGGTTGTTTGTTTGCATGGTTTGGTGTTTAACGGCAAATTTATACAAAATATTATGGTGTATGGAATCACAGTGTTTTATCAGGTTTGCTTGTTTTTATGTTGTTTTGTTTATTTGTAAGTTTTTCCTTAATGGCACAGTTATAAGAAAGACTACAGACAATGTGTTTTGACATGTTTAGTTGTTTGCATGTTTTGTGTTTAATGGCGAAACTATATGAAAACCTATGAAATATGAAAGGTCTATGTTCTGGCAGATTTGTTTGTTTTCGTGTTGTTTTTTTTGGGTGGGGGTTCAAATGCACATTTATATGAAGAGTTATAGAGTATCGAGGCACAGTATTTGGCATGGCATGTTTGTTTACTTCAGTGTTTGTTGTTTGATTGCAAAATTATATGAAAATCTATGTAGTGTGGAAGCAGTGCGTTTTGTCATGTGTGTTTGTTTTTACGTTTGGTGCTTAACGGCACACTGACATGAAAAGCTACAGAGTACAGACGAACAGCGTTTCGTCAGTTTTGTTCGTTTGCATGTTTGGTGTTTAATGGTATAGTTGCATGAAAGTCTATGTAGTATGGAAAGCCTGGTTTTTTTGTGTTTATTTGTACGTTTGGTGCTCTTTTATAAACTGGGCTTTGGTTCATCTTTTCACTATATGGTCTCCTTGCATATAACTGCATTCGGAGATATGTGGCTTTAGTAATAGTTAGATGACGTCTTTAAATGATAGAAAACGTTAAAATTTGCGAAACGGAAATTTGCTTTATCATACGCTTACTGCAGATATTACGTCGCTTTTATAACGCGGATTGGAAACGCCCCGTTACTGCTCTTTACGGCGTTTCGCCCCATTGAATATATTTTATGCAGGTCCTCTGACATAGTTCATTAACGTTAAATTTAATCAAGTACAACTTTCACGGAATATCAAATTTAAAACTAAACCGTTCTATCAGTCAGTGAAATATGTTATCAATTAATGTGGCATATCCTTGTATAATTATAGTTTGTGGTACAGTTAAAGATTTTCAGCCTTAAAGTCAGTACGACCTTGGGTCAGTCTAGAGTCCGATTAATAACATAGTCCAATTAGTAACAGAGTCAAATTAGTAACAGAATGCTTTTGATGTTATTGTTTATTTTATTCTCTCATTCCATTATGTTCAGTTGACACTGGGCCCTCGTCCAGTTAGTTTCAACATGCTTCTGATTTATATGGGTTTTATATTCTCTCCTTCCAATATGTTAAGTTCGTTTTAGGTCTTCAATTTATAAACAGGTTTGTCTGTACAAATAAGTGTAGGGTAGAGAATGTGTTGTGGATTTGTTTTCCTACACACTCATATTACATACATTGTATTGGGGTTTTAATACTAAGTTTGGTATATTTAAAACGGTAACAAAAGCCTTTATGAATTCAGGAAAAACACTTGACTCAACAAAGCAATATGCATTTATCAGGATTAGAATATTGTGCAAGTAAATTTGAAATTGGGGAATGTGCGAATATACAAATGTAGCAGTATTCGTCGAACAAAACAATCTGCGCAAAAATAAATGGTCTTCTTAAAACCAATAATGAAGTCATTTCATGAACGTATTGTTCACATCGTACACATCTGCTTCATTATTACTCCAACACACTTCGACCTAAAAGGGGTACCAAAAGATTACCGAAAGGCCTTGATACATTGTTTATAATGATATTACAAGTAGAATCAATACATCGATCAAAATACGAGCAGTTCAGCAAACATATATACTCTACGAGAATATAACATTATTTGAAAATACTAAAGTCATATGAAGGAGTTGTGTAGTGTAATTTGTTACGTTTTATATTAAATTGGAATTTCTCTTTGTACCTATATTGTTAAGTTTTCAACAAACATGACCTTATTGGGTACAACGGGAGAGGAAATACGTTAACTGACCATCAACCACACTTATTACCAATGCATCGATTCACTGATCCTTACCTAATAACCAACGTAAATCATAATACCACCATTGACAAAGTTACGTATAATCACACATAATTATATAATATCACACATACAAAACATAATTATAATATATTACACATTAAATGAATGAAGATGAGTACTTACACACACACACACCTAACCATACTGAGAGATTTAAGACAATACAGCAGAGTGGGGTATCAAATTTAGTTCTGAAACAAAGTGAAGAGCCACACATGCCTTATATGGCATTTACATTTGATTTCACACTGTTAAATGCCACTTGTTGGCTTGTAAGAAGCAATTTTGTTTTTGTTAATTTATTAAATAAAGCTTTTAACACACTATTGGGTATATCAGCACAAGAAAGGGGGCGTTAAGTGCCTCCCGTATGAACAACTGAGGCAGCTAATCACAAGCTTGGGTCTGTACTGCACTTGCGCCTTTTGAGTATAGGTGCGACTTTCTACCAGTTTATCTACCACGAGTCCCCATCATAAGAGCAAGTAAGTGCTAGGTGTCAAATATTAGCCCTTCTCTGACTTTTAGTAGTTTAAAAAAATAAATAATGTGACCGTCGTTCTCAGATCGAATCATATGTGGCGTTTTGTTTGTTTGTTTAGTCCGTTCATTCAATAGTATATAACACTGATTGCGCGGGCCATATTAATCTTACTTTTTCTCTCCATCCACGATCAAGAAGTATTTATTTTCTTTCGCACGTCTTGATATGCCATACACGATGCACAAAACTGATATTCCGCAGTTTGCTTTTTTTGAGAAAAAGCAGTGACTTCCCTTTGGATATTAAAGTACGTCAAATTCACAAGCCGAGAAATTTGCGAGCTTACATTTGACAAAATGTAGCGATTCTAAAACGTGTGCTGCAACAGTTCGTGTTTGAAACAATTTAGACCAAGTACTGTAAGTAAAATTTTATATATAATATATTTTCTTTTCAAAGACGTTGTTTTTAGTCCGACTACAATTCGTGGCATGTCTAATTCAAGTGCTAATGCATTCAGTGTTTGTTTAAATACACTTTACCACACTATCTTAATTTTGGCAATGAATATTATGATATTTGTTTTGTTTTATCAATAGCGTCATCTTTTCATTTTTCATAGATAGGTCGATTGCTTGTTGCTTAAATCTTGCCAGATCTTCAACCCAAATATTCATTAGAGCAATTGACATAATCCACCATCAATAAAATTTACGTTTAATGAAATGTAGGCACAGTAGAGCGTCGGCTCATGATTTATCCATTATTCTATCTATCCCACCTAGATTCCACAAAGAGCTCCTAACATCATGATGTAAACATGTTTCGGATTTATTCACAGAATAAACTAATTACTGACAACTTACAAGCAAATAAATAAACAAAGAATAATGTTTCATATTTTTTCAACGCTCCAGCCAAAATCATGCATTAAAACAATTCTTCAAAGACCATAACAATAATGACTTTATTTTCCCAGTTGAATACCATTATTAGTAAATGAGCTTTTTAAGCGAATATCGGTCTTATAACAATACTTTCACTTTCAATTAAAAAAGTCGGTATGGATTTCTGTCCTAAATCATGCAAAATATATTTTTACTGACGACATTACATATTACAATTATGCAATTATTTTAAATCAACATGACGATATATTTAAGCTCCCTCTCAATCAAATTTACTCAAATTTGCAATTTTATTTAGAGATAGAAATCATATCCATATATCAAATTGACTTTTGAGCGCCTTTGTCACAAGCCTATTTGAAGAAACTGCTAAGCAATTTCCTGGCTTCAGAACTTCAGTTATATACTTTATATCTCCCTTTAACACGTGGCATACATCCGCATTGTAAAGGATGAATGTAAAATACGCTACTGACGAAATGTGTATTAGGCGCCCTGAACGAATGTTGTGTGTGTGTGTGTGTGTGGTTTGATGTCTGGTCTGGTTTCGTGTCGAAAGATCCAATGCCATCTCTATCATGATGTCCCGGCCATCTACGTGTCGGTGATGTGGTCGGTCAGAAACGAGCAGAGTCAACCGTATTTGTAATTAGAATCTATGTTGATAGGCAAAGTGTCTGACTATAGAGCTTTAGCTTGATTTTCATGGATTCGTATTTTACGGCACATCAATACAGGAAGGTTGCTTAGTGCCGAGGCAATTGAAGTAAAGTACATTCCACATGTACACAGATCGAAGTGGCAGCCTCGCCTGTTCCAGTGGCACAATCTACTTTTTAGATCTTTTTTAAAAATTAAAATTACATCATTACGTCATCGTTCTTTCCTTGATTTTGTATAATATTAAAAGGTTACTGCATTTGTTTAGGAAAATATGAACGAGTTTTTTTCGGATGATTATACCTTTTGAATTTGGGAGTGCAGTATATCCATCCAACAAAATACGTTCATATTTTCCCACACAAATGCAGTAACCTTTTCATTGTATGCTTATTTTCTTATTCTACCTAATGCTTAATTATGTAAACAAAAATACACTACAAGAAACAAAGTAACCGAATTTATGGCGTATTTTGAACTAAGTACACAAACGCAGATTCGCCATTACACAACAGCAGCATTATTAATGTTCACATAATGCCGCCCATATAAATTTGAATTTAGTCGCGCGCTAAACACCACTTTCGAAAGAACACGGCGTTCTGGTCTACTTAAAATTGAAATTTCGATTCATATTGTGAACCAATGCGCATTGCAACAACTTTTCCATTTATTCTGGAATGAATAGACTTTTATATTTTGTCGATTCTGCTAAATTTCGTGATTTTTCCATTATTATTAGAAGCTGAAGAAGACAGTTTATACATTGTCACTGGCATGTTATTTGTATGGACTGTCTAGCGTCTATCGCTAGCCTAAATCGGAAACAGTTTATCAAACAAGTTAACGTAGAATGTGTCAAAGGAGCTGGTATGTGGCAATCCACAAAACATCTGATTTTGTTCATTCAGAAACAAATTTAATCAACCAAAACTTAAAGCGTCAAATACGTAAGTGTACATGAGTTTTTTACAAAGTAGTTCATAAAACACTGTTATGCAAACGTTAGTGCAATATGACGTGCACGTGAATGCAATATCGTAAAACACTGCACGATTCTGGTAATGTCAACTTAAAAGAGAACAAAAATGAGCATGAACTCTGACCCTACACCCCAACATAAATATCCAAATATGAAACATGGGGTGACAATGGTCGGATGAAACTGCAAATTGAAGCTATTACTCAAGTACAATCATTTCTTTTTTATTTTCCTATTGTTCATAACGATCTCAACAATTGAACAGTGATTTAGTAATGAATTGTCTGAAAACTCAATCTTTTAAACTTCAATTCCACCGAATTTAAGGCGGAAACTCCTATAAACAAAACACCAATCACAACAATTCTACAGAATATTTCCATTGTCTGATGCATTTATAATGTGTTTGCCATTACAGTTTGTGTTATTACGTTCATTAACAAAACATCAATCAAAATATTATAAATATATTCACTTCCACTTCCGAAATTTGAGTCATCATTCTAACATATATATATATATATATATATATATATATATATATATATATATATATATATATATATATATATATATATATATATATATATATATATATATATATATATACCCAGAGAGAGAGAGAGAGAGAGAGAGAGAGCGAGATCTTAGTTAATCCAATAGACGCCCAAAGGGCAGTGGAATTTCCATGGGTTTGGGGCATCCAATACCGTATATCACTTTTTGACTGATATCATTCGTGTAAATTGTTTTAATGTTTCTAATAGTCGTTAGATTACCCGTGTGCCGTTTCAATTGTTTGGACATAACACAATGGATATATAAGGATCTATAAGTCTCGATGAACTAGGAATGTTTCCTTTTGTGCATTTAGGAGGGTCTTAGAAGTGGCTTATATTGAACTCACTACGATGTATATTATATATATATCTATATTTTGTTCTATGTAAATGCATCCAATTTAATTTCTAAACATTTGTTAGAGCATTTTATAAATATTTGTTTATTGCAAGAACATATATCAACCTTTGCGTGAATATAAATATATGTTTCAATTTGGACGACCTCAGGGAAATACATATATCGGTAATGAAATTATAACATTTTTGTTACAACAAAATTTCGACGTCCTATTTCATTTATGACTCAAAACCTGCATAATTTACACGGATACAAATGAAGTAGAAATTGAATATATCAACACTTAGTCTTCTGCCTTTCCATCTCCAAGCGACCAGTTGATATTTCATTTGTAGTAAAATCACTTCTACTTCACACTGAAGACGGTATCGTATTTAAATGCAACAGTAAGACAAACTGTATACATGTAAACAAACATATGTGCGTAAATATATAAGTACATGCATATGGTTAGTTTCTCGTGCAAATGGTGTAGTCAAACAAGCAGTAAGAAGCTATAGTGCTACAGGTAGTTTACAAATTACTATCAGGTCATTACTTCATTCGTACCCGCCTGAGGCAAGTATTTGTATCTATGTTTGATAACAAGAATTTCCAATGAAATGAACATTTCGAATATTATGATCTAGATAACAATGTGCAATGTCATTTGTTATTATTATAAACAATATATAACAAAAGACAACAAAATCATTATCAGCAACAACAGCATAGTCATCATCATATTATTATAGTCATGATCAATATTATCTTAGTAGTATTAGCAAATCATAAATACGACCAAGCAAAATGAGGGTACTTCGTATACGATTTACGATTAATTATGCATATGCAATTTTCTGAAGTAACTGGAGAGAAAGATAAAAAAAATCAACTTTGTACTGTTCAAATTATAGACTCTAATTAACACAAATGACATAAATTTATAAAATGCTTCAAAGCAAACCGTTTTTATTTTTTAAATATTTCCCAAAGGGAACTTCTTTAACGAGAAAGTGGGGCAATAATAATAATAATAATAATAATAATAATAATCTTATTGTTATTATTATTATTATTATTATTATTATTATTATTATTATTATACTACATACGTATCTAAGGTTACATTTTGTTGTTGAAAAACATCCTGAAGACGACAGAATCAATAATAGTTTTTCATCCAATATAAATTATGTCAAGCTAAATAATCCCTTGTGTCAACATAAGAGATCTTAATACGGAACATACTATTTCACTGCAGTGCAATGCCCAATAAATTATTTCTTACGTTAAACGTCTTGCAGTACACACTTATGAAAGCACTCGATATATCCACCGTCAAGAGCTGAGAAAATGTGATATGTTTACTTTTCATTGTGCAACATTTAAAAGAGAGACCCAGTTCGTTCTTCTCTACCTCTCACGCTTGATAATGCATGCAAAAATTAGGCAAATCATTCCAAACATCCAGAGATTAGAAGCAGTTGTCTTGTCCGGGATAACATGTACACGGCTGGTCCTTTTCAAATGTTGACCTTCGTACTGTTAAAGCCCTCCGTCAATCGAGAATTGTGATATAGTTCGGCGCTTACTTAAAGGGTTTTCATACTCTTTATAATATGAAAACACGTGGTCTCGTAGCTAAGCGATTGGTCTATTGAACAAAGTGTGGGCAACGTGAAACAAGTACACAATGAAATATATCAAGGACAGACGGACAGATAGCAATACAATAGCGATATAATCATTTATGTGTACAAAATCAAAATTAATTTAGAAATATCAAAATTACTAATTTATATAAAATAATTTTATTCTGTAACGAACAATACATTCAATTTATTTTGGAAGTCATATTTCAAGACAAAAAATGTTATATCTTCAGCGTTCTATACTTCCAACAGCAATTCAAATTCAAAACATTTACAGCCATAATACATATTTTGAACAAAGAAACATCACATATATATTCTAATTAAATTCTTTTTTTTTCTCAGAGATGTGACTATTGGATATATCAAATGATATTTTTCCTTCAGCTGAAAACATGAATTTATTTACTATAAATGAGAGACATAATTTTATATTATCCATGTGAAAAATGATATTGGAAAGAGTTATAACAGGGGTAAAGCTCTGACAAAATATTTCAAAATAAAGACTATCGGTTAATCAATGAAATGGTAGATTGTATGTTATTTGTCCGATACTTTTCGTATTTCAATTTCATATAAAGACTATTTAAGAGGAAATCAATATTTTTTCGCAGTAATTGAATGTGGTTGAATCTGTAACTGAATAGTCCAATAACAGGTATCTGAATATCAACCATATGCTGAAGACAAACATAAACTTTGCTGATGTGCTTAAACACAGATATCAGTCATATAGAAAGTGGGTGTTTCTGTTTCTGTATCCTCGCATTTATAGTTTCTATATAATGTGCTGTTGTTGTGGGGAAATGCTATCAGGCACGTTTGCTTTCACAATCATTCCGACAGATTTCGATATGCATACATAAATGTAATACTGTCAGTAAATAATTTCCTGACTTGTTAATAAATTCGTTTTTAACTTGGATTGACTATTGCATATTACTGAATACAATTTGTGATCGATGGCTGTAACACTAGATGTTACACTAGAAGCAAAAACATCTGAAGCACCACATATACACGGTGGATAGTAATGCGCGGTAGTAACTTACTCAACCATCGTTGTTAATTGCACTGTAACTTCACATCCGTCATTTAAATATATTGGAGTTACTATCTTCTCCTGGCGTTCACGTGTTAGTATTTGTATTTTGGATTATCGTTTCCTCTTACCATGATGGAATTCCTGTAAGCTCGAAATGGTTGTATTTGAGCTATTAACCATTTATCTATGTCTGTATTATCTATTTATATATGTCATTCACTCAATGATTAATTACCGAACAATTGACATCAGCTTAACATGTTTTGAAATGACGAAAGATGAATCACATTTAATAAGACAAAGGATGTCATTTGTTTTACCATGGTCTCAAGGTAGCATATTTACAAGAATGTTTACTTTTGTATTTCATAATATTACTGTATCTTGAAAGTGTTTTATCGAAACAGAGAAAATTATAATGTAGGGAACATTCCTGTATTTCATAAACATGCTAAGATATGTCCGTTGATTTTGTTGGTAACGAAAGAAGAGTCACTCAATAAGAATTAGAAGTCTCTATAATGTTTCTTTACTTCACAAATGTTTTACACTTTTTGATAAGATCATTACGCTTGTAAACATGAACAAATTAAATGTGTTAAAGAACATATGCCTGTGTAGCTTACAATAAGTATTGTAGCACGCAAAGTTTATTTATTAAAACATTCTGCTACGATTGACTATTTTACTCACCTTAATTGTATTGCTTTTATGCACTTTGAATCAACATCGGCGCTTGGTTTAGGGAAACGAAAATCAGCATACAATACCTTGAAATAAACTGCTTCCTGCAATGCCATAAGGCAGGTAATGTTAATTCTATAGGTTTGTGCGTCATACTGTAGCTAGGATTTGTAAAAGTAACGCGTGAAAATATATCACAAATCTGTCTCACAAACTAAACCAAACTGATTTTGCTCTATTCATTAATATGTATTATGGCGTGTGTAATACGGTATACACATGACTTAAGCAAGTCACACTGTCTCTTGCTGAAGCACTAAAATGAATTATACTATGAAGAGCATATTAGTCTTACAATTACACATGACCCTTTGGTGGATTCAGATGGTGGATATGTATAAACGAGCTGTTACAGACGAGACCTTTTCTTTACATTTTTAAAATCGTAAGAGAAACCTCAAGACAAAATATCATGCATAAGTAATTGCACGTCCAAAAGAATAAACAGACTGACTGTCAGTGGTTTCCACATCCATCTATGTCACGAATAGGAGGAAAATAGTTGTTGTTTCATCACGTACTTTAGGCATTATTTCCATTTCAGTAGTATTATGAACAAAGAGGTGAGTATATCATAGCTTTGCAGACAGTATTTGCACTTAACAAATTTTATTTTGTTAGGTGGAATAAAGAATGCAGACAATACTCTCCCTCAAATTATATACAACTGTGGGTAGTTTGCATTTCTACAGTTACTTGTTTTTAAAGCAGTAAACGTGTTCATTATACCTAAGTGGCTGTTCATATTATGGCCTAAAAAAAAATAGTTTTTAGTAACACGGTGTGAACGATTTTGATGACATTTGGTAGTCTTATTTAAACAGCCGCTCTAATTAAAGCTCATTTAGCGCCGATTCTGTACACGTATGGCACACAAACCAGTCTTAGGATACGTTGGATGCTTAGAATTGATAGTTAAAAGCCTTACTATATTCCCCCATCCAAATAAAACTCTAAACACAGACACCTTTAGATAAGTTAACATTTTTATTACACTGTATCTGTTCCTGAAGGTATAGTAGCCTTTGAAACAATACCTCTATACATTATTTAAACGACGCCAGTGATTCGACTGACAAATCTCATCTCTTTACTACACTTCTCACAATGAATTCTGCATCATGAGGAAATAGTCTATAAGTAGGACTAAACAATAACCTAAATATCGACGTGGTAAGAAATATGCTTCATGTAGTTGATAAACTCTCCACAACAGATCATAGAAAGAAATAGAATAGAACGTGTGTAAAAGCTATATAGACCAGAAGGACACAACTATGTAGTCACCAATGATGTAAAAAACCAAAATAATGAAACAATCGAACATGTATTTTTTATAATAATATACTACTGTTACAGGAACTACATTACTTTACTTTTGTAAAGAAAAAATGTATTTATCAGGAGTAATTTTTCTTGCATTGTCAAGAACTGTTATCATAATGCAGACAACCATTTAATGCTGGAAAAACCAGTTGACATAATCGGTCAAAAAGAAACAACCATGCTAGCTGCTTTTAAAAGCCAGTTTTTAAGATTGTTAGTAATATTAGACAATTATATCATGGCAGAGAGCTTAAGCAATTAGTTGGGAATATTTTTCATTCTTGGTTTAACTTTGTCCACGAATGGCTTTGTGATAGCTTTCCTACCAGCTCTACAGCCCGTGTTACCAAATATACGATGTAAATAAACTAAAGTCCCTACAATCATGACAATATCTATTACAGCAACTAATGCAGATGTCAATTTTCTCTTTACGAACACTTTCCTCTAATAATAACTTCTGACTTTTAAACAGTGGTTTAATTTAGGTCTTAAAGATATGATTTGTGTCTGGTAAATAACGAATTATCTATGCTCCTCGTGGTTTAATACTTCAAATATATCTTAATATTAAACCTTTTTAGGTAGCAACAGTTTCCTACATTTATCTTTGTTTATGTCGTATGTCCCTTTCTCATATGTTTCAATGTATGTTTGTCAACGTTCTATGAACAAAGAATTGGTGCACCATTCGCACAACCGTTTATTTGGTTTTGTTATGACTTAATAAGCCTCATTCAGTATGTGGACGTTCTCCACTTTCAGGTAATATGTGGGAATCCTATTATCGTCTCGGCATATCTAATTTCTGATTCTGACACTCATTCTTGGGAATTAAGGTATATTGAATACATTCAGACACTCATTCTTGAGAAGGAAAGTATTCCTATTTCATCCAAGAAGGATTCGTTCGGATTACACTCGTGAAATGTTATCACACAAGGTCATACAACAATTATGAACGTATTAGATTTAGCTGAGGACCACGAGAAGGTATAGAAAATCTGGTTTATTTACTTTACAATCCATTATTTAAATTGTGCCAACTTTTCCAATATTACTTGCATACATTCATCTTAATTTCGTACTGGATAAACTGCACCTTTCTAGCATGGCTAACTCAAATACAGTACATGCAGAACAAGGAGGGAAAGTCAAAACTTACTTTCCAACGCACATAAATGAAACTGAGCAATGTAGGATTATACTTGCATAGAGGACGCCTGGTTGCCAAGTACTGGACCTATCTAGCTTTGCGGCAAGCGAGAGACCGCGACCAGCAGAAGTATTACAACACCTGGTAGCACGAGATACAAAAACCAGCGATATAATGGGCCTGCAAAATGGAGGCAGAGGGCTCATTTTCCTCTCAGTATACACAAGGGTGAGGATACTGAGTGTCTCACCGGAGCATGCCTAAAAGATTTCATCTTTCTTCTACATTCTTTGCTTCATGATTAAATCCTGGTATGGAGGACACCTACATCATGGAAAATGTAACTGATGTGGATCCACAGGCCATCTTCCTCGTGAATGCCAATATCAGATGCAGCAACACATATAGCCCAAGACCCTATGCTGTAGTAGCCACCACAATTGACGCAGACACAGAGCATACACTGCAAACAGTCCAGTTACCCGTAGACGATCAAGAAAGAAAAAAAAACGACGGGAGAAACCAAGTCACCGACACGCACTGACACACAAGAGAAAGAGAAAGGAGATAGTTCGGAAAATACCACTCCAGACAATTAAGCTAAGTGGGAGTCTGCGAATCAGACCAGCTCCGCAGAAAGGAGGAAAGCCAGACAGAGAGCAAGGAAATGAAAACAAAAGAAAAAGAAAGAAACAATCCTTGTAGTGCAAAATACTGCTCTATATTTTATATTGGTCGAACCACAATTTGGAGAGATTAAACCACAATAAACAACATCCTAGTATGTTAAAGTGTGCAGGCAAGCCCCACCAATGGGCAATCAACCACAACGTCAATAGTAGACAACATCCTAGCATGCGAAAGTGTGCGGGCAAGCCCTACCAATGAGAAACCAACCACAACGTCAACATTTTAGCATGCGAAAGTGTGCAGGCAAGCCCTATTAATGAGACACCATCCATAACGTCAATAGAAGACAACATCCTAGCATGCGAAAGTGTGCAGGCAAGCCTTACCAATGGGAAACCAACCCCAACGTCGATAGAAGAAAGCATCCTTGCATGCGAAAATGTGCAGGCAAGCCCTACCAATGAGAAACCAACCACGACGTCAATAGAAGAGACAACAAACCTTTAAGACACAACGGAATCACCTCTTCAAACTCAAGGATCCGAAAAGAGAGACAACACCAAAGATCTAAAAGACAAAATATGCTAGATCAGTGCGTCGACTCTCATAATACCTTCCAAAAGATAAAGAAACGCATCTACACCTATAGCACCAACAGAATGGGAAGTAGTAGAATTTATACGTAAACACAGATCTCCAGACAAAAAGGTCTAAGAAATGATAGAATCTCGTGTAAGGACAAAATAGCAGGAACAAGCGAGACGACGCACCGTATCCCTGAAAAGAGATGATAAAAACAGGATAATAAGCATAGAAGAATACAGGGCCAAGAAAATTGCTAACAACTAAATAACTATATACAGAAATACATAAGTTTCATAATCGTATAATTTTAACACCGTTATATAGTTTACTACCTTTGACATAGCCAAGATGGAGGGAATCAACCTACAAATCTTGTCAATGAATACCAACGTTATTATTAATAAAATTAATAAAATTATTGTGCAATCTAAATCTTGGACATAATTTTATTACAAGAAGCGCCCGGTATGTCAGAGCATGTGGTGAAAAGACCAGAAGACTTACACGTTGCAGTTTTCACCAGTAACCACCCAAACGAAAGTAAATATGGGGTGGCTGCAATTGTTCGACGCACCGGCAAAAGACTAAACCTTGGTATACTTAAAACACCTAATGAATTACAAGGGAGATAAATTAAAATGAACATAAATAGAAGGAATATTTTCAATATATACATCCCGGCGTGACGGATAAACGCCCCCACCCACCCACCCCCCAAAAAAACAATTTTATAAGTATTGCTAACTATTATATTAAACGCTACGCTTTACAACCATGTATAATCGGGGGATATTTTAAATGGGTACTATCAGGCTTAGATAAAAGTGAATGACTCGTGGATGCAGATATAAAACAAATGCAAAACTTTCTAACAACCTTTATAAGAAAACTCTAATAATTTAATAGTTGCCTTCAGACATTCCAATTGAAATTCCAGGAAATGCATTTATAAATATGCCAATAATACAGAAAATCGTTTAGACACCTTTTATATGTCTGAAGGGCAAAATGATGTTGTCAATAGCTGTTATATCTTAGCTTCACAAATAACTAATCACAAGTCTGTAACACTTGATTTGACACTTTCTAACACAATCAAGTGGGGACAAGGCGAGTGGAAGATGAACAGTGCTCACATGCTCGATAATGAGTATGTGAGCACTGTTCGTCAACATCTAAGTCAGCTAAAATCCATGTACTACGGCGACAAAATGAATAATTTGGAAAAGATGAAAAAGGAAATAAAACGAAATTCCAAATACTATAGTAACACAAAGAAAATACAGAAACAACGGGAACATGCAAAATACACTGAGATAAAACTAAAACATGGACCAACAACCGAAGATGAAGATAAAATAATCAAGCAGTGGGAAAAACTAGATAATGAATCTACACAGGGAAGTGAAATAAGAGCGGGAAAATACTGTCACATATATAAAAACGAAGGGGACTTTAATAAATATTAGATCTAAAAAGAGGGAATTATAAGACAATAGACCTTATACAAAAATGATAATATTCATAAAGACAAACAAAATATATTAGATGGTATGAAAACATATTATGAAAACATATGTAAAAACCAGAACCTTGATTGTGAGATTATAAATATTAATGCGATAAAAACTATATTATAAATAAATAGCATTAAGTAATAAAGAAATTATTGATACATGAATTACTGCTACCGAAATTATGCAAGCAAGTAATAATCTATATAACCAGAAATCTCCAGGATCAGATGGGATCATATCTGACTTTTATATCAAATTTTAATACGAACTAATTGAGCCATTAGAACTACTATATAACAATATACTTTCATCGAGGACGTGACGAAAAGCATGAGGGAAGGGATAATTACTTTAATATATAAATGGAATGAGGATATTATCGGAAATATAAACAAATGCAGGCCTAGAAGATTATTAAATATTGATTACAAAATTTTCAACACAATTATAACTATTAGAATATAAACATGTCTCGACACAATAATATATACAAACCAAATTACAGGGGGGGGGGAAGCAATATTCTAAATAATACTTTCACGATCATTGCAATGATAGATGTTTAGCCAGTAACGGTGAGAAGGGAGTCATGTTCTTATTCGATCAAGAAAATCATTCGATCGAATAAAACATGACCTCATTTTTGAAACTTTCGAAACTTGAGGATTTGACCAAATATAATTAACTGGATTAAAGCAATATATACAAATATAACATCTAAAATAATAATCAATTGGGCATTGACAGGAGAAATTAAAATTCAGAGATCAGTAAGACAGGGCTGCCCCCTGTCGGTAATGTTATATGTTATAGCAATAAAATCTTGAATATAAATATAATTAAAAATACGGATATACAGGGAACTAAAATACCAAATTTGAAAAAGGAATTTAAAACTATGTTACATGCAGATGACTGCAAAAACTCTACCAGATTTGAATTATCTTTTAAACATTTGCAATATGAATTCACACAATTTGGAAAGGGTTCTGTTTCAGCAATTAATCATGACAAGACATAAATTGTATTGATAGGTAATTAGAGAGGTAACAATCATGGTTTACCTCGTCAGTTACTAATTAAGATAAATGAGCAGATAGAAAAACTCTGCCGCATACATCGATGAACTTAATAGACCGAATACAGGTTACAAAACCTACATATACAACCAGTTTAACTATAAAATGAATACAGTACAACTCACTGAACCTAGAAACGTGTCATAGAAGGGAAACTACTGGGCTTTATTTGGAATAACAAGATTCATTACCTAAAGAAATTATTTATATACAGACCCAAAAGAAAATGGAGGGCTAGGCTTTTAACAAAAAGGAAATATTTTGAGCAGAAACAAACATCTAAATAGTGCACCTAAATTTCCATGGCAGTCACTTTTCATACACTTTTATTAATACGTATGCCGCTTTAATAATACCAGTTTTAAAAATTATACATTACCTGAGCTCCTGTAACCTCCGAGACCTTTTTGGAAAACTAGAAATTGGCTCTACACATTCAGAGATCAAACGGAAATATGGGGAATATATATATATATATATATATATATATATATATATATATATATATATATATATATATATATATATATATATATATATATATATATATAATTTTAATTGAAAAATTATCTAAAGATAAACATGAACTTGAATTCAGTCATCCGAGTCTGAATTGTGCAGTCATTTGGAGAAACTGGGCTTCTATAGGATCGGTGTTCATACCAAACAGGCTGTTCTTAATACCTGAGCGATAAATGGATAACATGGGAGGTTGCCTTTAGGAGACATCTTGTAAGAAATATACCTCTATTTAGACTCTGTGTAAATGATAACGAATCTAAGAATCATATTATTCATAGATGCTTCAATAAGCTAGGGATATATAGTTAAAACAAATAAAATCAAAAATAAATATGGCGTAGTAAGAGCCTAAAAATTACTATACTCTAATAACATTACTGATAGAAATATTTATTTGGAATTAGTAGGCCATATTAATTCAGTCATGAAAACATTACGAAATGATGCTAAAAGTAAAATAGAGAAAAGTACCTACATATTTTTCTTTTTTTATGATATCAAATCTGGGAGTCCTCAGAAATCCACTTTATTCACTCTTTTGATTTTGTTGTTTCAAGCTGACCCTTCCTTATGAAAAAGAGGCCAGCTTAAACTGTACTTAATTAACATATTAATAAAAACACTGAATACCTCGTATAACTAACATAACACAAAGTACAATATAATGGGACAGGGTTTTGGCCTTGCTGATTAAGGACCATATGAGGGTACGACGCCAAAGCTACGCAGCTCACATGAGGGAGTATGTGTCGGACCGGCTCTCCCTAAAGGCAAGATCCAAAATAAGAACATTACGACAGCATATACACGGGGAAAACAAAAACATTCTTAAAACTAAGAGGTATAAACAAACAGCATACATGCATCGAGCACTAAAACATCTATTCATTGTTCTTCTCTACTCATGTTCTAAATTTCCTTTCTTTCTACATACCGTACAGACAACAAATGCATTTGGTAGGGTTCAAAAGCCTGGGAAAGACGGTATTGGTCTCTGTCACGGAAGCATGTGAACACAGAAAGTCACATGTCATCGCCATATGCCTGTGTCAAACCTCCCTAGGACAATGGAAATTTATTCTTAGATAGGAATCATCATAGTTTAACAAAAACTCAAGAAATTTGACATTTTAGCCAGTCCATACAAAAATACATGGATAACATACAAAACGTATAGCATTCGCATATATCATTCATTGGACAACAACGATCCCTGACAAGGATCACTTCCGTAATTAAAGTTCGGAGACCAGCCACATCCAAAGAGCATTAAACCAATAGCGTAGGGCCATGTATAAACCCTAAATCAAAATTAAGAAAATCAAAATTCTATCTGATTTGTCACAAATAATGCATACATTATGAGGTAAACATAAAAACATAAAATCCCATTCAACTTTAGGCAATAGGAGGTCTCCTCTCTGATGAAAGTCTGAGAGGGACCACGTCAACAATAAAATTTCATGGTCAACGTTTTTATTTTTGTCGACTGTATGCATATCTGCTTTTTCTGGAGATTGTATATGATATATAATGACTGTAGTTAATGTATGTTATATTGGTTCTTTACTGGCTTTCACAGTTCTTATATTTCAGTGACAAATGCATATATGTCTTTTGCAGTACGACAAACGTTTTACTTATGTGATTATATCTGTATGACTTGTTTACTTCGTTTGTTTATAAAAAAATAAAACTTCCACTTTGATTTTGTACTGAATTGAGCACTAATCTGTTTGAATCACACAAATTAAATTCTCCACATCTTACCTTGCATCTAATACAAATATTACCATCATCACCTGTACAGTCAATTCAACATATATGTTGCTGGATGGATTACTATCAGTGTAATTGCTATCATTGCCAAAGTATTATATTAGATCACAATCATTACAAAATTTAGATTGCAGAGTACCATGATCAGGAGTTGTAGGATCTCCTGCTTAGAGGTTATATTCATTAAAATATCAATATTTTTTATTGATTTAAATTGCTTAATGTTATTTTTCGAGCAATCTTTAAATATTTCAAAATAGATAGGAGGATCAACACCTTCTATACTTTTCACGCTATTTAGGAGGATCCAAGATCATTTACTTTAATGCATAATTTTATTTCAGAGAACATGCAGTTACGCAGTTAACTTTGAGAAAGTGTACGAACTGCTCATTTTAAATACATGTGCTCTGGTGCAAAATTAAAACTATACATTCAAATTAAGCATTTCATAAGCGTTATAACGTGCTAAAGGGAAGATAGTTTTCAAAGCCTAAATTATTTGTGATACGAATGTAGCTTCACACATGATCAATTTCTAGTTCATTGCAATCTGCAGTCAGGTAACTTGCAAATAAAAGACAGACCTCACTAAGGTAGATAGAAATATTTAAATATTATCAAATGTAAATAATTTAAAATCATACTCTCTTATTCTTTACGACACTTTTCTTCCAAATAATTTCTTAATAACGACAGGATCATTAATGCATCTTTTCACGTGGAAATGTTGGCTATTTTCGTTCAGAAAACTATTCCAGATCTAATACTGGTAATTACGATCATCCTGGCTTGGCATTATAAATAGATTAATATATATATGTGTGTGTGTGTGTGTGTGTGTGTGTGTGTGTGTGTGTGTGTGTGTGTAGTAATTATTATGCCCATTAGGTAGTAATCATTGTACCCAATCAAAATTGCTTTCAGTAATAATTCCATTCATTACTCCAAACGTCCTACATCCCATCTTTCCTAAGCGATTATATAGTTTACGTATAACTATTTGACTAACAAATGTAACTAATAACCACTAAGTATCTATTAGTGAGCATAATAGTAAACAATAACACGCTCGGTGACATAATGAACCTGTAAATATTCAGTCCACCAATATGCGTATCAGCTCGCATCTCGTCTTGTTTTTCTTTTGTTGTTTTCCTTTCCATCCAATCAGATCATTAACCAATGTGTAATCTTTATTAAATCATTCACACTTTCCTGATATCATTGGTTAGGGCTTCTAAACAAGATACAACCGATTGCAAGCATTCATCCTACGGACCTTTCAATAGCCCAATCATGAATTAGATCGCAATCTCTGCTTACACTACAATTCGTTTAACGCATATTTCCCTCAGTTTTGTCGGTTTTGAGTCCATAATAAGAAATTCCCCTAATGCAAACCATTGGCTAAATGTGGACTATTGTTGACGTTTAGAATTATGGTGATTTTCATTCTTGGCTCTGTGGTTAATCTGAAAATATTAAAAAGAGACAAATACTTAACACATAAGATTTTTCACAAGAAAATGCACCGCCTTCTTACAAGATATTGCTGTGCTTTTATCGTAAATGTTTTAGCATCTGAAGTTATTTCGAAACTACCGATTAATAATAAATCAAATACTAGTTGAACTCATTCACACATTTTCTTTGCAACGCACACAGTTTCTCGAATACATACATATCTCCCATATATCATGTAGAATAGAAATACTTGATTGGGTTATTATCCTTATCACATAGGCAAGCAACATGTTTTGACGTTATATAATGTGTCATCCAGAGATACGCTCTTTTGTCACTGTTTAAGAAGATAGGTTTCAATTTATAATTATAATTTTATAATTTCATGTATATACAATGACTTCCGGAACAAACACTGTTCCATCTAGGTATGCCTTCCGTAACCTTAATGCAGCTCCACAACACATATAACAATACACCCAATCGTTCTCTCTTCATCAAAGTACATTTCATTTCTTTTTCATTAACAACGTAAATGATGTTGTCCTGTTGTTTTTAGTTTCATCTATGAGCATACCAAAGAATGTTTCTTGTTTTTTTTTGTTTTTTTTTTTGGTGTTGTTGTTGTTGTTTATATTTATATATTTATTTCTTGAAAATGAAAGTTAAAGGCAAGAAGTAGTTGTATTCAAGCTAATGAGTTTACGGTAATGGCATCTTTATAGAACAAAATTATCTTCACCCGGATAATTGCCACAGTTTCTTAGAACTCATACTAAACATTAGAATTTTAATCACAAACAGTTTTCAATGGAACTGTACTATTACCAAATAGTATTTTGTATTTCAAACTTAACTTTAATTGAGAAATTATATCCAACCCTGTAATTTACCACTGTAAGATGTTTTAATTAAAATTATATCTAACATCTGGTCATTTTATTAGCTACGTTTGGGATCTTACTAGAAATAAACCAATTAAAAGTGTTTTGAATATAAATGTTGTTCCTAGACTCAATCTAGCCTAATTTGGAGCTAGTCTTGAATTCATCAATCTTTTCAAGAAAATCAGAAGGATACTAAACCGCTAAACCTAAAGCATTAATTTAAGCATTTCTGAAAATTGATAACACCAACAATGAAACATATATATATATATATATATATATATATATATATATATATATATATATATATATATATATATATATATATACTGACAAGCTAACTTCGCAAATCTAGTTTCTCACTTTTCTGAGAGCTTACGACTCAAATTGGGTCTTTTCAAGGGCAAACACAAACATATATACAAGACGAATAATAAGCATATAACGCGTTTTACAAACGTTTAAGTGACTATTTCTGCTTGAATCAAAGCTTGGAAATGTATGTTTCAAATAGTTAATTTTAGGATGATGGATGATACTGCGTATCTATTCATATCGACCTACAAATGGAAGAGACATATGGATATCTGCTTTTATGTAAACCTGTGTAACCGTAAATTATATCCGGGACTTTTAATTGTTGTAATAGTAATTATAGACGGTAAGTGACTAATGAGTAAAATGAAAATAAAACACTTTATTTGCGCGTGATTGTGTTGTTGTACTCTTCTTGATTAATGCCGCTTGGTTTCAATATTCTAAGACGGCGTATCAAGCAAGATTCCTTTTCATTTCTGGTTTCGGAACTCGAGTTGGCTTTGTGAGCAATTGCAGTTAGTGTTACGTCACTGATAGTGTGACCATGGGAAGAGAAGAGTTCTGCTACTTCTGTCCAGTGTATTATTTAGTCAGATCTGTGAAGATTGGTCGTTTTATGTAGTTTGTCAGTTTCTCCGACATAAAGAAGTCCACCGATTTTACATGTGACGATATCCATAACATTCTCTGTTTTGCACGTTTTGCATGGACCCTGTAAGTTTAGTTTTTCGCTCGTTGCTATGCTACAGAAAAGCTGGTCTCTGTCATTTACTGACAGGTTTTCTACATTTTGTCACCACAGGGACCAGATTTGCTAGAGAGTTGTCTCGGCTTGTGATTGGCGTTAGTTTGTTACTTCATTAGATTTATCTTAATTAATACCTGACACACGCGATCTCTTGTTGAACCCAGTGCATTAGAAAGGGTTATTATTATTGATTTCCATATTTAAAAAAAATAAGGATCTTGATTACCTGAAATTAATTAATGGAATTTTTTTCACCGTTTTTAAAGTTTGTTCTTGGACCGATTATTAATAAAATAAAAGCGTGATTTGCTAATCCGACCACAAAAGAGCAGCTACTTGGAAAGATTTGAACGTTAAAGTGTTCGTGGTTTGAATTCATTGTGTGTGCCCTATAATAGCATATACATCCAAATGAGGAGAACGCAGATAAACTATTTTTCGTTGGTTTTATCATCCAGCTGGGTTGAACGTGTTTTTATTTGTTGAAATAGGTTGTACGTTGTGTAAGTCGTTCATTACCAAAACTCGGCTTTCAAAATATTATAATTACTAAATTCTGATATTTCATAAATGACACAAGACATTTTAGGCAGAGAAATAAAAACGTCTTTGAGATTAAATAAAGCGAGATATATAAGGCTGAGAAATGCAAACTTATTACATTTTTATATCATGGTACAACACACGAACAGCGAGAAAAACACAGTTCGTTACTTTGTTGTGTAACAAATTTTCCTTTCAGAAAGCAAAGTTTACGCCTTTTTCGTTATCTCTTTCTGGTATAATACATGTTTATTGCATTTTTTTTCTTTCATAATACACTAAGTTCACATTTCAAAAATACTGTTTATATTTTCTTTCAAGTACAACATATGTTCATTTCCAATAGTACAATTCATAATTATGTTCTTCGTGACACAAACATTTACATCTAATAATAAACACCACAGTTCATGCTTTCTTCCCTTCATTCTTTCATGGTGCCAGAAATGTGCATTTAAAAAGCTAAAACAAAGTTAGTGTTGTTTCCAAGGTTCACATCGATGTCTTGTAAAGTCACCTCGATATTTCTACTCGCAAATAAGTGGGTTTATGGAGTGAATCGTACAAACACGCAGACACTCACACTTCTTGCAAAGTATTAACATCCTATAAGGTAGGTAATCTTCTTAATATTGTGGGCAAAGAAAGCTTATTTATTACTATTTGCAAACCTTCGAACAAATTGAGGTTTTTCGAAAACATATAATGTTTTGACTGTTATGTCTTTACGTGTGCTAATCATAAATTTGCCACTAGGAATCTACGGGTTAAGGAAATATAAGAAATGTAGTCACCAGCACACATGCACGACACATACAAAATTCTGTGCAATATTCGCATTTCGATAATTTTTTGTTTTGATAAGCCTCTAAGATTTGAACACTATTTCACATAACTGCGTGGATTGTGGTACAATTGTGATGACAAAAGTTGTAGTATGACAAGATTTGGATTTGGATTTGGATTCTTAAAACGTAACTTTAAACAAATTTCAGTCATATCGCTATGATGTCTCCAGTGTGACAGTTTATAGTGATTTCTAGAACTGGGGCATCATGCCGCAGACATGTAGCATGATGTACCACCCAGTGAAATTATCCTGACACCAGGCCGACCAGTCTTAACACTAACCTCTTAATGCTGAGCGCCAAGGGAGGCAGCTTGAACTACTATTTTTTTAAGTCTTTAGTATGACATGACCGGGGATGGAACCCACGACCTCCCGCATCCGGGGAGGACCCTCTAGCCACTAGGCCACCGGAGCGGTAGTATGCCAAGTACTGTGCCCTTAATGCAATATTTTGTGATCGGGAAGTCGCATTTGTTTATCTCAGACCTTCTGATATACTTTTTAAATAGGTCGATTATTGATTCGATGATATGACAAACGAACAATTTTGTGTGTTGCACCGTTTTGGCTTGATCTTGATCTGACGTTAAAGCTACTTGTAAGCTGTCAAAATTAACAGACTAGAACGATAGTTTTGGATCACTCCTTCAACATTTCGTTTAGCAAGAAGTTGTCCTTTCTTGTTCAAGTACTTTTGACCTAGTTTTTGGCTCAACTACTGACAAAATTGAACATGGTCTCTATGGTATTTTCAAAAACTTATTACAGGACCAAATGCAATTTTTAATGACGTCTACTGTCACCTAGACAGTAATAATGATAGTGCCAAAACAATTCAGTGATGCAAACTCTGATACTTCTTTATAATTCATCAAGATCAAATTTTTGCACATAATTCGAGCTCAATTAATGAGTTTTCCGTTATCGTGGATTAGTTGAAAATATCAGCATGGATCTCACAATTATTCTCTCTTTGTGAATATCCGACCTTTGAACAATTTTTTCCCACAAATAATTCAGCTTGCCTTTAACAAACAACCGTTTTACTTCGTTATGTTTAACGTGTTTCAAGGTGATATCTTCTACAGTTCGGTATAGTTTTCTTGTCTCTAAATTCATATTTTTTTGAGTTTAACAGCAGTAAAGATAGCCTCTGTCTTCTATTTTAAATTTGTAATATTCTTTTGCGAAGCTTGATAACAATATTGAACTGGAGGGTCTATCATCCTTGTGGTATTGTCCTCTGAGAGCGAAGTGCCGAATTTGGAAACATTTTTCGGTCGATAATAGTTTTTGAGATCATGAAACTCTTTGACACGCACCCACGTTCATGCAAATGTGCATTCTTGGAGGCTATGATATTTTTCTTGCTTATAATTATATATAACGCTTACGAAATAAGTTAAAGACCTGCTTTCAATGTCTTTTAAGTAAGTAACAATAAATGCTACAAAATTTGATACAGCCAAAATATGAAATTTAGTCAAACGTTTGTGCAGGTGAGTATGTTCTACTCCGACGTGTTTTGTCAGCATTTTCGGGTGTCCGGTACGGAATAGGGTATATTTATACACTCAAGAATACACCAAAATCGACGGATGAGTTTAATATGCATTCTTGGAGACATGAATTGGCAAACGGTAATTAGTGATTCGTCGTCCGGTCAAACAATCGCGTTGATTCAATGTTTCCTTGTCTTTGACAATGAGTCTGAATTTGAATTTTATTTTAAAGTATCTACGATATTCCTGTTCGAATATTTCTATCACTTGATGAATTTCTAAATTTCGTCGTCGTTGGTATGTTTTGTTATATAACCCTTTCATAGTGACTCTGACGAAGGATTTTTCCGGTCTAGTTGAGGAAACCAAGTAGGTCATTCATGAGATAAACATCTCTGAAAATCATATACGGTCTGTAGATTTTCTATGTGCTTCCAACAACAGCATAAATGTAATCTTCTTACCTGCAACACCGATTATTTTATATTGTGTCATTACGCTTTGAGTTTCACACAAATAATGTGACCAACTCAAAATTTGTGTTGACCTACGACGGCTGACATAATAAGATAGAGGTCGTATGATAGCCATTTTGTTTTTGGTCATGAAAAAGCAGGTACATTGATTCACATCTATTAGCAATCACAAAAGCGTCCTTCAAGGGAACTATACCTGCAATAATTCAATATTTAATCTTGAAAATCAGGAGGTCTAAAGAGTGGGTTTGGTAACTTCTCTAGGTTGGTTATCGTTGTTCTTGGTACCAGCTATGGGATATTTGTCGTTGTTCAGTTTGCATGCCTTCAGGGTCGTGGCCACTTCTGACAAATGCTTGATTACTACTTGTTGATTGTGCTCGTTATGAAACATTGTGGAAAATAGCCGCTTACCATCTGTGTCATTTCAAACGTATTAGGCATTCTGAATAAATGCATGGCTAAATAACTCATGGCATCTATAAAATATTCATTTGCCACTTGCATATGAATAATTGTGACTCCGTTTGTGGTGATAGTAGTTGCAAAACGTGGCCGTCGTATCCCTTGTGACAAATGAATGTAGTGTGTCGATGGCAAACGCCATAATGATACACCTCGTCTCCGCTTCAAGTGTTGTCGCATAGGTTCAAATATCCATCAGGCAAATTATACGATAGCCACGAACCTAATTTTCACTTCCACTTGAAATGATAAAATAAAGATATTTGAATGCATTTTTCGGAAGCACGATATGCCACAAAACGCAGGAAAGTAACTTTTGGTTGCATGAGGACATTCCGAGTCGAAATGATAAACTCCAAACTGTCGTCCTGATCCCGGTTTTGTCCTGTTCTATTATATCCTTGACTTCGTTGTCATATCTCTGAAACCAAGACTGATTGTCTAACTCGATAATTAGATTACAAACATTTATTTTGTTTATTTGAACAGATATAATATCCGCATATGGACCACGCCGTCAATAATTCACAAAATTACTTTTCGGTTGATGCAATTCTTTCGTCGATGTTACTCGTAATAGGTTGCGCTTATGGATGCATAGCTTGTAGGCGAAACAGCCACATCATCTCTACCCGCAGTGAATATGATCATTTTAAGGATATAAGCGTCAGGGATTTCAGAACAATGTTTTCATCCAATTTAAAGCAAATGGGATTAGAATATATATATATATATATATATATATATATATATATATATATATATATATATATATATATATATATATATATATATATATATATATATATATATATATATATATATATATATATATATATATATTTAAGGAGACAGACTATCAGAGAATCGGAGAGACAGATTTTTTGCCTAAGATAGTACACTCAAGACATTTCAGTATGTGTAAATGAAAGAGCCACATGGGTTCAAACTTCTGGTCTGAGATTTACAGGGTCATCAGAAATATACTTCCAAAACAATTTTGGGGGAAATTGTCTAAAATTTTTTACTTAGTAATGGTGAAAGATATATCTTTTCTAAATCATCTCGCCAGGCTCTGAAAAGTCAATGACTTTTAAAAATTGTCTAAACAGCATACTTTTACACCGTGGACGTTAAACAATATTTGAAACGCTAGGAACTGTTGAGATCAGGTTAGTGTAGATATGTTTTAAATAAAAGTTGTTGCGAAAAACATGGGTCACATTTTAAGTAAGAAGTATATATATAGGATAATTTACAATTATATCCTACTCTACCGCAACCACCCAGATCTTTAACTGGAGTACAATCTTAATATCCACGTCGGATATATGTTTTTGTTTGGGATAGAAAAAGTGCACGTCGATACATGTCCTTAAGTGTCGTTATTTTTTTTTTCTTTCTCTCTCCCCTGTATTTTTTGTCTTCCTTAACTACATGTTTAGTAGCATTTATAGGATTGTATGGAGTATGATGATAGAAGGGGATGGTCTTCTTACTTTAATGATGATTCAAGGAAAGTGATAGAGCGTCCCATTTGAAGTCATCAACTTCTAAGGATGTATATATTGTGCTCTTGAAGTTGTAGAGTGTCCCATTTGAAGTCATCAACTTATAATTATGTATATATCGTGATCTTGAAGTCACGTATTTTAAGATACAGATCCAGTGTTTTACTTGTGCACACTTTTTTTTTACCTACACTTTCATCCTGAACTTATACCCAAATAATGTTTTATACAGAATTCCTTTGAGTCACGAGTGATGTAATTTACAACTGCCAGCTCATAACTCTGGTTTTGATCTAAGTTCTATTACTTTGTTCACCTACGCTACATACAGGTGTACATTTAGGTGTTGTACGAACGATTTGAATTGGGGTCAAATGAGAAAATGCTGCTATAGCAGTATTCTCATCCAAACCTGTGAACGAATCTATCTTCTTAATTTCATCACTGGGGTGGTGTAATTAGCTTTTTGATGTTGAGGAGAGGACGGGAGGACTTTTTGTACCTTGTGAAACTTTTGTGTATCTTTTTAACGGGTACGAACAAAAACTCACATAAGAAAAGAAAACTATTAACAATTGAAAAATTATTTTATTCCTGCTTTCACGCTATCTACTCATCCTCATCAGGAGCAGCGGAGACATGCATGCATGTTTAGAATAAACTAATTCATATATGATAAGGCTACACAAAAGTGAAAGATATCGACCGTTAACATTCAAAAAGCATTCTTCTAACATAGCCTTTGCCGTCGACTTCACTCATTATTAGTCACTAATATGGCATAATCAATGTCAAATAAGTAATATGCAAATTCAAAATCAACAACATATTACATCCCACATCAACAATATCACAAGATAATAATATAGAATAATCATGCAGATCGATACACTAGTTCATAGCGTTCTGAGATTTTTCAGCCCGTGTCATACTCTTACGATACGACTTTTAAGACGAAACTATCCCCAAATTTATCAAATTAGTTACTTTGGATGAATTAATAATCGACTATGTGGCCAATTTTATCCAATTAGTTACGCTGAATGGATGAGTAATAGATTATATATGCTTACTAAGAAACTTTTGCAATATAATCTTAACTGTGATGGTGCATTGAATAATGTGTCTACATTATTTCCCATAAAAGTGAAACCATAGTTACACAGTGCACTATGCGGTATATTGTGACTCAGAAAGAATTGGTGACTAAGGTAAGATGCGTGATAGATACAGCTTGCGTTTCTGTCAATATCATACATTTATATATGCTCTCAGTATTATAGTACTGTGTTTCGAAATGTACCTGATTAAAATTTTTGGGTTTGTAGAAAGTTTGATCGTGGTCTTGAAAGATTCGGAATATGCATATTATGTTGCATCTAATTCTTTATATATATATATACATGCTGGAAAATCCTTTATAGATCTAATAAATTAATGGGATAGCTAAATCTGATTAATTTTGTATCAAAAAAATTTGTGATAAAGAAGCGAACATTAATTTGTCTTACCACTCGAATTTCTGCCTGCTATATTTTTACGATTATAAGTGTATCTCCAGCTTATCACAATCTAAAGAAAATGTCTCTAGAATGGGAGGCAAATAATAATGAAGACTTGTTGGAGACAGGAATTAAGAATCCAAACTACAAAATGAAACAATTTAATTTACCAAAAGTTTTAAATGTATCATTTATTTTTATATCAGTATTAACAATAATCGCTCTAAGTACATATTTAGTGATAACCAAAGTTCTCAACGAGAAACACAACACCGATATCACGAATCTTGTCTGCTTTTCTTGCGAGTTTATATCTGGCAACACGGAGGAAAACGTAGTATTATTAAAAGAAGGGAACCGTTGTTGTGCATCAGCATCGGAAGGATACAAACTGCTAAAAAGACTGGTATGATTTAAAACAATATTTTTTCATATTTTAAAAACTGCTTATATATAAAATGTGATAGTCTTTTATCATCAAACCAATATAATCTCATGTGGATGACTTGGTGTATATTAAAGGATGTTATAATCCCGACCGTATTATAAGCACAAATGGTTTATGGAATACAGAAGGTTCTGAACTTGAGACTGAAATCATGATCTGGTATTCATTAAATGCCATACAATTTAGACATTTTTGAAAGCTCATTTCTAATTTGCTGTGCGTTTAAAACCTATAATTTCTTATAGAAGCTCATTATTTTACGATTTACAAACCTTTTTGCGATGAAACTCTATTAACTATGCATTATATTCACACTAATATTGTTTAATTAGACCATAGTTCACAAAATCGACATAAAACTGTTGATACTAAATTTACATAATGCCTTGTTTCAAGCCTAATTACTTTGTACGAAAATGCTTTACATGTGAAATACTTATATCCAAACCAAGATTTGCTATCCATACATTTGTTTGTTTTTCTTTGCTAATACATCTGTGACACATGTCGTCGATAATGTGTGCCTTCTATATTTCTCTTAGTCCTAGACCTCCACCTCTATCATCGCTACCAGAAATCGGAGCAATTATATGGGATACATCAATTCATTTAGTGTTCACAAAGTGTCCACGTGTTAATTACCAATTAGTATGATGATCATACTGGTAAGTTTCAAAATAACTAAATAAAATCCAGACAAAAAATTTAATAGCAGATAATAAATCCAAGCGGACAAATGAATGAATAAAATAATTTTCCTTCCATTTGCATTTCAGATCTCTAATGACCATTCCCGTATTTCTCACAACGCAAGTCCTTTACAAGACAGAGAAAACAGTAAGTATGAAATATAAGACAGGAATAATTCAGCAACAATTATTTTTGGAACCCTTTGTATTATCTAATCTCAAACTGGAAACCAGATTTTCAAAGCAAAATGAGATTTTCCTGCCTATACATGTGTTCAGAATCAAGGGCAAATTGACGCGACTCATTTCAGATGCACTTTTACAAGGAGGCAAAAAAATGTGTGCACACTCTTCCAAAGTATAAACTTAACATTCAACCTTAAAATGAAGTACTTCTTAAATTTCAGCTGATATTCGAAAACACACCTTGTTGTAGTACATTGTCCATAAGGAAACTCCAGTCATCCATTTAAATTGCATAAACCGCGAAATTGATATATATCTACATATATAATAAATAAATTATAAAAGTGGCGCTGTATAAGTTTGTCAATATACTCAAATATTGTTCAATAATAACATTAATAATAACATAAAAGCAAAACACATGCTGTTTTGTACGAAATGATAACAATAACTTCAAGTTCATAATGCTAACATTCGCGTACGTACTAATAACAGACTGCCAGTGTTTATAAATTTTAAATCGAACGGTTTTGAAGGCTTTCATTTTAAATATAACATATTAACTCTAAAAGAGTGATTCTTTTTACTATTGAACATGTCTTAGATATATCTTTGTATTTGATAGGCACTAAATAAATTAACAATTCTAGTTGTACCTATCGAGCTACACAATTAAAAAGGAATTACTCAGAAAATGAGACGAATTATGTTAGCCTAAAATTGTTTAAGATGGAAGTAATCGTTTATCTTCAGATCATAAATTACTGGATGTGAGGAATAGCGAACCTGTGGCAGCTCATGTATACCTTAGCATTGGAAATTGCAGTAAGTACATGTGTTATAGAACTCGACCGCCGTGTTATGTATAGTCCAAAGAAATTGTGCATGTCGTTATCCCAGAATGTTCAATGAATCACAGCCTATGTCATTTTTACCTCTGTAACTACTTTTCCCGCCGATACAGATATTAGAATAGATTGAAGAGTACAGCACTGATAGTTAGGATAATAAAAACCGTATGCTATCATGACATTCATTTGCTGTTGCTGTTTATGTTTGCCTCGTTCTAATTATTGTTTATCCGCGTTTTTATGTGGTCCCATCATCCCTTTCCTTTTCATTGATAATAGTATTATCATTGTTGTTGTAGTTCTTCTTCGTCTTCTTTTTCTTCTTCTTCTTCTTCTTCTTATTATTATTATTATTATTATTATTATTATTATTATCAGGTCTGAACAATACTGTTTTATGGACAAAAAGTAGAAAACATTCATTTGTGACCAATGGCCTGAATTACTCCGAACAGACTGGAATGATGACTGTGATCCAGCCAGGTCTCTACTATATTTATTCTCAGCTCATATTCAACACAACACTTGCACGTTCAAACAGCAGCTATAATCAGCTTTACCAGCAAATAAGGCTCAAACGGACTAACAAGAACGACACGCTGTTGTTTTGGAAACAGCATATAAACAGCAGTAGAGAATACATCCCAAGTGTCTTGGAATGAAACTTTATATTAGAAAAGGATGACCAAATTTACGTCCATATGTCAGCCCCGCAGTTTTTGTATAAATTTGCACTAGGAAATTTCTGTGGACTCCACTATGTGTAAATATTAATAAATTATTTCCGGCATTCAACGTTTCTACCTCAGTCAGTGCAAATTTAACTCATCTTTGTATTGCTCTACTCTACTAGAACTCTTTTGGTAGCAAGAAATTAGATTATAGACAATGTTATTATTTGCTTTATAAAATATATTTGGGGTAGTAGAAAAAATTTAAAGAATGTATGTATATATATATATATATATATAGAGAGAGAGAGAGAGAGAGAGAGAGAGAGAGAGAGAGAGAGAGAGAGAGACAGAGAGAGAGAGAGAGAGACAGAGAGAGAGAGAGACAGACAGACAGACAGACGGAGAGACAGAGAGAGAGAGACACACACAGAGAGACACATAGACAGGTAGGGAAAGACATACATGTACATTGTCAGTTTGAAATAAAATAAAATTACATTTTTCAGATCCATTTTTGTGATACTTACGAAAGCATGTACGTACTACTCAAGTACCAAAGTTGTTTCGTTTATTTTCTGTTTGTTTTAATGTTCAGTGATAATAATAGTTTTGCTGTGCCTAGAATATACTACTGGCGAATAAGACAACTTCAGAACTTGTACTCTCGATGCTAAACTTATTATACTTCACCAAGCCATCATATCTCTAAAAGATAAACTATGTAATTCACTATGTGTAAATATGACATTGCTTGTTTCCTTGTAAATGCAACCTCGAATACGTCGTGAGATGTCCCAAACACTAATATATGGTGTGACGTAACTCTGGACAACAGGGGCGGATACAAATATATATTTTAGCATAATTATTTGCGAGGAGGACAAAGTGTCCATGGGTTTATAGGATGAACACCCCTTCGGAGTCCAGAAGACGATGTCCCTGGAGACGCCTGGACAAAATCAAAATATCCAAGGCATAATCCAAGTACCCAACTATAAAAAGAACTTACTTCATTTGTTGTTCTGTTCCTCTGGATTTTTAAAAACGTTTGCTGTTGACTTACCTAACGAAGTGAACATTTAACGTAAAAGCTCATAAACATATAAAAAAATACCTACAACATTGTACTACGTATCTGCGTCCATTAGAGATCGAGTGCAAAACTAATATTAGGGTTACAGAATCCAGGGTGACATTGTGTCTGTGCTGATTCGTTCCAGGAGAAGTTGTATATACATGTACTATATAAATCTTTTGAACCATGTTATTATACATATCCTTCTTTTTCTCCTCTTTCTCTCTCTCATTCACATTTACACTGTAAGCTCCATCTTCGTCTGTTTCCAATGTTTCTCTAGCTAATATGACAGGAAGATGGCACAACGTTTGCTATATCTGAAAGGCAATGTAAACTATATAGCTCTCAAGGTAGGAGTAAAGAACTTTGCCAACGTCGACATTTTACTGAAATATAAAAACAATATGTACAACTTAGTGAGGTGCTAATGACACACATAATAAATTACTTTTTAGATTTAGGTTAATTTTTTAATTAAAAATTGAAAGGTTACATTTCTTCGTAAGCTCAGAATGGTTATTCTATTTTATATCTTTGTTTTTTTCATGAATATCAAATATTATAATGTTTGATCATCTTATGCATAGTCCATATTAATATGAGTATCCCGCATTTTTATGTGCATCCTGTATTCTATTTTATATCCCGTATTGTTAAGTTATTACTTGTTGTTATGTATATTCCATTTTTGTATGTATATTAGTTATATAACTTCTTCGATTTGCTTCTTTCACCACCATAAATGATTAAATAATTTCATTTGTGCTTAATCTCTTATGCCTAGTAGTTATGTATTGTTTCAAAGCTGGCTGGCGAAGAACAGGAAGAAGAATTCCAGTTATCTCCATTATTTCTTTTCCGGCTCAACAATCTAAAAATTCGACCGTTAATTTAGATAACCTAATTCAAATCCCGATTAAATCGTCAACCTTTGTGTCAACTATCCAAGACATACCTCTGCGTTTAAGCATTATTCAATGCCCAATCAGTATGATCACTGGAATAGCGCACATAAATAGTTAATTTTATCAAGGATCAGAATATCGACGGTTTTCTCCTGACAGAAACATAGTGAAAAACATCCGGCGATGAGGCCAAGTGCGTGGATATAACACCCACCGGTCAAGTCGTTCCTGTGGCAATCTCGCGGAGATAGAATTTTTCTCATTTCAGAGAACTCCATAATCAAATGTCTTAACCACACCACACCTTATAATTTCTACCACACATTGTTTGAACTAGTGTAAACCATACTCACACTGGAACAAAGGTCAGTCCATTGTTCTGCCTATACCGGCTTCCTCCTAGCAACAAAAGACAAGCTGACTGAATATCCATTTTTGGAGCAGTTTCCGAATTTCCTGGAGTATGGAAATTCGATAGGTAGCAACCTGATTATTCTTTGGAGATTTCAACTTTCACTTTGACTGTCCCGGAAACACAAACACATAAAAACTCCTAGATTCCATTAATGTTTTCAACCTCAAACAGTAAGTTAGCCAACCATACCAGAAACATCTATATCTATATATATATATATCTGTGTGTGTGTGTGTGTGTGTGTGTGTGTGTGTGTGTATAACTGAAAGCATTAGACGTTTGAATAGTAAGCTTACTTTTACTTCTTACATGTAATATATCTTTAGTGTACAGATCAGACACAGAAATATAACCCTCAATGTTATTTTATATTTTATTGTATATTCAGTTACTTCATTTTTATTGATATTCTAAAGCCATGCTCAAAATTGTGGGGCGATTGGGGACGAGAAAATAACACAAATACAAGTTCTCTAAACGTAACTTGCTTTAGACCCTAAAGAATTGATTATAGTATATGTACCGATTGTAGTTAACTGTTACGACATTTATTTGATCAAATATGAACCGTTTACAATATATTGTTCTTTAAATGTATTGATGTATTTTCTGTGGTAACGGAAGTTAAAATATTAAATACTTTAAATTGGTGCTTTTAAATAGGATAGACTGGGTCCGGATAATATTGTCATCATCTTCCTACATTATTTCAAAAAACAAACTGTTACATTCAAGAGAAAACAGTAAACATAATTTACTTCATTCATTCTTATCATTTAAATTAATTTTCAGTTCTTAAAGGTAATCAAAATGCATAATTGTTCAGTATAAAGTTCAATTTGTCTTGTCTAATGCACGTCTTAAATTGTAAAGTCATGAATCAGTCAGCAAAATTGAGCTTAACAGGCAAAATTACACATCATGTAATCGTTCTAAATTACAGCTTATAAATTTGTATAACGCTTTTCTTATAAACTACGCCAATTAAAATCTCACAAACAGTGATGTAATAGTCTCATGGAATCTGAAGATATTACTTTTGTGTCTGGCTCGTTTGTGACTTCATTGAGAGATATATTATTTTGATATTAAAGCAGCTATTGTAAATTATTGATTTATAAAACATATCACAAAAATCTTTGTGATTAATTAGATGTTGATAAAAACGGTACAAGGGAAATTATCCTTTCACGTGTCTAAATTGATAATTTGAAACTTAAGTTTAGTATCCAACTTTTGTTTCGAAACTTAGAAGGAACTTTTTTAGGCGTTCGATCTAAATCATACATTTGAAACAAGTCTTCACGAAGACTTGGGTTGTACGCTGGTTATTGATATGTTCGTAGTCTTCCACTTACTCAGGATTATCAGTGTATGATAATAAAATGTACGGTCCATCACCGCTTCATTAGATAATTCACTGATGACAGAACTGACACATAGGAAACTTCAATATCATCACAAGAGAGTGCATTTGCGTTATGGGGACCTAACATTAGTGTAATAAACAACTCTTCAGATTATTTATGTAATGACCTAGATAGTGGTTGCAAGGGGCAACAACCTTTATTAGTTGCTTGGGCCCCGAGTAGCCGAGTGGTTTAAAATGCTCTCCGTTACGGATCAATGCCATCTCTCCTCTGTCTGCGCCGGTTCAAGTCTCGGGTTCAGACAATGTGGGTATGTGAGAAAGCTTGCCAGTAGCTCATCGTGGGTCCTTGGATTTTTAAGAGTTTTCCCGGGTTCTTCCTCCACCATTAATACTGGCCGCCATGTATAGCCTATCGTGTGCTGAAAATGGTGTTAAACCCCACAAGAAGAACTAGTTGCTTACTTACATTACATACTTTTCCTTACTTATTTGATCCGAGGTACTTCATTGATTCGCGATGAGAATGGTACTGGCAAGAATCATGTTATTGAATCAATACAGATTTACAACTGATGTGTGTCCAAGAGTAGGGTATTATATTCAAATTGCCGCTGCGTGATGTAGTAGCCTTCAAATGTAGATGCGCCTCAAAATACTAAACATTTTTGTTTGCTTGCGTAACAAGAGTACAGGTTAACACCAAATCTAACTTTAAGCAATCACTGAAGAGCACTGAAATATGTGATGCCAACATGAATGCTTTGTTATCTGTGTGGCCGTTATCGGTCTTAGGTCTCTGTGATTATAAATTATTCTTAATCATATGCATAACCAAACCTCTCACCTCAAATGACTACACGTTGTTGCCATTATATGACTACATAGCCAATTACCTGTTCCACGTATATAAGGTAAGGTTCATCATACATAGTATTTCAGAGACGTAAGAAAACGTTGGAACTTTTGTCAGAAACAGTTATACCTTGCCTTCCTTGTATTTTTAATATAATTTGTTTCAAACGATATGAAATATTGTAGCTATATTGGAAAAAAACAAGTAACTGCAGATATGTTGAAATTCAGCGTCAGTATATATAGTTACTGATGTTGTCAAGATACTTTGTATTCTCTACAATTTGATATTCATGTGAAATAGAATCTCCGCAGAACAAGATGACACCGGCTACTTGATTTGCAACACGATTTTCGTTCTTTAAGTTTGAATCTATTGTTACAGGAGTTTGTCACTAATAACTTGATATATTCATCGACAATGAAGCGAAATGGTAATGACAGAGACAAACAATCCGGACGTCACTTGGTTCTGGGCTGGAGCTTAACTAATATATTCCTTTACTGCAGAAGGAAAGATAAACGCAATTGGCTTTTGGCTTATTTCAATGATTTTATTGTCTTCTTCGTTTACCATTCACTGTAAAAACAATGAGGGGTTGTTATTGTGTGTAATTTGGACGGAGGTTTAGTAAGGCCGGAGGGTCATTTCTAAGGAAACGAATAAATCAAATAAAGCTATGAAAGCGTCTCGCAATGCTGAGGGACACTTTGTTTTCTTTACAACTATATGCAAAGTGGCCCTCAGCACTGCGACACTATTTATGTATTAGTTTGTGCCCGGGAAGGAAACAAAACACGGGTCGCGTAACTAACATGATTATTGGTACCCTTTGTACCAAACGTCTTTAACAGAGATTAGGCAGAGACTAATTACACTAAGGTTTTGACTACCTCCCTGTCTTTATGAGCAATTTTAAATGTAACCTGTTTTACCAGTAACAATGGCACAGTTATTTGATTGAATATAATTTGTGATAATCTCTTTTAAATCTGCAATGCTTCACATATTCAAAAATGCCAAAGAAAAACGCATTACGATCACCATAGTCGTATGCCATGACTTTGTGACTGTCCTAATCATGAATCTTAGTAAATAAATAAAAAGCGATCGATATTCGAGAACAAAAGGGATACTCGAAAGTCAAAACCAAAAACATTAACTGAGCTCTGTGTTTATTAACAATATCCTCTAAAGACGGTTTTATTTCCATCCTCTTTTCGTCCGGGTGTAAACCATACTATTGTAATGATGCACAGATATAAAATCAACTAGTGCACTGCAAGACCAAGTCACAAAACGAAATTCAAACACATTGCGTAATTTTGGCTTGATGGCATCGTTGTCACATTCCCAACAGCCTCACAACAACATTCTCTGGCAATTGAATTGTTCATATGCACGCTAATTACAGAAACTATTTTCTTATAACCTAACCAAGGACCATTCATTTAAGAATCGGTAATTTCACACTTGTATATTTTTCTTGCTTTAACATTTATTTCATCTACCAGAAACCAATTCTAATCCGTAGATCGGTATTCTAGTTTACGAAATAATGTCCAAGCATGCTAGATACAGACTAGTTAATAGGTCAAGTTGTTAAATATAGAGACGTAAGACGAAATTACGAAATTGACAGGCCATTTTATGAAATTAGGTAATGCTATTATACCTACCTGAGATAAATTTTCAGTATGCATGATTCCTGCACTTTATAAGTATTACATCTACATCTAATTATTACATCTATAAAATATGTTCCGAAGACCCTTTCCAAATAATCAAAGAAACGATCACTAAACTCTTGCAAATCTTTAGACTGAAACGTAAATAAAAATGGCATATCGTCAGGATCGTTGCATTTTTTTCCGTCCGCTACACATGAAATGCCTCAAGCATTAAACGTACTGAACTGGACAATCGTCGTTAATTTTAGTCTTTTTAAACAGCGTCAAACTTTAACAACAAAGATCGTTATATTAGTTTGAATATTACCTTTTTGGAGGGAAATACAGATGTAAATAGTATCACTTAAGAACAATATTTGAATACATTACATCGAGCAGCATAGCTGAACATCTTCGATAACTAATATCAGACAGAAACACACGAATGACCCTATCTCATTACAAGAACTCACTCTATGTTCAAAGACATGCTGCTACAACACGTAGGTAGAAATATCAATAACTTAAAGTGTTGCTGTCTTGGAAACCTAAAATGATACTACGCAATACCTTGATCCAACTATAAATGGAAAATACCCTAGCCTTGAAAGTTTTTCTCTCTCGATACACTCATCTGTAAATTGTTTTTTGTTCCACCGTATTTGTTGACAATATACTCAAAGTTCTGGTTAAATCACACTACTAAATAGGGTCCTAGAAAGGTCTTTTCCAGCATAAAAGTAGGTGATAAACAAATGACAAGATGACAAGATGTCTACATTGAGAATTTACATGAGTGATCCTTTCATATGAAATCGATATAAGTTGAAGTAATCCATGTCTAATGGAGACCTTAGAATGAAAGCTAGTAAAAGTATTCCTTACTATCAATACAATTTGTATGAAATGAGAATACATATATACTCTATTCATCATTTGTTGAAAATCTTTGATTTTATCTTTAAAAGGGTGGAATAATGTAATGAGTTAATTAGAAAGTATGTTCTAATGCTTCAGGTAGTATTCACTACTATACTGCTCGTCATCTCTAATGTGTACATTATGAAATGTGGTCGTGAGACCTCATATCAATAAATTACTAGCAAAACAACTGGTGTAGTTTGCCCATTGTGCACGAACAAATTAAAAACAAAAGGAACACGTTTTTCCTTTCTGGCTACATCACAGGAAACTAGTTTGAACAATTGCCCAGGGGAGATTTCTTTCTAAACAATGCAGTTACTATCGATTTGTGACACTCCTTTCGCGATGACGATATTATGTCCGTATTTTTATAAAAGATATCAAATAACCAGAATCAAATCACTGTTTGAATTCAACAGGGAGAAAAATGCTACATCTGTTGATAACAGCCTTTTGTTTGCTGCATTTCTATTACGGCAAAATGGCTTAATGGAAATTCTGTATCATACAATGATTCACTGGAAATGATCCAACAATTGCACAAATAATAAGATAAACCTTGTCTTTCCCATCTGGTAACATCTAATGAACTTTGTTAGGTATGTGATAGTATAATGCGATGTATAACGTTTTCCTGTAAATTTCGTGTTTTTAGTAATGTTTCAGCGAACAGTTGACATCTTTACTGAGTACTACAATAGTAATCAATATACACATTGACACAATTTACAAGTTAAGATTTTTTCAAGAACAACAAAGGAACTGCAATTATTCTCCCTGGCAAAAGTGTCCTCCAGCAATATGATGGTGAGCTCGTATTAACTAGTTCTCTAAGTTCAATACCGTTACTATTATTCAAAAATGTATATTTTGCTGTCTTTGTGGTTTCCTTTTTGTTTCATTGGATTCCACTATTGGAATATATCGGTAAACATTCCACTTGTGATTGTAAGTTTTTCAGTAATTGTTTATTTTAAAAATATCTTTCTTCGGTGTTGTAAAGCTTCTCCAGGCTGTGTATTACACTATAAAGCCTATGCGGGACTGGTTTTAATAATTGTTGAAATATAAGGACTTATATATAGCAGCAAAACAGTTATCTTCTACATCAATAATTAAATTTCATACCGGTCATTATAGTACACATTCAGTCATCGTTGACTTCATTTTGACTTGCTTTTAATAAATAATAACATTATATGTAACACAATGACAAGTATATACACTAGCTTCCTTGCCAGTGACTGGCTGTTTATTACTATACTATCGATGTGGCAAAAAGGCACAGCTGTTTACGATGTTATACACTGTATGCTATGTGCAAACGTTTGCGGTAGCACGGGGAAAAGTTGTTGCCTTTAGGCTTTACACAAGAAGCTGCGAATGACCATTATTTATAAATTATTAATTTTTAAATTATTTGAAATTGTTACGAATTAGAAATGAAACCATACTTTTTATTATAACAATTAAACTGTAAAAGAATGTGTATTTTTGGTAAATGGTAAATAGTTACCCAAATTTAAAAGCTGAGGTCACAAATATAATTAAAATTAGTGTTTAGACCTATAAACGAGTTGTCGGGTAGTTATGGTTGCGGGTGGATATAAATGTACCCACTGTCAATGCCTTTACATTTTGCATTTTAGCAACAAATGCCAAGCTAATTAGTTTATCTATAAAGTATATAATTATCTTAAAAATGTTATAGTTCACCAAATGACCGCAATGCTCTATTGAGAAGCAGAAAAGAATATTTAACTGGTTGTGACGCTGATCCAGATTTGTTTCAGACCAAGGGAAATAAATATAAAGTCCCGGATGGAGCTGGGTTTGTGTTGAGGGTATTATATTAAGATGTACCATTTAGCCCAAATCTTTCAGACCCTCCCTCTATAAATCTGTGTTTCCTGAACAAAAACCTTACCGCTGTAGACAGTAAATAATGCATCTTTCAAAGTCTTACAACCACGTGCGGTCATTATTTTTGCGAAATCGTGTGTTAATACTTTTACACGAAATCAACTGCTAAAAACAACAGCAGTTTAACAAACAATATGCCCATGATAGTATTATTATCATTTCAAACACGTCAAATGTCTTAATCCCGAAAACTAAGTCTCTCTCTATGCTTGCTTATAACACTTGTCCAACTGCAGTCAACATATACCCTGACCTGCCATAGCATAATGCTGTAGCAGACCAGGATCTATGGGTTTTTTTTGTATTATTCAATACTCCTAACAAATTGTGTAGACCCAGAGATGACTAAGAATTGTTCGACGGCACGTTGGGGTATATGCAGTTTTCAGTTTAATCATATTTATACGCGAGTATAAATATATCAAAATGGCGGTCCCAGGTAGCCGATTGGTCTAAACTTCTCGCCTTTACCGCTCATTGCTATCTCAGCTCTGTCCGCATGGGTTCAAGTCTCGGGTTCGGTCAATGTGGGTATGTGAGAAAACATGCCAATAGCTTCCCGTGGATCGATTGTTCTTGCTGGGGTTTTCCTCGGTTCTTATCTCCACCACTTCTGATGGCCGCTATGTATAGCCAGAAACAAGACGCTAAATCAACAACAACAACAACAGATCAAAACTTAAACATATGGACTTGCCCTACATTTATTTTCATATAAATAAAATTTACTTGTAACTTGTTATTAACAGGTATTGTTCAAAACGTATTGCAAAATGTCCGTATGTAACATAGAACGTGAAATTCCACAATGTATCACCCATGTTATTTAAAGTCGTTCTCGTTCATGTGATTAATGATCATCTTTACTGTATCTTTGTCAACTTAAACTTTTGTAACCTTGACATTTTATAATCTCCTCCAATAGGAAGTGAAACCGGATACAAATTTAGTGCATCGAGGAATCTATACTCGCCCGAGTACAAGGATTGTATTTATGTACATATGCAGAGAGAAAATCGTGTCATACATTTGTGATTTCACGACATTAATTTTAGATAAAGAATATGCTGATTAGGGACGCGGGGTGGTGAATGTTTGGTGATATGGTCAGTTCTGCACTGTTTAGTAGACAGGTTGTACCACCGTTATTCACGAGTTTTTATGAATATGGAAGCATTGTGTTTTGTTGTGGTTGTTTGTTTGCATGGTTTGGTGTTTAACGGCAAATTTATACAAAATATTATGGTGTATGGAATCACAGTGTTTTATCAGGTTTGCTTGTTTTTATGTTGTTTTGTTTATTTGTAAGTTTTTCCTTAATGGCACAGTTATAAGAAAGACTACAGACAATGTGTTTTGACATGTTTAGTTGTTTGCATGTTTTGTGTTTAATGGCGAAACTATATGAAAACCTATGAAATATGGAAGGTCTATGTTCTGGCAGATTTGTTTGTTTTCGTGTTGTTTTTTTGCGGGGGTTCAAATGCACATTTATATGAAGAATTATAGAGTATCGAGGCACAGTATTTGGCATGGCATGTTTGTTTACTTCAGTGTTTGTTGTTTGATTGCAAAATTATATGAAAATCTATGTAGTGTGGAAGCAGTGCGTTTTGTCATGTGTGTTTGTTTTTACGTTTGGTGCTTAACGGCACACTGACATGAAAAGCTACAGAGTACAGACGAACAGCGTTTCGTCAGTTTTGTTCGTTTGCATGTTTGGTGTTTAATGGTATAGTTGCATGAAAGTCTATGTAGTATGGAAAGCCTGGGTTTTTTGTGTTTATTTGTACGTTTGGTGCTCTTTTATAAACTGGGCTTTGGTTCATCTTTTCACTATATGGTCTCCTTGCATATAACTGCATTCGGAGATATGTGGCTTTAGTAATATTTAGATGACGTCTTTAAATGATAGAAAACGTTAAAATTTGCGAAACGGAAATTTGCTTTATCATACGCTTACTGCAGATATTACGTCGCTTTTATAACGCGGATTGGAAACGCCCCGTTACTGCTCTTTACGGCGTTTCGCCCCATTGAATATATTGTATGCAGGTACTCTGACATAGTTCATTAACGTTAAATTTAATCAAGTACAACTTTCACGGAATAGCAAATTTAAAACTAAACTGTTGTATCAGTCAGTGAAATATGTTATCAATTAATGTGGCATATCCTTGTATAATTATAGTTTGTGGTACAGTTAAAGATTTTCAGCCTTAAAGTCAGTACGACCTTGGGTCAGTCTAGAGTCCGATTAATAACATAGTCCAATTAGTAACAGAGTCAAATTAGTAACAGAATGCTTTTGATGTTATTGTTTATTTTATTCTCTCATTTCATTATGTTCAGTTGACACTGGGCCCTCGTCCAGTTAGTTTCAACATGCTTCTGATTGATATGGGTTTTATATTCTCTCCTTCCATTATGTTAAGTTCGTTTTAGGTCTTAAATTTATAAACAGGTTTGTCTGTACAAATAAGTGTAGGGTAGAGAATGTGTTGTGGATTTGTTTTCCTACACACTCATATTACATACATTGTATTGGGGTTTTAATACTAAGTTTGGTATATTCAAAACGGTAACAAAAGCCTTTATGAATTCAGGAAAAACACTTGACTCAACAAAGCAATATGCATTTATCAGGATTAGAATATTGTGCAAGTAAATTTGAAATTGGGGAATGTGCGAATATACAAATGTAGCAGTATTCGTCGAACAAAACAATCTGCGCAAAAATAAATGGTCTTCTTAAAACCAATAATGAAGTCATTTCATGAACGTATTGTTCACATCGTACACATCTGCTTCATTGTTACTCCACACACTTCGACCTAAAAGGGGGTACCAAAAGATTACCGAAAGACCTTGATACATTGTTTATAATGATATTACAAGTAGAATCAATACATCGATCAAAATACGAGCAGTTCAGCAAACATATATACTCTACGAGAATATAACATTATTTCAAAATACTAAAGTCATATGAAAGAGTTGTGTGGTGTAATTTGTTACGTTTTATATTAAATTGGAATTTCTCTTTGTACCTATATTGTTAATTTTTCAACAAACATGACCTTATTGGGTACAACGGGAGAGGAAATACGTTAACTGACCATCAACCACACTTATTATCAATGCATCGATTCACTGATCCTTACCTAATAACCAACGTAAATCATAATACCACCATTGACAAAGTTACGTATAATCACACATAATTATATAATATCACACATACAGAACATAATTATAATATATTACACATTAAATGAATGAAGATGAGTACTTACACACACACACACCTAACCATACTGAGAGATTTAAGACAATACAGCAGAGTGGGGTATCAAATTTAGTTCTGAAACAAAGTGAAGAGCCACACATGCCTTATATGGCATTTACATTTGATTTCACACTGTTAAATGCCACTTGTTGGCTTGTAAGAAGTAATTTTGTTTTTGTTAATTTATTAAATAAAACTTTTAACACACTATTGGGTATATCAGCACAAGAAAGGGGGCGTTAAGTGCCTCCCGTATGAACAACTGAGGCAGCTAATCACAAGCTTGGGTCTGTACTGCACTTGCGCCTTTTGAGTATAGGTGCGACTTTCTACCAGTTTATCTACCACGAGTCCCCATCCTAAGAGCAAGTAAGTGCTAGGTGTCAAATATTAGCCCTTCTCTGACTTTTAGTAGTTTAAAAAAAATAAATAATGTGACCGTCGTTCTCAGATCGAATCATATGTGGCGTTTTGTTTCTTTGTTTAGTCCGTTCATTCAATAGTATATAACACTGATTGCGTGGGCCATATTAATCTTACTTTTTCTCTCCATCCACGATCAAGAAGTATTTGTTTTCTTTCGCACGTCTTGACATGCCATACACGATGCACAAAACTGATATTCCGCAGTTTGCTTTTTTTGAGAAAAAGCAGTGACTTCCCTTTGGATATTAAAGTACGTCAAATTCACAAGCCGAGAAATTTGCGAGCTTACATTTGACAAAATGTAGCGATTCTAAAACGTGTGCTGCAACAGTTCGTGTTTGAAACAATTTAGACCAAGTACTGTAAGTAAAATTTTATATATAATATATTTTCTTTTCAAAGACGTTGTTTTTAGTCCCACTACAATTCGTGGCATGTCTAATTCAAGTGCTAATGCATTAAGTGTTTGTTTAAATACACTTTACCACACTATCTTAATTTTGGCAATGAATATTATGATATTTGTTTTGTTTTATCAATAGCGTCATCTTTTCATTTTTTATAGATAGGTCGATTGCTTGTTGCTTAAATCTTGCCAGATCTTCAAACCCAAATATTCATTAGAGCAATTGACATAATCCACCATCAATAAAATTTACGTTTAATGAAATGTAGGCACAGTAGAGCGTCGGCTCATGATTTATCCATTATTCTATCTATCCCACCTAGATTCCACAAAGAGCTCCTAACATCATGATGTAAACATGTTTCGGATTTATTCACAGAATAAACTAATTACTGACAACTTACAAGCAAATAAATAAATAAAGAATAATGTTTCATATTTTTGCAACGCTCCAGCCAAAATCATGCATTAAAACAATTCTTCAAAGACCATAACAATAATGACTTTATTTTCCCAGTTGAATACCATTATTAGTAAATGAGCTTTTAAAGCGAATATCGGTCTTATAGCAATACTTTCACTTTCAATTAAAAAGGTCGGTATGGATTTCTGTCCTAAATCATGCAAAATATATTTTTACTGACGACATTACATATTACAATTATGCAATTATTTTAAATCAACATGACGATATATTAAAATTCCCTCTCAATCAAATTTACTCGAATTTGCAATTTTATTTAGAGATAGAAATCATATCCATATATCAAATTGACTTTTGAGCGCCTTTGTCAAAGCCTATTTGAAGAAACTGCTAAGCAATTTCCTGGCTTCAGAACTTCACTTATATTCTTTATATCTCCCTTTAACACGTGGCATACATCCGCATTGTAAAGGATGAATGTAAAATACGCTACTGACGAAATGTGTATTAGGGGCCCTGAACGAATGTTGTGTGTGCGTGTGTGTGGTTTGATGTCTGGTCTAGTTTCGTGTCGAAAGATCCAATGCCATCTCTATCATGATGTCCCGGCCGTCTACGTGTCGGTGATGTGGTCGGTCAGAAACGAGCAGAGTCAACCGTATTTGTAATTAGAATCTATGTTGATAGGCAAAGTGTCTGACTATAGAGCTTTAGCTTGATTTTCATGGATTCGTATTTTACGGCACATCAATACAGGAAGGTTGCTTAGTACCGAGGCAATTGAAGTAAAGTACATTCCACATGTACACAGATCGAAGTGGCAGCCTCGCCTATTCCAGTGGTACAATCTACTTTTTAGATCTTTTTTAAAAATTAAAATTACATCATTACGTCATCGTTCTTTCCTTGACTTTGTATAATATTAATAGGTTACTGCATTTGTTTATGAAAATATGAACGAGTTTTTTTTCGGATGATTATACCTTTTGAATTTGGGAGTGCAGTATATCCATCCAACAAAATACGTTCATATTTTCCCACACAAATGCAGTAACCTTTTCATTGTATGCTTATTTTCTTATTCTACCTAATGCTTTATTATGTAAACAAAAATACACTACAAGAAACAAAGTAACCGAATTTATGGCGTATTTTGAACTAAGTACACAAACGCAGATTCGCCATTACACAACAGCAGCATTATTAATGTTCACATAATGCCGCCCATATAAATTTGAACTTAGTCGCGCGCTAAACACCACTTTCGAAAGAACACGACGTTCTGGTCTACTTAAAATTGAAATTTCGATTCATATTGTGAACCAATGCGCATTGCAACAACTTTTCCATTTATTCTGGAATGAATAGACTTTTATATTTTGTCGATTCTGCTAAATTTCGTGATTTTTCCATTATTATTAGAAGCTGAAGAAGACAGTTTATACATTGTCACTGGCATGTTATTTGTATGGACTGTCTGGCGTCTATTTCTAGCCTAAATCGGAAACAGTTTATCAAACAAGTTAACGTAGAATGTGTCAAAGCAGCTGGTATGTGGCAATCCACAAAACATCTGATTTAGTTCATTCAGAAACAAATTTAATCAACCAAAACTTAAAGCGTCAAATACGTAAGTGTACATGAGTTTTTTACAAAGTAGTTCATAAAACACTGTTATGCAAACGTTAGTGCAATATGAATTGCACGTGAATGCAATATCATCAAACACTGCACGATTCTGGTAATGTCAACTTAAAAGAGAACAAAAATGAGCGTGAACTCTGACCCTACACCCCAACATAAATATCCAAATATCAAACATGGGTGACAATGGTCGGATGAAACTGCAAATTGAAGCTATTACTCAAGTACAATCATTTCTTCTTTGTTTTCCTATTGTTCATAACGATCTCAACAATTGAACAGTGATTTAGTAATGAATTGTCTGAAAACTCAATCTTTTAAACTTCAATTCCACCGAATTTAAGGCGGAAACTCCTATAAACAAAACACCAATCACAACAATTCTCCAGAATATTTCCATTGTCTGATGCATTTATAATGTCTTTGCCATTACAGTTTGTGTTATTACGTTCATTAACAAAACATCAAACAAAATATTATAAATATATTCACTTCCACTTCCGAAATTTGAGACATCATTCTGATATATATATATATATATATATATATATATATATATATATATATATATATATATATATATATATATATATATATATATATACGCAGAGAGAGAGAGAGAGAGATCTTAGTTAATCCAATAGACGCCCAGAGGGCAGTGCAATTTCCATGGGTTTGAGGCATCCAATACCGTATATCACTTTTTGACTGATATCATTCGTGTAAATTGTTTTAATGTTTCTAATAGTCGTTAGATTACCCGTGTGCCGTTTCAATTGTTTGGACATAACACAATGGATATATAAGGATCTATAAGTCTCGATGAACTAGGAATGTTTCCTTTTGTGCACAAAGGAGGGTCTTAGAAGTCGCTTATATTGAACTCACTACGATGTATATTATATATACATCTATATTTTATTCTATGTAAATGCATCCAATTTAATTTCTAAATATTTGTTAGAGCATTTTATAAATATTTGTTTATTGCAAGAACATATATCAACCTTTGCGTGAATATAAATATATGTTTCAATTTGGACGACGTCAGGAAAATATATATATCGGAATGAAATTATAACATTTTTGTTACAACAAAATTTTGACGTCTTATTTCATTTATGACTCAAAACCTGCATAATTTACTCGGGTACAAATGAAGTGGAAATTGAATATATCAACACTTAGTCTTCTGCCTTTCCATCTCCAAGCGACCAGTTGATATTTCATTTGTAGCAAAATCACTTCTACTTCACACTGAAGACGGTATCGTATTTAAATGCAACAGTAAGACAAACTGTATACATGTAAACAAACATATGTGCGTAAATATATAAGTACATGCATATGGTTAGTTTCTCGTGCAAATGGTGTAGTCAAACAAGCAGTAAGAAGCTATAGTGCTACAGGTAGTTTACAAATTACTATCAGGTCATTACTTCATTCGTACCCACCTGAAGCAAGTATTTGTATCTGTGTTTGATAACAAGAATTTCCAATGAAATGAACATTTCCAATATTATGATCTAGATAACAATGTGCAATGTCATTTGTTATTATTATAAACAATATATAACAAAAGACAACAAAATCATTATCAGCAACAACAGCATAGTCATCATCATACTATTATCATATCATAAATACGACCAAGCAAAATGAGGGTACTTCGTATACGATTTACGATTAATTATGCATATGCAATTTTCTGACGTAATTGGAGAGAAAGATAAAAAAAATCAACTTTGTACTGTTCAAATTATAGACTCTAATTAACACAAATGACATAAATTTATAAAATGCTTCAAAGCAAACCGTTTTTATTTTTTAAATATTTAGCAAAGGGAACTTCTTTAACGAGAAAGTGGGGCAATAATAATAATAATAATGATAATAATAATAATAATAATCATAATATTATTGTTATTATTATTATTATTATTATTATTATTATTATAGTACATACGTATCTAAGGTTACATTTTTGTTGTTGAAAAACATCCCGAAGACGACAGAATCAATAATAGTTTATCCAATATAAATTATGTCAAACTAAATAATCCCTTGTGTCAACATAAGAGATCTTAATACGGAACATACTATTTCACTGCAGTGCAATGCCCAATAAATTATTTCTTACGTTAAACGTCTTGCAGTACACACTTATGAAAGCACTCGATATATCCACCGTAAAGAGCTGAGAAAATGTGATATGTTTACTTTTCATTGTGCAACATTTAAGAGAGAGACCCAGTTCGTTCTTCTCTACCTCTCACGCTTGATAATGCATGCAAAAATTAGGCAAATCATTCCAAACATCCAGAGATTAGAAGCAGTTGTCTTGTCCGGGATAACATGTACACGGCTGGTCCTTTTCAAATGTTGACCTTCGTACTGTTAAAGCCCTCCGTCAATCGAGAATTGTGATATAGTTCGGCGCTTACTTAAAGGGTTTTCATACTCTTTATAATATGAAAACACGTGGTCTCGTAGATAAGCGATTGGTCTATTGAACAAAGTGTGGGCAACGTGAAACAAGTACACAATGAAATATATCAAGGACAGACGGACAGATAGCAATACAATAGCGATATAATCATTTACGTGTACAAAATCAAAATTAATTTAGAAATATCAAAATTACTAATTTATATAAAATAATTTTATTCTGTAACGAACAATACATTCAATTTATTTTTGAAGTCATAATTCAAGACAAAAAAAATGTTATATCTTCAGCGTTCTATACTTCCAACAGCCAATTCAAATTCAAAACATTTACAGCCATAATACATATTTTGAACAAAGAAACATCAAATATATATTCTAATTAAATTCTTTTTTTTTTCTCAGAGATGTGAATATTGGATATATCAAATGATATTTTTCCTTCAGCTGAAAATATGAATTTATTTACTATAAATGAGAGACATAATTTTATATTATCCATGTGAAAAATGATATTGGAAAGAGTTATAACAGGGGTAAAGCTCTGACAAAATATTTCAAAATAAAGACTATCGGTTAATCAATGAAATGGTAGATTGTATGTTATTTGTCCGATACTCTTCGTATTTCAATTTCATATAAAGACTATTTAAGAGGAAATCAATATTTTTTCGCAGTAATTGAATGTGGTTGAATCTGTAACTGAATAGTCCAATAACAGGTATCTGAATATCAACCATATGCTGAAGACAAACATAAACTTTCCTGATGTGCTTAAACACAGATATCAGTCATATAGAAAGTGGGTGTTTCTGTTTCTGTATCCTCGCATTTATAGTTTCTGTATAATGTGCTGCTGTTGTGGAGAAATGCTATCAGGCACTTTTGCTTTCACAATCATTCCGACAGATTTCGATATGCATACATAAATGTAATACTGTCAGTAAATAATTTCCTGACTTGTTAATAAATTCGTTTTTAACTTGGATTGACTATTGCATATTACTGAATACAATTTGTGATCGATGGCTGTAACACTAGATGTTACACTAGATGCAAAAACATCTGAAGCACCACATATACACGGTGGATAGTAATGCGCGGTAGTAACTTACTCAACCATCGTTGTTAATTGCACTGTAACTTCACATCCGTCATTTAAATATATTGGAGTTACTATCTTCTCCTGGCGTTCACGTGTTAGTATTTGTATTTTGGATTATCGTTTCCTCTTACCATGATGGAATTCCTGTAAGCTCGAAATGGTTGTATTTGAGCTATTAACCATTTATCTATCTCTGTATTATCTATTTATATATGTCATTCACTCAATGTCAAGATAGATTAATTACCGAACAATTGACATCAGCTTAACATGTTTTGAAATGACGAAAGATGAATCACTTTTAATAAGACAAAGGATATCATTTGTTTTACCATGGTCTCAAGGTAGCATATTTACAAGAATGTTTACTTTTGTATTTCATAATATTACTGTATCTTGAAAGTGTTTTATCGAAACAGAGAAATTTATAATGTAGGGAACATTCCTGTATTTCATAAACATGCTAAGATATGTCCGTTGATTTTGTTGGTAACGAAAGAAGAGTCACTCAATAAGAATTAGAAGTCTCTATAATGTTTCTTTACTTCACAAATGTTTTACACTTTTTGATGAGATCATTACGCTTGTAAACATGAACAAATTAAATGTGTTAAAGAACATATGCCTGTGTAGCTTACAATAAGTATTGTAGCACGCAAAGTTTATTTATTACAACATTCTGCTACGATTGACTATTTTACTCACCTTAATTGTATTGCTTTTATACACTTTGAATCAACATCGGCGCTTGGTTTAGGGAAACGAAAATCAGCATACAATACCTTGAAATAAACTGCTTCCTGCAATGCTATAAGGCAGGTAATGTTAATTCTATAGGTTTGTGCGTCATACTGTAGCTAGGATTTGTAAAAGTAACGCGTGAAAATATATCACAAATCTGACTGTCTCACAAACTAAACCAAACTGATTTTGCTCTATTCATTAATATGTATTATGGCGTGTGTAATGCGGTATAAACATGACTTAAGCAAGTCACACTGTCTCTTGCTGAAGCACTAAAATGAATTATACTATGAAGAGCATATTAGTCTTACAATTACACATGACCCTTTGGTGGATTCAGATGGTGAATATGTATAAACAAGCTGTTACAGACGAGACCTTTTCTTTACATTTTTAAAATCGTAAGAGAAACCTCAAGACAAAATATCATGCATAAGTAATTGCACGTCCAAAAGAATAAACAGACTGACTGTCAGTGGTTTCCACATCCATCTATGCCACGAATAGGAGGAAAATAGTTGTTGTTTCATCACGTACTTTAGGCATTATTTCCATTTCAGTAGTATTATGAACAAAGAGGTGAGTATATCATAGCCTTGCAGACAGTACTTGCACTTAACAAATTTTATTTTGTTAGGTGGAATAAAGAATGCAGACAATACTCTCCCTCAAATTATATACAACTGTGGGTAGTTTGCATTTCTACAGTTACTTGTTTTTAAAGCAGTAAACGTGTTCATTATACCTAAGTGGCTGTTCATATTATGGCCTAAAAAAAGAAAAAATAGTTTTTAGTAACACGGTGTGAACGATTTTGATGACATTTGGTAGTCTTATTTAAACAGCCGCTCTAATTAAAGCTCATTTAGCGCCGATTCTGTACACGTATGGCACACAAGCCAGTCTTAGGATACGTTGGATGCTTAGAATTGATAGTTAAAAGCCTTGCTATATTCCCCCATCCAAATAAAACTCTAAACACAGACACCTTTAGATAAGTTAACATTTTTATTACACTGTATCTGTTCCTGAAGGTATAGTAGCCTTTGAAACAATACCTCTATACATTATTTAAACGACGCCAGTGATTCGACTGACAAATCTCATCTCTTTACTACACTTCTCACAATGAATTCTGCATCATGAGGAAATAGTCTATAAGTAGGACTAAACAATAACCTAAATATCGACGTGGTAAGAAATATGCTTCATGTAGTTGATAAACTCTCCACAACAGATCATAGAAAGAAATAGAATAGAACGTGTGTAAAAGCTATATAGACCAGAAGGACACAACTATGTAGTCACCAATGATGTAAAAAACCAAAATAATGAAACAATCGAACATGTATTTTTTATAATAATATACTACTGTTACAGGAACTATATTACTTTACTTTTGTAAAGAAAAAATGTATTTATCAGGAGTAATTTTTCTTGCATTGTCAAGAACTGTTATCATAATGCAGACAACCATTTAATGCTGGAAAAACCAGTTGACATAATCGGTCAAAAAGAAACAACCATGCTAGCTGCTTTTAAAAGCCAGTTTTTAAGATTGTTAGTAATATTAGACAATTATATCATGGCAGAGAGCTTAAGCAATTAGTTGGGAATGTTTTTCATTCTTGGTTTAACTTTGTCCACGAATGGCTTTGTGATAGCTTTCCTACCAGCTCTACAGCCCGTGTTACCAAATATACGATGTAAATAAACTAAAGTCCCTACAATCATGACAATATCTATTATAGCAACTAATGCAGATGTCAATTTTCTCTTTACGAACACTTTCCTCTAATAATAACTTCTGACTTTTAAACAGTGGTTTAATTTAGGTCTTAAAGATATGATTTGTGTCTGGTAAATAACGAATTATCTATGCTCCTCGTGGTTTAATACTTCAAATATATCTTAATATTAAACCTTTTTAGGTAGCAACAGTTTCCTACATTTATCTTTGTTTATGTTGTATGTCCCTTTCTCATATGTTTCAATGTATGTTTGTCAACGTTCTATGAACAAAGAATTGGTGCACCATTCGCACAACCGTTTATTTGGTTTTGTTATGACTTAATAAGCCTCATTCAGTATGTGGACGTTCTCCACTTTCAGGTAATATGTGGGAATCCTATTATCGTCTCGGCATATCTAATTTCTGATTCTGACACTCATTCTTGGGAATTAAGGTATATTGAATACATTCAGACACTCATTCTTGAGAAGGAAAGTCTTCCTATTTCATCCAAGAAGGATTCGTTCGGATTACACTCGTGAGATGTTATCACACAAGGTCATACAACAATTATGAACGTATTAGATTTAGCTGAGGACCACGAGAAGGTATAGAAAATCTGGTTTATTTACTTTACAATCCATTATTTAAATTGTGCCAACTTTTCCAATATTACTTGCATACATTCATCTTAATTTCGTATTGGATAAACTGCACCTTTCTAGCATGGCTAACTCAAATACAGTACATGCAGAACAAGGAGGGAAAGTCAAAACTTACTTTCCAACGCACATAAATGAAACTGAGCAATGTAGGATTACACTTGCAGAGAGGACGCCTGGTTGCCAAGTACTGGACCTATCTAGCTTTGCGGCAAGCGAGAGACCGCGACCAGCAGAAGTATTACAACACCTGGTAGCACGAGATACAAAAACCAGCGATAGAATGGGCCTGCAAAATGGAGGCAGAGGGCTCATTTTCCTCTCAGTATACACAAGGGTGAGGATACTGAGTGTCTCACCGGAGCATGCCTAAAAGATTTCATCTTTCTTCTACATTCTTTGCTTCATGATTAAATCCTGGTATGGAGGACACCAACATCATGGAAAATGTAACTGATGTGGATCCACAGGCCATCTTCCTCGTGAATGCCAATATCAGATGCAGCAACACATATAGCCCAAGACCCTATGCTGTAGTAGCCACCACAATTGACGCAGACACAGAGCATACACTGCAAACAGTCCAGTTACCCGTAGACGATCAAGAAAGAAAAAAAAACGACGGGAGAAACCAAGTCACCGACACGCACTGACACACAAGAGAAAGAGAAAGGAGATAGTTCGGAAAATACCACTCCAGACAATTAAGCTAAGTGGGAGTCTGCGAATCAGACCAGCTCCGCAGAAAGGAGGAAAGCCAGACAGAGAGCAAGGAAATTAAAACAAAAGAAAAAGAAAGAAACAATCCTTGTAGTGCAAAATACTGCTCTATATTTTATATTGGTCGAACCACAATTTGGAGAGAGTAAACCACAATAAACAACATCCTAGTATGTTAAAGTGTGCAGGCAAGCCCCACCAATGGGCAATCAACCACAACGTCAATAGTAGACAACATCCTAGCATGCGAAAGTGTGCGGGCAAGCCCTACCAATGAGAAACCAACCAGAACGTCAACATTTTAGCATGCGAAAGTGTGCAGGCAAGCCCTATTAATGAGACACCATCCATAACGTCAATAGAAGACAACATCCTAGCATGCGAAAGTGTGCAGGCAAGCCTTACCAATGGGAAACCAACCCCAACGTCGATAGAAGAAAGCATCCTTGCATGCAAAAGTGAGAAGGCAAGCCCTACCAATGAGAAACCAACCACAACGTCAACAGAAGACAACATCTTAGCATGCGAAAATGTGCAGGCAAGCCCTACCAATGAGAAACCAACCACGACGCCAATAGAAGAGACAACAAACCTTTAAGACACAACGGAATCACCTCTTCAAACTCAAGGATCCGAAAAGAGAGACAACACCAAAGATCTAAAAGACAAAATATGCTAGATCAGTGCGTCGACTCTCATAATACCTTCCAAAAGATAAAGAAACGCATCTACACCTATAGCACCAACAGAATGGGAAGTAGTAGAATTTATACGTAAACACAGATCTCCAGACAAAAAGGTCTAAGAAATGATAGAATCTCGTGTAAGGACAAAATAGCAGGAACAAGCGAGACGACGCACCGTATCCCTGAAAAGAGATGATAAAACCAGGATAATAAGCATAGAAGAATACAGGGCCAAGAAAATTGCTAACAACTAAATAACTATATACAGAAATACATAAGTTTCATAATCGTATAATTTTAACACCGTTATATAGTTTACTACCTTTGACATAGCCAAGATGGAGGGAATCAACCTACAAATCTTGTCAATGAATACCAACGTTATTATTAATAAAATTAATAAAATTATTGTGCAATCTAAAAACTTGGACATAATTTTATTACAAGAAGCGCCCGGTATGTCAGAGCATGTGGTGAAAAGACCAGAAGACTTACACGTTGCAGTTTTCACCAGTAACCACCCAAACGAAAGTAAATATGGGGTGGCTGCAATTGTTCGACGCACCGGCAAAAGACTAAACCTTGGTATACTTAAAACACCTAATGAATTACAAGGGAGATAAATTAAAATGAACATAAATAGAAGGAATATTTTCAATATATACATCCCGGCGTGACGGATAAACGCCCCCACCCACCCACCCCCCAAAAAAACAATTTTATAAGTATTGCTAACTATTATATTAAACGCTACGCTTTACAACCATGTATAATCGGGGGATATTTTAAATGGGTACTATCAGGCTTAGATAAAAGTGAATGACTCGTGGATGCAGATATAAAACAAATGCAAAACTTTCTAACAACCTTTATAAGAAAACTCTAATAATTTAATAGTTGCCTTCAGACATTCCAATTGAAATACCAGGAAATGCATTTATAAATATGCCAATAATACAGAAAATCGTTTAGACACCTTTTATATGTCTGAAGGGCAAAATGATGTTATCAATAGCTGTTATATCTTAGCTTCACAAATAACTAATCACAAGTCTGTAACACTTGATTTGACACTTTCTAACACAATCAAGTGGGGACAAGGCGAGTGGAAGATGAACAGTGCTCACATGCTCGATAATGAGTATGTGAGCACTGTTCGTCACCATCTAAGTCAGCTAAAATCCAGGTACTACGGCGACAAAATGAATAATTTGGAAAAGATGAAAAAGGAAATAAAACGAAATTCCAAATACTATAGTAACACAAAGAAAATACAGAAACAACGGGAACATGCAAAATACACTGAGATAAAACTAAAACATGGACCAACAACCGAAGATGAAGATAAAATAATCAAGCAGTGGGAAAAACTAGATAATGAATCTACACAGGGAAGTGAAATAAGAGCGGGAAAATACTGTCACATATATAAAAACGAAGGGGACTTTAATAAATATTAGATCTAAAAAGAGGGAATTATAAGACAATAGACCTTATGCAAAAATGATAATATTCATAAAGACAAACAAAATATAGTAGATGGTATGAAAACATATTATGAAAACATATGTAAAAACCAGAACCTTGATTGTGAGATTATAAATATTAATGCGATAAAAACTATATTATAAATAAATAGCATTAAGTAATAAAGAAATTATTGATACATGAATTACTGCTACCGAAATTATGCAAGCAATTAATAATCTATATAACCAGAAATCTCCAGGATCAGATGGGATCATATCTGACTTTTATATCAAATTTTAATACGAACTAATTGAGCCATTAGAACTACTATATAACAATACACTTTCATCGAGGACATGACGAAAAGCATGAGGGAAGGGATAATTACTTTAATATATAAATGGAATGGGGATATTATCGGAACTATAAACAAATGCAGGCCTAGAAGATTATTAAATATTGATTACAAAATTTTCAACACAATTATAACTATTAGAATATAAACATGTCTCGACACAATAATATATACAAACCAAATTACGGGGGGGGGGAAGCAATATTCTAAATAATACTTTCACGATCATTGCAATGATAGATGTTTAGCCAGTAACGGTGAGAAGGGAGTCATGTTCTTATTCGATCAAGAAAATCATTCGATCGAATAAAACATGACCTCATTTTTGAAACTTTCGAAACTTGAGGATTTGACCAAATATAATTAACTGGATCAAAGCAATATATACAAATATAACATCTAAAATAATAATCAATTGGGCATTGACAGGAGAAATTAAAATTCAGAGATCAGTAAGACAGGGCTGCCCCCTGTCGGTAATGTTATATGTTATAGCAATAAAATCTTGAATATAAATATAATTAAAAATACGGATATACAGGGAACTAAAATACCAAATTTGAAAAAGGAATTTAAAACTATGTTACATGCAGATGACTGCAAAAACTCTACCAGATTTGAATTATCTTTTAAACATTTGCAATATGAATTCACACAATTTGGAAAGGGTTCTGTTTCAGCAATTAATCATGACAAGACATAAATTGTATTGATAGGTAATTAGAGAGGTAACAATCATGGTTTACCTCGTCAGTTACTAATTAAGATAAATGAGCAGATAGAAAAACTCTGCCGCATACATCGATGAACTTAATAGACCGAATACAGGTTACAAAACCTACATATACAACCAGTTTAACTATAAAATGAATACAGTACAACTCACTGAACCTAGAAACGTGTCATAGAAGGGAAACTACTGGGCTTTATTTGGAATAACAAGATTCATTACCTAAAGAAATTATTTATATACAGACCCAAAAGAAAATGGAGGGCTAGGCTTTTAACAAAAAGGAAATATTTTGAGCAGAAACAAACATCTAAATAGTGCACCTAAATTTCCATGGCAGTCACTTTTCATACACTTTTATTAATACGTATGCCGCTTTAATAATACCAGTTTTAAAAATTATACATTACCTGAGCTCCTGTAACCTCCGAGACCTTTTTGGAAAACTAGAAATTGGCTCTACACATTTAGAGACCAAACGGAAATATGGGGAATATATATATATATATATATATATATATATATATATATATATATATATATATATATATATATATAATTTTAATTGAAAAATTATCTAAAGATAAACATGAACTTGAATTCAGTCATCCGAGTCTGAATTGTGCAGTCATTTGGAGAAACTGGGCTGCTATAGGATCGGTGTTCATACCAAGCAGGCTGTTCTTAATACCTGAGCGATAAATGGATAACATGGGAGGTTGCCTTTAGGAGACATCTTGTAAGAAATATACCTCTATTTAGACTCTGTGTAAATGATAACGAATCTAAGAATCATATTATTCTTAGATGCTTCAATAAGCTAGGGATATATAGTTAAAACAAATAAAATCAAAAATAAATATGGCGTAGTAAGAGCCTAAAAATTACTATACTCTAATAACATTACTGATAGAAATATTTATTTGGAATTAGTAGGCCATATTAATTCAGTCATGAAAACATTACGAAATGATGCTAAAAGTAAAATAGAGAAAAGTACCTACATATTTTTCTTTTTTTATGATATCAAATCTGGGAGTCCTCAGAAATCCACTTTATTCACTCTTTTGATTTTGTTGTTTCAAGCTGACCCTTCCTTATGAAAAAGAGGCCAGCTTAAACTGTACTTAATTAACATATTAATAAAAACACTGAATACCTCGTATAACTAACATAACACAAAGTACAATATAATGGGACAGGGTTTTGGCCTTGCTGATTAAGGACCATATGAGGGTACGACGCCAAAGCTACGCAGCTCACATGAGGGAGTATGTGTCGTACCGGCTCTCCCTAAAGGCAAGATCCAAAATAAGAACATTACGACAGCATATACACGGGGAAAACAAAAACATTCTTAAAACTAAGAGGTATAAACAAACAGCATACATGCATCGAGCACTAAAACATCTATTCATTGTTCTTCTCTACTCATGTTCTAAATTTCCTTTCTTTCTACATACCGTACAGACAACAAATGCATTTGGTAGGGTTCAAAAGCCTGGGAAAGACGGTATTGGTCTCTGTCACGGAAGCATGTGAACACAGAAAGTCACATGTCATCGCCATATGCCTGTGTCAAACCTCCCTAGGACAATGGAAATTTATTCTTAGATAGGAATCATCATAGTTTAACAAAAACTCAAGAAATTTGACATTTTAGCCAGTCCATACAAAAATACATGGATAACATACAAAACGTATAGCATTCGCATATATCATTCATTGGACAACAACGATCCCTGACAAGGATCACTTCCGTAATTAAAGTTCGGAGACCAGCCACATCCAAAGAGCATTAAACCAATAGCGTAGGGCCATGTATAAACCCTAAATCAAAATTAAGAAAATCAAAATTCTATCTGATTTGTCACAAATAATGCATACATTATGAGGTAAACATAAAAACATAAAATCCCATTCAACTTTAGGCAATAGGAGGTCTCCTCTCTGATGAAAGTCTGAGAGGGACCACGTCAATAATAAAATTTCATGGTCAACGTTTTTATTTTTGTCGACTGTATGCATATCTGCTTTTTCTGGAGATTGTATATGATATATAATGACTGTAGTTAATGTATGTTATATTGGTTCTTTACTGGCTTTCACAGTTCTTATATTTCAGTGACAAATGCATATATGTCTTTTGCAGTACGACAAACGTTTTACTTATGTGATTATATCTGTATGACTTGTTTACTTCGTTTGTTTATAAAAAAATAAAACTTCCACTTTGATTTTGTACTGAATTGAGCACTAATCTGTTTGAATCACACAAATTAAATTCTCCACATCTTACCTTGCATCTAATACAAATATTACCATCATCACCTGTACAGTCAATTCAACATATATGTTGCTGGATGGATTACTATCATTGTAATTGCTATCATTGCCAAAGTATTATATTAGATCACAATCATTACAAAATTTAGATTGCAGAGTACCATGATCAGGAGTTGTAGGATCTCCTGCTTAGAGGTTATATTCATTAAAATATCAATATTTTTTATTGATTTAAATTGCTCAATGTTATTTTTCGAGCAATCTTTAAATATTTCAAAATAGATAGGAGGATCAACACCTTCTATACTTTTCACGCTATTTAGGAGGATCCAAGATCATTTACTTTAATGCATAATTTTATTTCAGAGAACATGCAGTTACGCAGTTAACTTTGAGAAAGTGTACGAACTGCTCATTTTAAATACATGTGCTCTGGTGCAAAATTAAAACTATACATTCAAATTAAGCATTTCATAAGCGTTATAACGTGCTAAAGGGAAGATAGTTTTCAAAGCCTAAATTATTTGTGATACGAATGTAGCTTCACACATGATCAATTTCTAGTTCATTGCAATCTGCAGTCAGGTAACTTGCAAATAAAAGACAGACCTCACTAAGGTAGATAGAAATATTTAAATATTATCAAATGTAAATAATTTAAAATCATACTCTCTTATTCTTTACGACACTTTTCTTCCAAATAATTTCTTAATAACGACAGGATCATTAATGCATCTTTTCACGTGGAAATGTTGGCTATTTTCGTTCAGAAAACTATTCCAGATCTAATACTGGTAATTACGATCATCCTGGCTTGGCATTATAAATAGATTAATATATATGTGTGTGTGTGTGTGTGTGTGTGTGTGTGTGTGTGTGTGTGTGTAGTAATTATTATGCCCATTAGGTAGTAATCATTGTACCCAATCAAAATTGCTTTCAGTAATAATTCCATTCATTACTCCAAACGTCCTACATCCCATCTTTCCTAAGCGATTATATAGTTTACGTATAACTATTTGACTAACAAATGTAACTAATAACCACTAAGTATCTATTAGTGAGCATAATAGTAAACAATAACACGCTCGGTGACATAATGAACCTGTAAATATTCAGTCCACCAATATGCGTATCAGCTCGCATCTCGTCTTGTTTTTCTTTTGTTGTTTTCCTTTCCATCCAATCAGATCATTAACCAATGTGTAATCTTTATTAAATCATTCACACTTTCCTGATATCATTGGTTAGGGCTTCTAAACAAGATACAACCGATTGCAAGCATTCATCCTACGGACCTTTCAATAGCCCAATCATGAATTAGATCGCAATCTCTGCTTACACTACAATTCGTTTAACGCATATTTCCCTCAGTTTTGTCGGTTTTGAGTCCATAATAAGAAATTCCCCTAATGCAAACCATTGGCTAAATGTGGATTATTGTTGACGTTTAGAATTATGGTGATTTTCATTCTTGGCTCTGTGGTTAATCTGAAAATATTAAAAAGAGACAAATACTTAACACATAAGATTTTTCACAAGAAAATGCACCGCCTTCTTACAAGATATTGCTGTGCTTTTATCGTAAATGTTTTAGCATCTGAAGTTATTTCGAAACTACCGATTAATAATAAATCAAATACTAGTTGAACTCATTCACACATTTTCTTTGCAACGCACACAGTTTCTCGAATACATACATATCTCCCATATATCATGTAGAATAGAAATACTTGATTGGGTTATTATCCTTATCACATAGGCAAGCAACATGTTTTGACGTTATATAATGTGTCATCCAGAGATACGCTCTTTTGTCACTGTTTAAGAAGATAGGTTTCAATTTATAATTATAATTTTATAATTTCATGTATATACAATGACTTCCGGAACAAACACTGTTCCATCTAGGTATGCCTTCCGTAACCTTAATGCAGCTCCACAACACATATAACAATACACCCAATCGTTCTCTCTTCATCAAAGCACATTTCATTTCTTTTTCATTAACAACGTAAATGATGTTGTCCTGTTGTTTTTAGTTTCATCTATGAGCATACCAAAGAATGTTTCTTGTTTTTTTTTTTTTTGTTTTTTTTTGGTGTTCTTGTTGTTGTTTATATTTATATATTTATTTCTTGAAAATGAAAGTTAAAGGCAAGAAGTAGTTGTATTCAAGCTAATGAGTTTACGGTAATGGCATCTTTATAGAACAAAATTATCTTCACCCGGATAATTGCCACAGTTTCTTAGAACTCATACTAAACATTAGAATTTTAATCACAAACAGTTTTCAATGGAACTGTACTATTACCAAATAGTATTTTGTATTTCAAACTTAACTTTAATTGAGAAATTATATCCAACCCTGTAATTTACCACTGTAAGATGTTTTAATTAAAATTATATCTAACATCTGGTCATTTTATTAGCTACGTTTGGGATCTTACTAGAAATAAACCAATTAAAAGTGTTTTGAATATAAATGTTGTTCCTAGACTCAATCTAGCCTAATTTGGAGCTAGTCTTGAATTCATCAATCTTTTCAAGAAAATCAGAAGAATACTAAACCGCTAAACCTAAAGCATTAATTTAAGCATTTCTGAAAATTGATAACACCAACAATGAAACATATATATATATATACATATATATATATATATATATATATATATATATATATATATATATATATATATATATATATATATATATATATACTGACAAGCTAACTTCGCAAATCTAGTTTCTCACTTTTCTGAGAGCTTACGACTCAAATTGGGTCTTTTCAAGGGCAAACACAAACATATATAATAAGCATATAACGCGTTTTACAAACGTTTAAGTGACTATTTCTGCTTGAATCAAAGCTTGGAAATGTATGTTTCAAATAGTTAATTTTAGGATGATGGATGATACTGCGTATCTATTCATATCGACCTACAAATGGAAGAGACATATGGATATCTGCTTTTATGTAAACCTGTGTAACCGTAAATTATATCCGGGACTTTTAATTGTTGTAATAGTAATTATAGACGGTAAGTGACTAATGAGTAAAATGAAAATAAAACACTTTATTTGCGCGTGATTGTGTTGTTGTACTCTTCTTGATTAATGCCGCTTGGTTTCAATATTCTAAGACGGCGTATCAAGCAAGATTCCTTTTCATTTCTGGTTTCGGAACTCGAGTTGGCTTTGTGAGCAATTGCAGTTAGTGTTACGTCACTGATAGTGTGACCATGGGAAGAGAAGAGTTCTGCTACTTCTGTCCAGTGTATTATTTAGTCAGATCTGTGAAGATTGGTCGTTTTATGTAGTTTGTCAGTTTCTCCGACATAAAGAAGTCCACCGATTTTACATGTGACGATATCCATAACATTCTCTGTTTTGCACGTTTTGCATGGACCCTGTAAGTTTAGTTTTTCGCTCGTTGCTATGCTACAGAAAAGCTGGTCTCTGTCATTTACTGACAGGTTTTCTACATTTTGTCACCACAGGGACCAGATTTGCTAGAGAGTTGTCTCGGCTTGTGATTGGCGTTAGTTTGTTACTTCATTAGATTTATCTTAATTAATACCTGACACAAGCGATCTCTTGTTGAACCCAGTGCATTAGAAAGGGTTATTATTATTGATTTCCATATTTAAAAGAAATAAGGATCTTGATTACCTGAAATTAATTAATGGAATTTTTTTCACCGTTTTTAAAGTTTGTTCTTGGACCGATTATTAATAAAATAAAAGCGTGATTTGCTAATCCGACCACAAAAGAGCAGCTACTTGGAAAGATTTGAACGTTAAAGTGTTCGTGGTTTGAATTCATTGTGTGTGCCCTATAATAGCATATACATCCAAATGAGGAGAACGCAGATAAACTATTTTTCGTTGGTTTTATCATCCAGCTGGGTTGAACGTGTTTTTATTTGTTGAAATAGGTTGTACGTTGTGTAAGTCGTTCATTACCAAAACTCGGCTTTCAAAATATTATAATTACTAAATTCTGATATTTCATAAATGACACAAGACATTTTAGGCAGAGAAATAAAAACGTCTTTGAGATTAAATAAAGCGAGATATATAAGGCTGAGAAATGCAAACTTATTACATTTTTATATCATGGTACAACACACGAACAGCGAGAAAAACACAGTTCGTTACTTTGTTGTGTAACAAATTTTCCTTTCAGAAAGCAAAGTTTACGCCTTTTTCGTTATCTCTTTCTGGTATAATACATGTTTATTGCATTTTTTTTCTTTCATAATGCACTAAGTTCACATTTCAAAAATACTGTTTATATTTTCTTTCAAGTACAACATATGTTCATTTCCAATAGTACAATTCATAATTATGTTCTTCGTGACACAAACATTTACATCTAATAATAAACACCACAGTTCATGCTTTCTTCCCTTCATTCTTTCATGGTGCCAGAAATGTGCATTTAAAAAGCTAAAACAAAGTTAATGTTGTTTCCAAGGTTCACATCGATGTCTTGTAAAGTCACCTCGATATTTCTACTCGCAAATAAGTGGGTTTATGGAGTGAATCGTACAAACACGCAGACACTCACACTTCTTGCAAAGTATTAACATCCTATAAGGTAGGTAATCTTCTTAATATTGTGGGCAAAGAAAGCTTATTTATTACTATTTGCAAACCTTCGAACAAATTGAGGTTTTTCGAAAACATATAATGTTTTGACTGTTATGTCTTTACGTGTGCTAATCATAAATTTTCCACTAGGAATCTACGGGTTAAGGAAATATAAGAAATGTAGTCACCAGCACACATGCACGACACATACAAAATTCTGTGCAATATTCGCATTTCGATAATTTTTTGTTTTGATAAGCCTCTAAGATTTGAACACTATTTCACATAACTGCGTGGATTGTGGTACAATTGTGATGACAAAAGTTGTAGTATGACAAGATTTGGATTTGGATTTGGATTCTTAAAACGTAACTTTAAACAAATTTCAGTCATATCGCTATGATGTCTCCAGTGTGACAGTTTATAGTGATTTCTAGAACTGGGGCATCATGCCGCAGACATGTAGCATGATGTACCACCCAGTGAAATTATCCTGACACCAGGCCGACCAGTCTTAACACTAACCTCTTAATGCTGAGCGCCAAGGGAGGCAGCTTGAACTACTATTTTTTTAAGTCTTTAGTATGACATGACCGGGGATCGAACCCACGACCTCCCGCATCCGGGGAGGACCCTCTAGCCACTAGGCCACCGGAGCGGTAGTATGCCAAGTACTGTGCCCTTAATGCAATATTTTGTGATCGGGAAGTCGCATTTGTTTATCTCAGACCTTCTGATATGCTTTTTAAATAGGTCGATTATTGATTCGATGATATGACAAACGAACAATTTTGTGTGTTGCACCGTTTTGGCTTGATCTTGATCTGACGTTAAAGCTACTTGTAAGCTGTCAAAATTAACAGACTAGAACGATAGTTTTGGATCACTCCTTCAACATTTCGTTTAGCAAGAAGTTGTCCTTTCTTGTTCAAGTACTTTTGACCTAGTTTTTGGCTCAACTACTGACAAAATTGAAAATGGTCTCTATGGTATTTTCAAAAACTTATTACAGGACCAAATGCAATTTTTAATGACGTCTACTGTCACCTAGACAGTAATAATGATAGTGCCAAAACAATTCAGTGATGCAAACTCTGATACTTCTTTATAATTCATCAAGATCAAATTTTTGCACATAATTCGAGCTCAATTAATGAGTTTTCCGTTATCGTGGATTAGTTGAAAATATCAGCATGGATCTCACAATTATTCTCTCTTTGTGAATATCCGACCTTTGAACAATTTTTTCCCACAAATAATTCAGCTTGCCTTTAACAAACAACCGTTTTACTTCGTTATGTTTAACGTGTTTCAAGGTGATATCTTCTACAGTTCCGTATAGTTTTCTTGTCTCTAAATTCATATTTTTTTGAGTTTAACAGCAGTAAAGATAGCTTCTGTCTTCTATTTTAAATTTCTAATATTCTTTTGCGAAGCTTGATAACAATATTGAACTGGAGGGTCTATCATCCTTGTGGTATTGTCCTCTGAGAGCGGAGTGCCGAATTTGGAAACTTTTTTCGGTCGATAATAGTTTTTGAGATCATGAAACTCTTTGACGCACACCCACGTTCATGCAAATGTGCACTCTTGGGGGCTATGATATTTTTCTTGCTTATAATTATATATAACGCTTACGAAATAAGTTAAAGACCTGCTTTCAATGTCTTTTAAGTAAGTAACAATAAATGCTACAAAATTTGATACAGCCAAAATATGAAATTTAGTCAAACGTTTGTGCAGGTGAGTATGTTCTACTCCGACGTGTTTTGTCAGCATTTTCGGGTGTCCGGTACGGAATAGGGTATATTTATACACTCAAGAATACACCAAAATCGACGGATGAGTTTAATATGCATTCTTGGAGACATGAATTGGCAAACGGTAATTAGTGATTCGTCGTCCGGTCAAACAATCGCGTTGATTCAATGTTTCCTTGTCTTTGACAATGAGTCTGAATTTGAATTTTATTTTAAAGTATCTACGATATTCCTGTTCGAATATTTCTATCACTTGATGAATTTCTAAATTTCGTCGTCGTTGGTATGTTTTGTTATATAACCCTTTCATAGTGACTCTGACGAAGGATTTTTCCGGTCTAGTTGAGGAAACCAAGTAGGTCATTCATGAGATAAACATCTCTGAAAATCATATACGGTCTGTAGATTTTCTATGTGCTTCCAACAACAGCATAAATGTAATCTTCTTACCTGCAACACCGATTATTTTATATTGTGTCATTACGCTTTGAGTTTCACACAAATAATGTGACCAACTCAAAATTTGTGTTGACCTACGACGGCTGACATAATAAGATAGAGGTCGTATGATAGCCATTTTGTTTTTGGTCATGAAAAAGCAGGTACATTGATTCACATCTATTAGCAATCACAAAAGCGTCCTTCAAGGGAACTATATCTGCAATAATTCAATATTTAATCTTGAAAATCAGGAGGTCTAAAGAGTGGGTTTGGTAACTTCTCTAGGTTGGTTATCGTTGTTCTTGGTACCAGCTATGGGATATTTGTCGTTGTTCAGTTTGCATGCCTTCAGGGTCGTGGCCACTTCTGACAAATGCTTGATTACTACTTGTTGATTGTGCTCGTTATGAAACATTGTGGAAAATAGCCGCTTACCATCTGTGTCATTTCAAACGTATTAGGCATTCTGAATAAATGCATGGCTAAATAACTCATGGCATCTATAAAATATTCATTTGCCACTTGCATATGAATAATTGTGACTCCGTTCGTGGTGATAGTAGTTGCAAAACGTGGCCGTCGTATCCCTTGTGACAAATGAATGTAGTGTGTCGATGGCAAACGCCATAATGATACACCTCGTCTCCGCTTCAAGTGTTGTCGCATAGGTTCAAATATCCATCAGGCAAATTATACGATAGCCACGAACCTAATTTTCACTTCCACTTGAAATGATAAAATAAAGATATTTGAATGCATTTTTCGGAAGCACGATATGCCACAAAACGCAGGAAAGTAACTTCTGGTTGCATGAGGACATTCCGAGTCGAAATGATAAACTCCAAACTGTCGTCCTGATCCCGGTTTTGTCCTGTTCTATTATATCCTTGACTTCGTTGTCATATCTCTGAAACCAAGACTGATTGTCTAACTCGATAATTAGATTACAAACATTTATTTTGTTTATTTGAACAGATATAATATCCGCATATGGACCACGCCGTCAATAATTCACAAAATTACTTTTCGGTTGATGCAATTGTTTCGTCGATGTTACTCGTAATAGGTTGCGCTTATGGATGCATAGCTTGTAGGCGAAACAGCCACATCATCTCTACCCGCAGTGAATATGATCATGCCGATGCAACTCAGTTGATGGCCATATTTATGATGGTTTCAATAGCATCGAAATGACTCCGGCGAATATAAACTTACATGTATTTTCCAACTGCTATATCTCCTTAACGACAACATGAAACTTCTAAGACAGATACTTTCTTTAAGACTTAGATTATTTTAATTTGATTGTGTACGTGTAAGCATGTGATCCAAATTTTCAGGATATAAGCGTCAGGGATTTCAGAACAATGTTTTCATCCAATTTAAAGCAAATGGGATTAGAATATATATATATATATATATATATATATATATATATATATATATATATATATATATATATATATATATATATATATATATTTAAGGAGACAGACTATCAGAGAATCGGAGAGACAGATTTTTTGCCTAAGATAATACACTCAAGACATTTCAGTATGTGTAAATGAAAGAGCCACATGGGTTCAAACTTCTGGTCTGAGATTTACAGGGTCATCAGAAATATACTTCCAAAACAATTTTGGGGGAAATTGTCTAAAATTTTTTACTTAGTAATGGTGAAAGATATATCTTTTCTAAATCATCTCGCCAGGCTCTGAAAAGTCAATGACTTTTAAAAATTGTCTAAACAGGCATACTTTTACACCGTGGACGTTAAACAATATTTGAAACGCTAGGAACTGTTGAGATCAGGTTAGTGTAGATATGTTTTAAATAAAAGTTGTTGCGAAAAACATGGGTCACATTTTAAGTAAGAAGTATATATATAGGATAATTTACAATTATATCCTACTCTACCGCAACCACCCAGATCTTTAACTGGAGTACAATCTTAATATCCACGTCGGATATATGTTTTTGTTTGGGATAGAAAAATAGCACGTCGATACATGTCCTTAAGTGTCGTTATTTTTTTTTCTTTCTCTCTCCCCTGTATTTTTTGTCTTCCTTAACTACATGTTTAGTAGCATTTATAGGATTGTATGGAGTATGATGATAGAAGGGGATGGTATTCTTACTTTAATGATGACTGAAGGAAAGTGATAGAGCGTCCCATTTGAAGTCATCAACTTCTAAGGATGTATATATTGTGCTCTTGAAGTTGTAGAGTGTCCCATTTGAAGTCATCAACTTATAATTATGTATATATCGTGATCTTGAAGGCACGTATTTTAAGATACAGATCCAGTGTTTTACTTGTGCACACTTTTTTTTTACCTACACTTTCATCCTGAACTTATACCCAAATAATGTTTTATACAGAATTCCTTTGAGTCACGAGTGATGTAATTTACAACTGCCAGCTCATAACTCTGGTTTTGATCTAAGTTCTATTACTTTGTTCACCTACGCTACATACAGGTGTACATTTAGGTGTTGTACGAACGATTTGAATTGGGGTCAAATGAGAAAATGCTGCTATAGCAGTATTCTCATCCAAACCTGTGAACGAATCTATCTTCTTAATTTCATCACTGGGGTGGTGTAATTAGCTTTTTGATGTTGAGGAGAGGACGGGTGGACTTTTTGTACCTTGTGAAACTTTTGTGTATCTTTTTAACGGGTACGAACAAAAACTCACATAAGAAAAGAAAACTATTAACAATTGAAAAATTATTTTATTCCTGCTTTCACGCTATCTACTCATCCTCATCAGGAGCAGCGGAGACATGCATGCATGTTTAGAATAAACTAATTCATATATGATAAGGCTACACAAAAGTGAAAGATATCGACCGTTAACATTCAAAAAGCATTCTTCTAACATAGCCTTTGCCGTCGACTTCACTCATTATTAGTCACTAATATGGCATAATCAATGTCAAATAAGTAATATGCAAATTCAAAATCAACAACATATTACATCCCACATCAACAATATCACAAGATAATAATATAGAATAATCATGCAGATCGATACACTAGTTCATAGCGTTCTGAGATTTTTCAGCCCGTGTCATACTCTTACGATACGACTTTTAAGACGAAACTATCCCCAAATTTATCAAATTAGTTACTTTGGATGAATTAATAATCGACTATGTGGCCAATTTTATCCAATTAGTTACGCTGAATGGATGAGTAATAGATTATATATGCTTACTAAGAAACTTTTGCAATATAATCTTAACTGTGATGGTGCATTGAATAATGTGTCTACATTATTTCCCATAAAAGTGAAACCATAGTTACACAGTGCACTATGCGGTATATTGTGACTCAGAAAGAATTGGTGACTAAGGTAAGATGCGTGATAGATACAGCTTGCGTTTCTGTCAATATCATACATTTATATATGCTCTCAGTATTATAGTACTGTGTTTCGAAATGTACCTGATTAAAATTTTTGGGTTTGTAGAAAGTTTGATCGTGGTCTTGAAAGATTCGGAATATGCATATTATGTTGCATCTAATTCTTTATATATATATATACATGCTGGAAAATCCTTTATAGATCTAATAAATTAATGGGATAGCTAAATCTGATTAATTTTGTATCAAAAAAATTTGTGATAAAGAAGCGAACATTAATTTGTCTTACCACTCGAATTTCTGCCTGCTATATTTTTACGATTATAAGTGTATCTCCAGCTTATCACAATCTAAAGAAAATGTCTCTAGAATGGGAGGCAAATAATAATGAAGACTTGTTGGAGACAGGAATTAAGAATCCAAACTACAAAATGAAACAATTTAATTTACCAAAAGTTTTAAATGTATCATTTATTTTTATATCAGTATTAACAATAATCGCTCTAAGTACATATTTAGTGATAACCAAAGTTCTCAACGAGAAACACAACACCGATATCACGAATCTTGTCTGCTTTTTTTGCGAGTTTATATCCGGCAACACGGAGGAAAACGTAGTATTATTAAAAGAAGGGAACCGTTGTTGTGCATCAGCATCGGAAGGATACAAACTGCTAAAAAGACTGGTATGATTTAAAACAATATTTTTTCATATTTTAAAAACTGCTTATATATAAAATGTGATAGTCTTTTATCATCAAACCAATATAATCTCATGTGGATGACTTGGTGTATATTAAAGGATGTTATAATCCCGACCGTATTATAAGCACAAATGGTTTATGGAATACAGAAGGTTCTGAACTTGAGACTGAAATCATGATCTGGTATTCATTAAATGCCATACAATTTAGACATTTTTGAAAGCTCATTTCTAATTTGCTGTGCGTTTAAAACCTATAATTTCTTACAGAAGCTCATTATTTTACGATTTACAAACCTTTTTGCGATGAAACTCTATTAACTACGCATTATATTCACACTAATATTGTTTAATTAGACCATAGTTCACAAAATCGACATAAAACTGTTGATACTAAATTTACATAATGCCTTGTTTCAAGCCTAATTACTTTGTACGAAAATGCTTTACATGTGAAATACTTATATCCAAACCAAGATTTGCTATCCATACATTTGTTTGTTTTTCTTTGCTAATACATCTGTGACACATGTCGTCGATAATGTGTGCCTTCTATATTTCTCTTAGTCCTAGACCTCCACCTCTATCATCGCTACCAGAAATCGGAGCAATTATATGGGATACATCAATTCATTTAGTGTTCACAAAGTGTCCACGTGTTAATTACCAATTAGTATGATGATCATACTGGTAAGTTTCAAAATAACTAAATAAAATCCAGACAAAAAATTTAACAGCAGATAATAAATCCAAGCGGACAAATGAATGAATAAAATAATTTTCCTTCCATTTGCATTTCAGATCTCTAATGACCATTCCCGTATTTCTCACAACGCAAGTCCTTTACAAGACAGAGAAAACAGTAAGTATGAAATATAAGACAGGAATAATTCAGCAACAATTATTTTTGGAACCCTTTGTATTATCTAATCTCAAACTGGAAACCAGATTTTCAAAGCAAAATGAGATTTTCCTGCCTATACATGTGTTCAGAATCAAGGGCAAATTGACACGAATCATTTCAGATGCACTTTTACAAGGAGGCAAAAAAATGTGTGCACACTCTTCCAAAGTATAAACTTAACATTCAACCTTAAAATGAAGTACTTCTTAAATTTCAGCTGATATTCGAAAACACACCTGGTTGTAGTACATTGTCCATAAGGAAACTCCAGTCATCCATTTAAATTGCATAAACCGCGAAATTGATATATATCTACATATATAATAAATAAATTATAAAAGCGGCGCTGTATAAGTTTGTCAATATACTCAAATATTGTTCAATAATAACATTAATAATAACATAAAAGCAAAACACATGCTGTTTTGTACGAAATGATAACAATAACTTCAAGTTCATAATGCTAACATTCGCGTACGTACTAATAACAGACTGCCAGTGTTTATAAATTTTAAATATAACATATTAACTCTAAAAGAGTGATTCGTTTTACTATTGAACATGTCTTAGATATATCTTTGTATTTGATAGGCACTAAATAAATTAACAATTCTAGTTGTGCCTATCGAGCTACACAATGAAAAAGGAATTACTCAGAAAATGAGACGAATTATGTTAGCCTAAAATTGTTTAAGATGGAAGTAATCGTTTATCTTCAGATCATAAATTACTGGATGTGAGGAATAGCGAACCTGTGGCAGCTCATGTATACCTTAACATTGGAAATTGCAGTAAGTACATGTGTTATAGAACTCGACCGCCGTGTTATGTATAGTCCAAAGAAATTGTGCATGTCGTTATCCCAGAATGTTCAATGAATCACAGCCTATGTCATTTTTACCTCTGTAACTACTTTTCCCGCCGATACAGATATTAGAATAGATTGAAGAGTACAGCACTGATAGTTAGGATAATAAAACCGTATGCTATCATGACATTCATTTGCTGTTGCTGTTTATGTTTTCCTCGTCCTAATTATTGTTTATCCGCGTTTTTATGTGGTCCCATCATCCCTTTCCTTTTCATTGATAATAGTATTATCATTGTTGTTGTAGTTCTTCTTCGTCTTCTTTTTCTTCTTCTTCTTCTTCTTCTTCTTCTTATTATTATTATTATTATTATTATTATTATTATTATTATCAGGTCTGAACAATACTGTTTTATGGACAAAAAGTAGAAAACATTCATTTGTGACCAATGGCCTGAATTACTCCGAACAGACTGGAATGATGACTGTGATCCAGCCAGGTCTCTACTATATTTATTCTCAGCTCATATTCAACACAACACTTGCACGTTCAAACAGCAGCTATAATCAGCTTTACCAGCAAATAAGGCTCAAACGGACTAACAAGAACGACACGCTGTTGTTTTGGAAACAGCATATAAACAGCAGTAGAGAATACATCCCAAGTGTCTTGGAAGGAAACTTTATATTAGAAAAGGATGACCAAATTTACGTCCATGTGTCAGACCCGCAGTTTTTGTATAAATTTGCACTAGGAACTTTCTTTGGACTCCACTATGTGTAAATATTAATAAATTATTTCCGGCATTCAACGTTTCTACCTCAGTCAGTGCAAATTTAACTCATCTTTGTATTGCTCTACTCTACTAGAACTCTTTTGGTAGCAAGAAATTAGATTATAGACAATGTTATTATTTGCTTTATAAAATATATTTGGGGTAGTAGAAAAAATTTAAAGAATGTATGTATATATATATATATATATATATATATATATATATATATATATATATATATATATATATATATATATATATATATATATATATATATCTATAATTATATATATATATATATATATATATATATATATATAGATATATATATATATATATATATATATATATATATATATATATATATATATATATATATATATATATATATATATATATATATGTATATATATATATACAGAGAGAGAGAGAGAGAGAGAGAGACAGACAGACAGACAGACAGACAGACGGAGAGACAGAGAGAGAGAGACACACACAGAGAGACACATAGACAGGTGGGGAAAGACATACATGTACATTGTCAGTTTGAAATAAAATAAAATTACATTTTTCAGATCCATTTTTGTGATACTTACGAAAGCATGTACGTACTACTCAAGTACCAAAGTTGTTTCGTTTATTTTCTGTTTGTTTTAATGTTCAGTGATAATAATAGTTTTGCTGTGCCTAGAATATACTACTGGCGAATAAGACAACTTCAGAACTTGTACTCTCGATGCTAAACTTATTATACTTCACCAAGCCATCATATCTCTAAAAGATAAACTATGTAATTCACTATGTGTAAATATGACATTGCTTGTTTCCTTGTAAATGCAACCTCCAATACGTCGTGAGATGTCCCAAACACTAATATATGGTGTGACGTAACTCTGGACAACAGGGGCGGATACAAATATATATTTTAGCATAATTATTTGGGAGGAGGACAAAGTGTCCATGGGTTTATAGGATGAACACCCCTTCGGAGTCCAGAAGACGATGTCCCTGGAGACGCCTGGACAAAATCAAAATATCCAAGGCATAATCCAAGTACCCAACTATAAAAAGAACTTACTTCATTTGTTGTTCTGTTCCTCTGGATTTTTAAAAACGTTTGCTGTTGACTTACCTAACGAAGTGAACATTTAACGTAAAAGCTCATAAACATATAAAAAATACCTACAACATTGTACTACGTATCTGCGTCCATTAGAGATCGAGTGCAAAACTAATATTAGGGTTACAGAATCCAGGGTGACATTGTGTCTGTGCTGATTCGTTCCAGGAGAAGTTGTATATACATGTACTATATAAATCTTTTGAACCATGTTATTATACATATCCTTCTTTTTCTCCTCTTTCTCTCTCTCATTCACATTTACACTGTAAGCTCCATCTTCGTCTGTTTCCAATGTTTCTCTAGCTAATATGACAGGAAGATGGCACAACGTTTGCTATATCTGAAAGGCAATGTAAACTATATAGCTCTCAAGGTAGGAGTAAAGAACTTTGCCAACGTCGACATTTTACTGAAATATAAAAACAATATGTACAACTTAGTGAGGTGCTAATGACACACATAATAAATTACTTTTTAGATTTAGGTTAATTTTTTAATTAAAAATTGAAAGGTTACATTTCTTCGTAAGCTCAGAATGGTTATTCTATTTTATATCTTTGTTTTTTTCATGAATATCAAATATTATAATGTTTGATCATCTTATGCATAGTCCATATTAATATGAGTATCCCGCATTTTTATGTGCATCCTGTATTCTATTTTATATCCCGTATTGTTAAGTTATTACTTGTTGTTATGTATATTCCATTTTTGTATGTATATTAGTTATATAATTTCTTCGATTTGCTTCTTTCACCACCATAAATGATTAAATAATTTCATTTGTGCTTAATCTCTTATGCCTAGTAGTTATGTATTGTTTCAAAGCTGGCTGGCGAAGAACAGGAAGAAGAATTCCAGTTATCTCCATTATTTCTTTTCCGGCTCAACAATCTAAAAATTCGACCGTTAATTTAGATAACCTAATTCAAATCCCTATTAAATCGTCAACCTTTGTGTCAACTATCCAAGAGATACCTCTGCGTTTAAGCATTATTCAATGCCCAATCAGTATGATCACTGGAATAGCGCACATAAATAGTTAATTTTATCAAGGATCAGAATATCGACGGTTTTCTCCTGACAGAAACATAGTGAAAAACATCCAGCGATGAGCCCAAGTGCGTGGATATAACACCCACCGGTCAAGTCGTTCCTGTGGCAATCTCGCGGAGATAGAATTTTTCTCATTTCAGAGAACTCCATAATCAAATGTCTTAACCACACCACACCTTATAATTTCTACCACACATTGTTTGAACTAGTGTAAACCATACTCACACTGGAACAAAGGTCAGTCCATTGTTCTGCCTATACCGGCTTCCTCCTAGCAAAAAAAGACAAGCTGACTGAATATCCATTTTTGGAGCAGTTTCCGAATTTCCTGGAGTATGGAAATTCGATAGGTAGCAACCTGATTATTCTTTGGAGATTTCAACTTTCACTTTGACTGTCCCGGAAACACAAACACATAAAAACTCCTAGATTCCATTAATGTTTTCAACCTCAAACAGTAAGTTAGCCAACCATACCAGAAACATCTATATCTATATATATATATATATATATATATATATATATATATATATATATATATATATATATATATATATATATATATATCTGTGTGTGTGTGTGTGTGTGTGTGTGTGTATAACTGAAAGGATTAGACGTTTGAATAGTAAGCTTACTTTTACTTCTTACATGTAATATATCTTTAGTGTACAGATCAGACACAGAAATATAACCCTCAATGTTATTTTATATTTTATTGTATATTCAGTTACTTCATTTTTACTGATATTCTAAAGCCATGCTCAAAATTGTGGGGCGATTGGGGACGAGAAAATAACACAAATACAAGTTCTCTAAACGTAACTTTCTTTAGACCCTAAAGAATTGATTATAGTATATGTACCGATTGTAGTTAACTGTTACGACATTTATTTGATCAAATATGAACCGTTTACAATATATTGTTCTTTAAATGTATTGATGTATTTTCTGTGGTAACGGAAGTTAAAATATTAAATACTTTAAATTGGTGCTTTTAAATAGGATAGACTGGGTCCGGATAATATTGTCATCATCTTCCTACATTATTTCAAAAAACAAACTGTTACATTCAAGAGAAAACAGTAAACATAATTTACTTCATTCATTCTTATCATTTAAATTAATTTTCAGTTCTTAAAGGTAATCAAAATGCATAATTGTTCAGTATAAAGTTCAATTTATCTTGTCTAATGCACGTCTTAAATTGTAAAGTCATGAATCAGTCAGCAAAATTGAGCTTAACAGGCAAAATTACACATCATGTAATCGTTCTAAATTACAGCTTATAAATTTGTATAACGCTTTTCTTATAAACTACGCCAATTAAAATCTCACAAACAGTGATGTAATAGTCTCATGGAATCTGAAGATATTACTTTTGTGTCTGGCTCGTTTGTGACTTCATTGAGAGATATATTATTTTGATATTAAAGCAGCTATTGTAAATTATTGATTTATAAAACATATCACAAAAATCTTTGTGATTAATTAGATGTTGATAAAAACGGTACAAGGGAAATTATCCTTTCACGTGTCTAAATTGATAATTTGAAACTTAAGTTTAGTATCCAACTTTTGTTTCGAAACTTAGAAGGAACTTTTTTAGGCGTTCGATCTAAATCATACATTTGAAACAAGTCTTCACGAAGACTTGGGTTGTACGCTGGTTATTGATATGTTCGTAGTCTTCCACTTACTCAGGATTATCAGTGTATGATAATAAAATGTACGGTCCATCACCGCTTCATTAGATAATTCACTGATGACAGAACTGACACATAGGAAACTTCAATATCATCACAAGAGAGTGCATTTGCGTTATGGGGACCTAACATTAGTGTAATAAACAACTCTTCAGATTATTTATGTAATGACCTAGATAGTGGTTGCAAGGGGCAACAACCTTTATTAGTTGCTTGGGCCCCGAGTAGCCGAGTGGTTTAAAATGCTCTCCGTTACGGATCAATGCCATCTCTCCTCTGTCTGCGCCGGTTCAAGTCTCGGGTTCAGACAATGTGGGTATGTGAGAAAGCTTGCCAGTAGCTCATCGTGGGTCCTTGGATTTTTAAGAGTTTTCCCGGGTTCTTCCTCCACCATTAATACTGGCCGCCATGTATAGCCTATCGTGTGCTGAAAATGGTGTTAAACCCCACAAGAAGAACTAGTTGCTTACTTACATTACATACTTTTCCTTACTTATTTGATCCGAGGTACTTCATTGATTCGCGATGAGAATGGTACTGGCAAGAATCATGTTATTGAATCAATACAGATTTACAACTGATGTGTGTCCAAGAGTAGGGTATTATATTCAAATTGCCGCTGCGTGATGTAGTAGCCTTCAAATGTAGATGCGCCTCAAAATACTAAACATTTTTGTTTGCTTGCGTAACAAGAGTACAGGTTAACACCAAATCTAACTTTAAGCAATCACTGAAGAGCACTGAAATATGTGATGCCAACATGAATGCTTTGTTATCTGTGTGGCCGTTATCGGTCTTAGGTCTCTGTGATTATAAATTATTCTTAATCATATGTATAACCAAACCTCTCACCTCAAATGACTACACGTTGTTGCCATTATATGACTACATAGCCAATTACCTGTTCCACGTATATAAGGTAAGGTTCATCATACATAGTATTTCTGAGACGTAAGAAAACGTTGGAACTTTTGTCAAAAACAGTTATACCTTGCCTTCCTTGTATTTTTAATATAATTTGTTTCAAACGATATGAAATATTGTAGCTATATTGGAAAAAAACAAGTAACTGCAGATATGTTGAAATTCAGCGTCAGTATATATAGTTACTGATGTTGTCAAGATACTTTGTATTCTCTACAATTTGATATTCATGTGAAATAGAATCTCCGCAGAACAAGATGACACCGGCTACTTGATTTGCAACACGATTTTCGTTCTTTAAGTTTGAATCTATTGTTACAGGAGTTTGTCACTAATAACTTGATATATTCATCGACAATGAAGCGAAATGGTAATGACAGAGACAAACAATCCGGACGTCACTTGGTTCTGGGCTGGAGCTTAACTAATATATTCCTTTACTGCAGAAGGAAAGATAAACGCAATTGGCTTTTGGCTTATTTCAATGATTTTATTGTCTTCTTCGTTTACCATTCACTGTAAAAACAATGAGGGGTTGTTATTGTGTGTAATTTGGACGGAGGTTTAGTAAGGCCGGAGGGTCATTTCTAAGGAAACGAATAAATCAAATAAAGCTATGAAAGCGTCTCGCAATGCTGAGGGACACTTTGTTTTCTTTACAACTATATGCAAAGTGGCCCTCAGCACTGCGACGCTATTTATGTATTAGTTTGTGCCCGGGAAGGAAACAAAACGCGGGTCGCGTAACTAACATGATTATTGGTACCCTTTGTACCAAACGTCTTTAACAGAGATTAGGCAGAGACTAATTACACTAAGGTTTTGACTACCTCCCTGTCTTTATGAGCAATTTTAAATGTAACCTGTTTTACCAGTAACAATGGCACAGTTATTTGATTGAATATAATTTGTGATAATCTCTTTTAAATCTGCAATGCTTCACATATTCAAAAATGCCAAAGAAAAACGCATTACGATCACCATAGTCGTATGCCATGACTTTGTGACTGTCCTAATCATGAATCTTAGTAAATAAATAAAAAGCGATCGATATTCGAGAACAAAAGGGATACTCGAAAGTCAAAACCAAAAACATTAACTGAGCTCTGTGTTTATTAACAATATCCTCTAAAGACGGTTTTATTTCCATCCTCTTTTCGTCCGGGTGTAAACCATACTATTGTAATGATGCACAGATATAAAATCAACTAGTGCACTGCAAGACCAAGTCACAAAACGAAATTCAAACACATTGCGTAATTTTGGCTTGATGGCATCGTTGTCACATTCCCAACAGCCTCACAACAACATTCTCTGGCAATTGAATTGTTCATATGCACGCTAATTACAGAAACTATTTTCTTATAACCTAACCAAGGACCATTCATTTAAGAATCGGTAATTTCACACTTGTATATTTTTCTTGCTTTAACATTTATTTCATCTACCAGAAACCAATTCTAATCCGTAGATCGGTATTCTAGTTTACGAAATAATGTCCAAACATGCTAGATACAGACTAGTTAATAGGTCAAGTTGTTAAATATAGAGACGTAAGACGAAATTACGAAATTGACAGGCCATTTTATGAAATTAGGTAATGCTACTATATCTACCTGAGATAAATTTTCAGTATGCATGATTCCTGCACTTTATAAGTATTACATCTACATCTAATTATTACATCTATAAAATATGTTCCGAAGACCCTTTCCAAATAATCAAAGAAACGATCACTAAACTCTTGCAAATCTTTAGACTGAAACGTAAATAAAAATGGCATATCGTCAGGATCGTTGCATTATTTTCCGTCCGCTACACATGAAATGCCTCAAGCATTAAACGTACTGAACTGGACAATCGTCGTTAATTTTAGTCTTTTTAAACAGCGTCAAACTTTAACAACAAAGATCGTTATATTAGTTTGAATATTACCTTTTTGGAGGGAAATACAGATGTAAATAGTATCACTTAAGAACAATATTTGAATACATTACATCGAGCAGCATAGCTGAACATCTTCGATAACTAATATCAGACAGAAACACACGAATGACCCTATTTCATTACAAGAACTCACTCTATGTTCAAAGACATGCTGCTAAAACACGTAGGTAGAAATATCAATAACTTAGAGTGTTGCTGTCTTGGAAACCTAAAATGATACTACGCAATACCTTGATCCAACTATAAATGGAAAATACCCTAGCCTTGAAAGTTTTTCTCTCTCGATACACTCATCTGTAAATTGTTTTTTGTTCCACCGTATTTGTTGACAATATACTCAAAGTTCTGGTTAAATCACACTACTAAATAGGGTCCTAGAAAGGTCTTTTCCAGCATAAAAGTAGGTGATAAACAAATGACAAGATGACAAGATGTCTACATTGAGAATTTACATGAGTGATCCTTTCATATGAAATCGATATAAGTTGAAGTAATCCATGTCTAATGGAGACCTTAGAATGAAAGCTAGTAAAAGTATTCCTTACTATCAATACAATTTGTATGAAATGAAAATACATATATACTCTATTCATCATTTGTTGAAAATCTTTGATTTTATCTTTAAAAGGGTGGAATAATGTAATGAGTTAATTAGAAAGTATGTTCTAATGCTTCAGGTAGTATTCACTACTATACTGCTCGTCATCTATAATTTGTACATTATGAAATGTGGTCGTGAGACCTCATATCAATAAATTACTAGCAAAACAATTGGTGTAGTTTGCCCATTGTGCACGAACAAATTAAAAACAAAAGGAACACGTTTTTTCCTTTCTGGCTACATCACAGGAAACTAGTTTGAACAATTGCCCAGGGGAGATTTCTTTCTAAACAATGCAGTTACTATCGATTTGTGACACTCCTTTCGCGATGACGATATTATGTCCGTATTTTTATAAAAGATATCAAATAACCAGAATCAAATCACTGTTTGAATTCAACAGGGAGAAAAATGCTACATCTGTTGATAACAGCCTTTTGTTTGCTGCATTTCTATTACGGCAAAATGGCTTAATGGAAATTCTGTATCATACAATGTTTCACTGGAAATGATCCAACAATTGCACAAATAATAAGATAAACCTTGTCTTTCCCATCTGGTAACATCTAATGAACTTTGTTAGGTATGTGATAGTATAATGCGATGTATAACGTTTTCCTGTAAATTTCGTGTTTTTAGTATTGTTTCAGCGAACAGTTGACATCTTTACTGAGTACTACAATAGTAATCAATATATACATTGACACAATTTACAAGTTACGATTTTTTCAAGAACAACAAAAGAACTGCAATTATTCTTTCTGGCAAAAGTGTCCTCCAGCAATATGATGGTGAGCTCGTATTAACTAGTTCTCTAAGTTCAATACCGTTACTATTATTCAAAAATGTATATTTTGCTGTCTTTGTGGTTTCCTTTTTGTTTCATTGGATTCCACTATTGCAATATATCGGTAAACATTCCACTTGTGACTGTAAGTTTTTCAGTAATTGTTTATTTTAAAAATATCTTTCTTCGGTGTTTTAAAGCTTCTCCAGGCTGTGTATCACACTATAAAGCCTATGCGGGACTGGTTTTAATAATTGTTGAAATATAAGGACTTATATATAGCAGCAAAACAGTTATCTTCTACATCAATAATTAAATTTCATACCGGTCATTATAGTACACATTCAGTCATCGTTGACTTCATTTTGACTTGCTTTTAATAAATAATAACGTTATATGTAACACGATGACAAGTATATGCACTAGCTTCCTTGCCAGTGACTGGCTGTTTATTACTATACTATCGTTGTGGCAAAAAGGCACAGCTGTTTACGATGTTACACAGTGTATGCTATGTGCAAACGTTTGCGGTAGCACGGGGAAAAGTTGTTGCCTTTAGGCTTTACACAAGAAGCTGCGAATGACCATTATTTATAAATTATTAATTTTTAAATTATTTGAAATTGTTACGAATTAGAAATGAAACCATACTTTTTATTATAACAATTAAACTGTAATAGAATGTGTATTTTTGGTAAATGGTAAATAGTTACCCAAATTTAAAAGCTGAGGTCACAAATATAATTAAAATTAGTGTTTAGACCTTTAAACGAGTTGTCGGGTAGTTATGGTTGCGGGTGGATATAAATGTACCCACTGTCAATGCCTTTACATTTTGCATTTTAGCAACAAATGCCAAGCTAATTAGTTTATCTATAAAGTATATAATTATCTTAAAAATGTTATCGTTCACCAAATGACCGCAATGCTCTATTGAGAAGCAGAAAAAAATATTTAACTGGTTGTGACGCTGATCCAGATTTGTTTCAGACCAAGGGAAATAAATATAAAGTCCCGGATGGAGCTGGGTTTGTGTTGAGGATATTATATTAAGATGTACCATTTAGCCCAAATCTTTCAGACCCTCCCTCTATAAATCTGTGTTTCCTGAACAAAAATCTTAGCGCTGTAGACAGTAAATAATGCGTCTTTCAAAGTCTTACAACCACGTGCGGTCATTATTTTTGCGAAATCGTGTGTTAATACTTTTACACGAAATCAACTGCTAAAAACAACAGCAGTTTAACAAACAATATGCCCATGATAGTATTATTATCATTTCAAACACGTCAAATGTCTTAATCCCGAAAACTAAGTCTCTCTCTATGCTTGCTTATAACACTTGTCCAACTGCAGTCAACATATACCCTGACCTGCCATAGCATAATGCTGTAGCAGACCAGGATCTATGGGTTTTTTTTGTATTATTCAATACTCCTAACAAATTGTGTAGACCCAGAGATGACTAAGAATTGTTCGACGGCACGTTGGGGTATATGCAGTTTTCAGTTTAATCATATTTATACGCGAGTATAAATATATCAAAATGGTGGTCCCAGGTAGCCGATTGGTCTAAACTTCTCGCCTTTACCGCTCATTGCTATCTCAGCTCTGTCCGCATGGGTTCAAGTCTCGGGTTCGGTCAATGTGGGTATGTGAGAAAACATGCCAATAGCTTCCCGTGGATCGATTGTTCTTGCTGGGGATTTCCTCGGTTCTTATCTCCACCACTTCTGATGGCCGCTATGTATAGCCAGAAACCAGACGCTAAATCAACAACAACAACAACAGATCAAAACTTAAACATATGGACTTGCCCTACATTTATTTTCATATAAATAAAATTTACTTGTAACTTGTTATTAACAGGTATTGTTCAAAACGTATTGCAAAATGTCCGAATGTAACATAGAACGTGAAATTCCACGATGTATCAGCCAGGTTATTTAAAGTCGTTCTCGTTCATGTGATTAATGATCATCTTTACTGTATCTTTGTCAATTTAAACTTTTGTAACCTTGACATTTTATAATCTCCTCCAATAGGAAGTGAAACCGGATACAAATTTAGTGCATCGAGGAAACTATACTCGCCCGAGTACAAGGATTGTATTTATGTACATATGCAGAGATTTCACGACATTAATTTTAGATAAAGAATATGCTGATTAGGGACGCGGGGTGGTGAATGTTTGGTGATATGGTCAATTCTGCACTGTTTAGTAGACAGGTTGTACCACCGTTATTCACGAGTTTTTATGAATATGGAAGCATTGTGTTTTGTTGTGGTTGTTTGTTTGCATGGTTTGGTGTTTAACGGCAAATTTATACAAAATATTATGGTGTATGGAATCACAGTGTTTTATCAGGTTTGCTTGTTGTTATGTTGTTTTGTTTATTTGTAAGTTTTTCCTTAATGGCACAGTTATAAGAAAGACTACAGACAATGTGTTTTGACATGTTTAGTTGTTTGCATGTTTTGTGTTTAGTGGCGAAACTATATGAAAACCTATGAAATATGGAAGGTCTATGTTCTGGCAGATTTGTTTGTTTTCGAGTTGTTTTTTTTTTTGGGGGGGGATCAAATGCACATTTATATGAAGAGTTATAGAGTATCGAGGCACAGTATTTGGCATGGCATGTTTGTTTACTTCAGTGTTTGTTGTTTGATTGCAAAATTATATGAAAATCTATGTAGTGTGGAAGCAGTGCGTTTTGTCATGTCTGTTTGTTTTTACGTTTGGTGCTTAACGGAACACTGACATGAAAAGCTACAGAGTACAGACGAACAGCGTTTCGTCAGTTTTGTTCGTTTGCATGTTTGGTGTTTAATGGCATAGTTGCATGAAAGTCTATGTAGTATGGAAAGCCTGGGTTTTTTGTGTTTATTTGTACGTTTGGTGCTCTTTTATAAACTGGGCTTTGGTTCATCTTTTCACTATATGGTCTCCTTGCATATAACTGCATTCGGAGATATGTGGCTTTAGTAATATTTAGATGACGTCTTTAAATGATAGAAAACGTTAAAATTTGCGAAACGGAAATTTGCTTTATCATACGCTTACTGCAGATATTACGTCGCTTTTATAACGCGGATTGGAAACGCCCCGTTACTGCTCTTTACGGCGTTTCGCCCCATTGAACATATTGTATGCAGGTACTCTGACATAGTTCATTAACGTTAAATTTAATCAAGTACAACTTTCACGGAATAGCAAATTTAAAACTAAACTGTTGTATCAGTCAGTGAAATATGTTATCAATTAATGTGGCATATCCTTGTATAATTATAGTTTGTGGTACAGTTAAAGATTTTCAGCCTTAAAGTCAGTACGACCTTGGGTCAGTCTAGAGTCCGATTAATAACATAGTCCAATTAGTAACAGAGTCAAATTAGTAACAGAATGCTTTTGATGTTATTGTTTATTTTATTCTCTCATTCCATTATGTTCAGTTGACACTGGGCCCTCGTCCAGTTAGTTTCAACATGCTTCTGATTTATATGGGTTTTATATTCTCTCCTTCCATTATGTTAAGTTCGTTTTAGGTCTTCAATTTATAAACAGGTTTGTCTGTACAAATAAGTGTAGGGTAGAGAATGTGTTGTGGATTTGTTTTCCTGCACACTCATATTACATACATTGTATTGGGGTTTTAATACTAAGTTTGGTATATTCAAAACGGTAACAAAAGCCTTTATGAATTCAGGAAAAACACTTGACTCAACAAAGCAATATGCATTTATCAGGATTAGAATATTGTGCAAGTAAATTTAAAATTGGGGAATGTGCGAATATACAAATGTAGCAGTATTCGTCGAACAAAACAATCTGCGCAAAAATAAATGGTCTTCTTAAAACCAATAATGAAGTCATTTCATGAACGTATTGTTCACATCGTACACATATGCTTCATTGTTACTCCAACACACTTCGACCTAAAAGGGGTACCAAAAGATTACCGAAAGGCCTTGATACATTGTTTATAATGATATTACAAGTAGAATCAATACATCGATCAAAATACGAGCAGTTCAGCAAACATATATACTCTACGAGAATATAACATTATTTCAAAATACTAAAGTCATATGAAAGAGTTGTGTGGTGTAATTTGTTACGTTTTATATTAAATTGGAATTTCTCTTTGTACCTATATTGTTAAGTTTTCAACAAACATGACCTTATTGAGTACAACGGGAGAGGAAATACGTTAACTAACCATCAACCACACTTATTTCCAATGCATCGATTCACTGATCCTTACCTAATAACCAACGTAAATCATAATACCACCATTGACAAAGTTACGTATAATCACACATGATTATATAATATCACACATACAGAACATAATTATAATATATTACACATTAAATGAATGAAGATGAGTACTTACACACACACACACCTAACCATACTGAGAGATTTAAGACAATACAGCAGAGTGGGGTATCAAATTTAGTTCTGAAACAAAGTGAAGAGCCACACATGCCTTATATGGCATTTACATTTGATTTCACACTGTTAAATGCCACTTGTTGGCTTGTAAGAACTAATTTTGTTTTTGTTAATTTATTAAATAAAACTTTTAACACGCTTTTGGGTATATCAGCACAAGAAAGGGGGCATTAAGTACATTCCGTATGAACAACTGAGGCAGCTAATCACAAGCTTGGGTCTGTACTGCACTTGCGCCTAATGAGTATAGGTGCGACTTTCTACCAGTTTATCTACCACGAGTCCCCATCCTAAGAGCAAGTAAGTGCTAGGTGTCAAATATTAGCCCTTCTCTGACTTTTAGTAGTTTAAAAAATATCAATAATGTGACCGTCGTTCTCAGATCGAATCATATGTGGCGTTTTGTTTGTTTGTTTACTGCGTTCATTCAATAGTATATAACACTGATTGCGTGGGCCATATTAATCTTACTTTTTCTCTCCATCCACGATCAAGAAGTATTTGTTTTCTTTCGCACGTCTTGACATGCCATACACGATGCACAAAACTGATATTCCGCAGTTTGCTTTTTTTGAGAAAAAGCAGTGAGTTCCCTTTGGATATTAAAGTACGTCAAATTCACAAGCCGAGAAATTTGCGAGCTTATATTTGACAAAATGTAGCGATTCTAAAACGTGTGCTGCCACAGTTCGTGTTTGAAACAATTTAGACCAAGTACTGTAAGTAAAATTTTATATATAATATATTTTCTTTTCAAAGACGTTGTTTTTAGTCCGACTACAATTCGTGGCATGTCTAATTCAAGTGCTAATGCATTCAGTGTTTGTTTAAATACACTTTACCACACTATCTTAATTTTGGCAATGAATATTATGATTTTTGTTTTGTTTTATCAATAGCGTCATCTTTTCATTTTTCATAGATAGGTCGATTGCTTGTTGCTTAAATCTTGCCAAATCTTCAAACCCAAATATTCATTAGAGCAATTGACATAATCCACCATCAATAAAATTTACGTTTAATGAAATGTAGGCACAGTAGAGCGTCGGCTCATGATTTATCCATTATTCTATCTATCCCACCTAGATTCCACAAAGAGCTCCTAACATCATGATGTAAACATGTTTCGGATTTATTCACAGAATAAACTAATTACTGACAACTTACAAGCAAATAAATAAATAAAGAATAATGTTTCATATTTTTGCAACGCTCCAGCCAAAATCATGCATTAAAACAATTCTTCAAAGACCATAACAATAATGACTTTATTTTCCCAGTTGAATACCATTATTAGTAAATGAGCTTTTTAAGCGAATACCGGTCTTATAACAATACTTTCACTTTCAATTAAAAAAAGTCGGTATGGATTTCTGTCCTAAATCATGCAAAATATAATTTTACTGACGACATTACATATTACAATTATGCAATTATTTTAAATCAACATGACGATATATTAAAGCTCCCTCTCAATCAAATTTACTCAAATTTGCAATTTTATTTAGAGATAGAAATCATATCCATATATCAAATTGACTTTTGAGCGCCTTTGTCAAAGCCTATTTGAAGAAACTGCTAAGCAATTTCCTGGCTTCACAACTTCACTTACATACTTTATATCTCCCTTTAACACGTGGCATACATCCGCATTGTAAAGGATGAATGTAAAATACGCTACTGACGAAATGTGTATTAGGCGCCCTGAAGGAATGTTGTGTGTGCGTGTGTGTGGTTTGATGTCTGGTCTGGTTTCGTGTCGAAAGATCCAATTCCACCTCTATCATGATGTCCCTGCCATCTACGTGTCGGTGATGTGGTCGGTCAGAAACGAGCAGAGTCAACCGTATTTGTAATTAGAATCTATGTTGATAGGCAAAGTGTCTGACTATAGAGCTTTAGCTTGATTTTCATGGATTGTTATTTTACGGCACATCAATACAGGAAGGTTGCTTAGTGCCGAGGCAATTGAAGTAAGGTACATTCCACATGTACACAGATCGAAGTGGCAGCCTCGCCTGTTCCAGTGGTACAATCTACTTTTTAGATCTTTTTTAAAAATTAAAATTACATCATTACGTCATCGTTCTTTCCTTGATTTTGTATAATATTAATAGGTTGCTGCATTTGTTTAGGAAAATATGAACGAGTTTTTTTCGGATGATTATACCTTTTGAATTTGGGAGTGCAGTATATCCATCCAACAAAATACGTTCATATTTTCCCACACAAATGCAGTAACCTTTTCATTGTATGCTTATTTTCTTATTCTACCTAATGCTTAATTATGTAAACAAAAATACACTACAAGAAACAAAGTAACCGAATTTATGGCGTATTTTGAACTAAGTACACAAACGCAGATTCGCCATTACACAACAGCAGCATTATTAATGTTCACATAATGCCGCCCAGATAAATTTGAACTTAGTCGCGCGCTAAACACCACTTTCGAAAGAACACGGCGTTCTGGTCTACTTAAAATTGAAATTTCGATTCATATTGTGAACCAATGCGCATTGCAACAACTTTTCCATTTATTCTGGAATGAATAGACTTTTATATTTTGTCGATTCTGCTAAATTTCGTGATTTTTCCATTATTATTAGAAGCTGAAGAAGACAGTTTATACATTGTCACTGGCATGTTATTTGTATGGACTGTCTAGCGTCTATCGCTAGCCTAAATCGGAAACAGTTTATCAAACAAGTTAACGTAGAATGTGTCAAAGCAGCTGGTATGTGGCAATCCACAAAACATCTGATTTAGTTCATTCAGAAACAAATTTAATCAACCAAAACTTAAAGCGTCAAATACGTAAGTGTACATGAGTTTTTTACAAAGTAGTTCATAAAACACTGTTATGCAAACGTTAGTGCAATATGACGTGCACGTGAATGCAATATCGTAAAACACTGCACGATTCTGGTAATGTCAACTTAAAAGAGAACAAAAATGAGCATGAACTCTGACCATACACCCCAACATAAATATCCAAATATCAAACATGGGGTGACAATGATCGGATGAAACTGCAAATTGAAGCTATTACTCAAGTACAATCATTTCTTTTTTATTTTCCTATTGGTCATAACGATCTCAACAATTGAACAGTGATTTAGTAATGAATTGTCTGAAAACTCAATCTTTTAAACTTCAATTCCACCGAATTCAAGGCGGAAACTCCTATAAACAAAACACCAATCACAACAATTCTCCAGAATATTTCCATTGTCTGATGCATTTATAATGTGTTTGCCATTACAGTTTGTGTTATTACGTTCATTAACAAAACATCAAACAAAATATTATAAATATATTCACTTCCACTTCCGGAATTTGAGTCATCATTCTAAGATATATATATATATATATATATATATATATATATATATATATATATATATATATATATATATATATATATATATATATATATATATATATATATATATATATATATATATATACGTAGAGAGAGAGAGAGAGATCTTAGTTAATCCAATAGACGCCCAGAGGGCAGTGCAATTTCCATGGGTTTGAGGCATTCAATACCGTATATCACTTTTTGACTGATATCATTCGTGGAAATTGTTTCAATGTTTCTAATAGTCGTTAGATTACCCGTGTGCCGTTTCAATTGTTTGGACATAACACAATGGATATATAAGGATCTATAAGTCTCGGTGAACTAGGAATGTTTCCTTTTGTGCACAAAGGAGGGTCTTAGAAGTGGCTTATATTGAACTCACTACGATGTTTATTATATATATATATATATATATATATATATATATATATATATATATATATATATATATATATTTTATTCTGTGTAAATGCATCCAATTTAATTTCTAAATATTTGTTAGAGCATTTTATAAATATTTGTTTATTGCAAGAACATATATCAACCTTTGCGTGAATATAAATATATGTTTCAATTTGGACGACGTCAGGAAAATATATATATCGGTAATGAAATTATAACATTTTTTTTACAACAAAATTTCGACGTCTTATTTCATTTATGACTCAAAACCTGCATAATTTACTCGGGTACAAATGAAGTAGAAATTGAATATATCAACACTTAGTCTTCTGCCTTTCCATCTCCAAGCGACCAGTTGATATTTCATTTGTAGCAAAATCACTTCTACTTCACACTGAAGACGGTATCGTATTTAAATGCAACACTAAGACAAACTGTATACATGTAAACAAACATATGTGCGTAAATATATAAGTACATGCATATGGTTAGTTTCTCGTGCAAATGGTGTAGGCAAACAGGCAGTAAGAAGCTATAGTGCTACAGGTAGTTTACAAATTACTATCAGGTCATTACTTCATTCGTACCCGCCTGAGGCAAGTATTTGTATCTATGTTTGATAACAAGAATTTCCAATGAAATGAACATTTCGAATATTATGATCTAGATAACAATGTGCAATGCCATTTGTTATTATTATAAACAATATAAAACAAAAGACAACAAAATCGTTATCAGCAACAACAGCATAGTCATCATCATATTATTATAGTCATGATCAATATTATCTTAGTAGTATTAGCAAATCATAAATACGACCAAGCAATATGAGGGTACTTCGTATACGATTTACGATTAATTATGCATATGCAATTTTTTGACGTAATTGGAGAGAAAGATAAAAAAATCAACTTTGTACTGTTCAAATTATAGACTCTAATTAACACAAATGACATAAATTTATAAAATGCTTCAAAGCAAACCGTATTTATTTTTTAAATATTTCCCAAAGGGAACTTCTTTAACGAGCAAGTGGGGCAATAATAATAATAATAATAATAATCATAATCATAATATTATTGTTATTATTATTATTATTATTATTATTATTATAGTACATACGTATCTAAGGTTACATTTTGTTGTTGAAAAACATCCAGAAGACGACAGAATCAATAATAGTTTTTCATCCAATATAAATTATGTCAAGCTAAATAATCCCTTGTGTCAACATAAGAGATCTTGATACGGAACATACTATTTCACTGCAGTGCAATGCCCAATAAATTATTTCTTACGTTAAACGTCTTGCAGTACACACTTATGAAAGCACTCGATATATCCACCGTAAAGAGCTGAGAAAATGTGATATGTTTACTTTTCATTGTGCAACATTTAAGAGAGACCCAGTTCGTTCTTCTCTACCTCTCACGCTTGATAATGCATGCAAAAATTAGGCAAATCATTCCAAACATCCAGAGATTAGAAGCAGTTGTCTTGTCCGGGATAACATGTACACGGCTGGTCCTTTTCAAATGTTGACCTTCGTACTGTTAAAGCCATCCGTCAATCGAGAATTGTGATATAGTTCGGCGCTTACTTAAAGGGTTTTCATACTCTTTATAATATGAAAACACGTGGTCTCGTAGCTAAGCGATTGGTCTATTCAACAAAGTGTGGGCAACGTGAAACAAGTACACAATGAAATATATCAAGGACAGACGGACAGATAGCAATACAATAGCGATATAATCATTTACGTGTACAAAATCAAAATTAATTTAGAAATATCAAAATTACTAATTTATATAAAATAATTTTATTCTGTAACGAACAATACATTCAATTTATTTTTGAAGTCATAATTCAAGACAAAAAAATGTTATATCTTCAGCGTTCTATACTTCCAACAGCAATTCAAATTCAAAACATTTACAGCCATAATACATATTTTGAACAAAGAAACATCAAATATATATTCTAATTAAATTCTTTTTTTTTTCTCAGAGATGTGAATATTGGATATATCAAATGATATTTTTCCTTCAGCTGAAAATATGAATTTATTTACTATAAATGAGAGACATAATTTTATATTATCCATGTGAAAAATGATATTGGAAAGAGTTATAACAGGGGTAAAGCTCTGACAAAATATTTCAAAATAAAGACTATCGGTTAATCAATGAAATGGTAGATTGTATGTTATTTGTCCGATACTCTTCGTATTTCAATTTCATATAAAGACTATTTAAGAGGAAATCAATATTTTTTCGCAGTAATTGAATGTGGTTGAATCTGTAACTGAATAGTCCAATAACAGGTATCTGAATATCAACCATATGCTGAAGACAAACATAAACTTTGCTGATGTGCTTAAACACAGATATCAGTCATATAGAAAATGGGTGTTTCTGTTTTTGTATCCTCGCATTTATAGTTTATATATAATGTGCTGTTGTTGTGGAGAAATGCTATCAGGCACTTTTGCTTTCACAATCATTCCGACAGATTTCGATATGCATACATAAATGTAATACTGTCAGTAAATAATTTCCTGACTTGTTAATAAATTCGTTTTTAACTTGGATTGACTATTGCATATTACTGAATACAATTTGTGATTGATGGCTGTAACACTAGATGTTACACTAGATGCCAAAAACATCTGAAGCACCACATATACACGGTGGATAGTAATGCGCGGTAGTAACTTACTCAACCATCGTTGTTAATTGCACTGTAACTTCACATCCGTCATTTAAATATATTGGAGTTACTATCTTCTCCTGGCGTTCACGTGTTAGTATTTGTATTTTGGATTATCGCTTCCTCTTACCATGATGGAATTCCTGTAAGCTCGAAATGGTTGTATTTGAACTATTAACCATTTATCTATCTCTGTATTATCTATTTATATATGTCATTCACTCAGTGTCAAGATAGATTAATTACCGAACAATTGACATCAGCTTAACATGTTTTGAAATGACGAAAGATGAATCACTTTTAATAAGACAAAGGATGTCATTTGTTTTGCCATGGTCTCAAGGTAGCATATTTACAAGAATGTTTACTTTTGTATTTCATAATATTACTGTATCTTGAAAGTATTTTATCGAAACAGAGAAAATTATAATGTAGGGAACATTCCTGTATTTCATAAACATGCTAAGATATGTCCGTTGATTTTGTTGGTAACGAAAGAAGAGTCACTCAATAAGAATTAGAAGTCTCTATAATGTTTCTTTACTTCACAAATGTTTTACACTTTTTGATGAGATCATTACGCTTGTAAACATGAACAAATTAAATGTGTTAAAGAACATATGCCCGTGTAGCTTACAATAAGTATTGTAGCACGCAAAGTTTATTTATTAAAACATTCTGCTACGATTGACTATTTTACTCACCTTAATTGTATTGCTTTTATACACTTTGAATCAACATCGGCGCTTGGTTTAGGGAAACGAAAATCAGCATACAATACCTTGAAATAAACTGCTTCCTGCAATGCTATATGGCAGGTAATGTTAATTCTATAGGTTTGTGCGTCATACTGTAGCTAGGATTTGTAAAAGTAACGCGTGAAAATATATCACAAATCTGACTGTCTCACAAACTAAACCAAACTGATTTTGCTCTATTCATTAATATGTATTATGGCGTGTGTAATGCGGTATAAACATGACTTAAGCAAGTCACACTGTCTCTTGCTGAAGCACTAAAATGAATTATACTATGAAGAGCATATTAGTCTTACAATTACACATGACCCTTTGGTGGATTCAGATGGTGAATATGTATAAACAAGCTGTTACAGACGAGACCTTTTCTTTACATTTTTAAAATCGTAAGAGAAACCTCAAGACAAAATATCATGCATAAGTAATTGCACGTCCAAAAGAATAAACAGACTGACTGTCAGTAGTTTCCACATCCATCTATGCCACGAATAGGAGGAAAATAGTTGTTGTTTCATCACGTACTTTAGGCATTATTTCCATTTCAGTAGTATTATGAACAAAGAGGTGAGTATATCATAGCTTTGCAGACAGTATTTGCACTTAACAAATTTTATTTTGTTAGGTGGAATAAAGAATGCAGACAATACTCTCCCTCAAATTATATACAACTGTGGGTAGTTTGCATTTCTACATTTACTTGGTTTTAAAGCAGCAAACGTGTTCATTATACCTAAGTGGCTGTTCATATTATGGCCTAAAAAAAGACAAAATAGTTTTTAGTAACACGGTGTGAACGATTTTGATGACATTTGGTAGTCTTATTTAAACAGCCGCCCTAATTAAAGCTCATTTAGCGCCGATTCTGTACACGTATTTCACACAAACCAGTCTTAGGATACGTTGGATTCTTAGAATTGATAGTTAAAAGCCTTGCTATATTCCCCCATCCAAATAAAATTCTAAACACAGACACCTTTAGATAAGTTAACATTTTTATTACACTGTATCTGTTCCTGAAGGTATAGTAGCCTTTGAAACAATACCTCTATACATTATTTAAACGACGCCAGTGATTCGACTGACAAATCTCATCTCTTTACTACACTTCTCACAATGAATTCTGCATCATGAGGAAATAGTCTATAAGTAGGACTAAACAATAACCTAAATATCGACGTGGTAAGAAATATGCTTCATGTAGTTGATAAACACTCCACAAAAGATCATAGAAAGAAATAGAATAGAACGTGTGTAAAAGCTATATAGACCAGAGGGACACAACTATGTAGTCACCAATGATGTAAAAAACCAAAATAATGAAACAATCGAACATGTATTTTTTATAATAATATACTACTGTTACAGGAACTACATTACTTTACTTTTGTAAAGAAAAAATGTATTTAACAGGAGTAATTTTTCTTGCATTGTCAACAACTGTTATCATAATGCAGACAACCATTTAATGCTGGAAAAAACAGCTGACATAATCGGTCAAAAAGAAACAACCATGCTAGCTGCTTTTAAAAGCCAGTTTTTAAGATTGTTAGTAATATTAGACAATTATATCATGGCAGAGAGCTTATGCAAATAGTTGGGAATATTTTTCATTCTTGGTTTAACTTAATGCAGATGTCAATTTTCTCTTTACGAACACTTTCTTCTAATAATTACTTCTGACTTTTAAATAGTGGTTTAATTTAGGTCTTAAAGATATGATTTGTGTCTGGTAAATGACGAATTATCTATGCTCCTCGTGGTTTAATTCTTCAAATATATCTTAATATTAAACTTTTTTAGGTAGCAACAGTTTCCTACATTTATCTTTGTTTATGTCGTATGTCCCTTTCTCATATGTTTCAATGTATGTTTGTCAACGTTCTATGAACAAAGAATTGGTGCACCATTCGTACAACCGTTTATTTGGTTTTGTTATGACTTAATAAGCCTCATTCAGTATGTGGACGTTCTCCACTTTCAGGTAATATGTGCGAATCCTATTATCGTCTCGGCATATCTAATTTCTGATTCTGACACTCATTCTTGGGAATTAAGGTATATTGAATACATTCAGACACTCATTCTTGAGAAGGGAAGTCTTCCTATTTCATCCAAGAAGGATTCGTTCGTATTACACTGGTGAGATGTTATCACACAAGGTCATACAACAATTATGAACGTATTAGATTTAGCTGAGGACCACGAGAAGGTATAGAAAATCTGGTTTATTTACTTTAAAATCCATTATTTAAATTGTGCCAACTTTTCCAATATTACTTGCATACATTCATCTTAATTTCGTATTGGATAAACTGCACCTTTCTAGCATGGCTAACTCAAATACAGTACATGCAGAACAAGGAGGGAAAGTCAAAACTTACTTTCCAACGCACATAAATGAAACTGAGCAATGTAGGATTATACTTGCATAGAGGACGCCTGGTTGCCAAGTACTGGACCTATCTAGCTTTGCGGCAAGCGAGAGACCGCGACCAGCAGAAGTATTACAACACCTGGTAGCACGAGATACAAAACCCAGCGATAGAATGGGCCTGCAAAATGGAGGCAGAGGGCTCAATTTCCTCTCAGTATACACAAGGGTGAGGATACTGAGTGTCTCACCGGAACATGCCTAAAAGATTTCATCTTTCTTCTACATTCTTTGCTTCATGATTAAATCCTGGTATGGAGGACACCTACATCATCGAAAATGTAACTGATGTGGATCCACAGGCCATCTTCCTCGTGAATGCCAATATCAGATGCAGCAACACATATAGCCCAAGACCCTATGCTGTAGTAGCCACCACAATTTACGCAGACACAGAGCATACACTGCAAACAGTCCAGTTACCCGTAGACGATCAAGAAAGAAAAAAAAAACGACTGGAGAAACCACGTCACCGACACGCACTGACACACAAGAGAAAGAGAAAAGAGATAGTTCGGAAAATACCACTCCAGACAATTAAGCTAAGTGGGAGTCTGCGAATCAGACCAGCTCCGCAGAAAGGAGGAAAACCAGACAGAGAGCAAGGAAATTAAAACAAAAGAAAAAGAAAGAAACAATCCTTGTAGTGCAAAATACTGCTCTATATTTTATATTGGTCGAACCACAATTTGGAGAGAGTAAACCACAATAAACAACATCCTAGTATGTTAAAGTGTGCAGGCAAGCCCCACCAATGGGCAACCAACCACAACGTCAATAGTAGACAACATCCTAGCATGCGAAAGTGTGCGGGCAAAGCCCTACCAATGAGAAACCAACCACAACGTCAACATTTTAGCATGCGAAAGTGTGCAGGCAAGCCCTATTAATGAGACACCATCCATAACGTCAATAGAAGACAACATCCTAGCATGCGAAAGTGTGCAGGCAAGACTTACCAATGGGAAACCAACCCCAACGTCGATAGAAGAAAGCATCCTTGCATGCAAAAGTGTGAAGTCAAGCCCTACCAATGAGAAACCAACCACAACGTCAACAGAAGACAACATCTTAGCATGCGAAAATGTGCAGGCAAGCCCTGCCAATGAGAAACCAACCACGACGTCAATAGAAGAGACAACAAACCTTTAAGACACAACGGAATCACCTCTTCAAACTCAGGGATCCGAAAAGAGAGACAACACCAAAGATCTAAAAGACAAAATATGCTAGATCAGTGCGTCGACTCTCATAATACCTTCCAAAAGATAAAGAAACGCATCTACACCTATAGCACCAACAGAATGGGAAGTAGTAAAATTTATACGTAAACACAGATCTCCAGACAAAAAGGTCTTAGAAATGATAGAATCTCGTGTAAGGACAAAATAGCAGGAACAAGCGAGACGACGCACTGTATCCCTGAAAAGAGATGATAAAAACAGGATAATAAGCATAGAAGAATACAGGGCCAAGAAAATTGCTAACAACTAAATAACTATATACAGAAATACATAAGTTTCATAATCGTATAATTTTAACACCGTTATATAGTTTACTACCTTTGACATAGCCAAGATGGAGTGAATCAACCTACAAATCTTGTCAATGAATACCAACGTTATTATTAATAAAATTAATGACATTATTGTGCAATCTAAAAACTTGGACATAATTTTATTACAAGAAGCGCCCGGTATGTCAGAGCATGTGGTGAAAAGACCAGAAGACTTACACGTTGCAGTTTTCACCAGTAACCACCCAAACGAAAGTAAATATGGGGTGGCTGCAATTGTTCGACGCACCGGCAAAAGACTAAACCTTGGTATACTTAAAACACCTAATGAATTACAAGGGAGATAAATTAAAATGAACATAAATAGAAGGAATATTTTCAATATATACATCCCGGCGTGAGGGAAAAACGACCCCACCTACCCACCCCCCAAAAAAACAATTTTATAAGTATTGCTAACTATTATATTAAACGCTACGCTTTACAACCATGTATAATAGGGGGATATTTTAAATGGGTACTATCAGGCTTAGATAAAAGTGAATGACTCGTGGATGCAGATATAAAACAAATGCAAAACTTTCTAACAACCTTTATAAGAAAACTCTAATAATTTAATAGTTGCCTTCAGACATTCCCATTGAAATACCAGGAAATGCATTTATAAATATGCCAATAATACAGAAAATCGTTTAGGCACCTTTTATATGTCTGAAGGGCAAAATGATGTTATCAATAGCTGTTATATCTTAGCTTCACAAATAACTAATCACAAGTCTGTAACACTTGATTTGACACTTTCTAACACAATCAAGTGGGGACAAGGCGAGTGGAAGATGAACAGTGCTCACATGCTCGATAATGAGTATGTGAGCACTGTTCGTCACCATCTAAGTCAGCTAAAATCCAGGTACTACGGCGACAAAATGAATAATTTGGAAAAGATGAAAAAGGAAATAAAACGAAATTCCAAATACTATAGTAACACAAAGAAAATACAGAAACAACGGGAACATGCAAAATACACTGAGATAAAACTAAAACATGGACCAACAACCGAAGATGAAGATAAAATAATCAAGCAGTGGGAAAAACTAGATAATGAATCTACACAGGGAAGTGAAATAAGGGCCGGAAAATACTGTCACATATATAAAAACGAAGGGGACTTTACAAAATATTAGATCTAAAAAGAGGGAATTATAAGACAATAGACCTTATACAAAAATGATAATATTCATAAAGACAAACAAAATATATTAGATGGTATAAAAACATATTATGAAAACATATGTAAAAACCAGAACCTTGATTGTGAGATAAATATCAATGCGATAAAAACTATATTATAAATAAATAGCATTAGGTAATAAAGAAATTATTGATACATGAATTACTGCTACCGAAATTATGCAAGCAATTAATAATCTATATAACGAGAAATCTCCAGGATCAGATGGGATCATATCTGACTTTTATATCAAATTTTAATACGAACTAATTGAGCCATTAGAACTACTATATAACAATATACTTTCATCGAGGACATGACGAAAAGCATGAGGGAAGGGATAATTACTTTAATATATAAATGGAATGGGGATATTATCGGAAATATAAACAAATAAACAACAAAGATCGTTGTATTAGTTTGAATATTACCTTTTTGGAGGGAAATACAGATGTAAATAGTATCACTTAAGAACAATATTTGAATACAATTACATCAAGCAGCATAGCTGAACATCTTCGATAACTAATATCAGACAGAAACACACGAATGACCCTATCTCATTACAAGAACTCACTCTATGTTCAAAGACATGCTGCTACAACACGTAGATAGAAATATCAATAACTTAAAGTGTTGCTGTCTTGGAAACCTAAAATGATACTACGCAATACCTTGATCCAACTATAAATGGAAAATACCCTAGCCTTGAAAGTTTTTCTCTCTCGATACACTCATCTGTAAATTGTTTTTTGTTCCACCGTATTTGTTGACAATATACTCAAAGTTCTGGTTAAATCACACTATTAAATAGGGTCCTAGAAAGGTCTTTTCCAGCATAAAAGTAGGTGATAAACAAATGACAAGATGACAAGATGTCTACATTGAGAATTTACATGAGTGACCCTTTCATATGAAATCGATATAAGTTGAAGTAATCCATGTATAATGGAGACCTTAGAATGAAAGCTAGTAAAAGTATTCCTTACTATCAATACAATTTGTATGAAATGAGAATACATATATACTCTATTCATCATTTGCTCAACATCTTTGATTTTATCTTTAAAAGGGTCTAATAATGTAATGAGTTAATTAGAAAGTATGTTCTAATGCTTCAGTTAGTGTTCACTACTATACTGCTCGTCATTTTTAATGTGTACATTATGAAATGTGGTCGTGAGACCTCATATCAATAAATTACTAGCAAAACAATTGGTGTAGTTTGCCCATTGTGCACGAACAAATTAAAAACAAAAGGAACACGTTTTTCCTTTCTGGCTACATCACAGGAAACTAGTTTGAACAATTGCCCAGGGGAGATTTCTTTCTAAACAATGCAGTTACTATCGATTTGTGACACTCCTTTCGCGATGACGATATTATGTCCGTATTTTTATAAAAGATATCAAATAACCAGAATCAAATCACTGTTTGAATTCAACAGGGAGAAAAATGCTACATCTGTTGATAACAGCCTTTTGTTTGCTGCATTTCTATTACGGCAAAATGGCTTAATGGAAATTCTGTATCATACAATGTTTCACTGGAAATGATCCAACAATTGCACAAATAATAAGATAAACCTTGTCTTTCCCATCTGGTAACATCTAATGAACTTTGTTAGGTATGTGATAGTATAATGCGATGTATAACGTTTTCCTGTAAATTTCGTGTTTTTAGTAATGTTTCAGCGAACAGTTGACATCTTTACTGAGTACTACAATAGTAATCAATATACACATTGACACAATTTACAAGTTAAGATTTTTTCAAGAACAACAAAGGAACTGCAATTATTCTCCCTGGCAAAAGTGTCCTCCAGCAATATGATGATGAGCTCGTATTAACTAGTTCTCTAAGTTCAATACCGTTACTATTATTCAAAAATGTATATTTTGCTGTCTTTGTGGTTTCCTTTTTGTTTCATTGGATTCCACTATTGCAATATATCGGTAAACATTCCACTTGTGATTGTAAGTTTTTCAGTAATTGTTTATTTTAAAAATATCTTTCTTCGGTGTTGTAAAGCTTCTCCAGGCTGTGTAATACACTATAAAGCCTATGCGGGACTGGTTTTAATAATTGTTGAAATATAAGGACTTATATATAGCAGCAAAACAGTTATCTTCTACATCAATAATTAAATTTCATACCGGTCATTATAGTACACATTCAGTCATCGTTGACTTCATTTTGACTTGCTTTTAATAAATAATAACATTATATGTAACACAATGACAAGTATATACACTAGCTTCCTTGCCAGTGACTGGCTGTTTATTACTATACTATCGATGTGGCAAAAAGGCACAGCTGTTTACGATGTTATACACTGTATGCTATGTGCAAACGTTTGCGGTAGCACGGGGAAAAGTTGTTGCCTTTAGGCTTTACACAAGAAGCTGCGAATGACCATTATTTATAAATTATTAATTTTTAAATTATTTGAAATTGTTACGAATTAGAAATGAAACCATACTTTTTATTATAACAATTAAACTGTAAAAGAATGTGTGTTTTTGGTAAATGGTAAATAGTTACCCAAATTTAAAAGCTGAGGTCACAAATATAATTAAAATTAGTGTTTAGACCTATAAACGAGTTGTCGGGTAGTTATGGTTGCGGGTGGATATAAATGTACCCACTGTCAATGCCTTTACATTTTGCATTTTAGCAACAAATGCCAAGCTAATTAGTTTATCTATAAAGTATATAATTATCTTAAAAATGTTATAGTTCACCAAATGACCGTAATGCTCTATTGAGAAGCAGAAAAGAATATTTAACTGGTTGTGACGCTGATCCAGATTTGTTTCAGACCAAGGGAAATAAATATAAAGTCCCGGATGGAGCTGGGTTTGTGTTGAGGGTATTATATTAAGATGTACCATTTAGCCCAAATCTTTCAGACCCTCCCTCTATAAATCTGTGTTTCCTGAACAAAAACCTTACCGCTGTAGACAGTAAATAATGCATCTTTCAAAGTCTTACAACCACGTGCGGTCATTATTTTTGCGAAATCGTGTGTTAATACTTTTACACGAAATCAACTGCTAAAACAACAGCAGTTTAACAAACAATATGCCCATGATAGTATTATTATCATTTCAAACACGTCAAATGTCTTAATCCCGAAAACTAAGTCTCTGTCTATGCTTGCTTATAACACTTGTCCAACTGCAGTCAACATATACCCTGACCTGCCATAGCATAATGCTGTAGCAGACCAGGATCTATGGGTTTTTTTGTATTATTCAATACTCCTAACAAATTGTGTAGACCCAGAGATGACTAAGAATTGTTCGACGGCACGTTGGGGTATATGCAGTTTTCAGTTTAATCATATTTATACGCGAGTATAAATATATCAAAATGGCGGTCCCAGGTAGCCGATTGGTCTAAACTTCTCGCCTTTACCGCTCATTGCTATCTCAGCTCTGTCCGCATGGGTTCAAGTCTCGGGTTCGGTCAATGTGGGTATGTGAGAAAACATGCCAATAGCTTCCCGTGGATCGATTGTTCTTGCTGGGGTTTTCCTCGGTTCTTATCTCCACCACTTCTGATGGCCGCTATGTATAGCCAGAAACAAGACGCTAAATCAACAACAACAACAACAGATCAAAACTTAAACATATGGACTTGCCCTACATTTATTTTCATATAAATAAAATTTACTTGTAACTTGTTATTAACAGGTATTGTTCAAAACGTATTGCAAAATGTCCGAATGAAACATAGAACGTGAAATTCCACAATGTATCATCCATGTTATTTAAAGTCGTTCTCGTTCATGTCATTAATGATCATCTTTACTGTATCTTTGTCAATTTAAACTTTTGTAACCTTGACATTTTATAATCTCCTCCAATAGGAAGTGAAACCGGATACAAATTTAGTGCATCGAGGAAACTATACTCGCCCGAGTACAAGGATTGTATTTATGTACATATGCAGAGAGAAAATCGTGTCATACATTTGTGATTTCACGACATTAATTTTAGATAAAGAATATGCTGATTAGGGACGCGGGGTGGTGAATGTTTGGTGATATGGTCAGTTCTGCACTGTTTAGTAGACAGGTTGTACCACCGTTATTCACGAGTTTTTATGAATATGGAAGCATTGTGTTTTGTTGTGGTTGTTTGTTTGCATGGTTTGGTGTTTAACGGCAAATTTATACAAAATATTATGGTGTATGGAATCACAGTGTTTTATCAGGTTTGCTTGTTTTTATGTTGTTTTGTTTATTTGTAAGTTTTTCCTTAATGGCACAGTTATAAGAAAGACTACAGACAATGTGTTTTGACATGTTTAGTTGTTTGCATGTATTGTGTTTAATGGCGAAACTATATGAAAACCTATGAAATATGGAAGGTCTATGTTCTGGCAGATTTGTTTGTTTTCGTGTTGTTTTTTTTTGGGGGGGGGGTTCAAATGCACATTTATATGAAGAGTTATAGAGTATCGAGGCACAGTATTTGGCATGGCATGTTTGTTTACTTCAGTGTTTGTTGTTTGATTGCAAAATTATATGAAAATCTATGTAGTGTGGAAGCAGTGCGTTTTGTCATGTGTGTTTGTTTTTACGTTTGGTGCTTAACGGCACACTGACATGAAAAGCTACAGAGTACAGACGAACAGCGTTTCGTCAGTTTTGTTCGTTTGCATGTTTGGTGTTTAATGGTATAGTTGCATGAAAGTCTATGTAGTATGGAAAGCCTGGGTTTTTTGTGTTTATTTGTACGTTTGGTGCTCTTTTATAAACTGGGCTTTGGTTCATCTTTTCACTATATGGTCTCCTTGCATATAACTGCATTCGGAGATATGTGGCTTTAGTAATATTTAGATGACGTCTTTAAATGATAGAAAACGTTAAAATTTGCGAAACGGAAATTTGCTTTATCATACGCTTACTGCAGATATTACGTCGCTTTTATAACGCGGATTGGAAACGCCGAGTTACTGCTCTTTACGGCGTTTCGCCCCATTGAATATATTGTATGCAGGTACTCTGACATAGTTCATTAACGTTAAATTTAATCAAGTACAACTTTCACGGAATAGCAAATTTAAAACTAAACTGTTGTATCAGTCAGTGAAATATGTTATCAATTAATGTGGCATATCCTTGTATAATTATAGTTTGTGGTACAGTTAAAGATTTTCAGCCTTAAAGTCAGTACGACCTTGGGTCAGTCTAGAGTCCGATTAATAACATAGTCCAATTAGTAACAGAGTCAAATTAGTAACAGAATGCTTTTGATGTTATTGTTTATTTTATTCTCTCATTCCATTATGTTCAGTTGACACTGGGCCCTCGTCCAGTTAGTTTCAACATGCTTCTGATTTATATGGGTTTTATATTCTCTCCTTCCAATATGTTAAGTTCGTTTTAGGTCTTCAATTTATAAACAGGTTTGTCTGTACAAATAAGTGTAGGGTAGAGAATGTGTTGTGGATTTGTTTTCCTACACACTCATATTACATACATTGTATTGGGGTTTTAATACTAAGTTTGGTATATTCAAAACGGTAACAAAAGCCTTTATGAATTCAGGAAAAACACTTGACTCAACAAAGCAATATGCATTTATCAGGATTAGAATATTGTGCAAGTAAATTTGAAATTGGGGAATGTGCGAATATACAAATGTAGCAGTATTCGTCGAACAAAACAATCTACGCAAAAATAAATGGTCTTCTTAAAACCAATAATGAAGTCATTTCATGAACGTATTGTTCACATCGTACACATCTGCTTCATTATTACTCCAACACACTTCGACCTAAAAGGGGTACCAAAAGATTACCGAAAGGCCTTGATACATTGTTTATAATGATATTACAAGTAGAATCAATACATCGATCAAAATACGAGCAGTTCAGCAAACATATATACTCTACGAGAATATAACATTATTCGAAAATGCTAAAGTCATATGAAGGAGTTGTGTAGTGCAATTTGTTACGTTTTATATTAAATTGGAATTTCTCTTTGTACCTATATTGTTAAGTTTTCAACAAACATGACCTTATTGAGTACAACGGGAGAGGAAATACGTTAACTGACCATCAACCACACTTATTACCAATGCATCGATTCACTGATCCTTACCTAATAACCAACGTAAATCATAATACCACCATTGTAAAAGTTACGTATAATCACACATAATTATATAATATCACACATACAGAACATAATTATAATATATTACACATTAAATGAATGAAGATGAGTACTTACACACACACACACCTAACCATACTGAGAGATTTAAGACAATACAGCAGAGTGGGGTATCAAATTTAGTTCTGAAACAAAGTGAAGAGCCACACATGCCTTATATGGCATTTACATTTGATTTCACACTGTTAAATGCCACTTGTTGGATTGTAAGAACTAATTTTGTTTTTGTTAATTTATTAAATAAAACTTTTAACACGCTATTGGGTATATCAGCACAAGAAAGGGGGCGTTAAGTGCCTCCCGTATGAACAACTGAGGCAGCTAACCACAAGCTTGGGTCTGTACTGCACTTGCGCCTTTTGAGTATAGGTGCGACTTTCTACCAGCTTATCTACCACGAGTCCCCATCCCCATCCTAAGAGCAAGTAAGTGCTAGGTGTCAAATATTAGCCCTTCTCTGACTTAGTAGTTTAAAAAAAATGAATAATGTGACCGTCGTTCTCAGATCGAATCATATGTAGCGTTTTGTTTGTTTGTTTAGTCCGTCCATTCAATAGTATATAACACTGATTGCGTGGGCCATATTAATCTTACTTTTTCTCTCCATCCACGATCAAGAAGTATTTGTTTTCTTTCGCACGTCTTGACATGCCATACACGATGCACAAAACTGATATTCCGCAGTTTGCTTTTTTTGAGAAAAAGCAGTGACTTCCCTTTGGATATTAAAGTACGTCAAATTCACAAGCCGCGAAATTTGCGAGCTTACATTTGGCAAAATGTAGCGATTCTAAAACGTGTGCTGCAACAGTTCGTGTTTGAAACAATTTAGACCAAGTACTGTAAGTAAAATTTTATATATAATATATTTTCTTTTCAAAGACGTTGTTTTTAGTCCCACTACAATTCGTGGCATGTCTAATTCAAGTGCTAATGCATTCAGTGTTTGTTTAAATACACTTTACCACACTATCTTAATTTTGGCAATGAATATTATGATATTTGTTTTGTTTTATCAATAGCGTCATCTTTTCATTTTTCATAGATAGGTCGTTTGCTTGTTGCTTAAATCTTGCCAGATCTTCAAACCCAAATATTCATTAGAGCAATTGACATAATCCATAATCAATAAAATTTACGTTTAATGAAATGTAGGCACAGTAGAGCGTCGGCTCATGATTTATCCATTATTCTATCTATCCCACCTAGATTCCACAAAGAGCTCCTAACATCATGATGTAAACATGTTTCGGATTTATTCACAGAATAAACTAATTACTGACAACTTACAAGCAAATAAATAAATAAAGAATAATGTTTCATATTTTTGCAACGCTCCAGCCAAAATCATGCATTAAAACAATTCTTCAAAGACCATAACAATAATGACTTTATTTTCCCAGTTGAATACCATTATTAGTAAATGAGCTTTTTAAGCGAATATCGGTCTTATAGCAATACTTTCACTTTCAATTAAAAAAGTCGGTATGGATTTCTGTCCTAAATCATGCAAAATATATTTTTACTGACGACATTACATATTACAATTATGCAATTATTTTAAATCAACATGACGATATATTAAAGTTCCCTCTCAATCAAATTTACTCAAATTTGCAATTTTATTTAGAGATAGAAATCATATCCATATATCAAATTGACTTTTGAGCGCCTTTGTCAAAGCCTATTTGAAGAAACTGCTAAGCAATTTCCTGGCTTCAGAACTTCACTTATATTCTTTATATCTCCCTTTAACACGTGGCATACATCCGCATTGTAAAGGATGAATGTAAAATACGCTACTGACGAAATGTGTATTAGGGGCCCTGAACGAATGTTGTGTGTGCGTGTGTGTGGTTTGATGTCTGGTCTGGTTTCGTGTCGAAAGATAGAATGCCATCTCTATCATGATGTCCCGGCCGTCTACGTGTCGGTGATGTGGTCGGTCAGAAACGAGCAGAGTCAACCGTATTTGTAATTAGAATCTATGTTGATAGGCAAAGTGTCTGACTATAGAGCTTTAGCTTGATTTTCATGGATTCGTATTTTACGGCACATCAATACAGGAAGGTTGCTTAGTACCGAGGCAATTGAAGTAAAGTACATTCCACATGTACACAGATCGAAGTGGCAGCCTCGCCTATTCCAGTGGTACAATCTACTTTTTAGATCTTTTTTAAAAATTAAAATTACATCATTACGTCATCGTTCTTTCCTTGACTTTGTATAATATTAATAGGTTACTGCATTTGTTTATGAAAATATGAACGAGTTTTTTTTCGGATGATTATACCTTTTGAATTTGGGAGTGCAGTATATCCATCCAACAAAATACGTTCATATTTTCCCACACAAATGCAGTAACCTTTTCATTGTATGCTTATTTTCTTATTCTACCTAATGCTTAATTATGTAAACAAAAATACACTACAAGAAACAAAGTAACCGAATTTATGGCGTATTTTGAACTAAGTACACAAACGCAGATTCGCCATTACACAACAGCAGCATTATTAATGTTCACATAATGCCGCCCAGATAAATTTGAACTTAGTCGCGCGCTAAACACCACTTTCGAAAGAACACGACGTTCTGGTCTACTTAAAATTGAAATTTCGATTCATATTGTGAACCAATGCGCATTGCAACAACTTTTCCATTTATTCTGGAATGAATAGACTTTTATATTTTGTCGATTCTGCTAAATTTCGTGATTTTTCCATTATTATTAGAAGCTGAAGAAGACAGTTTATACATTGTCACTGGCATGTTATTTGTATGGACTGTCTAGCGTCTATTTCTAGCCTAAATCGGAAACAGTTTATCAAACAAGTTAACGTAGAATGTGTCAAAGCAGCTGGTATGTGGCAATCCACAAAACATCTGATTAAGTTTATTCAGAAACAAATTTAATCAACCAAAACTTAAAGCGTCAAATACGTAAGTGTACATGAGTTTTTTACAAAGTAGTTCATAAAACACTGTTATGCAAACGTTAGTGCAATATGACGTGCACGTGAATGCAATATCATCAAACACTGCACGATTCTGGTAATGTCAACTTAAAAGAGAACAAAAATGAGCATGAACTCTGACCCTACACCCCAACATAAATATCCAAATATCAAACATGGGGTGACAATGGTCGGATGAAACTGCAAATTGAAGCTATTACTCAAGTACAATCATTTCTTTTTTGTTTTCCTATTGTTCATAACGATCTCAACAATTGAACAGTGATTTAGTAATGAATTGTCTGAAAACTCAATCTTTTAAACTTCAATTCCACCGAATTTAAGGCGGAAACTCCTATAAACAAAACACCAATCACAACAATTCTCCAGAATATTTCCATTGTCTGATGCATTTATAATGTCTTTGCCATTACAGTTTGTGTTATTACGTTCATTAACAAAACATCAAACAAAATATTATAAATATATTTACTTCCACTTCCGAAATTTGAGTCATCATTCTAATATATATATATATATATATATATATATATATATATATATATATATATATATATATATATATATACGCAGAGAGAGAGAGAGATCTTAGTTAATCCAATAGACGCCCAGAGGGCAGTGCAATTTCCATGGGTTTGAGGCATCCAATACCGTATATCACTTTTTGACTGATATCATTCGTGTAAATTGTTTTAATGTTTCTAATAGTCGTTAGATTACCCGTGTGCCGTTTCAATTGTTTGGACATAACACAATGGATATATAAGGATCTATAAGTCTCGATGAACTAGGAATGTTTCCTTTTGTGCACAAAGGAGGGTCTTAGAAGTCGCTTATATTGAACTCACTACGATGTATATTATATATACATCTATATTTTATTCTATGTAAATGCATCCAATTTAATTTCTAAATATTTGTTAGAGCATTTTATAAATATTTGTTTATTGCAAGAACATGTATCAACCTTTGCGTGAATATAAATATATGTTTCAATTTGGACGACCTCAGGAAAATATATATATCGGAATGAAATTATAACATTTTTGTTACAACAAAATTTTGACGTCTTATTTCATTTATGACTCAAAACCTGCATAATTTACTCGGGTACAAATGAAGTGGAAATTGAATATATCAACACTTAGTCTTCTGCCTTTCCATCTCCAAGCGACCAGTTGATATTTCATTTGTAGCAAAATCACTTCTACTTCACACTGAAGACGGTATCGTATTTAAATGCAACAGTAAGACAAACTGTATACATGTAAACAAACATATGTGCGTAAATATATAAGTACATGCATATGGTTAGTTTCTCGTGCAAATGGTGTAGTCAAACAAGCAGTAAGAAGCTATAGTGCTACAGGTAGTTTACAAATTACTATCAGGTCATTACTTCATTCGTACCCGCCTGAAGCAAGTATTTGTATCTGTGTTTGATAACAAGAATTTCCAATGAAATGAACATTTCCAATATTATGATCTAGATAACAATGTGCAATGTCATTTGTTATTATTATAAACAATATATAACAAAAGACAACAAAATCATTATCAGCAACAACAGCATAGTCATCATCATATTATTATCATATCATAAATACGACCAAGCAAAATGAGGGTACTTCGTATACGATTTACGATTAATTATGCATATGCAATTTTCTGACGTAATTGGAGAGAAAGATAAAAAAAATCAACTTTGTACTGTTCAAATTATAGACTCTAATTAACACAAATGACATAAATTTATAAAATGCTTCAAAGCAAACCGTTTTTATTTTTTAAATATTTAGCAAAGGGAACTTCTTTAACGAGAAAGTGGGGCAATAATAATAATAATAATGATAATAATAATAATAATCATAATATTATTGTTATTATTATTATTATTATTATTATAGTACATACGTATCTAAGGTTACATTTTTGTTGTTGAAAAACATCCCGAAGACGACAGAATCAATAATAGTTTTTCATCCAATATAAATTATGTCAAGCTAAATAATCCCTTGTGTCAACATAAGAGATCTTAATACGGAACATACTATTTCACTGCAGTGCAATGCCCAATAAATTATTTCTTACGTTAAACGTCTTGCAGTACACACTTATGAAAGCACTCGATATATCCACCGTAAAGAGCTGAGAAAATGTGATATGTTTACTTTTCATTGTGCAACATTTAAGAGAGAGACCCAGTTCGTTCTTCTCTACCTCTCACGCTTGATAATGCATGCAAAAATTAGGCAAATCATTCCAAACATCCAGAGATTAGAAGCAGTTGTCTTGTCCGGGATAACATGTACACGGCTGGTCCTTTTCAAATGTTGACCTTCGTACTGTTAAAGCCCTCCGTCAATCGAGAATTGTGATATAGTTCGGCGCTTACTTAAAGGGTTTTCATACTCTTTATAATATGAAAACACGTGGTCTCGTAGATAAGCGATTGGTCTATTGAACAAAGTGTGGGCAACGTGAAACAAGTACACAATGAAATATATCAAGGACAGACGGACAGATAGCAATACAATAGCGATATAATCATTTACGTGTACAAAATCAAAATTAATTTAGAAATATCAAAATTACTAATTTATATAAAATAATTTTATTCTGTAACGAACAATACATTCAATTTATTTTTGAAGTCATAATTCAAGACAAAAAAATGTTATATCTTCAGCGTTCTATACTTCCAACAACCAATTCAAATTCAAAACATTTACAGCCATAATACATATTTTGAACAAAGAAACATCAAATATATATTCTAATTAAATTCTTTTTTTTTCTCAGAGATGTGAATATTGGATATATCAAATGATATTTTTCCTTCCGCTGAAAACATGAATTTATTTACTATAAATGAGAGACATAATTTTATATTATCCATGTGAAAAATGATATTGGAAAGAGTTATAACAGGGGTAAAGCTCTGACAAAATATTTCAAAATAAAGACTATCGGTTAATCAATGAAATGGTAGATTGTATGTTATTTGTCCGATACTCTTCGTATTTCAATTTCATATAAAGACTATTTAAGAGGAAATCAATATTTTTTCGCAGTAATTGAATGTGGTTGAATCTGTAACTGAATAGTCCAATAACAGGTATCTGAATATCAACCATATGCTGAAGACGAACATAAACTTTGCTGATGTGCTTAAACACAGATATCAGTCATATAGAAAGTGGGTGTTTCTGTTTCTGTATCCTCGCATTTATAGTTTCTATATAATGTGCTGCTGTTGTGGAGAAATGCTATCAGGCACTTTTGCTTTCACAATCATTCCGACAGATTTCGATATGCATACATAAATGTAATACTGTCAGTAAATAATTTCCTGACTTGTTAATAAATTCGTTTTTAACTTGGATTGACTATTGCATATTACTGAATACAATTTGTGATCGATGGCTGTAACACTAGATGTTACACTAGATGCAAAAACATCTGAAGCACCACATATACACGGTGGATAGTAATGCGCGGTAGTAACTTACTCAACCATCGTTGTTAATTGCACTGTAACTTCACATCCGTCATTTAAATATATTGGAGTTACTATCTTCTCCTGGCGTTCACGTGTTAGTATTTGTATTTTGGATTATCGTTTCCTCTTACCATGATGGAATTCCTGTAAGCTCGAAATGGTTGTATTTGAGCTATTAACCATTTATCTATCTCTGTATTATCTATTTATATATGTCATTCACTCAATGTCAAGATAGATTAATTACCGAACAATTGACATCAGCTTAACATGTTTTGAAATGACGAAAGATGAATCACTTTTAATAAGACAAAGGATATCATTTGTTTTACCATGGTCTCAAGGTAGCATATTTACAAGAATGTTTACTTTTGTATTTCATAATATTACTGTATCTTGAAAGTGTGTTATCGAAACAGAGAAATTTATAATGTAGGGAACATTCCTGTATTTCATAAACATGCTAAGATATGTCCGTTGATTTTGTTGGTAACGAAAGAAGAGTCACTCAATAAGAATTAGAAGTCTCTATAATGTTTCTTTACTTCACAAATGTTTTACACTTTTTGATGAGATCATTACGCTTGTAAACATGAACAAATTAAATGTGTTAAAGAACATATGCCTGTGTAGCTTACAATAAGTATTGTAGCACGCAAAGTTTATTTATTACAACATTCTGCTACGATTGACTATTTTACTCACCTTAATTGTATTGCTTTTATACACTTTGAATCAACATCGGCGCTTGGTTTAGGGAAACGAAAATCAGCATACAATACCTTGAAATAAACTGCTTCCTGCAATGCTATAAGGCAGGTAATGTTAATTCTATAGGTTTGTGCGTCATACTGTAGCTAGGATTTGTAAAAGTAACGCGTGAAAATATATCACAAATCTGACTGTCTCACAAACTAAACCAAACTGATTTTGCTCTATTCATTAATATGTATTATGGCGTGTGTAATGCGGTATAAACATGACTTAAGCAAGTCACACTGTCTCTTGCTGAAGCACTAAAATGAATTATACTATGAAGAGCATATTAGTCTTACAATTACACATGACCCTTTGGTGGATTCAGATGGTGAATATGTATAAACAAGCTGTTACAGACGAGACCTTTTCTTTACATTTTTAAAATCGTAAGAGAAACCTCAAGACAAAATATCATGCATAAGTAATTGCACGTCCAAAAGAATAAACAGACTGACTGTCAGTGGTTTCCACATCCATCTATGCCACGAATAGGAGGAAAATAGTTGTTGTTTCATCACGTACTTTAGGCATTATTTCCATTTCAGTAGTATTATGAACAAAGAGGTGAGTATATCATAGCTTTGCAGACAGTACTTGCACTTAACAAATTTTATTTTGTTAGGTGGAATAAAGAATGCAGACAATACTCTCCCTCAAATTATATACAACTGTGGGTAGTTTGCATTTCTACAGTTACTTGTTTTTAAAGCAGTAAACGTGTTCATTATACCTAAGTGGCTGTTCATATTATGGCCTAAAAATAGAAAAAATAGTTTTTAGTAACACGGTGTGAACGATTTTGATGACATTTGGTAGTCTTATTTAAACAGCCGCTCTAATTAAAGCTCATTTAGCGCCGATTCTGTACACGTATGGCACACAAGCCAGTCTTAGGATACGTTGGATGCTTAGAATTGATAGTTAAAAGCCTTACTATATTCCCCCATCCAAATAAAACTCTAAACACAGACACCTTTAGATAAGTTAACATTTTTATTACACTGTATCTGTTCCTGAAGGTATAGTAGCCTTTGAAACAATACCTCTATACATTATTTAAACGACGCCAGTGATTCGACTGACAAATCTCATCTCTTTACTACACTTCTCACAATGAATTCTGCATCATGAGGAAATAGTCTATAAGTAGGACTAAACAATAACCTAAATATCGACGTGGTAAGAAATATGCTTCATGTAGTTGATAAACTCTCCACAACAGATCATAGAAAGAAATAGAATAGAACGTGTGTAAAAGCTATATAGACCAGAAGGACACAACTATGTAGTCACCAATGATGTAAAAAACCAAAATAATGAAACAATCGAACATGTATTTTTTATAATAATATACTACTGTTACAGGAACTACATTACTTTACTTTTGTAAAGAAAAAATGTATTTATCAGGAGTAATTTTTCTTGCATTGTCAACAACTGTTATCATAATGCAGACAACCATTTAATGCTGGAAAAACCAGTTGACATAATCGGTCAAAAAGAAACAACCATGCTAGCTGCTTTTAAAAGCCAGTTTTTAAGATTGTTAGTAATATTAAACAGTTATATCATGGCAGAGAGCTTAAGCAAATAGTTGGGAATATTTTTCATTCTTGGTTTAACTTTGTCCACGAATGGCTTTGTGATAGCTTTCCTACCAGCTCTACAGCCCGTGTTACCAAATATACGATGTAAATAAACTAAAGTCCCTACAATCATGACAATATCTATTATAGCAACTAATGCAGATGTCAATTTTCTCTTTACGAACACATTCCTCTAATAATAACTTCTGACTTTTAAATCGTGGTTTAATTTAGGTCTTAAAGATATGATTTGTGTCTGGTAAATAACGAATTATCTATGCTCCTCGTGGTTTAATACTTCAAATATATCTTAATATTAAACCTTTTAAGGTAGCAACAGTTTCCTACATTTATCTTTGTTTATGTCGTATGTCCCTTTCTCATATGTTTCAATGTATGTTTGTCAACGTTCTATGAACAAAGAATTGGTGCACCATTCGCACAACCGTTTATTTGGTTTTGTTATGACTTAATAAGCCTCATTCAGTATGTGGACTTTCTCCACTTTCAGGTAATATGTGGGAATCCTATTATCGTCTCGGCATATCTAATTTCTGATTCTGACACTCATTCTTGGGAATTAAGGTATATTGAATACATTCAGACACTCATTCTTGAGAAGGAAAGTCTTCCTATTTCATCCAAGAAGGATTCGTTCGGATTACACTCGTGAGATGTTATCACACAAGGTCATACAACAATTATGAACGTATTAGATTTAGCTGAGGACCACGAGAAGGTATAGAAAATCTGGTTTATTTACTTTACAATCCATTATTTAAATTGTGCCAACTTTTCCAATATTACTTGCATACATTCATCTTAATTTCGTATTGGATAAACTGCACCTTTCTAGCATGGCTAACTCAAATACAGTACATGCAGAACAAGGAGGGAAAGTCAAAACTTACTTTCCAACGCACATAAATGAAACTGAGCAATGTAGGATTACACTTGCAGAGAGGACGCCTGGTTGCCAAGTACTGGACCTATCTAGCTTTGCGGCAAGCGAGAGACCGCGACCAGCAGAAGTATTACAACACCTGGTAGCACGAGATACAAAAACCAGCGATAGAATGGGCCTGCAAAATTGAGGCAGAGGGCTCAATTTCCTCTCAGTACACACAAGGGTGAAGATACTGAGTGTCTCACCGGAACATGCCTAAAAGATTTCATCTTTCTTCTACATTCTTTGCTTCATGATTAAATCCTGGTATGGAGGACACCAACATCATCGAAAATGTAACTGATGTGGATCCACAGGCCATCTTCCTCGTGAATGCCAATATCAGATGCAGCAACACATATAGACCAAGACCCTATGCTGTAGTAGCCACCACAATTTACGCAGACACAGAGCATACACTGCAAACAGTCCAGTTACCCGTAGACGATCAAGAAAGAAAAAAAAACACGGGAGAAACCAAGTCACCGACACGCACTGACACACAAGAGAAAGAGAAAGGAGATAGTTCGGAAAATACCACTCCAGACAATTAAGCTAAGTGGGAGTCTGCGAATCAGACCAGCTCCGCAGAAAGGAGGAAAGCCAGACAGAGAGCAAGGAAATTAAAACAAAAGAAAAAGAAAGAAACAATCCTTGTAGTGCAAAATACTGCTCTATATTTTATATTGGTCGAACCACAATTTGGAGAGAGTAAACCACAATAAACAACATCCTAGTATGTTAAAGTGTGCAGGCAAGCCCCACCAATGGGCAACCAACCACAACGTCAATAGTAGACAACATCCTAGCATGCGAAAGTGTGCGGGCAAGCCCTACCAATGAGAAACCAACCACAACGTCAACATTTTAGCATGCGAAAGTGTGCAGGCAAGCCCTATTAATGAGACACCATCCATAACGTCAATAGAAGACAACATCCTAGCATGCGAAAGTGTGCAGGCAAGCCTTACCAATGGGAAACCAACCCCAACGTCGATAGAAGAAAGCATCCTTGCATGCAAAAGTGTGAAGGCAAGCCCTACCAATGAGAAACCAACCACAACGTCAACAGAAGACAACATCTTAGCATGCGAAAATGTGCAGGCAAGCCCTACCAATGAGAAACCAACCACGACGCCAATAGAAGAGACAACAAACATTTAAGACACAACGGAATCACCTCTTCAAACTCAGGGATCCGAAAAGAGAGACAACACCAAAGATCTAAAAGACAAAATATGCTAGATCAGTGCGTCGACTCTCATAATACCTTCCAAAAGATAAAGAAACGCATCTACACCTATAGCACCAACAGAATGGGAAGTAGTAGAATTTATACGTAAACACAGATCTCCAGACAAAAAGGTCTTAGAAATGATAGAATCTCGTGTAAGGACAAAATAGCAGGAACAAGCGAGACGACGCGCCGTATCCCTGAAAAGAGATGATAAAACCAGGATAATAACCATAGAAGAATACAGGGCCAAGAAAATTGCTAACAACTAAATAACTATATACAGAAATACATAAGTTTCATAATCGTATAATTTTAACACCGTTATATAGTTTACTACCTTTGACATAGCCAAGATGGAGGGAATCAACCTACAAATCTTGTCAATGAATACCAACGTTATTATTAATAAAATTAATAACATTATTGTGCAATCTAAAAACTTAGACATAATTTTATTACAAGAAGCGCCCGGTATGTCAGAGCATGTGGTGAAAAGACCAGAAGACTTACACGTTGCAGTTTTCACCAGTAACCACCCAAACGAAAGTAAATATGGGGTGGCTGCAATTGTTCGACGCACCGGCAAAAGACTAAACCTTGGTATACTTAAAACACCTAATGAATTACAAGGGAGATAAATTAAAATGAACATAAATAGAAGGAATATTTTCAATATATACATCCCGGCGTGACGGATAAACGCCCCCACCCACCCACCCCCCAAAAAAACAATTTTATAAGTATTGCTAACTATTATATTAAACGCTACGCTTTACAACCATGTATAATAGGGGGATATTTTAAATGGGTACTATCAGGCTTAGATAAAAGTGAATGACTCGTGGATGCAGATATAAAACAAATGCAAAACTTTCTAACAACCTTTATAAGAAAACTCTAATAATTTAATAGTTGCCTTCAGACATTCTCATTGAAATACCAGGAAATGCATTTATAAATATGCCAATAATACAGAAAATCGTTTAGGCACCTTTTATATGTCTGAAGGGCAAAATGATGTTATCAATAGCTGTTATATCCTAGCTTCACAAATAACTGATCACAAGTCTGTAACACTTGATTTGACACTTACTAACACAATCAAGTGGGGACAAGGCGAGTGGAAGATGAACAATGCTCACATGCTCGATAATGAGTATGTGAGCACTGTTCGTCAACATCTAAGTCAGCTACAATCCAGGTACTACGGCGACAAAATGAATAATTTGGAAAAGATGAAAAAGGAAATAAAACAAAATTCCAAATACTATAGTAACACAAAGAAAATACAGAAACAACGGGAACATGCAAAATACACTGAGATAAAACTAAAACATGGACCAACAACCGAAGATGAAGATAAAATAATCAAGCAGTGGGAAAAACTAGATAATGAATCTACACAGGGAAGTGAAATAAGAGCGGGAAAATACTGTCACATATATAAAAACGAAGGGGACTTTACAAAATATTAGATCTAAAAAGAGGGAATTATAAGACAATAGACCTTATACAAAAATGATAATATTCATAAAGACAAACAAAAATATATTAGATGGTATAAAAACATATTATGAAAACATATGTAAAAACCAGAACCTTGATTGTGAGATTATAAATATCAATGCGATAAAAACTATATTATAAATAAATAGCATTAAGTAATAAAGAAATTATTGATACATGAATTACTGCTACCGAAATTATGCAAGCAATTAATAATCTATATAACCAGAAATCTCCAGGATCAGATGGGATCATATCTGACTTTTATATCAAATTTTAATACGAACTAATTGAGCCATTAGAACTACTATATAACAATATACTTTCATCGAGGACATGACGAAAAGCATGAGGGAAGGGATAATTACTTTAATATATAAATGGAATGAGGATATTATCGGAAATATAAACAAATGCAGGCCTAGAAGATTATTAAATACTGATTACAAAATTTTAAACACAACTATCACTATTAGAATATAAACATGTCTCGACACAATAATATATACAAACCAAAGTTCCTGGTGGGGGGGGAAGCAATATTCTAAATAATACTTTCACGATCATTGCAATGATAGATGTTTAACCAGTAACGGTGAGAAGGGAGTCATGTTCTTATTCGATCAAGAAAATCATTCGATCGAATAAAACATGACCTCATTTTTAAAACTTTCGAAACTTGAGGATTTGACCAAATATAATTAACTGGATCAAAGCAATATATACAAATATAACATCTAAAATAATAATCAATTGGGCATTGACAGGAGAAATTAAGATTCAGAGATCAGTAAGACAGGGCTGCCCCCTGTCGGTAATGTTATATGTTATAGCAATAAAATCTTGAATATAAATATAATTAAAAATACGGATATACAGGGAACTAAAATACCAAATTTGAAAAAGGAATTTAAAACTATGTTACATGCAGATGACTGCAAAAACTCTACCAGATTTGAATTATCTTTTAAACATTTGCAATATGAATTCACACAATTTGGAAAGGGTTCTGTTTCAGCAATTAATCATGACAAGATATAAATTGTATTGATAGGTAATTAGAGAGGTAACAATCATGGTTTACCTCGTCAGTTACTAATTAAGATAAATGAGCAGATAGAAAAACTCTGCCGCATACATCGATGAACTTAATAGACCGAATACAGGTTACAAAACCTACATATACAACCAGTTTAACTATAAAATGAATACAGTACAACTCACTGAACCCACGAAACGTGTCATAGAAGGGAAACTACTGGGCTTTATTTGGAATAACAAGATTCATTACCTAAAGAAATTATTTATATACAGACCCAAAAGAAAATGGAGGGCTAGGCTTTTAACAAAAAGGAAATATTTTGAGCAGAAACAAACATCTAAATAGTGCACCTAAATTTCCATGGCAGTCACTTTTCATACACTTATATTAATACGTATGCCGCTTTAATAATACCAGTTTTAAAAATTATACATTACCTGAGCTCCTGTAACCTCCGAGACCTTTTTGGAAAACTAGAAATTGGCCCTACACATTTAGAGATCAAACGGAAATATGGGGAATATATATATATATATATATATATATATATATATATATATATATATATATATATATATATATATATATATATATATATATATATATATATATATATATATATATAATTTTAATTGAAAAATAATCTAAAGATAAACATGAACTTGAATTCAGTCATCCAAGTCTGAATTGTGCAGTCATTTGGAGAAACTGGGCTGCTATAGGATCGGTGTTCATACCAAGCAGGCTGTTCTTAATACCTGAGCGATAAATGGATAACATGGGAGGTTGCCTTTAGGAGACATCTTGTAAGAAACATACCTCTATTTAGACTCTGTGTAAATGATAACGAATCTAAGAATCATATTATTCTTAGATGCTTCAATAAGCTAGGGATATATAGTTAAAACAAATAAAATCAAAAATAAATATGGCGTAGTAAGAGCCTAAAAATTGCTATACTCTAATAACATTACTGATAGAAATATTTATTTGGAATTAGTAGGCCATATTAATTCAGTCATGAAAACATTACGAAATGATGCTAAAAGTAAAATAGAGAAAAGTACCTACATATTTTTCTTTTTTTATGATATCAAATCTGGGAGTCCTCAGAAATCCACTTTATTCACTCTTTTGATTTTGTTGTTTCAAGCTGACCCTTCCTTATGAAAAAGAGGCCGGCTTAAACTGTACTTAATTAACATATTAATAGAAACACTGAATATCTCGTATAACTAACATAACACTTAACAAACTATAGTAGAACAAAAAGTACAATATAATGGGACAGGGTTTTGGCCTTGCTGATTAAGGATCATATGAGGGTACGACGCCAAAGCTACGCAGCTCACATGAGGGAGTATGTGTCGTACCGGCTCTCCCTAAAGGAAAGATCCAAAATAAGAACATTACGACAGCATATACACGGGGAAAACAAAAACATTCTTAAAACTAAGAGGTATAAACAAACAGCATACATGCATCGAGCACTAAAACATCTATTCATTGTTCTTCTCTACTCATGTTCTAAATTTCCTTTCTTTCTACATACCGTACAGACAACAAATGCATTTGATAGGGTTCAAAAGCCTGGAAAAGACGGTATTGGTCTCTGTCACGGAAGCATGTGAACACGGAAAGTCACATGTCATCGCCATATGCCTGTGTCAAACCTCCCTAGGACAATGGAAATTTATTCTTAGATAGGAATCATCATAGTTTAACGAAAACTCAAGAAATTTGACATTTTAGCCAGTCCATACAAAAATACATGGATAACATACAAAACGTATAGCATTCGCATATATCATACATTGGACAACAACGATCCCTGACAAGGATCACTTCCGTAATTAAAGTTCGGAGACCAGCCACATCCAAAAGAGCATCAAACCAATAGCGTAGGGCCGTGTATAAACCCTAAATCAAAATTAAGAAAATCAAAATTCTATCTGATTTGTCACAAATAATGCATACATTATGAGGTAAACATAAAAACATAAAATCCCATTCAACTTTAGGCAATAGGAGGTCTCCTCTCTGATGAAAGTCTGAGAGGGACCACGCCAATAATAAAATTTCATGGTCAACGTTTTTATTTTTGTCGACTGTATGCATATCTGCTTTTTCTGGAGATTGTATATGATATATAATGACTGTAGTTAATGTATGTTATATTGGTTCTTTACTGGCTTTCACAGTTCTTATATTTAAGTGGCAAATGCATATATGTCTTTTGCAGTACGACAAACGTTTTTACTTATGTGATTATATCTGTATGACTTGTTTACTTCGTTTGTTTATAAAAAAAAATAAAACTTCCACTTTGATTTTGTACTGAATTGAGCACTAATCTGTTTGAGTCACACAAATTAAATTCTCCACATCTTACCTTGCATCTAATACAAACATTACCATCATCACCTGTACAGTCAATTCGACATATATGTTGCTGGATGGATTACTATCATTGTAATTGCTATCATTGCCAAAGTATTATATTAGATCACAATCATTACAAAATTTACATTGCAGAGTAGCATGATCAGGAGTTGTAGGATCTCCTGCTTAGAGGTTATATTCATTAAAATATCAATATTTTTTATTGATTTAAATTGCTCAATGTTATTTTTCGAGCAATCTTTAAATATTTCAAAATAGATAGGAGGATCAACACCTTCTATACTTTTCACGCTATTTAGGAGGATCCAAGATCATTTACTTTAATGCATAATTTTATTTCAGAGAACATGCAGTTACGCAGTTAACTTTGAGAAAGTGTACGAACTGCTCATTTTAAATATATGTGCTCTGGTGCAAAATTAAAACTATACATTCAAATTAAGCATTTCATAAGCGTTATAACGTGCTAAAGGGAAGATAGTTTTCAAAGCCTAAATTATTTGTGACACGAATGTAGCTTCACACATGATCAATTTCTAGTTCATTGCAATCTGCAGTCAGGTAACTTGCAAATAAAAGACAGACCTCACTGAGGTAGATAGAAATATTTAAATATTATCAAATGTAAATAATTTAAAATCATACTCTCTTATTCTTTACGACACTTTTCTTCCAAATAATTTCTTAATAACGACAGGATCATTAATGCATCTTTTCACGTGGAAATGTTGGCTATTTTCATTCAGAAAACTATTCCAGATCTAATAATGGTAATTACGATCATCCTGGCTTGGTATTATAAATATATATATATATATATATATATATATATATATATATATATATATATATATATATATATATATATATATATATATATATATATATATATATATATGTATCTATATATATATATATATATATATATATATATATGTATGTATATATATATATATATATATATGTATATATATATATATATATATATATATATATGTATATATATATGTATATATATATATATATATATATATATATATATATATATATATATATATATATATATATATATATATATATATATATATATATATATATATATATATATATATATATGTATCTATATATATATATATATATATATATATATATATATATATATATATATATATATATATATATATATATATATATATATATATATATATATATATATATATATATATATATATATATATATATATATGTATTTGTGTGTGTGTGTAGTAATTATTATGCCCATTAGGTAGTAATCATTGTACCCAATCAAAATTGCTTTCAGTAATAATCCCATTCATTACTCCAAACGTCCTACATCCCATCTTTCCTAAGCGATTATATAGTTTACGTATAACTATTTGACTAACAAATGTAACTAATAACCACTAAGTATCTATTAGTGAGCATAATAGTAAACAATAACACGCTCGGTGACATAATGAACCTGTAAATATTCAGTCCACCAATATGCGTATCAGCTCGCATCTCGTCTTGTTTTTCTTTTGTTGTTTTCTTTTCCATCCAATCAGATCATTAACCAATGTGTAATCTTTATTAAATCATTCACACTTTCCTGATATCATTGGTTAGGGCTTCTAAACAAGATACAACCGATTGCAAGCATTCATCCTACGGACCTTTCAATAGCCCAATCATGAATTAGATCGCAATCTCTGCTTACACTACAATTCGTATAACGCCTATTTCCCTCAGTTTTGTTGGTTTTGAGTCCATAATAAGAAATTCCCCTAATGCAAACCATTGGCTAAATGTGGACTATTGTTGACGTTTAGAATTATGGTGATTTTCATTCTTGGCCCTGTGGTTAATCTGAAAATATTAAAAAGAGACAAATACTTAACACATAAGATTTTTCACAAGAAAATGCACCGCCTTCTTACAAGATACTGCTGTGCTTTTATCGTAAATGTTTTAGCATCTGAAGTTATTTCGAAACTACCGATTAATAATAAATCAAATACTAGTTGAACTCATTCACACATTTTCTTTGCAACTCACACAGTTTCCTCGAATACATACATATCTCCCAAATATCATGTGGAATAAAAATACTTGATTGGGTTATTATCCTTATCACATAGGCAAGCAACATGTTTTGACGTTATATAATGTGTCATCCAGAGATACGCTCTTTTGTCACTGTTTAAGAGGATAGGTGTCAATTTATAATTATAATTTTATAATTTCATGTATATGCAATGACTTTCCGGAACAAACACTGTTCCATCTAGGTATGCCTTCCGTATCCTTAATGCAGCTCAGCAACACATATAACAATACACCCAATCGTTCTCTCTTCATGAAAGTACATTTCATTTTTTTTTCATTAACAACGTAAATGATGTTGTCCTGTTGTTTTAGTTTCATCTATGAGCATACCAGGAAGGAATGTTTCTTGAATATTTTTTTTGTGTTTATTTTTTGTTGTTGTTGTTTTGTTGTTGTTGTTGTTTATATTATATTTATTTCTTGAAAATGAAAGTTAAAGGCATGAAGTAGTTGTATTCAAACTAATGAGTTTACGGTAATGGCATCTTTATAGAACAAAATTATCTTCCCCCGGATAATTGCCACAGTTTCTTAGAACTCATACTAAACATTAGAATTTTAATCACAAACAGTTTTCAATGGAACTGTACTATTACCAAATAGTATTTTGTATTTCAAACTTAACTTTAATTGAGAAATTATATCCAACCCTGTAATTTACCACTATAAGATGTTTTAATTAAAATTATATCTAACATCTGGTCATTTTATTAGCTACGTTTGGGATCTTACTAGAAATAAACCAATTAAAAGTGTCTTGAATAGAAATGTTGTTCCTAGACTCAATATAGCCTAATTTGGAGCTAGTCTTGAATTCATCAATCTTTCTCAGAGAGCTTACGACTCAAATTGGGTCTTTCCAAGGGCAAACACAAACATATATACAAGACGAATAATAAGCATATAACGCGTTTTACAAATGTTTAAGTGACTATTTCTGCTTGAATCAAAGCTTGGAAATGTATGTTTCGAATAGTTAATTTTAGGATGATGGATGATAATGCGTATCTATTCATATCGACCTACAAATGGAAGAGACATATGGATATCTGCTTTTATGTAAACCTGTGTATCCGTAAATTATATCCGGGACTTTTAATTGTTGTAATAGTAATTATAGACGGTAAGTGACTAATGAGCAAAATGAAAATAAAACACTTTATTTGCGCGCGATTGTGTTGTTGTACTCTTCTTGATTAATGCCGCTTGGTTTCAATATTCTAAGACGGCGTATCAAGAAAGATTCCTTTTCATTTCTGGTTTCGGAACTCGAGTTGGCTTTGTGAGCAATTGCAGTTAGTGTTACGTCACTGATAGTGTGACCATGGGAAGAGAAGAGTTCTGCTACTTCTGTCCAGTGTATCATTTAGTCAGATCTGTGAAGATTGGTCGTTTTATGTAATTTGTCAGTTTCTCCGACATAAAGAAGTCCACCGATTTTACATGTGACGATATCCATAACATTCTCTGTTTTGCACGTTTTGCATGGACCCTGTAAGTTTAGTTTTTCGCTCGTTGCTATGCTACAGAAAAGCTGGTCTCTGTCATTTACTGACAGGTTTTCTACATTTTGTCACCACAGGGACCAGATTTGCTAGAGAGTTGTCTCGGCTTGTGATTGGCGTTAGTTTGTTACTTCATTAGATTTATCTTAATTACTACCTGAAACACGCGATCTCTTGTTGAACCCAGTGCATTAGAAAGGGTTGTTATTATTGATTTCCGTATTTAAAAGAAATAAGGATCTTGATTACCTGAAATTAATTAATGGAATTTGTTTCACCGTTTTTAAAGTTTGTTCTTAGACCGATTATTAATAAAATAAAAGCGTGATTTGCTAATCCGACCACAAAAGAGCAGCTACTTGGAAAGATTTGAACGTTAAGGTGTCCGTGGATTGAATTCATTGTGTGTGCCCTATAATAGCATATACATCCAAATGAGGAGAACGCAGATAAACTATTTTTCGTTGGTTTTATCATCCAGCTGGGTTGAACGTGTTTTTATTTGTTGAAGTAGGTTGTACGTTGTGTAAGTCGTTCATTACCAAAACTCGGCTTTCAAAATATTATAATTACTAAATTCTGATATTCCATAAATGACACAAGACATTTTAGGCAGAGAAATAAAAACGTCTTTGTGATTAAATAAAGCGAGATATATAAGGCTGAGAAATGCAAACTTATTACATTTTTATATCATGGTACAACACACGAACAGCGAGAAAAACACAGTTCGTTACTTTGTTGTGTAACAAATTTTCCTTTCAGAAAGCAAGGTTTACGTCTTTTTCGTTATCTCTTTCTGGTATAATACATGTTTATTGCATTTTTTTTTCTTTCATAATATACTAAGTTCACATTTCAAAAATACTGTTTATATTTTCTTTCAAGTACAACATATGTTCATTTCCAATAGTACAATTCATAATTATGTTCTTCGTGACACAAACATTTACATCTAATAATAAACACCACAGTTCATGCTTTCTTCCCTTCATTCTTTCATGGTGCCAGAAATGTGCATTTAAAAAGCTAAAACAAAGTTAGTGTTGTTTCCAAGGTTCACATCGATGTCTTGTAAAGTCACCTCGATATTTCTACTCGCAAATAAGTGGGTTTATGGAGTGAATCGCACAAACACGCAGACACTCACACTTCTTGCAAAGTATTAACATCCTATAAGGTAGGTAATTCTTCTTAATATTGTGGGCAAAGAAAGCTTATTTATTACTATTGGCAAACCTTCGAACAAATTGAGGTTATTCGAAAACATATAATGTTTTGACTGTTATGTCTTTACGTGTGCTAATCATAAATTTGCTACTAGGAATCTACGGGTTAAGGAAATGTAAGAAATGTAGTCACCAGCACACATGCACGACACATACAAAACTCTGTGCAATATTCGCATTTCGATAATTTTTTGTTTTGATAAGCCTCTAAGATTTGAACACTATTTCACATAACTGCGTGGATTGTGGTACAATTGTGATGACAAAAGTTGTAGTATGACAAGATTTGGATTTGGATTTGGATTCTTAAAACGTAACTTTAAACAAATTTCAGTGATATCGCTATGATGTCTCCAGTGTGACAGTTTATAGTGATTTCTAGAACTGGGGCATCATGCCGCAGACATGTAGCATGATGTACCACCCAGTGAAATTATCCTGACACCAGGCCGACCAGTCATAACACTAACCTCTTAATGCTGAGCGCCAAGGGAGGCAGCTTGAACTACCATTTTTTTAAGTCTTTAGTATGGCATGACCGGGGATCGAACCCACGACCTCCCGCATCCGGGGAGGACCCTCTAGCCACTAGGCCACCGGAGCGGTAGTATGCCAAGTACTGTGCCCGTAATGCAATATTTTGTGATCGGGAAGTCGCATTTGTTTATCTCAGACCTTCTGATATACTTTTTAAATAGGTCGATTATTGATTCGATGATATGACAAACGAACAATTTTGTGTGTTGCACCGTTTTGGCTTGATCTTGATCTGACGTTAAAGCTACTTGTAAGCTGTCAAAATTAACAGACTAGAACGATAGTTCTGGATCACTCCTTCAACATTTCGTTTAGCAAGAAGTTGTCCTTTCTTGTTCAAGTACTTTTGACCTAGTTTTTGGCTCAACTACTGACAAAATTGAAAATGGTCTCTATGGTATTTTCAAAAACTTATTACAGGACCAAATGCAATTTTTAATGACGTCTACTGTCACCTAGACAGTAATAATGATAGTGCCAAAACAATTCAGTGATGCAAACTCTGATACTTCTTTATAATTCATCAAGATCAAATTTTTGCACATAATTCGAGCTCAATTAATGAGCTTTCCGTTATCGTGGATTAGTTGAAAATATCAGCATGGGTCTCACAATTATTCCCTCTTTGTGAATATCCGACCTTTGAACAATTTTTTCCCACAAATAATTCAGCTTGCCTTTAACAAACAACCGTTTTACTTCGTTATGTTTAACGTGTTTCAAGGTGATACCTTCTACAGTTCGGTATAGTTTTCTTGTCTCGTTCTATTTCTAAATTCATATTTTTTTGAGTTTAACAGCAGTAAAGATAGCCTCTGTCTTCTATTTTAAGTCTGTAATATTATTTTGCGAAGCTTGATAACAATATTGAACTGGAGGGTCTATCATCCTTGTGGTATTGTCCTCTGAGAGCGAAGTGCCGAATTTGGAAACTTTTTTCGGTCGATAATTGTTTTTGAGATCATGAAACTCTTTGACACGCACCCACGTTCATGCAAATGTGCATTCTTGGAGGCTATGATATTTTTCTTGCTTATAATTATATATAACGCTTACGAAATAAGTTAAAGACCTGCTTTCAATGTCTTTTAAGTAAGTAACAATAAATGCTACAAAATTTGATACAGCCAAAATATGAAATTTAGTCAAACGTTTGTGCAGGTGAGTATGTTCTACTCCGACGTGTTTTGTCAGCATTTTCGGGTGTCCGGTACGGAATAGGGTATATGTATACACTCAAGAATACACCAAAATCGACGGATGAGTTTAATATGCATTCTTGGAGACATGAATTGGCAAACGGTAATTATTGATTCGTCGTCCGGTCAAACGATGGCGTTGATTCAATGTTTCCATGTCTTTGACAATGAGTCTGAATTTAAATTTTATTTTAAAGTATCTACGATATTCCTGTTCGAATATTTCTATCACTTGATGAATTTCTAAATTTCGTCGTCGTTGGTATATTTTGTTATATAACCGTTTCATAGTGACTCTGACGAAGGATTTTTCCGGTCTAGTTGAGGAAACCAAGTAGGTCATTCATGAGATAAACATCTCTGAAAATCATATACGGTCTGTAGATTTTCTAAGTGCTTCCAACAACAGCATAAATGTAATCTTCTTACCTGCAACACCGATTATTTTATATTGTGTCATTACGCTTTGAGTTTCACACAAATAATGTGACCAACTCAAAATTTGTGTTGACCTACGACGGCTGACATAATAAGATAGAGGTCGTATGATAGCCATTTTGTTCTTGGTCATGACAAAGCAGGTACATTGATTCACATCTATTAACAATCACAAAAGCGTCCTTCAAGGGAACTATACCTGCAATAATTCAATATTTAATCTTGAAAATCAAAAGGTCTAAAGAGTGGGTTTGGTAACTTCTCTAGGTTGGTTATCGTTGTTCTTCGTACCAGCTATGGGATATTTGTCGTTGTTCAGTTTGCATGCCTTCAGGGTCGTGGCCACTTCTGACAAATGCTTGATTACTACTTGTTGATTGTGCTCGTTATGAAACATTGTGGAAAATAGCCGCTTACCATCTGTGTCATTTCAAACGTATTAGGCATTCTGAATAAATGCATGGCTAAATAACTCATGGCATCTATAAAATATTCATTTGCCACTTGCATATGAATAATTGTGACTCCGTTCGTGGTGATAGTAGTTGCAAAACGTGGCCGTCGTATCCCTTGTGACAAATGAATGTAGTGTGTCGATGGCAAACGCCATAATGATACACCTCGTCTCCGCTTCAAGTGTTGTCGCATAGGTTCAAATATCCATCAGGCAAATTATACGATAGCCACGAACCTAATTTTCACTTCCACTTGAAATGATAAAATAAAGATATTTGAATGCATTTTTCGGAAGCACGATATGCCACAAAACGCAGGAAAGTAACTTCTGGTTGCATGAGGACATTCCGAGTCGAAATGATAAACTCCAAACTGTCGTCCTGATCCCGGTTTTGTCCTGTTCTATTATTTCCTTGACTTCGTTGTCATATCTCTGAAGCCAAGATTGATTGTCTAACTCGATAATTAGATTACAAACATTTATTTTATTTATTTGAACAGATATAATATCTGCATATGGACCACGCCGTCAATAATTCACTTTTCGGTTGATGCAATTGTTTCGTCGATGTTACTCGTAATACGTTGCGCTTATGGATGTATAGCTTGTAGGAGAAACAGCCACATCATCTCTACCCGCAGTGAATATGATCATTCCGATGCAACTCAGTTGATGGCCATATTTATGATGGTTTCAATAGCATCGAAATGACTCCGGCGAATATAAACTTACATGTATTTTCCAACTGCTATATCCCCTCATCGACAGCATGAAACTTCTAAGACAGATACTTTCTTTAAGACTTAGATTATTTTAATTTGATTGTGTACGTGTAAGCATGTGATCCAAATTTTCAGGATATAAGCGTCAGGGATTTCAGAACAATGTTTTCATCCAATTTAAAGCAAATGGGATTAGAATATATATATATATATATATATATATATATATATATATATATATATATATATATATATATATATATATATATATATATATATATATATATATATATATATATATATATATATATATATATATATATATATATATATATATATATATATATTTAAGGAGACAGACTATCAGAGAATCGGAGAGACAGATTTTTTGCCTAAGATAATACACTCAAGACATTTCAGTATGTGTAAATGAAAGAGCCACATGGGTTCAAACTTCTGGTCTGAGATTTACAGGGTCATCAGAAATATACTTCCAAAACAATTTTGGGGGAAATTGTCTAAAATTTTTTACTTAGTAATGGTGAAAGATATATCTTTTCTAAATCATCTCGCCAGGCTCTGAAAAGTCAATGACTTTTAAAAATTGTCTAAACAGGCATACTTTTACACCGTGGACGTTAAACAATATATGAAACGCTAGGAACTGTTGAGATCAGATTAGTGTAGATATGTTTTAAATAAAAGTTGTTGCGAAAAACATGGGTCACATTTTATGTAAGAAGTATATATATAGGATAATTTACAATTATATCCTACCCTACCCCAACCACCCAGATCTTTAACTGGAGTACAATCTTAATATCCACGTCGGATATATGTTTTTGTTTGGGATAGAAAAAGTGCACGTGGATACATGTCCTTAAGTGTCGTTATTTTTTTTCTTTCTCTCTCCCCTGTATTTTTTGTCTTCCTTAACTACATGTTTAGTAGCATTTATAGGATTGTATGGAGTATGATGATAGAAAGGGGATGGTTTTCTTACTTTAATGATGATTGAAGGAAAGTGATAGAGCGTCCCATTTGAAGTCATCAACTTCTAAGGATGTATATATCGTGCTGTTGAAGTTGTAGAGTGTCCCATTTGAAGTCATCAACTTATAATTATGTATATATCGTGATCTTGAAGGCACGTATTTTAAGATACAGATCCAGTATTTTACTTGTGCACACTTTTTTTTTACCAACACTTTCATCCTGAACTTATACCCAAGTAATGTTTTATACAGAATTCCTTTGAGTCACGAGTGATGTAATTTACAACTGCCAGCTCATAACTCTGGTTTTGATCTAAGTTCTATTACTTTGTTCACCTACGCTACACACAGGTGTACATTTAGGTGTTGTACGAACGATTTGAATTGGGGTCAAATGAGAAAATGCTGCTATAGCAGTATTCTCATCCGAACCTGTGAACGAATCTATCTTCTTAATTTCATCACTGGGGTGGTGTAATTAGCTTTTTGATGTTGAGGAGAGGACGGGTTGACTTTTTGTTCCTTGTGAAACTTTTGTGTATCTTTTTAACGGGTACGAACAAAAACTCACATAAGAAAAGAAAACTATTAACAATTGAAAAATTATTTTATTCCTGCTTTCACGCTATCTACTCATCCTCATCAGGAGCAGCGGAGACAGGCATGCATGTTTAGAATAAACTAATTCATATATGATAAGGCCACACAAAAGTGAAAGATATCGACCGTTAACATTCAAAAAGCATTCTTCTAACATAGCCTTTGCCGTCGACTTCACTCATTATTAGTCACTAATATGGCATAATCGATGTCAAATAAGTAATATGCAAATTCAAAATCACAACATATTACATCCCACATCAACAATATCACAAGATAATAATATAGAATAATCATGCAGATCGATACACTAGTTCATAGCGTTCTGAGATTTTTCAGCCCGTGTCATACTCTTACGATACGACTTTTAAGACGAAACTATCCCCAAATTTATCAAATTAGTTACTTTGGATGAATTAATAATCGACTATGTGGCCAATTTTATCCAATTAGTTACGCTGAATGGATGAGTAATAGATTATATGTGCTTACTAAGAAATTTTTGCAATATAATCTTAACTGTGATGGTGCATTGAATAATGTGTCTACATTATTTCCCGTAAAACTGAAGCCATAGTTACACAGTGCACTATGCGGTATATTGTGACTCAGAAATAATTGGTGACTAAGGTAAGATGCGTGATAGATACATCTTGCGTTTCTGTCAATATCATATATTTATATATGCTCTCAGTATTATAGTACTGTGTTTCGAAATGTACCTGATTAAAATTTTTGGGTTTGTAGAAAGTTTGATCGTGGTCTTGAAAGATTCGGAATATGCATATTATGTTGCATCTAATTCTTTATATATTTATATATGCTGGAAAATCCTTTATAGATCTAATAAATTAATGGGATAGCTAAATCTCATTAATTTTGTATCAAAAAAATTTGTGATAAAGAAGCGAACATTAATTTGTCTTACCACTCGAATTTCTGCCTGCTATATTTTTACGATTATAAGTGTATCTCCAGCTTATCACAATCTAAAGAAAATGTCTCTAGAATGGGAGGCAAATAATAATGAAGACTTGTTGGAGACAGGAATTAAGAATCCAAACTACAAAATGAAACAATTTAATTTACCGAAAGTTTTAAATGTATCATTTATTTTTATATCAGTATTAACAATAATCGCTCTAAGTACTTATTTAGTGATAACCAAAGTTCTCAGCGAGAAACACAACACCGATATGACGAATCTTGTCTGCTTTTCTTGCGAGTTTATATCCGGCAAAACGGAGGAAAACGTAGTGTTATTAAAAGAAGGGAACCGTTGTTGTGCATCAGCATCGGAAGGATACAAACTGCTAAAAAGACTGGTATGATTTAAAACAATATTTTTCATATTTTAAAAACTGCTTATATATAAAATGTGATAGTGTTTTATCATCAAACCAATATAATCTCATGTGGATGACTTGGTGTATATTAAAGGATGTTATAATCCCGACCGTATTATAAGCACATATGGTTTATGGAATACAGAAGGTTCTGAACTTGAGACTGAAATCATGATCTGGTATTCACTAAATGCCATACAATTTAGACATTTTTGAAAGCTCATTTCTAATTTGCTGTGGGTTTAAAACCTATAATTTCTTATTGAAGCTCATTATTTTACGATTTACAAACCTTTCTGCGATGAAACTCTATTAACTATGCATTATATTCACACTAATATTGTTTAATTAGACCATAGTTCACAAAATCGACATAAAACTGTTGATACTAAATTTACATAATGCCTTGTTTCAAGCCTAATTACTTTGTACGAAAATGCTTTACATGTGAAATACTTATATCCAAACCAAGATTTGCTATCCATACATTTGTTCGTTTTTCTTTGCTAATACATCTGTGACACATGTCGTCGATAATGTGTGCCTTCTATATTTCTCTTAGTCTTAGACCTCCATCTCTATCATCGCTACCAGAAATCGGAGCAATTATATGGGATACATCAATTCATTTAGTGTTCACAAAGTTTCCACGTGTTAATTACCAATTAGTATGATGATCATACTGGTAAGTTTCAAAATAACTAAATAAAATCCAGACAAAAAATTTAACAGCAGATAATAAATCCAAATGAATGAATAAAATAATTTTCCTTCCATTTGCATTTCAGATCTCTAATGACCATTCCCGTATTTCTCACAACGCAAGTCCTTTACAAGACAGAGAAAACAGTAAGTATGAAATATAAGACAGGAATAATTCAGCAACAATTATTTTTGGAACCCTTTGTATTATCTGATCTCAAACGCGAAACCAGATTTTCAAGCAAAATGAGATTTTCCTGCCTATACATGTGTTCAGATTCAAGGGCAAATTGACGCGACTCATTTCAGATGCACTTTTACAAGGAGGCAAAAAAATGTGTGCACACTCTTCCAAAGTATAAACTTAACATTCAACCTTAAAATGAAGTACTTCTTAAATTTCAGCTGATATTCGAAAACACACCTGGCTGTAGTACATTGTCCATAAGGAAACTCCAATCATCCATTTAAATTGCATAAACCGCGAAATTGATATATATCTACATATATAATAAATAAATTATAAAAGCGGCGCTGTATAAGTTTGCCAATATACTCAAATATTGTTCAATAATAACATTAATAATAACATAAAAGCAAAACACATGCTGTTTTGTACGAAATGATAACAATAACTTCAAGTTCATAATGCTAACATTCGCGTACGTACTGATAACAGACTGCCAGTGTTTATAAATTTTAAATCGAACGGTTTTGAAGGCTTTCATTTTAAATATAACGTTTTACTATTGAACATGTCTTAGATATATCTTTGTATTTGATAGGCACTAAATAAATTAACAATTCTAGTTGTACCTATCGAGCTACACAATTAAAAAGGAATTACTCAGAAAATGAGACGAATTATGTTAGCCTAAAATTGTTTAAGATGGAAGTAATCGTTTATCTTCAGATCATAAATTACTGGATGTGAGGAATAGCGAACCTGTGGCAGCTCATGTATACCTTAACATTGGAAATTGCAGTAAGTACATGTGTTATAGAACTCGACCGCCGTATTATGTATAGTCCAAAGAAATTGTGCATGTCGTTATCCCAGAATGTTCAATGAATCACAGCCTATGTCATTTTTACCTCTGTAACTACTTTTCCCGCCGATACAGATATTAGAATAGATTGAAGAGTACAGCACTGATAGTTAGGATAATAAAAACCGTATGCTATCATCACATTCATTTGCTGTTGCTGTTTATGTTTTCCTCGTCCTAATTATTGTTTATCCGCGTTTTTATGTGGTCCCATCATCCCTTTTCTTTTCATTGATGATAGTATTATCATTGTTGTTGTAGTTCTTCTTCGTCTTCTTTTTCCTCTTCTTCTTCTTCTTCTTATTATCATTATTATAATTATTATTATTATTATTATTATTATTATTATTATTATTATTATTATTATTATTGTTATCAGGTCTGGACAATACTGTTTTATGGACAAAAAGTAGAAAACATTCATTTGTGACCAATGGCCTGAATTACTCCGAACAGACTGGAATGATGACTGTGATCCAGCCAGGTCTCTACTATATTTATTCTCAGCTCATATTCAACACAACACTTGCACGTTCAAACAGCAGCTATAATCAGCTTTACCAGCAAATAAGGCTCAAACGGACTAACAAGAACGACACGCTGTTGTTTTGGAAACAGCATATAAACAGCAGTGGAGAATACATCCCAAGTGTCTTGGAAGGAAACTTTATATTAGAAAAGGATGACCAAATTTACGTCCATGTGTCAGACCCGCAGTTTTTGTATAAATTTGCACTAGGAAATTTCTTTGGACTTCACTATGTGTAAGTATTAATAAATTATTTCCGGCATTCAACGTTTCTACCTCAGTCAGTGCAAATTTAACTCATCTTTGTATTGCTCTACTCTACTAGAACTCTTTTGGTAGCAAGAAATTAGATTATAGACAATGTTATTATTTGCTTTATAAAATATATTTGGGGTAGTAGAAAAAATTTAAAGAATGTATATATATATATATCTATATATATAGAGAGAGAGAGACAGACAGACAGACAGGCAGACAGACGGAGAGACAGAGAGAGAGAGACACAGAGAGACACATAGACAGGTAGGGAAAGACATACATGTACATTGTCAGTTTGAAATAAAATAAAATTACATTTTTCAGATCCATTTTTGTGATACTTACGAAAGCATGTACGTACTACTCAAGTACCAAAGTTGTTTCGTTTATTTTCTGTTTGTTTTAATGTTCAGTGATAATAATAGTTTTGCTGTGCCTAGAATATACTACTGGCGAATAAGACAACTTCAGAAATTGTACTCTCGATGCTAAACTTATTATACTTCACCAAGCCATCATATCTCTAAAAGATAAACTATGTAATTCACTATGTGTAAATATGACATTGCTTGTTTCCTTGTAAATGCAACCTCCAATACGTCGTGAGATGTCCCAAACACTAATATATGGTGTGACGTAACTCTGGACAACAGGGGCGGATACAAATATATATTTTAGCATAATTATTTGGGAGGAGGACAAAGTGTCCATGGGTTTATAGGATGAACACCCCTTCGGAGTCCAGAAGACGATGTCCCTGGAGACGCCTGGACAAAATCAAAATATCCAAGGCATAATCCAAGTACCCAACTATAAAAAGAACTTACTTCATTTGTTGTTCTGTTCCTCTGGATTTTTAAAAACGTTTGCTGTTGACTTACCTAACGAAGTGAACATTTAACGTAAAAGCTCATAAATATATAAAAAAAAAATACCTACAACATTGTACTACGTATCTGCGTCCATTAGAGATCGAGTGCAAAAATAATATTAGGGTTACAGAATCCAGGGTGACATTGTGTTTGGGCTGATTCGTTCCAGGAGAAGTTGTATATACATGTACTATATAAATCTTTTGAACAATGTGATTATACATATCCTTCTTTTTCTCCTCTTTCTCTCTCTCATTCACATTTACACTGTAAGCTCCATCTTCGTCTGTTTCCAATGTTTCTGTAGCTAATATGACAGGAAGATGGCACAACGTTTGCTATATCTGAAAGGCAATGTAAACTATATAGCTCTCAAGGTAGGAGTAAAGAACTTTGCCAACGTCGACATTTTACTGAAATATAAAAACAATATGTACAACTTAGTGAGGTGCTAATGACACACATAATAAATTACTTTTTAGATTTAGGTTAATTTTTTAATTAAAAATTGAAAGGTTACATTTCTTTGTAAGCTCAGAATGGTTATTCTATTTTATATCTTTGTTTTTTCATGAATATCAAATATTATAATGTTTGATCATCTTATGCATAGTCCATATTAATATGAGTATCCCGCATTTTTATGTGCATCCTGTATTCTATTTTATATCCCGTATTGTTAAGTTATTACTTGTTGTTATGTATATTCCATTTTTGTATGTATATTAGTTATATAACTTCTTCGATTTGCTTCTTTCACCACCATAAATGATTAAATAATTTTATTTGTGCTTAATCTCTTATGCCTAATAGTTATGTATTGTTTCAAAGCTGGCTGGCGAAGAACAGGAAGAAGAATTCCAGTTATCTCCATTATTTCTTTTCCGGCTCAACAATCTAAAAATTCGACCGTTAATTTAGATAACCTAATTCAAATCCCTACTAAATCGTCAACCTTTGTGTCAACTATCCAAGAGATACATCTGCGTTTAAGCATTATTCAGTGCCCAATCAGTATGATCACTGGAATAGCGCACATAAATAGTTAATTTTATCAAGGATCAGAATATCGACGGCTTTTTCCTGACAGAAACATAGTGAAGAACATCCGGCGATGAGCCCAAGTGCGTGGATATAACACCCACCGGTCAAGTCGTTCCTGTGGCAATCTCGCGGAGATAGAATTTTTCTCATTTCAGAGAACTCCATAATCAAATGTCTTAACCACACCACACCTTATAATTTCTACCACACCTTGTTTGAACTAGTGTAAACCATACTCGCACTGGAACAAAGGTCAGTCCATTGTTCTGCCTATACCGGCTTCCTCCTAGTAAAAAAAGACAAGCTGACTGAATATCCATTTTTGGAGCAGTTTCCGAATTTCCTGGAGTATGGAAATTCGATCGGTAGCAACCTGATTCTTCTTTGGAGATTTCAACTTTCACTTTGACTGTCCCGGAAACACAAACACATAAAAACTCCTAGATTCCATTAATGTTTTCAACCTCAAACAGTAAGTTAGCCAACCCTACCAGAAACATCTATATATATATATATATATATATATATATATATATATATATATATATATATATATATATATATATATATATATATATATATATATATATATATATATATATATATATATATATATATATATATATATATATATATATATATATATATATATATATATATATATATATATATATATATATATATATATATATATATATATATATATATATATATATATATATATATATATATATATATATATATATATATATATATATATATATATATATATATATATATATATGTGTGTGTGTGTGTGTGTGTGTGTGTGTGTGTGTAACTGAAAGCATTAGACGTTTGAATAGTAAGCTTACTTTTACTTCTTACATGTAATATATCTTTAGTGTACAGATCAGACACAGAAATATAACCCTCAATGTTATTTTATATTTTATTGTATATTCAGTTACTTCATTTTTACTGATATTCTAAAGCCATGCTCAAATTGTGGGGCGACTGGGGACGAGAAAATAACACAAATAGAAGTTCTCTAAACGTAACTTGCTTTAGACCCTAAAGATTTGATTATAGTATATGTACCGATTGTAGTTAACTGTTACGAAATTTATTTGATCAATTACGAACCGTTTACAATATATTGTTCTTTAAATGTATTGATGTATTTTCTGTGGTAACGGAAGTTAAAATATTAAATACTTTAAGTTGGTGCTTTAACATAGGATTGACTGAGTCCGGATAATATTGTCATCATCTTCCTACATTATTTCAAATAACAAACTGTTACATTCAAGAGAAAACAGTAAACATAATTTACTTCATTCATTCTTATCATTTCAATTAAGTTTCAGTTCTTAAAGGTAATCAAAATGCATAATTGTTCAGTATAAAGCTCAATTTGTCTTGTCTAATGCACGTCTTAAATTGTAAAGTCATGAATCAGTCAGCAAAATTGAGCTTAACAGGCAAAATTACACATCATGTAATCGTTCTAAATTACAGCTTATAAATTTGTATAACGCTTTTCTTATAAACTACGCCAATTAAAATCTCACAAACAGTGATGTAATAGTCTCATGGAATCTGAAGATATTACTTTTGTGTCTGGCTCATTTGTGACTTCATTGAGAGATATATTATTTTGATATTAAAGCAGCTATTGTAAATTATTGATTTATAAAACATATCACGAAAATCTTTGTGATTAATTAGATGTTGATAAAAACGGTACAAGGGAAATTATCCTTTCACGTGTCTAAATTGATAATTTGAAACTTAAGTTTAGTATCCAACTTTTGTTTCGAAACTTAGAAGGAACATTTTTAGGCGTTCGATCTAAATCATACATTTGAAACAATCCTTCACGAAGTCTTGGGTTGTACGCTGGTTATTGATATGTTCGTAGTCTTCCACTTACTCAGGATTATCAGTGTATGATAATAAAATGTACGGTCCATCACCGCTTCATTAGATATTTCACTGATGACAGAACTGACACATAGGAAACTTCAATATCATCACAAGAGAGTGCATTTGCGTTATGGGGACCTAACATTAGTGTAATAAACAACTCTTCAGATTATTTATGTAATGACCTAGATAGTGGTTGCAAGGGGCAACAACCTTTATTAGTTGCTTGGGCCCCGAGTAGCCGAGTGGTTTAAAATGCTCTCCGTTACGGATCAATGCCATCTCTCCTCTGTCTGCGCCGGTTCAAGTCTCGGGTTCAGACAATGTGGGTATGTGAGAAAGCTTGCCAGTAGCTTATCGTGGGTCCTTATCTTTTCAAGAGTTTTCCCGGGTTCTTCCTCCACCATTAATACTGGCCGCCATGTATAGCCTATCGTGTGCTGAAAATGGTGTTAAACCCAACAAGAAGAACTAGTTGCTTACTTACATTACATACTTTTCCTTACTTATTTGATCCGAGGTACTTCATTGATTCGCGATGAGAATGGTACTGGCAAGAATCATGTTATTGAATCAATACAGATTTACAACTGGTGTGTGTCCAAGATCAAGGTACTATATTCAAATTGCCGCTGCGTGATGTAGTAGCCTTCAAATGTAGATGCGCCTCAAAATACTAAACATTTTTGTTTGCTTGCGTAACAAGAGTACAGGTTAACACCAAATCTAACTTTAAGCAATCACTGAAGAGCACTGAAATATGTGATGCCAACATGAATGCTTTGTTATCTGTGTGGCCGTTATCGGTCTTAGGTCTCTGTGATTATAAATTATTCTTAATCATATGTATAACCAAACCTCTCACCTCAAATGACTACACGTTGTTGCCATTATATGACTACATAGCCAATTACCTGTTCCACGTATATAAGGTAAGGTTCATCATACATAGTATTTCTGAGACGTAAGAAAACGTTGGAACTTTTGTCAAAAACAGTTATACCTTGCCTTCCTTGTATTTTTAATATTATTTGTTTCAAACGATATGAAATATTGTAGCTATATTGGAAAAAACCAAGTAACTGCAGATATGTTGTAATTCAGCGTCAGTATATATAGTTACTGATGTTGTCAAGATACTTTGTATTCTCTACAATTTGATATTCATGTGAAATAGAATCTCCGCAGAACAAGATGACACCGGATACTTGATTTGCAACACGATTTTCGTTCTTTAAGTTTGAATCTATTGTTACAGGAGTTTGTCACTAATAACTTGATATATTCATCGACAATGAAGCGAAATGGTAATGACAGAGACAAAGAATCCGGACGTCACTTGGTTCTGGGCTGGAGCTTAACTAATATATTCCTTTACTGCAGAAGGAAAGATAAACGCAATTGGCTTTTGGCTTATTTCAATGATTTTATTGTCTTCTTCGTTTACCATTCACTGTAAAAACAATGAGGGGTTGTTATTGTGTGTAATTTGGACGGAGGTTTAGTAAGGCCGGAGGGTCATTTCTAAGGAAACGAATAAATCAAATAAAGCTATGAAAGCGTCTCGCAATGCTGAGGGACACTTTGTTTTCTTTACAACTATATGCAAAGTGGCCCTCAGCACTGCGACGCTATTTATGTATTAGTTTGTGCCCGGGAAGGAAACAAAACGCGGGTCGCGTAACTAACATGATTATTGGTACCCTTTGTACCAAACGTCTTTAACAGAGATTAGGCAGAGACTAATTACACTAAGGTTTTGACTACCTCCCTGTCTTTATGAGCAATTTTAAATGTAACCTGTTTTACCAGTAACAATGGCACAGTTATTTGATTGAATATAATTTGTGATAATCTCTTTTAAATCTGCAATGCTTCACATATTCAAAAATGCCAAAGAAAAACGCATTACGATCAGCATAGTCGTATGCCATGACTTTGTGACTGTCCTAATCATGAATCTTAGTAAATAAAAAGCGATCGATATTCGAGAACAAAAGGGATACTCGAAAGTCAAAACCAAAAACATTAACTGAGCTCTGTGTTTATTAACAATATCCTCTAAAGACGGTTTTATTTCCATCCTCTTTTCGTTCGGGTGTAAACCATACTATTGTAATGATGCACAGATAAAAAATCAACTAGTGTACTGCAAGACCAAGTCACAAAACGAAATTCAAACACATTGCGTAATTTTGGCTTGATGGCATCGTTGTCACATTCCCAACAGCCTCACAACAACATTCTCTGGCAATTGAATTGTTCATATGCACGCTAATTACAGAAACTATTTTCTTATAACCTAACCAAGGACCATTCATTTAAGAATCGGTAATTTCACACTTGTATATTTTTCTTGCTTTAACATTTATTTCATCTACCAGAAACCAATTCTAATCCGTAGATCGGTATTCTAGTTTACGAAATAATGTCCAAAGATGCTAGATACAGACTAGTTAATAGGTCAAGTTGTTAAATATAGAGACGTAAGACGAAATTACGAAATTGACAGGCCATTTTATGAAATTAGGTAATGCTACTATACCTACCTGAGATAAATTTTCAGTATGCATGATTCCTGCACTTTATAAGTATTACATCTACATCTAATTATTACATCTATAAAATATTTTCCGAAGACCCTTTCCAAATAATCAAAGAAACGATCACTAAACTCTTGCAAATCTTTAGACTGAAACGTAAATAAAAATGGCATATCGTCAGGATCGTTGCATTATTTTCCGTCCGCTACACAAGAAATGCCTCAAGCATTAAACGTACTGAACTGGAAAATCGTCGTTAATTTTAGTCTTTTTAAACAGCGTCAAACTTTAACAACAAAGATCGTTATATTAGTTTGAATATTACCTTTTTGGAGGGAAATACAGATGTAAATAGTATCACTTAAGAACAATATTTGAATACAATTACATCGAGCAGCATAGCTGAACATCTTCGATAACTAATATCAGACAGAAACACACGTATGACCCTATCTCATTACAAGAACTCACTCTATGTTCAAAGACATGCTGCTACAACACGTAGATAGAAATATCAATACCTTAAAGTGTTGCTGTCTTGGAAACCTAAAATGATACTACGCAATACCTTGATCCAACTATAAATGGAAAATACCCTAGCCTTGAAAGTTTTTCTCTCTCGATACACTCATCTGTAAATTGTTTTTTGTTCCACCGTATTTGTTGACAATATACTCAAAGTTCTGGTTAAATCACACTACTAAATAGGGTCCTAGAAAGGTCTTTTCCAGCATAAAAGTAGGTGATAAACAAATGACAAGATGTCTACATTGAGAATTTACATGAGTGACCCTTTCATATGAAATCGATATAAGTTGAAGTAATCCATGTCTAATGGAGACCTTAGAATGAAAGCTAGTAAAAGTATTCCTTAATATCAATACAATTTGTATGAAATGAGAATACATATATACTCTATTCATCATTTGTTGAAAATCTTTGATTTTATCTTTAAAAGGGTGGAATAATGTAATGAGTTAATTAGAAAGTATGTTCTAATGCTTCAGGTAGTATTCACTACTATACTGCTCGTCATCTCAAATGTGTACATTATGAAATGTGGTCGTGAAACCTCATATCAATAAATTACTAGCAAAACAATTGGTGTAGTTTGCCCATTGTGCACGAACAAATTAAAAACAAAAGGAACACGTTTTTCCTTTCTGGCTACATCACAGGAAACTAGTTTGAACAATTGCCCAGGGGAGATTTCTTTCTAAACAATGCAGTTACTATCGATTTGTGACACTCCTTTCGCGATGACGATATTATGTCCGTATTTTTATAAAAGATATCAAATAACCAGAATCAAATCACTGTTTGAATTCAACAGGGAGAAAAATGCTACATCTGTTGATAACAGCCTTTTGTTTGCTGCATTTCTATTACGGCAAAATGGCTTAATGGAAATTCTGTATCATACAATGTTTCACTGGAAATGATCCAACAATTGCACAAATAATAAGATAAACCTTGTCTTTCCCATCTGGTAACATCTAATGAACTTTGTTAGGTATGTGATAGTATAATGCGATGTATAACGTTTTCCTGTAAATTTCGTGTTTTTAGTAATGTTTCAGCGAACAGTTGACATCTTTACTGAGTACTACAATAGTAATCAATATACACATTGACACAATTTACAAGTTAAGATTTTTTCAAGAACAACAAAGGAACTGCAATTATTCTCCCTGGCAAAAGTGTCCTCCAGCAATATGATGATGAGCTCGTATTAACTAGTTCTCTAAGTTCAATACCGTTACTATTATTCAAAAATGTATATTTTGCTGTCTTTGTGGTTTCCTTTTTGTTTCATTGGATTCCACTATTGCAATATATCGGTAAACATTCCACTTGTGATTGTAAGTTTTTCAGTAATTGTTTATTTTAAAAATATCTTTCTTCGGTGTTGTAAAGCTTCTCCAGGCTGTGTAATACACTATAAAGCCTATGCGGGACTGGTTTTAATAATTGTTGAAATATAAGGACTTATATATAGCAGCAAAACAGTTATCTTCTACATCAATAATTAAATTTCATACCGGTCATTATAGTACACATTCAGTCATCGTTGACTTCATTTTGACTTGCTTTTAATAAATAATAACATTATATGTAACACAATGACAAGTATATACACTAGCTTCCTTGCCAGTGACTGGCTGTTTATTACTATACTATCGATGTGGCAAAAAGGCACAGCTGTTTACGATGTTATACACTGTATGCTATGTGCAAACGTTTGCGGTAGCACGGGGAAAAGTTGTTGCCTTTAGGCTTTACACAAGAAGCTGCGAATGACCATTATTTATAAATTATTAATTTTTAAATTATTTGAAATTGTTACGAATTAGAAATGAAACCATACTTTTTATTATAACAATTAAACTGTAAAAGAATGTGTATTTTTGGTAAATGGTAAATAGTTACCCAAATTTAAAAGCTGAGGTCACAAATATAATTAAAATTAGTGTTTAGACCTTTAAACGAGTTGTCGGGTAGTTATGGTTGCGGGTGGATATAAATGTACCCACTGTCAATGCCTTTACATTTTGCATTTTAGCAACAAATGCCAAGCTAATTAGTTTATCTATAAAGTATATAATTATCTTAAAAATGTTATAGTTCACCAAATGACCGCAATGCTCTATTGAGAAGCAGAAAAGAATATTTAACTGGTTGTGACGCTGATCCAGATTTGTTTCAGACCAAGGGAAATAAATATAAAGTCCCGGATGGAGCTGGGTTTGTGTTGAGGGTATTATATTAAGATGTACCATTTAGCCCAAATCTTTCAGACCCTCCCTCTATAAATCTGTGTTTCCTGAACAAAAACCTTACCGCTGTAGACAGTAAATAATGCATCTTTCAAAGTCTTACAACCACGTGCGGTCATTATTTTTGCGAAATCGTGTGTTAATACTTTTACACGAAATCAACTGCTAAAAACAACAGCAGTTTAACAAACAATATGCCCATGATAGTATTATTATCATTTCAAACACGTCAAATGTCTTAATCCCGAAAACTAAGTCTCTGTCTATGCTTGCTTATAACACTTGTCCAACTGCAGTCAACATATACCCTGACCTGCCATAGCATAATGCTGTAGCAGACCAGGATCTATGGTTTTTTTTGTATTATTCAATACTCCTAACAAATTGTGTAGACCCAGAGATGACTAAGAATTGTTCGACGGCACGTTGGGGTATATGCAGTTTTCAGTTTAATCATATTTATACGCGAGTATAAATATATCAAAATGGCGGTCCCAGGTAGCCGATTGGTCTAAACTTCTCGCCTTTACCGCTCATTGCTATCTCAGCTCTGTCCGCATGGGTTCAAGTCTCGGGTTCGGTCAATGTGGGTATGTGAGAAAACATGCCAATAGCTTCCCGTGGATCGATTGTTCTTGCTGGGGTTTTCCTCGGTTCTTATCTCCACCACTTCTGATGGCCGCTATGTATAGCCAGAAACAAGACGCTAAATCAACAACAACAACAACAGATCAAAACTTAAACATATGGACTTGCCCTACATTTATTTTCATATAAATAAAATTTACTTGTAACTTGTTATTAACAGGTATTGTTCAAAACGTATTGCAAAATGTCCGAATGAAACATAGAACGTGAAATTCCACAATGTATCACCCATGTTATTTAAAGTCGTTCTCGTTCATGTCATTAATGATCATCTTTACTGTATCTTTGTCAATTTAAACTTTTGTAACCTTGACATTTTATAATCTCCTCCAATAGGAAGTGAAACCGGATACAAATTTAGTGCATCGAGGAAACTATACTCGCCCGAGTACAAGGATTGTATTTATGTACATATGCAGAGAGAAAATCGTGTCATACATTTGTGATTTCACGACATTAATTTTAGATAAAGAATATGCTGATTAGGGACGCGGGGTGGTGAATGTTTGGTGATATGGTCAGTTCTGCACTGTTTAGTAGACAGGTTGTACCACCGTTATTCACGAGTTTTTATGAATATGGAAGCATTGTGTTTTGTTGTGGTTGTTTGTTTGCATGGTTTGGTGTTTAACGGCAAATTTATACAAAATATTATGGTGTATGGAATCACAGTGTTTTATCAGGTTTGCTTGTTTTTATGTTGTTTTGTTTATTTGTAAGTTTTTCCTTAATGGCACAGTTATAAGAAAGACTACAGACAATGTGTTTTGACATGTTTAGTTGTTTGCATGTTTTGTGTTTAATGGCGAAACTATATGAAAACCTATGAAATATGGAAGGTCTATGTTCTGGCAGATTTGTTTGTTTTCGTGTTGTTTTTTTTTTGGGGGGGGTTCAAATGCACATTTATATGAAGAGTTATAGAGTATCGAGGCACAGTATTTGGCATGGCATGTTTGTTTACTTCAGTGTTTGTTGTTTGATTGCAAAATTATATGAAAATCTATGTAGTGTGGAAGCAGTGCGTTTTGTCATGTGTGTTTGTTTTTACGTTTGGTGCTTAACGGCACACTGACATGAAAAGCTACAGAGTACAGACGAACAGCGTTTCGTCAGTTTTGTTCGTTTGCATGTTTGGTGTTTAATGGTATAGTTGCATGAAAGTCTATGTAGTATGGAAAGCCTGGGTTTTTTGTGTTTATTTGTACGTTTGGTGCTCTTTTATAAACTGGGCTTTGGTTCATCTTTTCACTATATGGTCTCCTTGCATATAACTGCATTCGGAGATATGTGGCTTTAGTAATATTTAGATGACGTCTTTAAATGATAGAAAACGTTAAAATTTGCGAAACGGAAATTTGCTTTATCATACGCTTACTGCAGATATTACGTCGCTTTTATAACGCGGATTGGAAACGCCCAGTTACTGCTCTTTACGGCGTTTCGCCCCATTGAATATATTGTATGCAGGTACTCTGACATAGTTCATTAACGTTAAATTTAATCAAGTACAACTTTCACGGAATAGCAAATTTAAAACTAAACTGTTGTATCAGTCAGTGAAATATGTTATCAATTAATGTGGCATATCCTTGTATAATTATAGTTTGTGGTACAGTTAAAGATTTTCAGCCTTAAAGTCAGTACGACCTTGGGTCAGTCTAGAGTCCGATTAATAACATAGTCCAATTAGTAACAGAGTCAAATTAGTAACAGAATGCTTTTGATGTTATTGTTTATTTTATTCTCTCATTCCATTATGTTCAGTTGACACTGGGCCCTCGTCCAGTTAGTTTCAACATGCTTCTGATTTATATGGGTTTTATATTCTCTCCTTCCAATATGTTAAGTTCGTTTTAGGTCTTCAGTTTATAAACAGGTTTGTCTGTACAAATAAGTGTAGGGTAGAGAATGTGTTGTGGATTTGTTTTCCTACACACTCATATTACATACATTGTATTGGGGTTTTAATACTAAGTTTGGTATATTCAAAACGGTAACAAAAGCCTTTATGAATTCAGGAAAAACACTTGACTCAACAAAGCAATATGCATTTATCAGGATTAGAATATTGTGCAAGTAAATTTGAAATTGGGGAATGTGCGAATATACAAATGTAGCAGTATTCGTCGAACAAAACAATCTACGCAAAAATAAATGGTCTTCTTAAAACCAATAATGAAGTCATTTCATGAACGTATTGTTCACATCGTACACATCTGCTTCATTGTTACTCCACACACTTCGACCTAAAAGGGGGTACCAAAAGATTACCGAAAGGCCTTGATACATTGTTTATAATGATATTACAAGTAGAATCAATACATCGATCAAAATACGAGCAGTTCAGCAAACATATATACTCTACGAGAATATAACATTATTTGAAAATACTAAAGTCATATGAAGGAGTTGTGTAGTGCAATTTGTTACGTTTTATATTAAATTGGAATTTCTCTTTGTACCTATATTGTTAAGTTTTCAACAAACATGACCTTATTGAGTACAACGGGAGAGGAAATACGTTAACTGACCATCAACCACACTTATTACCAATGCATCGATTCACTGATCCTTACCTAATAACCAACGTAAATCATAATACCACCATTGACAAAGTTACGTATAATCACACATAATTATATAATATCACACATACAGAACATAATTATAATATATTACACATTAAATGAATGAAGATGAGTACTTACACACACACACACCTAACCATACTGAGAGATTTAAGACAATACAGCAGAGTGGGGTATCAAATTTAGTTCTGAAACAAAGTGAAGAGCCACACATGCCTTATATGGCATTTACATTTGATTTCACACTGTTAAATGCCACTTGTTGGATTGTAAGAACTAATTTTGTTTTTGTTAATTTATTAAATAAAACTTTTAACACGCTATTGGGTATATCAGCACAAGAAAGGGGGCGCTAAGTGCCTCCCGTATGAACAACTGAGGCAGCTAATCACAAGCTTGGGTCTGTACTGCACTTGCGCCTTTTGAGTATAGGTGCGACTTTCTACCAGCTTATCTACCACGAGTCCCCATCCCCATCCTAAGAGCAAGTAAGTGCTAGGTGTCAAATATTAGCCCTTCTCTGACTTAGTAGTTTAAAAAAAATGAATAATGTGACCGTCGTTCTCAGATCGAATCATATGTGGCGTTTTGTTTGTTTGTTTAGTCCGTTCATTCAATAGTATATAACACTGATTGCGTGGGCCATATTAATCTTACTTTTTCTCTCCATCCACGATCAAGAAGTATTTGTTTTCTTTCGCACGTCTTGACATGCCATACACGATGCACAAAACTGGTATTCGCAGTTTGCTTTTTTTGAGAAAAAGCAGTGACTTCCCTTTGGATATTAAAGTACGTCAAATTCACAAGCCGAGAAATTTGCGAGCTTATATTTGACAAAATGTAGCGATTCTAAAACGTGTGCTGCAACAGTTCGTGTTTGAAACAATTTAGACCAAGTACTGTAAGTAAAATTTTATATATAATATATTTTCTTTTCAAAGACGTTGTTTTTAGTCCCACTACAATTCGTGGCATGTCTAATTCAAGTGCTAATGCATTCAGTGTTTGTTTAAATACACTTTACCACACTATCTTAATTTTGGCAATGAATATTATGATATTTGTTTTGTTTTATCAATAGCGTCATCTTTTCATTTTTCATAGATAGGTCGATTGCTTGTTGCTTAAATCTTGCCAGATCTTCAAACCCAAATATTCATTAGAGCAATTGACATAATCCACCATCAATAAAATTTACGTTTAATGAAATGTAGGCACAGTAGAGCGTCGGCTCATGATTTATCCATTATTCTATCTATCCCACCTAGATTCCACAAAGAGCTCCTAACATCATGATGTAAACATGTTTCGGATTTATTCACAGAATAAACTAATTACTGACAACTTACAAGCAAATAAATAAATAAAGAATAATGTTTCATATTTTTGCAACGCTCCAGCCAAAATCATGCATTAAAACAATTCTTCAAAGACCATAACAATAATGACTTTATTTTCCCAGTTGAATACCATTATTAGTAAATGAGCTTTTTAAGCGAATATCGGTCTTATAGCAATACCTTCACTTTCAATTAAAAAAGTCGGTATGGATTTCTGTCCTAAATCATGCAAAATATATTTTTACTGACGACATTACATATTACAATTATGCAATTATTTTAAATCAACATGACGATATATTAAAGTTCCCTCTCAATCAAATTTACTCAAATTTGCAATTTTATTTAGAGATAGAAATCATATCCATATATCAAATTGACTTTTGAGCGCCTTTGTCAAAGCCTATTTGAAGAAACTGCTAAGCAATTTCCTGGCTTCAGAACTTCACTTATATTCTTTATATCTCCCTTTAACACGTCGCATACATCCGCATTGTAAAAGGGATGAATGTAAAATACGCTACTGACGAAATGTGTATTAGGCGCCCTGAACGAATGTTGTGTGTGCGTGTGTGTGGTTTGATGTCTGGTCTGGTTTCGTGTCGAAAGATCCAATGCCATCTCTATCATGATGTCCCGGCCGTCTACGTGTCGGTGATGTGGTCGGTCAGAAACGAGCAGAGTCAACCGTATTTGTAATTAGAATCTATGTTGATAGGCAAAGTGTCTGACTATAGAGCTTTAGCTTGATTTTCATGGATTCGTATTTTACGGCACATCAATACAGGAAGGTTGCTTAGTACCGAGGCAATTGAAGTAAAGTACATTCCACATGTACACAGATCGAAGTGGCAGCCTCGCCTATTCCAGTGGTACAATCTACTTTTTAGATCTTTTTTAAAAATTAAAATTACATCATTACGTCATCGTTCTTTCCTTGACTTTGTATAATATTAATAGGTTACTGCATTTGTTTATGAAAATATGAACGAGTTTTTTTTCGGATGATTATACCTTTTGAATTTGGGAGTGCAGTATATCCATCCAACAAAATACGTTCATATTTTCCCACACAAATGCAGTAACCTTTTCATTGTATGCTTATTTTCTTATTCTACCTAATGCTTTATTATGTAAACAAAAATACACTACAAGAAACAAAGTAACCGAATTTATGGCGTATTTTGAACTAAGTACACAAACGCAGATTCGCCATTACACAACAGCAGCATTATTAATGTTCACATAATGCCGCCCATATAAATTTGAACTTAGTCGCGCGCTAAACACCACTTTCGAAAGAACACGACGTTCTGGTCTACTTAAAATTGAAATTTCGATTCCTATTGTGAACCAATGCGCATTGCAACAACTTTTCCATTTATTCTGGAATGAATAGACTTTTATATTTTGTCGATTCTGCTAAATTTCGTGATTTTTCCATTATTATTAGAAGCTGAAGAAGACAGTTTATACATTGTCACTGGCATGTTATTTGTATGGACTGTCTAGCGTCTATTTCTAGCCTAAATCGGAAACAGTTTATCAAACAAGTTAACGTAGAATGTGTCAAAGCAGCTGGTATGTGGCAATCCACAAAACATCTGATTTAGTTCATTCAGAAACAAATTTAATCAACCAAAACTTAAAGCGTCAAATACGAAGTGTACATGAGTTTTTTACAAAGTAGTTCATAAAACACTGTTATGCAAACGTTAGTGCAATATGACGTGCACGTGAATGCAATATCATCAAACACTGCACGATTCTGGTAATGTCAACTTAAAAGAGAACAAAAATGAGCATGAACTCTGACCCTACACCCCAACATAAATATCCAAATATCAAACATGGGGTGACAATGGTCGGATGAAACTGCAAATTGAAGCTATTACTCAAGTACAATCATTTCTTTTTTGTTTTCCTATTGTTCATAACGATCTCAACAATTGAACAGTGATTTAGTAATGAATTGTCTGAAAACTCAATCTTTTAAACTTCAATTCCACCGAATTTAAGGCGGAAACTCCTATAAACAAAACACCAATCACAACAATTCTCCAGAATATTTCCATTGTCTGATGCATTTATAATGTCTTTGCCATTACAGTTTGTGTTATTACGTTCATTAACAAAACATCAAACAAAATATTATAAATATATTCACTTCCACTTCCGAAATTTGAGTCATCATTCTAATATATATATATATATATATATATATATATATATATATATATATATATATATATATATATATATACGCAGAGAGAGAGAGAGAGATCTTAGTTAATCCAATAGACGCCCAGAGGGCAGTGCAATTTCCATGGGTTTGAGGCATCCAATACCGTATATCACTTTTTGACTGATATCATTCGTGTAAATTGTTTTAATGTTTCTAATAGTCGTTAGATTACCCGTGTGCCGTTTCAATTGTTTGGACATAACACAATGGATATATAAGGATCTATAAGTCTCGATGAACTAGGAATGTTTCCTTTTGTGCACAAAGGAGGGTCTTAGAAGTCGCTTATATTGAACTCACTACGATGTATATTATATATACATCTATATTTTATTCTATGTAAATGCATCCAATTTAATTTCTAAATATTTGTTAGAGCATTTTATAAATATTTGTTTATTGCAAGAACATATATCAACCTTTGCGTGAATATAAATATATGTTTCAATTTGGACGACCTCAGGAAAATATATATATCGGAATGAAATTATAACATTTTTGTTACAACAAAATTTTGACGTCTTATTTCATTTATGACTCAAATCCTGCATAATTTACTCGGGTACAAATGAAGTGGAAATTGAATATATCAACACTTAGTCTTCTGCCTTTCCATCTCCAAGCGACCAGTTGATATTTCATTTGTAGCAAAATCACTTCTACTTCACACTGAAGACGGTATCGTATTTGAAAGCAACAGTAAGACAAACTGTATACATGTAAACAAACATATAAATATAAATAAATAAATAAATAAATATTAATAAATAAATAAATAAGTACATAAGTACATGCATATGGTTAGTTTCTCGTGCAAATGGTGTAGTCAAACAAGCAGTAAGAAGCTATAGTGCTACAGGTAGTTTACAAATTACTATCAGGTCATTACTTCATTCGTACCCGCCTGAAGCAAGTATTTGTATCTGTGTTTGATAACAAGAATTTCCAATGAAATGAACATTTCCAATATTATGATCTAGATAACAATGTGCAATGTCATTTGTTATTATTATAAACAATATATAACAAAAGACAACAAAATCATTATCAGCAACAACAGCATAGTCATCATCATATTATTATCATATCATAAATACGACCAAGCAAAATGAGGGTACTTCGTATACGATTTACGATTAATTATGCATATGCAATTTTCTGACGTAATTGGAGAGAAAGATAAAAAAAATCAACTTTGTACTGTTCAAATTATAGACTCTAATTAACACAAATGACATAAATTTATAAAATGCTTCAAAGCAAACCGTTTTTATTTTTTAAATATTTAGCAAAGGGAACTTCTTTAACGAGAAAGTGGGGCAATAATAATAATAATAATGATAATAATAATAATAATCATAATATTATTGTTATTATTATTATCATTATTATTATTATAGTACATACGTATCTAAGGTTACATTTTTGTTGTTGAAAAACATCCCGAAGACGACAGAATCAATAATAGTTTTTCATCCAATATAAATTATGTCAAGCTAAATAATCCCTTGTGTCAACATAAGAGATCTTAATACGGAACATACTATTTCACTGCAGTGCAATGCCCAATAAATTATTTCTTACGTTAAACGTCTTGCAGTACACACTTATGAAAGCACTCGATATATCCACCGTAAAGAGCTGAGAAAATGTGATATGTTTACTTTTCATTGTGCAACATTTAAGAGAGAGACCCAGTTTGTTCTTCTCTACCTCTCACGCTTGATAATGCATGCAAAAATTAGGCAAATCATTCCAAACATCCAGAGATTAGAAGCAGTTGTCTTGTCTGGGATAACATGTACACGGCTGGTCCTTTTCAAATGTTGACCTTCGTACTGTTAAAGCCCTCCGTCAATCGAGAATTGTGATATAGTTCGGCGCTTACTTAAAGGGTTTTCATACTCTTTATAATATGAAAACACGTGGTCTCGTAGATAAGCGATTGGTCTATTGAACAAAGTGTGGGCAACGTGAAACAAGTACACAATGAAATATATCAAGGACAGACGGACAGATAGCAATACAATAGCGATATAATCATTTACGTGTACAAAATCAAAATTAATTTAGAAATATCAAAATTACTAATTTATATAAAATAATTTTATTCTGTAACGAACAATACATTCAATTTATTTTTGAAGTCATAATTCAAGACAAAAAAATGTTATATCTTCAGCGTTCTATACTTCCAACAGCCAATTCAAATTCAAAACATTTACAGCCATAATACATATTTTGAACAAAGAAACATCAAATATATATTCTAATTAAATTCTTTTTTTTTCTCAGAGATGTGAATATTGGATATATCAAATGGTATTTTTCCTTCCGCTGAAAACATGAATTTATTTACTATAAATGAGAGACATAATTTTATATTATCCATGTGAAAAATGATATTGGAAAGAGTTATAACAGGGGTAAAGCTCTGACAAAATATTTCAAAATAAAGACTATCGGTTAATCAATGAAATGGTAGATTGTATGTTATTTGTCCGATACTCTTCGTATTTCAATTTCATATAAAGACTATTTAAGAGGAAATCAATATTTTTTCGCAGTAATTGAATGTGGTTGAATCTGTAACTGAATAGTCCAATAACAGGTATCTGAATATCAACCATATGCTGAAGACGAACATAAACTTTGCTGATGTGCTTAAACACAGATATCAGTCATATAGAAAGTGGGTGTTTCTGTTTCTGTATCCTCGCATTTATAGTTTCTATATAATGTGCTGCTGTTGTGGAGAAATGCTATCAGGCACTTTTGCTTTCACAATCATTCCGACAGATTTCGATATGCATACATAAATGTAATACTGTCAGTAAATAATTTCCTGACTTGTTAATAAATTCGTTTTTAACTTGGATTGACTATTGCATATTACTGAATACAATTTGTGATCGATGGCTGTAACACTAGATGTTACACTAGATGCAAAAACATCTGAAGCACCACATATACACGGTGGATAGTAATGCGCGGTAGTAACTTACTCAACCATCGTTGTTAATTGCACTGTAACTTCACATCCGTCATTTAAATATATTGGAGTTACTATCTTCTCCTGGCGTTCACGTGTTAGTATTTGTATTTTGGATTATCGTTTCCTCTTACCATGATGGAATTCCTGTAAGCTCGAAATGGTTGTATTTGAGCTATTAACCATTTATCTATCTCTGTATTATCTATTTATATATGTCATTCACTCAATGTCAAGATAGATTAATTACCGAACAATTGACATCAGCTTAACATGTTTTGAAATGACGAAAGATGAATCACTTTTAATAAGACAAAGGATATCATTTGTTTTACCATGGTCTCAAGGTAGCATATTTACAAGAATGTTTACTTTTGTATTTCATAATATTACTGTATCTTGAAAGTGTGTTATCGAAACAGAGAAATTTATAATGTAGGGAACATTCCTGTATTTCATAAACATGCTAAGATATGTCCGTTGATTTTGTTGGTAACGAAAGAAGAGTCACTCAATAAGAATTAGAAGTCTCTATAATGTTTCTTTACTTCACAAATGTTTTACACTTTTTGATGAGATCATTACGCTTGTAAACATGAACAAATTAAATGTGTTAAAGAACATATGCCTGTGTAGCTTACAATAAGTATTGTAGCACGCAAAGTTTATTTATTACAACATTCTGCTACGATTGACTATTTTACTCACCTTAATTGTATTGCTTTTATACACTTTGAATCAACATCGGCGCTTGGTTTAGGGAAACGAAAATCAGCATACAATACCTTGAAATAAACTGCTTCCTGCAATGCTATAAGGCAGGTAATGTTAATTCTATAGGTTTGTGCGTCATACTGTAGCTAGGATTTGTAAAAGTAACGCGTGAAAATATATCACAAATCTGACTGTCTCACAAACTAAACCAAACTGATTTTGCTCTATTCATTAATATGTATTATGGCGTGTGTAATGCGGTATAAACATGACTTAAGCAAGTCACACTGTCTCTTGCTGAAGCACTAAAATGAATTATACTATGAAGAGCATATTAGTCTTACAATTACACATGACCCTTTGGTGGATTCAGATGGTGGATATGTATAAACAAGCTGTTACAGACGAGACCTTTTCTTTACATTTTTAAAATCGTAAGAGAAACCTCAAGACAAAATATCATGCATAAGTAATTGCACGTCCAAAAGAATAAACAGACTGACTGTCAGTGGTTTCCACATCCATCTATGCCACGAATAGGAGGAAAATAGTTGTTGTTTCATCACGTACTTTAGGCATTATTTCCATTTCAGTAGTATTATGAACAAAGAGGTGAGTATATCATAGCTTTGCAGACAGTACTTGCACTTAACAAATTTTATTTTGTTAGGTGGAATAAAGAATGCAGACAATACTCTCCCTCAAATTATATACAACTGTGGGTAGTTTGCATTTCTACAGTTACTTGTTTTTAAAGCAGTAAACGTGTTCATTATACCTAAGTGGCTGTTCATATTATGGCCTAAAAATAGAAAAAATAGTTTTTAGTAACACGGTGTGAACGATTTTGATGACATTTGGTAGTCTTATTTAAACAGCCGCTCTAATTAAAGCTCATTTAGCGCCGATTCTGTACACGTATGGCACACAAGCCAGTCTTAGGATACGTTGGATGCTTAGAATTGATAGTTAAAAGCCTTACTATATTCCCCCATCCAAATAAAACTCTAAACACAGACACCTTTAGATAAGTTAACATTTTTATTACACTGTATCTGTTCCTGAAGGTATAGTAGCCTTTGAAACAATACCTCTATACATTATTTAAACGACGCCAGTGATTCGACTGACAAATCTCATCTCTTTACTACACTTCTCACAATGAATTCTGCATCATGAGGAAATAGTCTATAAGTAGGACTAAACAATAACCTAAATATCGACGTGGTAAGAAATATGCTTCATGTAGTTGATAAACTCTCCACAACAGATCATAGAAAGAAATAGAATAGAACGTGTGTAAAAGCTATATAGACCAGAAGGACACAACTATGTAGTCACCAATGATGTAAAAAACCAAAATAATGAAACAATCGAACATGTATTTTTTATAATAATATACTACTGTTACAGGAACTACATTACTTTACTTTTGTAAAGAAAAAATGTATTTATCAGGAGTAATTTTTCTTGCATTGTCAACAACTGTTATCATAATGCAGACAACCATTTAATGCTGGAAAAACCAGTTGACATAATCGGTCAAAAAGAAACAACCATGCTAGCTGCTTTTAAAAGCCAGTTTTTAAGATTGTTAGTAATATTAAACAGTTATATCATGGCAGAGAGCTTAAGCAAATAGTTGGGAATATTTTTCATTCTTGGTTTAACTTTGTCCACGAATGGCTTTGTGATAGCTTTCCTACCAGCTCTACAGCCCGTGTTACCAAATATACGATGTAAATAAACTAAAGTCCCTACAATCATGACAATATCTATTATAGCAACTAATGCAGATGTCAATTTTCTCTTTACGAACACATTCCTCTAATAATAACTTCTGACTTTTAAATCGTGGTTTAATTTAGGTCTTAAAGATATGATTTGTGTCTGGTAAATAACGAATTATCTATGCTCCTCGTGGTTTAATACTTCAAATATATCTTAATATTAAACCTTTTAAGGTAGCAACAGTTTCCTACATTTATCTTTGTTTATGTCGTATGTCCCTTTCTCATATGTTTCAATGTATGTTTGTCAACGTTCTATGAACAAAGAATTGGTGCACCATTCGCACAACCGTTTATTTGGTTTTGTTATGACTTAATAAGCCTCATTCAGTATGTGGACTTTCTCCACTTTCAGGTAATATGTGGGAATCCTATTATCGTCTCGGCATATCTAATTTCTGATTCTGACACTCATTCTTGGGAATTAAGGTATATTGAATACATTCAGACACTCATTCTTGAGAAGGAAAGTCTTCCTATTTCATCCAAGAAGGATTCGTTCGGATTACACTCGTGAGATGTTATCACACAAGGTCATACAACAATTATGAACGTATTAGATTTAGCTGAGGACCACGAGAAGGTATAGAAAATCTGGTTTATTTACTTTACAATCCATTATTTAAATTGTGCCAACTTTTCCAATATTACTTGCATACATTCATCTTAATTTCGTATTGGATAAACTGCACCTTTCTAGCATGGCTAACTCAAATACAGTACATGCAGAACAAGGAGGGAAAGTCAAAACTTACTTTCCAACGCACATAAATGAAACTGAGCAATGTAGGATTACACTTGCAGAGAGGACGCCTGGTTGCCAAGTACTGGACCTATCTAGCTTTGCGGCAAGCGAGAGACCGCGACCAGCAGAAGTATTACAACACCTGGTAGCACGAGATACAAAAACCAGCGATAGAATGGGCCTGCAAAATTGAGGCAGAGGGCTCAATTTCCTCTCAGTATACACAAGGGTGAAGATACTGAGTGTCTCACCGGAACATGCCTAAAAGATTTCATCTTTCTTCTACATTCTTTGCTTCATGATTAAATCCTGGTATGGAGGACACCAACATCATCGAAAATGTAACTGATGTGGATCCACAGGCCATCTTCCTCGTGAATGCCAATATCAGATGCAGCAACACATATAGACCAAGACCCTATGCTGTAGTAGCCACCACAATTGACGCAGACACAGAGCATACACTGCAAACAGTCCAGTTACCCGTAGACGATCAAGAAAGAAAAAAAACACGGGAGAAACCAAGTCACCGACACGCACTGACACACAAGAGAAAGAGAAAGGAGATAGTTCGGAAAATACCACTCCAGACAATTAAGCTAAGTGGGAGTCTGCGAATCAGACCAGCTCCGCAGAAAGGAGGAAAGCCAGACAGAGAGCAAGGAAATTAAAACAAAAGAAAAAGAAAGAAACAATCCTTGTAGTGCAAAATACTGCTCTATATTTTATATTGGTCGAACCACAATTTGGAGAGAGTAAACCACAATAAACAACATCCTAGTATGTTAAAGTGTGCAGGCAAGCCCCACCAATGGGCAACCAACCACAACGTCAATAGTAGACAACATCCTAGCATGCGAAAGTGTGCGGGCAAGCCCTACCAATGAGAAACCAACCAGAACGTCAACATTTTAGCATGCGAAAGTGTGCAGGCAAGCCCTATTAATGAGACACCATCCATAACGTCAATAGAAGACAACATCCTAGCATGCGAAAGTGTGCAGGCAAGCCTTACCAATGGGAAACCAACCCCAACGTCGATAGAAGAAAGCATCCTTGCATGCAAAAGTGTGAAGGCAAGCCCTACCAATGAGAAACCAACCACAACGTCAACAGAAGACAACATCTTAGCATGCGAAAATGTGCAGGCAAGCCCTACCAATGAGAAACCAACCACGACGCCAATAGAAGAGACAACAAACATTTAAGACACAACGGAATCACCTCTTCAAACTCAGGGATCCGAAAAGAGAGACAACACCAAAGATCTAAAAGACAAAATATGCTAGATCAGTGCGTCGACTCTCATAATACCTTCCAAAAGATAAAGAAACGCATCTACACCTATAGCACCAACAGAATGGGAAGTAGTAGAATTTATACGTAAACACAGATCTCCAGACAAAAAGGTCTTAGAAATGATAGAATCTCGTGTAAGGACAAAATAGCAGGAACAAGCGAGACGACGCGCCGTATCCCTGAAAAGAGATGATAAAACCAGGATAATAACCATAGAAGAATACAGGGCCAAGAAAATTGCTAACAACTAAATAACTATATACAGAAATACATAAGTTTCATAATCGTATAATTTTAACACCGTTATATAGTTTACTACCTTTGACATAGCCAAGATGGAGGGAATCAACCTACAAATCTTGTCAATGAATACCAACGTTATTATTAATAAAATTAATAACATTATTGTGCAATCTAAAAACTTAGACATAATTTTATTACAAGAAGCGCCCGGTATGTCAGAGCATGTGGTGAAAAGACCAGAAGACTTACACGTTGCAGTTTTCACCAGTAACCACCCAAACGAAAGTAAATATGGGGTGGCTGCAATTGTTCGACGCACCGGCAAAAGACTAAACCTTGGTATACTTAAAACACCTAATGAATTACAAGGGAGATAAATTAAAATGAACATAAATAGAAGGAATATTTTCAATATATACATCCCGGCGTGACGGATAAACGCCCCCACCCACCCACCCCCCAAAAAAACAATTTTATAAGTATTGCTAACTATTATATTAAACGCTACGCTTTACAACCATGTATAATAGGGGGATATTTTAAATGGGTACTATCAGGCTTAGATAAAAGTGAATGACTCGTGGATGCAGATATAAAACAAATGCAAAACTTTCTAACAACCTTTATAAGAAAACTCTAATAATTTAATAGTTGCCTTCAGACATTCTCATTGAAATACCAGGAAATGCATTTATAAATATGCCAATAATACAGAAAATCGTTTAGGCACCTTTTATATGTCTGAAGGGCAAAATGATGTTATCAATAGCTGTTATATCCTAGCTTCACAAATAACTGATCAAAAGTCTGTAACACTTGATTTGACACTTACTAACACAATCAAGTGGGGACAAGGCGAGTGGAAGATGAACAATGCTCACATGCTCGATAATGAGTATGTGAGCACTGTTCGTCAACATCTAAGTCAGCTACAATCCAGGTACTACGGCGACAAAATGAATAATTTGGAAAAGATGAAAAAGGAAATAAAACAAAATTCCAAATACTATAGTAACACAAAGAAAATACAGAAACAACGGGAACATGCAAAATACACTGAGATAAAACTAAAACATGGACCAACAACCGAAGATGAAGATAAAATAATCAAGCAGTGGGAAAAACTAGATAATGAATCTACACAGGGAAGTGAAATAAGAGCGGGAAAATACTGTCACATATATAAAAACGAAGGGGACTTTACAAAATATTAGATCTAAAAAGAGGGAATTATAAGACAATAGACCTTATACAAAAATGATAATATTCATAAAGACAAACAAAAATATATTAGATGGTATAAAAACATATTATGAAAACATATGTAAAAACCAGAACCTTGATTGTGAGATTATAAATATCAATGCGATAAAAACTATATTATAAATAAATAGCATTAAGTAATAAAGAAATTATTGATACATGAATTACTGCTACCGAAATTATGCAAGCAATTAATAATCTATATAACCAGAAATCTCCAGGATCAGATGGGATCATATCTGACTTTTATATCAAATTTTAATACGAACTAATTGAGCCATTAGAACTACTATATAACAATATACTTTCATCGAGGACATGACGAAAAGCATGAGGGAAGGGATAATTACTTTAATATATAAATGGAATGAGGATATTATCGGAAATATAAACAAATGCAGGCCTAGAAGATTATTAAATACTGATTACAAAATTTTAAACACAACTATCACTATTAGAATATAAACATGTCTCGACACAATAATATATACAAACCAAAGTTCCTGGTGGGGGGGGAAGCAATATTCTAAATAATACTTTCACGATCATTGCAATGATAGATGTTTAACCAGTAACGGTGAGAAGGGAGTCATGTTCTTATTCGATCAAGAAAATCATTCGATCGAATAAAACATGACCTCATTTTTAAAACTTTCGAAACTTGAGGATTTGACCAAATATAATTAACTGGATCAAAGCAATATATACAAATATAACATCTAAAATAATAATCAATTGGGCATTGACAGGAGAAATTAAGATTCAGAGATCAGTAAGACAGGGCTGCCCCCTGTCGGTAATGTTATATGTTATAGCAATAAAATCTTGAATATAAATATAATTAAAAATACGGATATACAGGGAACTAAAATACCAAATTTGAAAAAGGAATTTAAAACTATGTTACATGCAGATGACTGCAAAAACTCTACCAGATTTGAATTATCTTTTAAACATTTGCAATATGAATTCACACAATTTGGAAAGGGTTCTGTTTCAGCAATTAATCATGACAAGATATAAATTGTATTGATAGGTAATTAGAGAGGTAACAATCATGGTTTACCTCGTCAGTTACTAATTAAGATAAATGAGCAGATAGAAAAACTCTGCCGCATACATCGATGAACTTAATAGACCGAATACAGGTTACAAAACCTACATATACAACCAGTTTAACTATAAAATGAATACAGTACAACTCACTGAACCCACGAAACGTGTCATAGAAGGGAAACTACTGGGCTTTATTTGGAATAACAAGATTCATTACCTAAAGAAATTATTTATATACAGACCCAAAAGAAAATGGAGGGCTAGGCTTTTAACAAAAAGGAAATATTTTGAGCAGAAACAAACATCTAAATAGTGCACCTAAATTTCCATGGCAGTCACTTTTCATACACTTATATTAATACGTATGCCGCTTTAATAATACCAGTTTTAAAAATTATACATTACCTGAGCTCCTGTAACCTCCGAGACCTTTTTGGAAAACTAGAAATTGGCTCTACACATTTAGAGATCAAACGGAAATATGGGGAATATATATATATATATATATATATATATATATATATATATATATATATATATATATATATATATAATTTTAATTGAAAAATAATCTAAAGATAAACATGAACTTGAATTCAGTCATCCAAGTCTGAATTGTGCAGTCATTTGGAGAAACTGGGCTGCTATAGGATCGGTGTTCATACCAAGCAGGCTGTTCTTAATACCTGAGCGATAAATGGATAACATGGGAGGTTGCCTTTAGGAGACATCTTGTAAGAAACATACCTCTATTTAGACTCTGTGTAAATGATAACGAATCTAAGAATCATATTATTCTTAGATGCTTCAATAAGCTAGGGATATATAGTTAAAACAAATAAAATCAAAAATAAATATGGCGTAGTAAGAGCCTAAAAATTGCTATACTCTAATAACATTACTGATAGAAATATTTATTTGGAATTAGTAGGCCATATTAATTCAGTCATGAAAACATTACGAAATGATGCTAAAAGTAAAATAGAGAAAAGTACCTACATATTTTTCTTTTTTTATGATATCAAATCTGGGAGTCCTCAGAAATCCACTTTATTCACTCTTTTGATTTTGTTGTTTCAAGCTGACCCTTCCTTATGAAAAAGAGGCCGGCTTAAACTGTACTTAATTAACATATTAATAGAAACACTGAATATCTCGTATAACTAACATAACACTTAACAAACTATAGTAGAACAAAAAGTACAATATAATGGGACAGGGTTTTGGCCTTGCTGATTAAGGATCATATGAGGGTACGACGCCAAAGCTACTCAGCTCACATGAGGGAGTATGTGTCGTACCGGCTCTCCCTAAAGGAAAGATCCAAAATAAGAACATTACGACAGCATATACACGGGGAAAACAAAAACATTCTTAAAACTAAGAGGTATAAACAAACAGCATACATGCATCGAGCACTAAAACATCTATTCATTGTTCTTCTCTACTCATGTTCTAAATTTCCTTTCTTTCTACATACCGTACAGACAACAAATGCATTTGATAGGGTTCAAAAGCCTGGAAAAGACGGTATTGGTCTCTGTCACGGAAGCATGTGAACACGGAAAGTCACATGTCATCGCCATATGCCTGTGTCAAACCTCCCTAGGACAATGGAAATTTATTCTTAGATAGGAATCATCATAGTTTAACGAAAACTCAAGAAATTTGACATTTTAGCCAGTCCATACAAAAATACATGGATAACATACAAAACGTATAGCATTCGCATATATCATACATTGGACAACAACGATCCCTGACAAGGATCACTTCCGTAATTAAAGTTCGGAGACCAGCCACATCCAAAGAGCATCAAACCAATAGCGTAGGGCCGTGTATAAACCCTAAATCAAAATTAAGAAAATCAAAATTCTATCTGATTTGTCACAAATAATGCATACATTATGAGGTAAACATAAAAACATAAAATCCCATTCAACTTTAGGCAATAGGAGGTCTCCTCTCTGATGAAAGTCTGAGAGGGACCACGCCAATAATAAAATTTCATGGTCAACGTTTTTATTTTTGTCGACTGTATGCATATCTGCTTTTTCTGGAGATTGTATATGATATATAATGACTGTAGTTAATGTATGTTATATTGGTTCTTTACTGGCTTTCACAGTTCTTATATTTAAGTGGCAAATGCATATATGTCTTTTGCAGTACGACAAACGTTTTACTTATGTGATTATATCTGTATGACTTGTTTACTTCGTTTGTTTATAAAAAAAAATAAAACTTCCACTTTGATTTTGTACTGAATTGAGCACTAATCTGTTTGAGTCACACAAATTAAATTCTCCACATCTTACCTTGCATCTAATACAAACATTACCATCATCACCTGTACAGTCAATTCGACATATATGTTGCTGGATGGATTACTATCATTGTAATTGCTATCATTGCCAAAGTATTATATTAGATCACAATCATTACAAAATTTACATTGCAGAGTAGCATGATCAGGAGTTGTAGGATCTCCTGCTTAGAGGTTATATTCATTAAAATATCAATATTTTTTATTGATTTAAATTGCTCAATGTTATTTTTCGAGCAATCTTTAAATATTTCAAAATAGATAGGAGGATCAACACCTTCTATACTTTTCACGCTATTTAGGAGGATCCAAGATCATTTACTTTAATGCATAATTTTATTTCAGAGAACATGCAGTTACGCAGTTAACTTTGAGAAAGTGTACGAACTGCTCATTTTAAATATATGTGCTCTGGTGCAAAATTAAAACTATACATTCAAATTAAGCATTTCATAAGCGTTATAACGTGCTAAAGGGAAGATAGTTTTCAAAGCCTAAATTATTTGTGACACGAATGTAGCTTCACACATGATCAATTTCTAGTTCATTGCAATCTGCAGTCAGGTAACTTGCAAATAAAAGACAGACCTCACTGAGGTAGATAGAAATATTTAAATATTATCAAATGTAAATAATTTAAAATCATACTCTCTTATTCTTTACGACACTTTTCTTCCAAATAATTTCTTAATAACGACAGGATCATTAATGCATCTTTTCACGTGGAAATGTTGGCTATTTTCATTCAGAAAACTATTCCAGATCTAATAATGGTAATTACGATCATCCTGGCTTGGTATTATAAATATATATATATATATATATATATATATATATATATATATATATATATATATATATATATATATATATATATATATATATATATATATATGTATATATATATATATATATATATATATATATATATATATATATATATATATATATATATATATATATATATATATATATGTATCTATATATATATATATATATATATATATATATATATATATATATATATATATATATATATATATATATATATATATATATATATATATATATATATATATATATATATATATATATATATATGTATTTGTGTGTGTGTGTAGTAATTATTATGCCCATTAGGTAGTAATCATTGTACCCAATCAAAATTGCTTTCAGTAATAATCCCATTCATTACTCCAAACGTCCTACATCCCATCTTTCCTAAGCGATTATATAGTTTACGTATAACTATTTGACTAACAAATGTAACTAATAACCACTAAGTATCTATTAGTGAGCATAATAGTAAACAATAACACGCTCGGTGACATAATGAACCTGTAAATATTCAGTCCACCAATATGCGTATCAGCTCGCATCTCGTCTTGTTTTTCTTTTGTTGTTTTCTTTTCCATCCAATCAGATCATTAACCAATGTGTAATCTCTATTAAATCATTCACACTTTCCTGATATCATTGGTTAGGGCTTCTAAACAAGATACATCCGATTGCAAGCATTCATCCTACGGACCTTTCAATAGCCCAATCATGAATTAGATCGCAATCTCTGCTTACACTACAATTCGTATAACGCCTATTTCCCTCAGTTTTGTTGGTTTTGAGTCCATAATAAGAAATTCCCCTAATGCAAACCATTGGCTAAATGTGGACTATTGTTGACGTTTAGAATTATGGTGATTTTCATTCTTGGCCCTGTGGTTAATCTGAAAATATTAAAAAGAGACAAATACTTAACACATAAGATTTTTCACAAGAAAATGCACCGCCTTCTTACAAGATACTGCTGTGCTTTTATCGTAAATGTTTTAGCATCTGAAGTTATTTCGAAACTACCGATTAATAATAAATCAAATACTAGTTGAACTCATTCACACATTTTCTTTGCAACTCACACAGTTTCTCGAATACATACATATCTCCCAAATATCATGTGGAATAAAAATACTTGATTGGGTTATTATCCTTATCACATAGGCAAGCAACATGTTTTGACGTTATATAATGTGTCATCCAGAGATACGCTCTTTTGTCACTGTTTAAGAGGACAGGTGTCAATTTATAATTATAATTTTATAATTTCATGTATATGCAATGACTTTCCGGAACAAACACTGTTCCATCTAGGTATGCCTTCCGTAACCTTAATGCAGCTCAGCAACACATATAACAATACACCCAATCGTTCTCTCTTCATGAAAGTACATTTCATTTTTTTTTCATTAACAACGTAAATGATGTTGTCCTGTTGTTTTTAGTTTCATCTATGAGCATACCAGAAGAATGTTTCTTGAATATTTTTTTTGTGTTTATTTTGTTGTTGTTGTTGTTGTTGTTGTTTATATTTATATATTTATTTCTTGAAAATGAAAGTTAAAGGCATGAAGTAGTTGTATTCAAACTAATGAGTTTACGGTAATGGCATCTTTATAGAACAAAATTATCTTCCCCCGGATAATTGCCACAGTTTCTTAGAACTCATACTAAACATTAGAATTTTAATCACAAACAGTTTTCAATGGAACTGTACTATTACCAAATAGTATTTTGTATTTCAAACTTAACTTTAATTGAGAAATTATATCCAACCCTGTAATTTACCACTATAAGATGTTTTAATTAAAATTATATCTAACATCTGGTCATTTTATTAGCTACGTTTGGGATCTTACTAGAAATAAACCAATTAAAAGTGTCTTGAATAGAAATGTTGTTCCTAGACTCAATATAGCCTAATTTGGAGCTAGTCTTGAATTCATCAATCTTTCTCAGAGAGCTTACGACTCAAATTGGGTCTTTCCAAGGGCAAACACAAACATATATACAAGACGAATAATAAGCATATAACGCGTTTTACAAATGTTTAAGTGACTATTTCTGCTTGAATCAAAGCTTGGAAATGTATGTTTCGAATAGTTAATTTTAGGATGATGGATGATAATGCGTATCTATTCATATCGACCTACAAATGGAAGAGACATATGGATATCTGCTTTTATGTAAACCTGTGTATCCGTAAATTATATCCGGGACTTTTAATTGTTGTAATAGTAATTATAGACGGTAAGTGACTAATGAGCAAAATGAAAATAAAACACTTTATTTGCGCGCGATTGTGTTGTTGTACTCTTCTTGATTAATGCCGCTTGGTTTCAATATTCTAAGACGGCGTATCAAGAAAGATTCCTTTTCATTTCTGGTTTCGGAACTCGAGTTGGCTTTGTGAGCAATTGCAGTTAGTGTTACGTCACTGATAGTGTGACCATGGGAAGAGAAGAGTTCTGCTACTTCTGTCCAGTGTATCATTTAGTCAGATCTGTGAAGATTGGTCGTTTTATGTAGTTTGTCAGTTTCTCCGACATAAAGAAGTCCACCGATTTTACATGTGACGATATCCATAACATTCTCTGTTTTGCACGTTTTGCATGGACCCTGTAAGTTTAGTTTTTCGCTCGTTGCTATGCTACAGAAAAGCTGGTCTCTGTCATTTACTGACAGGTTTTCTACATTTTGTCACCACAGGGACCAGATTTGCTAGAGAGTTGTCTCGGCTTGTGATTGGCGTTAGTTTGTTACTTCATTAGATTTATCTTAATTACTACCTGAAACACGCGATCTCTTGTTGAACCCAGTGCATTAGAAAGGGTTGTTATTATTGATTTCCGTATTTAAAAGAAATAAGGATCTTGATTACCTGAAATTAATTAATGGAATTTGTTTCACCGTTTTTAAAGTTTGTTCTTAGACCGATTATTAATAAAATAAAAGCGTGATTTGCTAATCCGACCACAAAAGAGCAGCTACTTGGAAAGATTTGAACGTTAAGGTGTCCGTGGATTGAATTCATTGTGTGTGCCCTATAATAGCATATACATCCAAATGAGGAGAACGCAGATAAACTATTTTTCGTTGGTTTTATCATCCAGCTGGGTTGAACGTGTTTTTATTTGTTGAAGTAGGTTGTACGTTGTGTAAGTCGTTCATTACCAAAACTCGGCTTTCAAAATATTATAATTACTAAATTCTGATATTCCATAAATGACACAAGACATTTTAGGCAGAGAAATAAAAACGTCTTTGTGATTAAATAAAGCGAGATATATAAGGCTGAGAAATGCAAACTTATTACATTTTTATATCATGGTACAACACACGAACAGCGAGAAAAACACAGTTCGTTACTTTGTTGTGTAACAAATTTTCCTTTCAGAAAGCAAGGTTTACGTCTTTTTCGTTATCTCTTTCTGGTATAATACATGTTTATTGCATTTTTTTTTCTTTCATAATACACTAAGTTCACATTTCAAAAATACTGTTTATATTTTCTTTCAAGTACAACATATGTTCATTTCCAATAGTACAATTCATAATTATGTTCTTCGTGACACAAACATTTACATCTAATAATAAACACCACAGTTCATGCTTTCTTCCCATCATTCTTTCATGGTGCCAGAAATGTGCATTTAAAAAGCTAAAACAAAGTTAGTGTTGTTTCCAAGGTTCACATCGATGTCTTGTAAAGTCACCTCGATATTTCTACTCGCAAATAAGTGGGTTTATGGAGTGAATCGCACAAACACGCAGACACTCACACTTCTTGCAAAGTATTAACATCCTATAAGGTAGGTAATTCTTCTTAATATTGTGGGCAAAGAAAGCTTATTTATTACTATTGGCAAACCTTCGAACAAATTGAGGTTTTTCGAAAACATATAATGTTTTGACTGTTATGTCTTTACGTGTGCTAATCATAAATTTGCTACTAGGAATCTACGGGTTAAGGAAATATAAGAAATGTAGTCACCAGCACACATGCACGACACATACAAAACTCTGTGCAATATTCGCATTTCGATAATTTTTTGTTTTGATAAGCCTCTAAGATTTGAACACTATTTCACATAACTGCGTGGATTGTGGTACAATTGTGATGACAAAAGTTGTAGTATGACAAGATTTGGATTTGGATTTGGATTCTTAAAACGTAACTTTAAACAAATTTCAGTGATATCGCTATGATGTCTCAAGTGTGACAGTTTATAGTGATTTCTAGAACTGGGGCATCATGCCGCAGACATGTAGCATGATGTACCACCCAGTGAAATTATCCTGACACCAGGCCGACCAGTCATAACACTAACCTCTTAATGCTGAGCGCCAAGGGAGGCAGCTTGAACTACCATTTTTTTAAGTCTTTAGTATGGCATGACCGGGGATCGAACCCACGACCTCCCGCATCCGGGGAGGACCCTCTAGCCACTAGGCCACCGGAGCGGTAGTATGCCAAGTACTGTGCCCGTAATGCAATATTTTGTGATCGGGAAGTCGCATTTGTTTATCTCAGACCTTCTGATATACTTTTTAAATAGGTCGATTATTGATTCGATGATATGACAAACGAACAATTTTGTGTGTTGCACCGTTTTGGCTTGATCTTGATCTGACGTTAAAGCTACTTGTAAGCTGTCAAAATTAACAGACTAGAACGATAGTTCTGGATCACTCCTTCAACATTTCGTTTAGCAAGAAGTTGTCCTTTCTTGTTCAAGTACTTTTGACCTAGTTTTTGGCTCAACTACTGACAAAATTGAAAATGGTCTCTATGGTATTTTCAAAAACTTATTACAGGACCAAATGCAATTTTTAATGACGTCTACTGTCACCTAGACAGTAATAATGATAGTGCCAAAACAATTCAGTGATGCAAACTCTGATACTTCTTTATAATTCATCAAGATCAAATTTTTGCACATAATTCGAGCTCAATTAATGAGCTTTCCGTTATCGTGGATTAGTTGAAAATATCAGCATGGGTCTCACAATTATTCCCTCTTTGTGAATATCCGACCTTTGAACAATTTTTTCCCACAAATAATTCAGCTTGCCTTTAACAAACAACCGTTTTACTTCGTTATGTTTAACGTGTTTCAAGGTGATACCTTCTACAGTTCGGTATAGTTTTCTTGTCTCGTTCTATTTCTAAATTCATATTTTTTTTAGTTTAACAGCAGTAAAGATAGCCTCTGTCTTCTATTTTAAGTCTGTAATATTCTTTTGCGAAGCTTGATAACAATATTGAACTGGAGGGTCTATCATCCTTGTGGTATTGTCCTCTGAGAGCGAAGTGCCGAATTTGGAAACTTTTTTCGGTCGATAATTGTTTTTGAGATCATGAAACTCTTTGACACGCACCCACGTTCATGCAAATGTGCATTCTTGGAGGCTATGATATTTTTCTTGCTTATAATTATATATAACGCTTACGAAATAAGTTAAAGACCTGCTTTCAATGTCTTTTAAGTAAGTAACAATAAATGCTACAAAATTTGATACAGCCAAAATATGAAATTTAGTCAAACGTTTGTGCAGGTGAGTATGTTCTACTCCGACGTGTTTTGTCAGCATTTTCGGGTGTCCGGTACGGAATAGGGTATATGTATACACTCAAGAATACACCAAAATCGACGGATGAGTTTAATATGCATTCTTGGAGACATGAATTGGCAAACGGTAATTATTGATTCGTCGTCCGGTCAAACGATGGCGTTGATTCAATGTTTCCATGTCTTTGACAATGAGTCTGAATTTAAATTTTATTTTAAAGTATCTACGATATTCCTGTTCGAATATTTCTATCACTTGATGAATTTCTAAATTTCGTCGTCGTTGGTATATTTTGTTATATAACCCTTTCATAGTGACTCTGACGAAGGATTTTTCCGGTCTAGTTGAGGAAACCAAGTAGGTCATTCATGAGATAAACATCTCTGAAAATCATATACGGTCTGTAGATTTTCTAAGTGCTTCCAACAACAGCATAAATGTAATCTTCTTACCTGCAACACCGATTATTTTATATTGTGTCATTACGCTTTGAGTTTCACACAAATAATGTGACCAACTCAAAATTTGTGTTGACCTACGACGGCTGACATAATAAGATTGAGGTCGTATGATAGCCATTTTGTTCTTGGTCATGACAAAGCAGGTACATTGATTCACATCTATTAACAATCACAAAAGCGTCCTTCAAGGGAACTATACCTGCAATAATTCAATATTTAATCTTGAAAATCAAAAGGTCTAAAGAGTGGGTTTGGTAACTTCTCTAGGTTGGTTATCGTTGTTCTTCGTACCAGCTATGGGATATTTGTCGTTGTTCAGTTTGCATGCCTTCAGGGTCGTGGCCACTTCTGACAAATGCTTGATTACTACTTGTTGATTGTGCTCGTTATGAAACATTGTGGAAAATAGCCGCTTACCATCTGTGTCATTTCAAACGTATTAGGCATTCTGAATAAATGCATGGCTAAATAACTCATGGCATCTATAAAATATTCATTTGCCACTTGCATATGAATAATTGTGACTCCGTTCGTGGTGATAGTAGTTGCAAAACGTGGCCGTCGTATCCCTTGTGACAAATGAATGTAGTGTGTCGATGGCAAACGCCATAATGATACACCTCGTCTCCGCTTCAAGTGTTGTCGCATAGGTTCAAATATCCATCAGGCAAATTATACGATAGCCACGAACCTAATTTTCACTTCCACTTGAAATGATAAAATAAAGATATTTGAATGCATTTTTCGGAAGCACGATATGCCACAAAACGCAGGAAAGTAACTTCTGGTTGCATGAGGACATTCCGAGTCGAAATGATAAACTCCAAACTGTCGTCCTGATCCCGGTTTTGTCCTGTTCTATTATTTCCTTGACTTCGTTGTCATATCTCTGAAGCCAAGATTGATTGTCTAACTCGATAATTAGATTACAAACATTTATTTTATTTATTTGAACAGATATAATATCTGCATATGGACCACGCCGTCAATAATTCACTTTTCGGTTGATGCAATTGTTTCGTCGATGTTACTCGTAATACGTTGCGCTTATGGATGTATAGCTTGTAGGAGAAACAGCCACATCATCTCTACCCGCAGTGAATATGATCATTCCGATGCAACTCAGTTGATGGCCATATTTATGATGGTTTCAATAGCATCGAAATGACTCCGGCGAATATAAACTTACATGTATTTTCCAACTGCTATATCCCCTCATCGACAGCATGAAACTTCTAAGACAGATACTTTCTTTAAGACTTAGATTATTTTAATTTGATTGTGTACGTGTAAGCATGTGATCCAAATTTTCAGGATATAAGCGTCAGGGATTTCAGAACAATGTTTTCATCCAATTTAAAGCAAATGGGATTAGAATATATATATATATATATATATATATATATATATATATATATATATATATATATATATATATATATGTATATATATATATATGTATATATATATATATATATATGTATATATATGTATATATATATATATATATGTATATATATATGTATATATATATATATATGTATATATATATATATGTATATATACATATATATATATATATATATATATATATATATATATATATATATATATATATTTAAGGAGACAGACTATCAGAGAATCGGAGAGACAGATTTTTTGCCTAAGATAATACACTCAAGACATTTCAGTATGTGTAAATGAAAGAGCCACATGGGTTCAAACTTCTGGTCTGAGATTTACAGGGTCATCAGAAATATACTTCCAAAACAATTTTGGGGGAAATTGTCTAAAATTTTTTACTTAGTAATGGTGAAAGATATATCTTTTCTAAATCATCTCGCCAGGCTCTGAAAAGTCAATGACTTTTAAAAATTGTCTAAACAGGCATACTTTTACACCGTGGACGTTAAACAATATATGAAACGCTAGGAACTGTTGAGATCAGATTAGTGTAGATATGTTTTAAATAAAAGTTGTTGCGAAAAACATGGGTCACATTTTATGTAAGAAGTATATATATAGGATAATTTACAATTATATCCTACCCTACCCCAACCACCCAGATCTTTAACTGGAGTACAATCTTAATATCCACGTCGGATATATGTTTTTGTTTGGGATAGAAAAAGTGCACGTGGATACATGTCCTTAAGTGTCGTTATTTTTTTTCTTTCTCTCTCCCCTGTATTTTTTGTCTTCCTTAACTACATGTTTAGTAGCATTTATAGGATTGTATGGAGTATGATGATAGAAAGGGGATGGTTTTCTTACTTTAATGATGATTGAAGGAAAGTGATAGAGCGTCCCATTTGAAGTCATCAACTTCTAAGGATGTATATATCGTGCTGTTGAAGTTGTAGAGTGTCCCATTTGAAGTCATCAACTTATAATTATGTATATATCGTGATCTTGAAGGCACGTATTTTAAGATACAGATCCAGTATTTTACTTGTGCACACTTTTTTTTTACCAACACTTTCATCCTGAACTTATACCCAAGTAATGTTTTATACAGAATTCCTTTGAGTCACGAGTGATGTAATTTACAACTGCCAGCTCATAACTCTGGTTTTGATCTAAGTTCTATTACTTTGTTCACCTACGCTACATACAGGTGTACATTTAGGTGTTGTACGAACGATTTGAATTGGGGTCAAATGAGAAAATGCTGCTATAGCAGTATTCTCATCCGAACCTGTGAACGAATCTATCTTCTTAATTTCATCACTGGGGTGGTGTAATTAGCTTTTTGATGTTGAGGAGAGGACGGGTTGACTTTTTGTTCCTTGTGAAACTTTTGTGTATCTTTTTAACGGGTACGAACAAAAACTCACATAAGAAAAGAAAACTATTAACAATTGAAAAATTATTTTATTCCTGCTTTCACGCTATCTACTCATCCTCATCAGGAGCAGCGGAGACATGCATGCATGTTTAGAATAAACTAATTCATATATGATAAGGCCACACAAAAGTGAAAGATATCGACCGTTAACATTCAAAAAGCATTCTTCTAACATAGCCTTTGCCGTCGACTTCACTCATTATTAGTCACTAATATGGCATAATCGATGTCAAATAAGTAATATGCAAATTCAAAATCACAACATATTACATCCCACATCAACAATATCACAAGATAATAATATAGAATAATCATGCAGATCGATACACTAGTTCATAGCGTTCTGAGATTTTTCAGCCCGTGTCATACTCTTACGATACGACTTTTAAGACGAAACTATCCCCAAATTTATCAAATTAGTTACTTTGGATGAATTAATAATCGACTATGTGGCCAATTTTATCCAATTAGTTACGCTGAATGGATGAGTAATAGATTATATGTGCTTACTAAGAAATTTTTGCAATATAATCTTAACTGTGATGGTGCATTGAATAATGTGTCTACATTATTTCCCGTAAAACTGAAGCCATAGTTACACAGTGCACTATGCGGTATATTGTGACTCAGAAATAATTGGTGACTAAGGTAAGATGCGTGATAGATACATCTTGCGTTTCTGTCAATATCATATATTTATATATGCTCCCTTGTATTATAGTACTGTGTTTCGAAATGTACCTGATTAAAATTTTTGGGTTTGTAGAAAGTTTGATCGTGGTCTTGAAAGATTCGGAATATGCATATTATGTTGCATCTAATTCTTTATATATTTATATATGCTGGAAAATCCTTTATAGATCTAATAAATTAATGGGATAGCTAAATCTCATTAATTTTGTATCAAAAAAATTTGTGATAAAGAAGCGAACATTAATTTGTCTTACCACTCGAATTTCTGCCTGCTATATTTTTACGATTATAAGTGTATCTCCAGCTTATCACAATCTAAAGAAAATGTCTCTAGAATGGGAGGCAAATAATAATGAAGACTTGTTGGAGACAGGAATTAAGAATCCAAACTACAAAATGAAACAATTTAATTTACCGAAAGTTTTAAATGTATCATTTATTTTTATATCAGTATTAACAATAATCGCTCTAAGTACTTATTTAGTGATAACCAAAGTTCTCAGCGAGAAACACAACACCGATATGACGAATCTTGTCTGCTTTTCTTGCGAGTTTATATCCGGCAAAACGGAGGAAAACGTAGTGTTATTAAAAGAAGGGAACCGTTGTTGTGCATCAGCATCGGAAGGATACAAACTGCTAAAAAGACTGGTATGATTTAAAACAATATTTTTCATATTTTAAAAACTGCTTATATATAAAATGTGATAGTGTTTTATCATCAAACCAATATAATCTCATGTGGATGACTTGGTGTATATTAAAGGATGTTATAATCCCGACCGTATTATAAGCACATATGGTTTATGGAATACAGAAGGTTCTGAACTTGAGACTGAAATCATGATCTGGTATTCACTAAATGCCATACAATTTAGACATTTTTGAAAGCTCATTTCTAATTTGCTGTGGGTTTAAAACCTATAATTTCTTATTGAAGCTCATTATTTTACGATTTACAAACCTTTCTGCGATGAAACTCTATTAACTATGCATTATATTCACACTAATATTGTTTAATTAGACCATAGTTCACAAAATCGACATAAAACTGTTGATACTAAATTTACATAATGCCTTGTTTCAAGCCTAATTACTTTGTACGAAAATGCTTTACATGTGAAATACTTATATCCAAACCAAGATTTGCTATCCATACATTTGTTCGTTTTTCTTTGCTAATACATCTGTGACACATGTCGTCGATAATGTGTGCCTTCTATATTTCTCTTAGTCTTAGACCTCCATCTCTATCATCGCTACCAGAAATCGGAGCAATTATATGGGATACATCAATTCATTTAGTGTTCACAAAGTTTCCACGTGTTAATTACCAATTAGTATGATGATCATACTGGTAAGTTTCAAAATAACTAAATAAAATCCAGACAAAAAATTTAACAGCAGATAATAAATCCAAATGAATGAATAAAATAATTTTCCTTCCATTTGCATTTCAGATCTCTAATGACCATTCCCGTATTTCTCACAACGCAAGTCCTTTACAAGACAGAGAAAACAGTAAGTATGAAATATAAGACAGGAATAATTCAGCAACAATTATTTTTGGAACCCTTTGTATTATCTGATCTCAAACGCGAAACCAGATTTTCAAGCAAAATGAGATTTTCCTGCCTATACATGTGTTCAGATTCAAGGGCAAATTGACGCGACTCATTTCAGATGCACTTTTACAAGGAGGCAAAAAAATGTGTGCACACTCTTCCAAAGTATAAACTTAACATTCAACCTTAAAATGAAGTACTTCTTAAATTTCAGCTGATATTCGAAAACACACCTGGCTGTAGTACATTGTCCATAAGGAAACTCCAATCATCCATTTAAATTGCATAAACCGCGAAATTGATATATATCTACATATATAATAAATAAATTATAAAAGCGGCGCTGTATAAGTTTGCCAATATACTCAAATATTGTTCAATAATAACATTAATAATAACATAAAAGCAAAACACATGCTGTTTTGTACGAAATGATAACAATAACTTCAAGTTCATAATGCTAACATTCGCGTACGTACTGATAACAGACTGCCAGTGTTTATAAATTTTAAATCGAACGGTTTTGAAGGCTTTCATTTTAAATATAACGTTTTACTATTGAACATGTCTTAGATATATCTTTGTATTTGATAGGCACTAAATAAATTAACAATTCTAGTTGTACCTATCGAGCTACACAATTAAAAAGGAATTACTCAGAAAATGAGACGAATTATGTTAGCCTAAAATTGTTTAAGATGGAAGTAATCGTTTATCTTCAGATCATAAATTACTGGATGTGAGGAATAGCGAACCTGTGGCAGCTCATGTATACCTTAACATTGGAAATTGCAGTAAGTACATGTGTTATAGAACTCGACCGCCGTATTATGTATAGTCCAAAGAAATTGTGCATGTCGTTATCCCAGAATGTTCAATGAATCACAGCCTATGTCATTTTTACCTCTGTAACTACTTTTCCCGCCGATACAGATATTAGAATAGATTGAAGAGTACAGCACTGATAGTTAGGATAATAAAAACCGTATGCTATCATCACATTCATTTGCTGTTGCTGTTTATGTTTTCCTCGTCCTAATTATTGTTTATCCGCGTTTTTATGTGGTCCCATCATCCCTTTTCTTTTCATTGATGATAGTATTATCATTGTTGTTGTAGTTCTTCTTCGTCTTCTTTTTCCTCTTCTTCTTCTTCTTCTTATTATCATTATTATAATTATTATTATTATTATTATTATTATTATTATTATTATTATTATTATTATTATTGTTATCAGGTCTGGACAATACTGTTTTATGGACAAAAAGTAGAAAACATTCATTTGTGACCAATGGCCTGAATTACTCCGAACAGACTGGAATGATGACTGTGATCCAGCCAGGTCTCTACTATATTTATTCTCAGCTCATATTCAACACAACACTTGCACGTTCAAACAGCAGCTATAATCAGCTTTACCAGCAAATAAGGCTCAAACGGACTAACAAGAACGACACGCTGTTGTTTTGGAAACAGCATATAAACAGCAGTGGAGAATACATCCCAAGTGTCTTGGAAGGAAACTTTATATTAGAAAAGGATGACCAAATTTACGTCCATGTGTCAGACCCGCAGTTTTTGTATAAATTTGCACTAGGAAATTTCTTTGGACTTCACTATGTGTAAGTATTAATAAATTATTTCCGGCATTCAACGTTTCTACCTCAGTCAGTGCAAATTTAACTCATCTTTGTATTGCTCTACTCTACTAGAACTCTTTTGGTAGCAAGAAATTAGATTATAGACAATGTTATTATTTGCTTTATAAAATATATTTGGGGTAGTAGAAAAAATTTAAAGAATGTATATATATATATCTATATATATAGAGAGAGAGAGACAGACAGACAGACAGACAGACGGAGAGACAGAGAGAGAGAGACACAGAGAGACACATAGACAGGTAGGGAAAGACATACATGTACATTGTCAGTTTGAAATAAAATAAAATTACATTTTTCAGATCCATTTTTGTGATACTTACGAAAGCATGTACGTACTACTCAAGTACCAAAGTTGTTTCGTTTATTTTCTGTTTGTTTTAATGTTCAGTGATAATAATAGTTTTGCTGTGCCTAGAATATACTACTGGCGAATAAGACAACTTCAGAAATTGTACTCTCGATGCTAAACTTATTATACTTCACCAAGCCATCATATCTCTAAAAGATAAACTATGTAATTCACTATGTGTAAATATGACATTGCTTGTTTCCTTGTAAATGCAACCTCCAATACGTCGTGAGATGTCCCAAACACTAATATATGGTGTGACGTAACTCTGGACAACAGGGGCGGATACAAATATATATTTTAGCATAATTATTTGGGAGGAGGACAAAGTGTCCATGGGTTTATAGGATGAACACCCCTTCGGAGTCCAGAAGACGATGTCCCTGGAGACGCCTGGACAAAATCAAAATATCCAAGGCATAATCCAAGTACCCAACTATAAAAAGAACTTACTTCATTTGTTGTTCTGTTCCTCTGGATTTTTAAAAACGTTTGCTGTTGACTTACCTAACGAAGTGAACATTTAACGTAAAAGCTCATAAATATATAAAAAAAAAATACCTACAACATTGTACTACGTATCTGCGTCCATTAGAGATCGAGTGCAAAAATAATATTAGGGTTACAGAATCCAGGGTGACATTGTGTTTGGGCTGATTCGTTCCAGGAGAAGTTGTATATACATGTACTATATAAATCTTTTGAACCATGTTATTATACATATCCTTCTTTTTCTCCTCTTTCTCTCTCTCATTCACATTTACACTGTAAGCTCCATCTTCGTCTGTTTCCAATGTTTCTGTAGCTAATATGACAGGAAGATGGCACAACGTTTGCTATATCTGAAAGGCAATGTAAACTATATAGCTCTCAAGGTAGGAGTAAAGAACTTTGCCAACGTCGACATTTTACTGAAATATAAAAACAATATGTACAACTTAGTGAGGTGCTAATGACACACATAATAAATTACTTTTTAGATTTAGGTTAATTTTTTAATTAAAAATTGAAAGGTTACATTTCTTTGTAAGCTCAGAATGGTTATTCTATTTTATATCTTTGTTTTTTCATGAATATCAAATATTATAATGTTTGATCATCTTATGCATAGTCCATATTAATATGAGTATCCCGCATTTTTATGTGCATCCTGTATTCTATTTTATATCCCGTATTGTTAAGTTATTACTTGTTGTTATGTATATTCCATTTTTGTATGTATATTAGTTATATAACTTCTTCGATTTGCTTCTTTCACCACCATAAATGATTAAATAATTTTATTTGTGCTTAATCTCTTATGCCTAATAGTTATGTATTGTTTTAAAGCTGGCTGGCGAAGAACAGGAAGAAGAATTCCAGTTATCTCCATTATTTCTTTTCCGGCTCAACAATCTAAAAATTCGACCGTTAATTTAGATAACCTAATTCAAATCCCTACTAAATCGTCAACCTTTGTGTCAACTATCCAAGAGATACATCTGCGTTTAAGCATTATTCAGTGCCCAATCAGTATGATCACTGGAATAGCGCACATAAATAGTTAATTTTATCAAGGATCAGAATATCGACGGCTTTTTCCTGACAGAAACATAGTGAAGAACATCCGGCGATGAGCCCAAGTGCGTGGATATAACACCCACCGGTCAAGTCGTTCCTGTGGCAATCTCGCGGAGATAGAATTTTTCTCATTTCAGAGAACTCCATAATCAAATGTCTTAACCACACCACACCTTATAATTTCTACCACACATTGTTTGAACTAGTGTAAACCATACTCGCACTGGAACAAAGGTCAGTCCATTGTTCTGCCTATACCGGCTTCCTCCTAGTAAAAAAAGACAAGCTGACTGAATATCCATTTTTGGAGCAGTTTCCGAATTTCCTGGAGTATGGAAATTCGATCGGTAGCAACCTGATTCTTCTTTGGAGATTTCAACTTTCACTTTGACTGTCCCGGAAACACAAACACATAAAAACTCCTAGATTCCATTAATGTTTTCAACCTCAAACAGTAAGTTAGCCAACCCTACCAGAAACATCTATATATATATAGATATATATATATATATATATATATATATATATATATATATATATATATATATATATATATATATATATATATATATATATATATATAAAGATATATATATATATATATATATATATATATATATATATATATATATATATATATATATATATATATATATATATGTGTGTGTGTGTGTGTGTGTGTGTGTGTGTGTGTGTGTGTGTGTAACTGAAAGCATTAGACGTTTGAATAGTAAGCTTACTTTTACTTCTTACATGTAATATATCTTTAGTGTACAGATCAGACACAGAAATATAACCCTCAATGTTATTTTATATTTTATTGTATATTCAGTTACTTCATTTTTACTGATATTCTAAAGCCATGCTCAAATTGTGGGGCGACTGGGGACGAGAAAATAACACAAATAGAAGTTCTCTAAACGTAACTTGCTTTAGACCCTAAAGAATTGATTATAGTATATGTACCGATTGTAGTTAACTGTTACGAAATTTATTTGATCAATTACGAACCGTTTACAATATATTGTTCTTTAAATGTATTGATGTATTTTCTGTGGTAACGGAAGTTAAAATATTAAATACTTTAAGTTGGTGCTTTAACATAGGATTGACTGAGTCCGGATAATATTGTCATCATCTTCCTACATTATTTCAAATAACAAACTGTTACATTCAAGAGAAAACAGTAAACATAATTTACTTCATTCATTCTTATCATTTCAATTAAGTTTCAGTTCTTAAAGGTAATCAAAATGCATAATTGTTCAGTATAAAGCTCAATTTGTCTTGTCTAATGCACGTCTTAAATTGTAAAGTCATGAATCAGTCAGCAAAATTGAGCTTAACAGGCAAAATTACACATCATGTAATCGTTCTAAATTACAGCTTATAAATTTGTATAACGCTTTTCTTATAAACTACGCCAATTAAAATCTCACAAACAGTGATGTAATAGTCTCATGGAATCTGAAGATATTACTTTTGTGTCTGGCTCATTTGTGACTTCATTGAGAGATATATTATTTTGATATTAAAGCAGCTATTGTAAATTATTGATTTATAAAACATATCACGAAAATCTTTGTGATTAATTAGATGTTGATAAAAACGGTACAAGGGAAATTATCCTTTCACGTGTCTAAATTGATAATTTGAAACTTAAGTTTAGTATCCAACTTTTGTTTCGAAACTTAGAAGGAACTTTTTTAGGCGTTCGATCTAAATCATACATTTGAAACAATCCTTCACGAAGTCTTGGGTTGTACGCTGGTTATTGATATGTTCGTAGTCTTCCACTTACTCAGGATTATCAGTGTATGATAATAAAATGTACGGTCCATCACCGCTTCATTAGATATTTCACTGATGACAGAACTGACACATAGGAAACTTCAATATCATCACAAGAGAGTGCATTTGCGTTATGGGGACCTAACATTAGTGTAATAAACAACTCTTCAGATTATTTATGTAATGACCTAGATAGTGGTTGCAAGGGGCAACAACCTTTATTAGTTGCTTGGGCCCCGAGTAGCCGAGTGGTTTAAAATGCTCTCCGTTACGGATCAATGCCATCTCTCCTCTGTCTGCGCCGGTTCAAGTCTCGGGTTCAGACAATGTGGGTATGTGAGAAAGCTTGCCAGTAGCTTATCGTGGGTCCTTATCTTTTCAAGAGTTTTCCCGGGTTCTTCCTCCACCATTAATACTGGCCGCCATGTATAGCCTATCGTGTGCTGAAAATGGTGTTAAACCCAACAAGAAGAACTAGTTGCTTACTTACATTACATACTTTTCCTTACTTATTTGATCCGAGGTACTTCATTGATTCGCGATGAGAATGGTACTGGCAAGAATCATGTTATTGAATCAATACAGATTTACAACTGGTGTGTGTCCAAGATCAAGGTACTATATTCAAATTGCCGCTGCGTGATGTAGTAGCCTTCAAATGTAGATGCGCCTCAAAATACTAAACATTTTTGTTTGCTTGCGTAACAAGAGTACAGGTTAACACCAAATCTAACTTTAAGCAATCACTGAAGAGCACTGAAATATGTGATGCCAACATGAATGCTTTGTTATCTGTGTGGCCGTTATCGGTCTTAGGTCTCTGTGATTATAAATTATTCTTAATCATATGTATAACCAAACCTCTCACCTCAAATGACTACACGTTGTTGCCATTATATGACTACATAGCCAATTACCTGTTCCACGTATATAAGGTAAGGTTCATCATACATAGTATTTCTGAGACGTAAGAAAACGTTGGAACTTTTGTCAAAAACAGTTATACCTTGCCTTCCTTGTATTTTTAATATTATTTGTTTCAAACGATATGAAATATTGTAGCTATATTGGAAAAAACCAAGTAACTGCAGATATGTTGTAATTCAGCGTCAGTATATATAGTTACTGATGTTGTCAAGATACTTTGTATTCTCTACAATTTGATATTCATGTGAAATAGAATCTCCGCAGAACAAGATGACACCGGATACTTGATTTGCAACACGATTTTCGTTCTTTAAGTTTGAATCTATTGTTACAGGAGTTTGTCACTAATAACTTGATATATTCATCGACAATGAAGCGAAATGGTAATGACAGAGACAAAGAATCCGGACGTCACTTGGTTCTGGGCTGGAGCTTAACTAATATATTCCTTTACTGCAGAAGGAAAGATAAACGCAATTGGCTTTTGGCTTATTTCAATGATTTTATTGTCTTCTTCGTTTACCATTCACTGTAAAAACAATGAGGGGTTGTTATTGTGTGTAATTTGGACGGAGGTTTAGTAAGGCCGGAGGGTCATTTCTAAGGAAACGAATAAATCAAATAAAGCTATGAAAGCGTCTCGCAATGCTGAGGGACACTTTGTTTTCTTTACAACTATATGCAAAGTGGCCCTCAGCACTGCGACGCTATTTATGTATTAGTTTGTGCCCGGGAAGGAAACAAAACGCGGGTCGCGTAACTAACATGATTATTGGTACCCTTTGTACCAAACGTCTTTAACAGAGATTAGGCAGAGACTAATTACACTAAGGTTTTGACTACCTCCCTGTCTTTATGAGCAATTTTAAATGTAACCTGTTTTACCAGTAACAATGGCACAGTTATTTGATTGAATATAATTTGTGATAATCTCTTTTAAATCTGCAATGCTTCACATATTCAAAAATGCCAAAGAAAAACGCATTACGATCAGCATAGTCGTATGCCATGACTTTGTGACTGTCCTAATCATGAATCTTAGTAAATAAAAAGCGATCGATATTCGAGAACAAAAGGGATACTCGAAAGTCAAAACCAAAAACATTAACTGAGCTCTGTGTTTATTAACAATATCCTCTAAAGACGGTTTTATTTCCATCCTCTTTTCGTTCGGGTGTAAACCATACTATTGTAATGATGCACAGATTAAAAATCAACTAGTGTACTGCAAGACCAAGTCACAAAACGAAATTCAAACACATTGCGTAATTTTGGCTTGATGGCATCGTTGTCACATTCCCAACAGCCTCACAACAACATTCTCTGGCAATTGAATTGTTCATATGCACGCTAATTACAGAAACTATTTTCTTATAACCTAACCAAGGACCATTCATTTAAGAATCGGTAATTTCACACTTGTATATTTTTCTTGCTTTAACATTTATTTCATCTACCAGAAACCAATTCTAATCCGTAGATCGGTATTCTAGTTTACGAAATAATGTCCAAAGATGCTAGATACAGACTAGTTAATAGGTCAAGTTGTTAAATATAGAGACGTAAGACGAAATTACGAAATTGACAGGCCATTTTATGAAATTAGGTAATGCTACTATACCTACCTGAGATAAATTCTCAGTATGCATGATTCCTGCACTTTATAAGTATTACATCTACATCTAATTATTACATCTATAAAATATGTTCCGAAGACCCTTTCCAAATAATCAAAGAAACGATCACTAAACTCTTGCAAATCTTTAGACTGAAACGTAAATAAAAATGGCATATCGTCAGGATCGTTGCATTATTTTCCGTCCGCTACACAAGAAATGCCTCAAGCATTAAACGTACTGAACTGGAAAATCGTCGTTAATTTTAGTCTTTTTAAACAGCGTCAAACTTTAACAACAAAGATCGTTATATTAGTTTGAATATTACCTTTTTGGAGGGAAATACAGATGTAAATAGTATCACTTAAGAACAATATTTGAATACAATTACATCGAGCAGCATAGCTGAACATCTTCGATAACTAATATCAGACAGAAACACACGTATGACCCTATCTCATTACAAGAACTCACTCTATGTTCAAAGACATGCTGCTACAACACGTAGATAGAAATATCAATACCTTAAAGTGTTGCTGTCTTGGAAACCTAAAATGATACTACGCAATACCTTGATCCAACTATAAATGGAAAATACCCTAGCCTTGAAAGTTTTTCTCTCTCGATACACTCATCTGTAAATTGTTTTTTGTTCCACCGTATTTGTTGACAATATACTCAAAGTTCTGGTTAAATCACACTACTAAATAGGGTCCTAGAAAGGTCTTTTCCAGCATAAAAGTAGGTGATAAACAAATGACAAGATGTCTACATTGAGAATTTACATGAGTGACCCTTTCATATGAAATCGATATAAGTTGAAGTAATCCATGTCTAATGGAGACCTTAGAATGAAAGCTAGTAAAAGTATTCCTTAATATCAATACAATTTGTATGAAATGAGAATACATATATACTCTATTCATCATTTGTTGAAAATCTTTGATTTTATCTTTAAAAGGGTGGAATAATGTAATGAGTTAATTAGAAAGTATGTTCTAATGCTTCAGGTAGTATTCACTACTATACTGCTCGTCATCTCAAATGTGTACATTATGAAATGTGGTCGTGAAACCTCATATCAATAAATTACTAGCAAAACAATTGGTGTAGTTTGCCCATTGTGCACGAACAAATTAAAAACAAAAGGAACACGTTTTTCCTTTCTGGCTACATCACAGGAAACTAGTTTGAACAATTGCCCAGGGGAGATTTCTTTCTAAACAATGCAGTTACTATCGATTTGTGACACTCCTTTCGCGATGACGATATTATGTCCGTATTTTTATAAAAGATATCAAATAACCAGAATCAAATCACTGTTTGAATTCAACAGGGAGAAAAATGCTACATCTGTTGATAACAGCCTTTTGTTTGCTGCATTTCTATTACGGCAAAATGGCTTAATGGAAATTCTGTATCATACAATGTTTCACTGGAAATGATCCAACAATTGCACAAATAATAAGATAAACCTTGTCTTTCCCATCTGGTAACATCTAATGAACTTTGTTAGGTATGTGATAGTATAATGCGATGTATAACGTTTTCCTGTAAATTTCGTGTTTTTAGTAATGTTTCAGCGAACAGTTGACATCTTTACTGAGTACTACAATAGTAATCAATATACACATTGACACAATTTACAAGTTAAGATTTTTTCAAGAACAACAAAGGAACTGCAATTATTCTCCCTGGCAAAAGTGTCCTCCAGCAATATGATGATGAGCTCGTATTAACTAGTTCTCTAAGTTCAATACCGTTACTATTATTCAAAAATATATATTTTGCTGTCTTTGTGGTTTCCTTTTTGTTTCATTGGATTCCACTATTGCAATATATCGGTAAACATTCCACTTGTGATTGTAAGTTTTTCAGTAATTGTTTATTTTAAAAATATCTTTCTTCGGTGTTGTAAAGCTTCTCCAGGCTGTGTAATACACTATAAAGCCTATGCGGGACTGGTTTTAATAATTGTTGAAATATAAGGACTTATATATAGCAGCAAAACAGTTATCTTCTACATCAATAATTAAATTTCATACCGGTCATTATAGTACACATTCAGTCATCGTTGACTTCATTTTGACTTGCTTTTAATAAATAATAACATTATATGTAACACAATGACAAGTATATACACTAGCTTCCTTGCCAGTGACTGGCTGTTTATTACTATACTATCGATGTGGCAAAAAGGCACAGCTGTTTACGATGTTATACACTGTATGCTATGTGCAAACGTTTGCGGTAGCACGGGGAAAAGTTGTTGCCTTTAGGCTTTACACAAGAAGCTGCGAATGACCATTATTTATAAATTATTAATTTTTAAATTATTTGAAATTGTTACGAATTAGAAATGAAACCATACTTTTTATTATAACAATTAAACTGTAAAAGAATGTGTATTTTTGGTAAATGGTAAATAGTTACCCAAATTTAAAAGCTGAGGTCACAAATATAATTAAAATTAGTGTTTAGACCTTTAAACGAGTTGTCGGGTAGTTATGGTTGCGGGTGGATATAAATGTACCCACTGTCAATGCCTTTACATTTTGCATTTTAGCAACAAATGCCAAGCTAATTAGTTTATCTATAAAGTATATAATTATCTTAAAAATGTTATAGTTCACCAAATGACCGCAATGCTCTATTGAGAAGCAGAAAAGAATATTTAACTGGTTGTGACGCTGATCCAGATTTGTTTCAGACCAAGGGAAATAAATATAAAGTCCCGGATGGAGCTGGGTTTGTGTTGAGGGTATTATATTAAGATGTACCATTTAGCCCAAATCTTTCAGACCCTCCCTCTATAAATCTGTGTTTCCTGAACAAAAACCTTACCGCTGTAGACAGTAAATAATGCATCTTTCAAAGTCTTACAACCACGTGCGGTCATTATTTTTGCGAAATCGTGTGTTAATACTTTTACACGAAATCAACTGCTAAAAACAACAGCAGTTTAACAAACAATATGCCCATGATAGTATTATTATCATTTCAAACACGTCAAATGTCTTAATCCCGAAAACTAAGTCTCTGTCTATGCTTGCTTATAACACTTGTCCAACTGCAGTCAACATATACCCTGACCTGCCATAGCATAATGCTGTAGCAGACCAGGATCTATGGTTTTTTTTGTATTATTCAATACTCCTAACAAATTGTGTAGACCCAGAGATGACTAAGAATTGTTCGACGGCACGTTGGGGTATATGCAGTTTTCAGTTTAATCATATTTATACGCGAGTATAAATATATCAAAATGGCGGTCCCAGGTAGCCGATTGGTCTAAACTTCTCGCCTTTACCGCTCATTGCTATCTCAGCTCTGTCCGCATGGGTTCAAGTCTCGGGTTCGGTCAATGTGGGTATGTGAGAAAACATGCCAATAGCTTCCCGTGGATCGATTGTTCTTGCTGGGGTTTTCCTCGGTTCTTATCTCCACCACTTCTGATGGCCGCTATGTATAGCCAGAAACAAGACGCTAAATCAACAACAACAACAACAGATCAAAACTTAAACATATGGACTTGCCCTACATTTATTTTCATATAAATAAAATTTACTTGTAACTTGTTATTAACAGGTATTGTTCAAAACGTATTGCAAAATGTCCGAATGAAACATAGAACGTGAAATTCCACAATGTATCACCCATGTTATTTAAAGTCGTTCTCGTTCATGTCATTAATGATCATCTTTACTGTATCTTTGTCAATTTAAACTTTTGTAACCTTGACATTTTATAATCTCCTCCAATAGGAAGTGAAACCGGATACAAATTTAGTGCATCGAGGAAACTATACTCGCCCGAGTACAAGGATTGTATTTATGTACATATGCAGAGAGAAAATCGTGTCATACATTTGTGATTTCACGACATTAATTTTAGATAAAGAATATGCTGATTAGGGACGCGGGGTGGTGAATGTTTGGTGATATGGTCAGTTCTGCACTGTTTAGTAGACAGGTTGTACCACCGTTATTCACGAGTTTTTATGAATATGGAAGCATTGTGTTTTGTTGTGGTTGTTTGTTTGCATGGTTTGGTGTTTAACGGCAAATTTATACAAAATATTATGGTGTATGGAATCACAGTGTTTTATCAGGTTTGCTTGTTTTTATGTTGTTTTGTTTATTTGTAAGTTTTTCCTTAATGGCACAGTTATAAGAAAGACTACAGACAATGTGTTTTGACATGTTTAGTTGTTTGCATGTTTTGTGTTTAATGGCGAAACTATATGAAAACCTATGAAATATGGAAGGTCTATGTTCTGGCAGATTTGTTTGTTTTCGTGTTGTTTTTTTTTTGGGGGGGGTTCAAATGCACATTTATATGAAGAGTTATAGAGTATCGAGGCACAGTATTTGGCATGGCATGTTTGTTTACTTCAGTGTTTGTTGTTTGATTGCAAAATTATATGAAAATCTATGTAGTGTGGAAGCAGTGCGTTTTGTCATGTGTGTTTGTTTTTACGTTTGGTGCTTAACGGCACACTGACATGAAAAGCTACAGAGTACAGACGAACAGCGTTTCGTCAGTTTTGTTCGTTTGCATGTTTGGTGTTTAATGGTATAGTTGCATGAAAGTCTATGTAGTATGGAAAGCCTGGGTTTTTTGTGTTTATTTGTACGTTTGGTGCTCTTTTATAAACTGGGCTTTGGTTCATCTTTTCACTATATGGTCTCCTTGCATATAACTGCATTCGGAGATATGTGGCTTTAGTAATATTTAGATGACGTCTTTAAATGATAGAAAACGTTAAAATTTGCGAAACGGAAATTTGCTTTATCATACGCTTACTGCAGATATTACGTCGCTTTTATAACGCGGATTGGAAACGCCCAGTTACTGCTCTTTACGGCGTTTCGCCCCATTGAATATATTGTATGCAGGTACTCTGACATAGTTCATTAACGTTAAATTTAATCAAGTACAACTTTCACGGAATAGCAAATTTAAAACTAAACTGTTGTATCAGTCAGTGAAATATGTTATCAATTAATGTGGCATATCCTTGTATAATTATAGTTTGTGGTACAGTTAAAGATTTTCAGCCTTAAAGTCAGTACGACCTTGGGTCAGTCTAGAGTCCGATTAATAACATAGTCCAATTAGTAACAGAGTCAAATTAGTAACAGAATGCTTTTGATGTTATTGTTTATTTTATTCTCTCATTCCATTATGTTCAGTTGACACTGGGCCCTCGTCCAGTTAGTTTCAACATGCTTCTGATTTATATGGGTTTTATATTCTCTCCTTCCAATATGTTAAGTTCGTTTTAGGTCTTCAGTTTATAAACAGGTTTGTCTGTACAAATAAGTGTAGGGTAGAGAATGTGTTGTGGATTTGTTTTCCTACACACTCATATTACATACATTGTATTGGGGTTTTAATACTAAGTTTGGTATATTCAAAACGGTAACAAAAGCCTTTATGAATTCAGGAAAAACACTTGACTCAACAAAGCAATATGCATTTATCAGGATTAGAATATTGTGCAAGTAAATTTGAAATTGGGGAATGTGCGAATATACAAATGTAGCAGTATTCGTCGAACAAAACAATCTACGCAAAAATAAATGGTCTTCTTAAAACCAATAATGAAGTCATTTCATGAACGTATTGTTCACATCGTACACATCTGCTTCATTATTACTCCAACACACTTCGACCTAAAAGGGGTACCAAAAGATTACCGAAAGGCCTTGATACATTGTTTATAATGATATTACAAGTAGAATCAATACATCGATCAAAATACGAGCAGTTCAGCAAACATATATACTCTACGAGAATATAACATTATTTGAAAATACTAAAGTCATATGAAGGAGTTGTGTAGTGCAATTTGTTACGTTTTATATTAAATTGGAATTTCTCTTTGTACCTATATTGTTAAGTTTTCAACAAACATGACCTTATTGAGTACAACGGGAGAGGAAATACGTTAACTGACCATCAACCACACTTATTACCAATGCATCGATTCACTGATCCTTACCTAATAACCAACGTAAATCATAATACCACCATTGACAAAGTTACGTATAATCACACATAATTATATAATATCACACATACAGAACATAATCATAATATATTACACATTAAATGAATGAAGATGAGTACTTACACACACACACACCTAACCATACTGAGAGATTTAAGACAATACAGCAGAGTGGGGTATCAAATTTAGTTCTGAAACAAAGTGAAGAGCCACACATGCCTTATATGGCATTTACATTTGATTTCACACTGTTAAATGCCACTTGTTGGATTGTAAGAACTAATTTTGTTTTTGTTAATTTATTAAATAAAACTTTTAACACGCTATTGGGTATATCAGCACAAGAAAGGGGGCGCTAAGTGCCTCCCGTATGAACAACTGAGGCAGCTAATCACAAGCTTGGGTCTGTACTGCACTTGCGCCTTTTGAGTATAGGTGCGACTTTCTACCAGCTTATCTACCACGAGTCCCCATCCCCATCCTAAGAGCAAGTAAGTGCTAGGTGTCAAATATTAGCCCTTCTCTGACTTAGTAGTTTAAAAAAAATGAATAATGTGACCGTCGTTCTCAGATCGAATCATATGTGGCGTTTTGTTTGTTTGTTTAGTCCGTTCATTCAATAGTATATAACACTGATTGCGTGGGCCATATTAATCTTACTTTTTCTCTCCATCCACGATCAAGAAGTATTTGTTTTCTTTCGCATGTCTTGACATGCCATACACGATGCACAAAACTGGTATTCGCAGTTTGCTTTTTTTGAGAAAAAGCAGTGACTTCCCTTTGGATATTAAAGTACGTCAAATTCACAAGCCGAGAAATTTGCGAGCTTATATTTGACAAAATGTAGCGATTCTAAAACGTGTGCTGCAACAGTTCGTGTTTGAAACAATTTAGACCAAGTACTGTAAGTAAAATTTTATATATAATATATTTTCTTTTCAAAGACGTTGTTTTTAGTCCCACTACAATTCGTGGCATGTCTAATTCAAGTGCTAATGCATTCAGTGTTTGTTTAAATACACTTTACCACACTATCTTAATTTTGGCAATGAATATTATGATATTTGTTTTGTTTTATCAATAGCGTCATCTTTTCATTTTTCATAGATAGGTCGATTGCTTGTTGCTTAAATCTTGCCAGATCTTCAAACCCAAATATTCATTAGAGCAATTGACATAATCCACCATCAATAAAATTTACGTTTAATGAAATGTAGGCACAGTAGAGCGTCGGCTCATGATTTATCCATTATTCTATCTATCCCACCTAGATTCCACAAAGAGCTCCTAACATCATGATGTAAACATGTTTCGGATTTATTCACAGAATAAACTAATTACTGACAACTTACAAGCAAATAAATAAATAAAGAATAATGTTTCATATTTTTGCAACGCTCCAGCCAAAATCATGCATTAAAACAATTCTTCAAAGACCATAACAATAATGACTTTATTTTCCCAGTTGAATACCATTATTAGTAAATGAGCTTTTTAAGCGAATATCGGTCTTATAGCAATACTTTCACTTTCAATTAAAAAAGTCGGTATGGATTTCTGTCCTAAATCATGCAAAATATATTTTTACTGACGACATTACATATTACAATTATGCAATTATTTTAAATCAACATGATGATATATTAAAGTTCCCTCTCAATCAAATTTACTCAAATTTGCAATTTTATTTAGAGATAGAAATCATATCCATATATCAAATTGACTTTTGAGCGCCTTTGTCAAAGCCTATTTGAAGAAACTGCTAAGCAATTTCCTGGCTTCAGAACTTCACTTATATTCTTTATATCTCCCTTTAACACGTCGCATACATCCGCATTGTAAAAGGGATGAATGTAAAATACGCTACTGACGAAATGTGTATTAGGCGCCCTGAACGAATGTTGTGTGTGCGTGTGTGTGGTTTGATGTCTGGTCTGGTTTCGTGTCGAAAGATCCAATGCCATCTCTATCATGATGTCCCGGCCGTCTACGTGTCGGTGATGTGGTCGGTCAGAAACGAGCAGAGTCAACCGTATTTGTAATTAGAATCTATGTTGATAGGCAAAGTGTCTGACTATAGAGCTTTAGCTTGATTTTCATGGATTCGTATTTTACGGCACATCAATACAGGAAGGTTGCTTAGTACCGAGGCAATTGAAGTAAAGTACATTCCACATGTACACAGATCGAAGTGGCAGCCTCGCCTATTCCAGTGGTACAATCTACTTTTTAGATCTTTTTTAAAAATTAAAATTACATCATTACGTCATCGTTCTTTCCTTGACTTTGTATAATATTAATAGGTTACTGCATTTGTTTATGAAAATATGAACGAGTTTTTTTTCGGATGATTATACCTTTTGAATTTGGGAGTGCAGTATATCCATCCAACAAAATACGTTCATATTTTCCCACACAAATGCAGTAACCTTTTCATTGTATGCTTATTTTCTTATTCTACCTAATGCTTAATTATGTAAACAAAAATACACTACAAGAAACAAAGTAACCGAATTTATGGCGTATTTTGAACTAAGTACACAAACGCAGATTCGCCATTACACAACAGCAGCATTATTAATGTTCACATAATGCCGCCCATATAAATTTGAACTTAGTCGCGCGCTAAACACCACTTTCGAAAGAACACGACGTTCTGGTCTACTTAAAATTGAAATTTCGATTCCTATTGTGAACCAATGCGCATTGCAACAACTTTTCCATTTATTCTGGAATGAATAGACTTTTATATTTTGTCGATTCTGCTAAATTTCGTGATTTTTCCATTATTATTAGAAGCTGAAGAAGACAGTTTATACATTGTCACTGGCATGTTATTTGTATGGACTGTCTAGCGTCTATTTCTAGCCTAAATCGGAAACAGTTTATCAAACAAGTTAACGTAGAATGTGTCAAAGCAGCTGGTATGTGGCAATCCACAAAACATCTGATTTAGTTCATTCAGAAACAAATTTAATCAACCAAAACTTAAAGCGTCAAATACGAAGTGTACATGAGTTTTTTACAAAGTAGTTCATAAAACACTGTTATGCAAACGTTAGTGCAATATGACGTGCACGTGAATGCAATATCATCAAACACTGCACGATTCTGGTAATGTCAACTTAAAAGAGAACAAAAATGAGCATGAACTCTGACCCTACACCCCAACATAAATATCCAAATATCAAACATGGGGTGACAATGGTCGGATGAAACTGCAAATTGAAGCTATTACTCAAGTACAATCATTTCTTTTTTGTTTTCCTATTGTTCATAACGATCTCAACAATTGAACAGTGATTTAGTAATGAATTGTCTGAAAACTCAATCTTTTAAACTTCAATTCCACCGAATTTAAGGCGGAAACTCCTATAAACAAAACACCAATCACAACAATTCTCCAGAATATTTCCATTGTCTGATGCATTTATAATGTCTTTGCCATTACAGTTTGTGTTATTACGTTCATTAACAAAACATCAAACAAAATATTATAAATATATTCACTTCCACTTCCGAAATTTGAGTCATCATTCTAATATATATATATATATATATATATATATATATATATATATATATATATATATATATATATATATATATATATATATATATATATATATATATATATATATATATATATACGCAGAGAGAGAGAGAGAGATCTTAGTTAATCCAATAGACGCCCAGAGGGCAGTGCAATTTCCATGGGTTTGAGGCATCCAATACCGTATATCACTTTTTGACTGATATCATTCGTGTAAATTGTTTTAATGTTTCTAATAGTCGTTAGATTACCCGTGTGCCGTTTCAATTGTTTGGACATAACACAATGGATATATAAGGATCTATAAGTCTCGATGAACTAGGAATGTTTCCTTTTGTGCACAAAGGAGGGTCTTAGAAGTCGCTTATATTGAACTCACTACGATGTATATTATATATATACATCTATATTTTATTCTATGTAAATGCATCCAATTTAATTTCTAAATATTTGTTAGAGCATTTTATAAATATTTGTTTATTGCAAGAACATATATCAACCTTTGCGTGAATATAAATATATGTTTCAATTTGGACGACCTCAGGAAAATATATATATCGGAATGAAATTATAACATTTTTGTTACAACAAAATTTTGACGTCTTATTTCATTTATGACTCAAATCCTGCATAATTTACTCGGGTACAAATGAAGTGGAAATTGAATATATCAACACTTAGTCTTCTGCCTTTCCATCTCCAAGCGACCAGTTGATATTTCATTTGTAGCAAAATCACTTCTACTTCACACTGAAGACGGTATCGTATTTGAAAGCAACAGTAAGACAAACTGTATACATGTAAACAAACATATAAATATAAATAAATAAATAAATAAATATAAATAAATAAATAAATAAGTACATAAGTACATGCATATGGTTAGTTTCTCGTGCAAATGGTGTAGTCAAACAAGCAGTAAGAAGCTATAGTGCTACAGGTAGTTTACAAATTACTATCAGGTCATTACTTCATTCGTACCCGCCTGAAGCAAGTATTTGTATCTGTGTTTGATAACAAGAATTTCCAATGAAATGAACATTTCCAATATTATGATCTAGATAACAATGTGCAATGTCATTTGTTATTATTATAAACAATATATAACAAAAGACAACAAAATCATTATCAGCAACAACAGCATAGTCATCATCATATTATTATCATATCATAAATACGACCAAGCAAAATGAGGTTACTTCGTATACGATTTACGATTAATTATGCATATGCAATTTTCTGACGTAATTGGAGAGAAAGATAAAAAAAATCAACTTTGTACTGTTCAAATTATAGACTCTAATTAACACAAATGACATAAATTTATAAAATGCTTCAAAGCAAACCGTTTTTATTTTTTAAATATTTAGCAAAGGGAACTTCTTTAACGAGAAAGTGGGGCAATAATAATAATAATAATGATAATAATAATAATAATCATAATATTATTGTTATTATTATTAGTATTATTATTATTATTATAGTACATACGTATCTAAGGTTACATTTTTGTTGTTGAAAAACATCCCGAAGACGACAGAATCAATAATAGTTTTTCATCCAATATAAATTATGTCAAGCTAAATAATCCCTTGTGTCAACATAAGAGATCTTAATACGGAACATACTATTTCACTGCAGTGCAATGCCCAATAAATTATTTCTTACGTTAAACGTCTTGCAGTACACACTTATGAAAGCACTCGATATATCCACCGTAAAGAGCTGAGAAAATGTGATATGTTTACTTTTCATTGTGCAACATTTAAGAGAGAGACCCAGTTCGTTCTTCTCTACCTCTCACGCTTGATAATGCATGCAAAAATTAGGCACATCATTCTAAACATCCAGAGATTAGAAGCAGTTGTCTTGTCCGGGATAACATGTACACGGCTGGTCCTTTTCAAATGTTGACCTTCGTACTGTTAAAGCCCTCCGTCAATCGAGAATTGTGATATAGTTCGGCGCTTACTTAAAGGGTTTTCATACTCTTTATAATATGAAAACACGTGGTCTCGTAGATAAGCGATTGGTCTATTGAACAAAGTGTGGGCAACGTGAAACAAGTACACAATGAAATATATCAAGGACAGACGGACAGATAGCAATACAATAGCGATATAATCATTTACGTGTACAAAATCAAAATTAATTTAGAAATATCAAAATTACTAATTTATATAAAATAATTTTATTCTGTAACGAACAATACATTCAATTTATTTTTGAAGTCATAATTCAAGACAAAAAAAATGTTATATCTTCAGCGTTCTATACTTCCAACAGCCAATTCAAATTCAAAACATTTACAGCCATAATACATATTTTGAACAAAGAAACATCAAATATATATTCTAATTAAATTCTTTTTTTTTTCTCAGAGATGTGAATATTGGATATATCAAATGATATTTTTCCTTCAGCTGAAAACATGAATTTATTTACTATAAATGAGAGACATAATTTTATATTATCCATGTGAAAAATGATATTGGAAAGAGTTATAACAGGGGTAAAGCTCTGACAAAATATTTCAAAATAAAGACTATCGGTTAATCAATGAAATGGTAGATTGTATGTTATTTGTCCGATACTCTTCGTATTTCAATTTCATATAAAGACTATTTAAGAGGAAATCAATATTTTTTCGCAGTAATTGAATGTGGTTGAATCTGTAACTGAATAGTCCAATAACAGGTATCTGAATATCAACCATATGCTGAAGACGAACATAAACTTTGCTGATGTGCTTAAACACAGATATCAGTCATATAGAAAGTGGGTGTTTCTGTTTCTGTATCCTCGCATTTATAGTTTCTATATAATGTGCTGCTGTTGTGGAGAAATGCTATCAGGCACTTTTGCTTTCACAATCATTCCGACAGATTTCGATATGCATACATAAATGTAATACTGTCAGTAAATAATTTCCTGACTTGTTAATAAATTCGTTTTTAACTTGGATTGACTATTGCATATTACTGAATACAATTTGTGATTGATGGCTGTAACACTAGATGTTACACTAGATGCAAAAACATCTGAAGCACCACATATACACGGTGGATAGTAATGCGCGGTAGTAACTTACTCAACCATCGTTGTTAATTGCACTGTAACTTCACATCCGTCATTTAAATATATTGGAGTTACTATCTTCTCCTGGCGTTCACGTGTTAGTATTTGTATTTTGGATTATCGTTTCCTCTTACCATGATGGAATTCCTGTAAGCTCGAAATGGTTGTATTTGAACTATTAACCATTTATCTATCTCTGTATTATCTATTGATATATGTCATTCACTCAATGTCAAGATAGATTAATTACCGAACAATTGACATCAGCTTAACATGTTTTGAAATGACGAAAGATGAATCACTTTTAATAAGACAAAGGATATCATTTGTTTTACCATGGTCTCAAGGTAGCATATTTACAAGAATGTTTACTTTTGTATTTCATAATATTACTGTATCTTGAAAGTGTTTTATCGAAACAGAGAAATTTATAATGTAGGGAACATTCCTGTATTTCATAAACATGCTAAGATATGTCCGTTGATTTTGTTGGTAACGAAAGAAGAGTCACTCAATAAGAATTAGAAGTCTCTATAATGTTTCTTTACTTCACAAATGTTTTACACTTTTTGATGAGATCATTACGCTTGTAAACATGAACAAATTAAATGTGTTAAAGAACATATGCCTGTGTAGCTTACAATAAGTATTGTAGCACGCAAAGTTTATTTATTACAACATTCTGCTACGATTGACTATTTTACTCACCTTAATTGTATTGCTTTTATACACTTTGAATCAACATCGGCGCTTGGTTTAGGGAAACGAAAATCAGCATACAATACCTTGAAATAAACTGCTTCCTGCAATGCTATAAGGCAGGTAATGTTAATTCTATAGGTTTGTGCGTCATACTGTAGCTAGGATTTGTAAAAGTAACGCGTGAAAATATATCACAAATCTGACTGTCTCACAAACTAAACCAAACTGATTTTGCTCTATTCATTAATATGTATTATGGCGTGTGTAATGCGGTATAAACATGACTTAAGCAAGTCACACTGTCTCTTGCTGAAGCACTAAAATGAATTATACTATGAAGAGCATATTAGTCTTACAATTACACATGACCCTTTGGTGGATTCAGATGGTGAATATGTATAAACAAGCTGTTACAGACGAGACCTTTTCTTTACATTTTTAAAATCGTAAGAGAAACCTCAAGACAAAATATCATGCATAAGTAATTGCACGTCCAAAAGAATAAACAGACTGACTGTCAGTGGTTTCCACATCCATCTATGCCACGAATAGGAGGAAAATAGTTGTTGTTTCATCACGTACTTTAGGCATTATTTCCATTTCAGTAGTATTATGAACAAAGAGGTGAGTATATCATAGCTTTGCAGACAGTACTTGCACTTAACAAATTTTATTTTGTTAGGTGGAATAAAGAATGCAGACAATACTCTCCCTCAAATTATATACAACTGTGGGTAGTTTGCATTTCTACAGTTACTTGTTTTTAAAGCAGTAAACGTGTTCATTATACCTAAGTGGCTGTTCATATTATGGCCTAAAAATAGAAAAAATAGTTTTTAGTAACACGGTGTGAACGATTTTGATGACATTTGGTAGTCTTATTTAAACAGCCGCTCTAATTAAAGCTCATTTAGCGCCGATTCTGTACACGTATGGCACACAAGCCAGTCTTAGGATACGTTGGATGCTTAGAATTGATAGTTAAAAGCCTTACTATATTCCCCCATCCAAATAAAACTCTAAACACAGACACCTTTAGATAAGTTAACATTTTTATTACACTGTATCTGTTCCTGAAGGTATAGTAGCCTTTGAAACAATACCTCTATACATTATTTAAACGACGCCAGTGATTCGACTGACAAATCTCATCTCTTTACTACACTTCTCACAATGAATTCTGCATCATGAGGAAATAGTCTATAAGTAGGACTAAACAATAACCTAAATATCGACGTGGTAAGAAATATGCTTCATGTAGTTGATAAACTCTCCACAACAGATCATAGAAAGAAATAGAATAGAACGTGTGTAAAAGCTATATAGACCAGAAGGACACAACTATGTAGTCACCAATGATGTAAAAAACCAAAATAATGAAACAATCGAACATGTATTTTTTATAATAATATACTACTGTTACAGGAACTACATTACTTTACTTTTGTAAAGAAAAAATGTATTTATCAGGAGTAATTTTTCTTGCATTGTCAACAACTGTTATCATAATGCAGACAACCATTTAATGCTGGAAAAACCAGTTGACATAATCGGTCAAAAAGAAACAACCATGCTAGCTGCTTTTAAAAGCCAGTTTTTAAGATTGTTAGTAATATTAGACAATTATATCATGGCAGAGAGCTTAAGCAATTAGTTGGGAATATTTTTCATTCTTGGTTTAACTTTGTCCACGAATGGCTTTGTGATAGCTTTCCTACCAGCTCTACAGCCCGTGTTACCAAATATACGATGTAAATAAACTAAAGTCCCTACAATCATGACAATATCTATTATAGCAACTAATGCAGATGTCAATTTTCTCTTTACGAACACTTTCCTCTAATAATAACTTCTGACTTCTAAACAGTGGTTTAATTTAGGTCTTAAAGATATGATTTGTGTCTGGTAAATAACGAATTATCTATGCTCCTCGTGGTTTAATACTTCAAATATATCTTAATATTAAACCTTTTTAGGTAGCAACAGTTTCCTACATTTATCTTTGTTTATGTTGTATGTCCCTTTCTCATATGTTTCAATGTATGTTTGTCAACGTTCTATGAACAAAGAATTGGTGCACCATTCGCACAACCGTTTATTTGGTTTTGTTATGACTTAATAAGCCTCATTCAGTATGTGGACGTTCTCCACTTTCAGGTAATATGTGGGAATCCTATTATCGTCTCGGCATATCTAATTTCTGATTCTGACACTCATTCTTGGGAATTAAGGTATATTGAATACATTCAGACACTCATTCTTGAGAAGGAAAGTCTTCCTATTTCATCCAAGAAGGATTCGTTCGGATTACACTCGTGAGATGTTATCACACAAGGTCATTCAACAATTATGAACGTATTAGATTTAGCTGAGGACCACGAGAAGGTATAGAAAATCTGGTTTATTTACTTTACAATCCATTATTTAAATTGTGCCAACTTTTCCAATATTACTTGCATACATTCATCTTAATTTCGTACTGGATAAACTGCACCTTTCTAGCATGGCTAACTCAAATACAGTACATGCAGAACAAGGAGGGAAAGTCAAAACTTACTTTCCAACGCACATAAATGAAACTGAGCAATGTAGGATTATACTTGCATAGAGGACGCCTGGTTGCCAAGTACTGGACCTATCTAGCTTTGCGGCAAGCGAGAGACCGCGACCAGCAGAAGTATTACAACACCTGGTACACGAGATACAAAAACCAGCGATAGAATGGGCCTGCAAAATGGAGGCAGAGGGCTCATTTTCCTCTCAGTATACACAAGGGTGAGGATACTGAGTGTCTCACCGGAGCATGCCTAAAAGATTTCATCTTTCTTCTACATTCTTTGCTTCATGATTAAATCCTGGTATGGAGGACACCAACATCATCGAAAATGTAACTGATGTGGATCCACAGGCCATCTTCCTCGTGAATGCCAATATCAGATGCAGCAACACATATAGCCCAAGACCCTATGCTGTAGTAGCCACCACAATTGACGCAGACACAGAGCATACACTGCAAACAGTCCAGTTACCCGTAGACGATCAACAAAGAAAAAAAAAACGACGGGAGAAACCAAGTCACCGACACGCACTGACACACAAGAGAAAGAGAAAGGAGATAGTTCGGAAAATACCACTCCAGACAATTAAGCTAAGTGGGAGTCTGCGAATCAGACCAGCTCCGCAGAAAGGAGGAAAGCCAGACAGAGAGCAAGGAAATTAAAACAAAAGAAAAAGAAAGAAACAATCCTTGTAGTGCAAAATACTGCTCTATATTTTATATTGGTCGAACCACAATTTGGAGAGAGTAAACCACAATAAACAACATCCTAGTATGTTAAAGTGTTCAGGCAAGCCCCACCAATGGGCAATCAACCACAACGTCAATAGTAGACAACATCCTAGCATGCGAAAGTGTGCGGGCAAGCCCTACCAATGAGAAACCAACCACAACGTCAACATTTTAGCATGCGAAAGTGTGCAGGCAAGCCCTATTAATGAGACACCATCCATAACGTCAATAGAAGACAACATCCTAGCATGCGAAAGTGTGCAGGCAAGCCTTACCAATGGGAAACCAACCCCAACGTCGATAGAAGAAAGCATCCTTGCATGCAAAAGTGAGAAGGCAAGCCCTACCAATGAGAAACCAACCACAACGTCAACAGAAGACAACATCTTAGCATGCGAAAATGTGCAGGCAAGCCCTGCCAATGAGAAACCAACCACGACGTCAATAGAAGAGACAACAAACCTTTAAGACACAACGGAATCACCTCTTCAAACTCAAGGATCCGAAAAGAGAGACAACACCAAAGATCTAAAAGACAAAATATGCTAGATCAGTGCGTCGACTCTCATAATACCTTCCAAAAGATAAAGAAACGCATCTACACCTATAGCACCAACAGAATGGGAAGTAGTAGAATTTATACGTAAACACAGATCTCCAGACAAAAAGGTCTAAGAAATGATAGGATCTCGTGTAAGGACAAAATAGCAGGAACAAGCGAGACGACGCACCGTATCCCTGAAAAGAGATGATAAAAACAGGATAATAAGCATAGAAGAATACAGGGCCAAGAAAATTGCTAACAACTAAATAACTATATACAGAAATACATAAGTTTCATAATCGTATAATTTTAACACCGTTATATAGTTTACTACCTTTGACATAGCCAAGATGGAGGGAATCAACCTACAAATCTTGTCAATGAATACCAACGTTATTATTAATAAAATTAATAAAATTATTGTGCATTCTAAAAACTTGGACATAATTTTATTACAAGAAGCGCCCGGTATGTCACAGCATGTGGTGAAAAGACCAGAAGACTTACACGTTGCAGTTTTCACCAGTAACCACCCAAACGAAAGTAAATATGGGGTGGCTGCAATTGTTCGACGCACCGGCAAAAGACTAAACCTTGGTATACTTAAAACACCTAATGAATTACAAGGGAGATAAATTAAAATGAACATAAATAGAAGGAATATTTTCAATATATACATCCCGGCGTGACGGATAAACGCCCCCACCCACCCACCCCCCAAAAAAACAATTTTATAAGTATTGCTAACTATTATATTAAACGCTACGCTTTACAACCATGTATAATCGGGGGATATTTTAAATGGGTACTATCAGGCTTAGATAAAAGTGAATGACTCGTGGATGCAGATATAAAACAAATGCAAAACTTTCTAACAACCTTTATAAGAAAACTCTAATAATTTAATAGTTGCCTTCAGACATTCCAATTGAAATACCAGGAAATGCATTTATAAATATGCCAATAATACAGAAAATCGTTTAGACACCTTTTATATGTCTGAAGGGCAAAATGATGTTATCAATAGCTGTTATATCTTAGCTTCACAAATAACTAATCACAAGTCTGTAACACTTGATTTGACACTTTCTAACACAATCAAGTGGGGACAAGGCGAGTGGAAGATGAACAGTGCTCACATGCTCGATAATGAGTATGTGAGCACTGTTCGTCACCATCTAAGTCAGCTAAAATCCAGGTACTACGGCGACAAAATGAATAATTTGGAAAAGATGAAAAAGGAAATAAAACGAAATTCCAAATACTATAGTAACACAAAGAAAATACAGAAACAACGGGAACATGCAAAATACACTGAGATAAAACTAAAACATGGACCAACAACCGAAGATGAAGATAAAATAATCAAGCAGTGGGAAAAACTAGATAATGAATCTACACAGGGAAGTGAAATAAGAGCGGGAAAATACTGTCACATATATAAAAACGAAGGGGACTTTAATAAATATTAGATCTAAAAAGAGGGAATTATAAGACAATAGACCTTATACAAAAATGATAATATTCATAAAGACAAACAAAATATATTAGATGGTATGAAAACATATTATGAAAACATATGTAAAAACCAGAACCTTGATTGTGAGATTATAAATATTAATGCGATAAAAACTATGTTATAAATAAATAGCATTAAGTAATAAAGAAATTATTGATACATGAATTACTGCTACCGAAATTATGCAAGCAATTAATAATCTATATAACCAGAAATCTCCAGGATCAGATGGGATCATATCTGACTTTTATATCAAATTTTAATACGAACTAATTGAGCCATTAGAACTACTATATAACAATACACTTTCATCGAGGACATGACGAAAAGCATGAGGGAAGGGATAATTACTTTAATATATAAATGGAATGGGGATATTATCGGAAATATAAACAAATGCAGGCCTAGAAGATTATTAAATATTGATTACAAAATTTTAAACACAATTATAACTATTAGAATATAAACATGTCTCGACACAATAATATATACAAACCAAATTACGGGGGGGGGAAGCAATATTCTAAATAATACTTTCACGAGCATTGCAATGATAGATGTTTAGCCAGTAACGGTGAGAAGGGAGTCATGTTCTTATTCGATCAAGAAAATCATTCGATCGAATAAAACATGACCTCATTTTTGAAACTTTCGAAACTTGAGGATTTGACCAAATATAATTAACTGGATCAAAGCAATATATACAAATATAACATCTAAAATAATAATCAATTGGGCATTGACAGGAGAAATTAAAATTCAGAGATCAGTAAGACAGGGCTGCCCCCTGTCGGTAATGTTATATGTTATAGCAATAAAATCTTGAATATAAATATAATTAAAAATACGGATATACAGGGAACTAAAATACCAAATTTGAAAAAGGAATTTAAAACTATGTTACATGCAGATGACTGCAAAAACTCTACCAGATTTGAATTATCTTTTAAACATTTGCAATATGAATTCACACAATTTGGAAAGGGTTCTGTTTCAGCAATTAATCATGACAAGACATAAATTGTATTGATAGGTAATTAGAGAGGTAACAATCATGGTTTACCTCGTCAGTTACTAATTAAGATAAATGAGCAGATAGAAAAACTCTGCCGCATACATCGATGAACTTAATAGACCGAATACAGGTTACAAAACCTACATATACAACCAGTTTAACTATAAAATGAATACAGTACAACTCACTGAACCTAGAAACGTGTCATAGAAGGGAAACTACTGGGCTTTATTTGGAATAACAAGATTCATTACCTAAAGAAATTATTTATATACAGACCCAAAAGAAAATGGAGGGCTAGGCTTTTAACAAAAAGGAAATATTTTGAGCAGAAACAAACATCTAAATAGTGCACCTAAATTTCCATGGCAGTCACTTTTCATACACTTTTATTAATACGTATGCCGCTTTAATAATACCAGTTTTAAAAATTATACATTACCTGAGCTCCTGTAACCTCCGAGACCTTTTTGGAAAACTAGAAATTGGCTCTACACATTTAGAGACCAAACGGAAATATGGGGAATATATATATATATATATATATATATATATATATATATATATATATATATATATATATATATATATATATATATATATATATATATATATATATATATCATTTTAATTGAAAAATTATCTAAAGATAAACATGAACTTGAATTCAGTCATCCGAGTCTGAATTGTGCAGTCATTTGGAGAAACTGGGCTGCTATAGGATCGGTGTTCATACCAAGCAGGCTGTTCTTAATACCTGAGCGATAAATGGATAACATGGGAGGTTGCCTTTAGGAGACATCTTGTAAGAAATATACCTCTATTTAGACTCTGTGTAAATGATAACGAATCTAAGAATCATATTATTCTTAGATGCTTCAATAAGCTAGGGATATATAGTTAAAACAAATAAAATCAAAAATAAATATGGCGTAGTAAGAGCCTAAAAATTACTATACTCTAATAACATTACTGATAGAAATATTTATTTGGAATTAGTAGGCCATATTAATTCAGTCATGAAAACATTACGAAATGATGCTAAAAGTAAAATAGAGAAAAGTACCTACATATTTTTCTTTTTTTATGATATCAAATCTGGGAGTCCTCAGAAATCCACTTTATTCACTCTTTTGATTTTGTTGTTTCAAGCTGACCCTTCCTTATGAAAAAGAGGCCAGCTTAAACTGTACTTAATTAACATATTAATAAAAACACTGAATACCTCGTATAACTAACATAACACAAAGTACAATATAATGGGACAGGGTTTTGGCCTTGCTGATTAAGGACCATATGAGGGTACGACGCCAAAGCTACGCAGCTCACATGAGGGAGTATGTGTCGTACCGGCTCTCCCTAAAGGCAAGATCCAAAATAAGAACATTACGACAGCATATACACGGGGAAAACAAAAACATTCTTAAAACTAAGAGGTATAAACAAACAGCATACATGCATCGAGCACTAAAACATCTATTCATTGTTCTTCTCTACTCATGTTCTAAATTTCCTTTCTTTCTACATACCGTACAGACAACAAATGCATTTGGTAGGGTTCAAAAGCCTGGGAAAGACGGTATTGGTCTCTGTCACGGAAGCATGTGAACACAGAAAGTCACATGTCATCGCCATATGCCTGTGTCAAACCTCCCTAGGACAATGGAAATTTATTCTTAGATAGGAATCATCATAGTTTAACAAAAACTCAAGAAATTTGACATTTTAGCCAGTCCATACAAAAATACATGGATAACATACAAAACGTATAGCATTCGCATATATCATTCATTGGACAACAACGATCCCTGACAAGGATCACTTCCGTAATTAAAGTTCGGAGACCAGCCACATCCAAAGAGCATTAAACCAATAGCGTAGGGCCATGTATAAACCCTAAATCAAAATTAAGAAAATCAAAATTCTATCTGATTTGTCACAAATAATGCATACATTATGAGGTAAACATAAAAACATAAAATCCCATTCAACTTTAGGCAATAGGAGGTCTCCTCTCTGATGAAAGTCTGAGAGGGACCACGTCAATAATAAAATTTCATGGTCAACGTTTTTATTTTTGTCGACTGTATGCATATCTGCTTTTTCTGGAGATTGTATATGATATATAATGACTGTAGTTAATGTATGTTATATTGGTTCTTTACTGGCTTTCACAGTTCTTATATTTCAGTGACAAATGCATATATGTCTTTTGCAGTACGACAAACGTTTTACTTATGTGATTATATCTGTATGACTTGTTTACTTCGTTTGTTTATAAAAAAATAAAACTTCCACTTTGATTTTGTACTGAATTGAGCACTAATCTGTTTGAATCACACAAATTAAATTCTCCACATCTTACCTTGCATCTAATACAAATATTACCATCATCACCTGTACAGTCAATTCAACATATATGTTGCTGGATGGATTACTATCATTGTAATTGCTATCATTGCCAAAGTATTATATTAGATCACAATCATTACAAAATTTAGATTGCAGAGTACCATGATCAGGAGTTGTAGGATCTCCTGCTTAGAGGTTATATTCATTAAAATATCAATATTTTTTATTGATTTAAATTGCTCAATGTTATTTTTCGAGCAATCTTTAAATATTTCAAAATAGATAGGAGGATCAACACCTTCTATACTTTTCACGCTATTTAGGAGGATCCAAGATCATTTACTTTAATGCATAATTTTATTTCAGAGAACATGCAGTTACGCAGTTAACTTTGAGAAAGTGTACGAACTGCTCATTTTAAATACATGTGCTCTGGTGCAAAATTAAAACTATACATTCAAATTAAGCATTTCAAAAGCGTTATAACGTGCTAAAGGGAAGATAGTTTTCAAAGCCTAAATTATTTGTGATACGAATGTAGCTTCACACATGATCAATTTCTAGTTCATTGCAATCTGCAGTCAGGTAACTTGCAAATAAAAGACAGACCTCACTAAGGTAGATAGAAATATTTAAATATTATCAAATGTAAATAATTTAAAATCATACTCTCTTATTCTTTACGACACTTTTCTTCCAAATAATTTCTTAATAACGACAGGATCATTAATGCATCTTTTCACGTGGAAATGTTGGCTATTTTCATTCAGAAAACTATTCCAGATCTAATACTGGTAATTACGATCATCCTGGCTTGGCATTATAAATAGATTAATATATATGTGTGTGTGTGTGTGTGTGTGTGTGTGTGTGTGTGTGTAGTAATTATTATGCCCATTAGGTAGTAATCATTGTACCCAATCAAAATTGCTTTCAGTAATAATCCCATTCATTACTCCAAACGTCCTACATCCCATCTTTCCTAAGCGATTATATAGTTTACGTATAACTATTTGACTAACAAATGTAACTAATAACCACTAAGTATCTATTAGTGAGCATAATAGTAAACAATAACACGCTCGGTGACATAATGAACCTGTAAATATTCAGTCCACCAATATGCGTATCAGCTCGCATCTCGTCTTGTTTTTCTTTTGTTGTTTTCCTTTCCATCCAATCAGATCATTAACCAATGTGTAATCTTTATTAAATCATTCACACTTTCCTGATATCATTGGTTAGGGCTTCTAAACAAGATACAACCGATTGCAAGCATTCATCCTACGGACCTTTCAATAGCCCAATCATGAATTAGATCGCAATCTCTGCTTACACTACAATTCGTTTAACGCATATTTCCCTCAGTTTTGTCGGTTTTGAGTCCATAATAAGAAATTCCCCTAATGCAAACCATTGGCTAAATGTGGACTATTGTTGACGTTTAGAATTATGGTGATTTTCATTCTTGGCTCTGTGGTTAATCTGAAAATATTAAAAAGAGACAAATACTTAACACATAAGATTTTTCACAAGAAAATGCACCGCCTTCTTACAAGATATTGCTGTGCTTTTATCGTAAATGTTTTAGCATCTGAAGTTATTTCGAAACTACCGATTAATAATAAATCAAATACTAGTTGAACTCATTCACACATTTTCTTTGCAACGCACACAGTTTCTCGAATACAGACATATCTCCCATATATCATGTAGAATAAAAATACTTGATTGGGTTATTATCCTTATCACATAGGCAAGCAACATGTTTTGACGTTATATAATGTGTCATCCAGAGATACGCTCTTTTGTCACTGTTTAAGAAGATAGGTTTCAATTTATAATTATAATTTTATAATTTCATGTATATACAATGACTTCCGGAACAAACACTGTTCCATCTAGGTATGCCTTCCGTAACCTTAATGCAGCTCCACAACACATATAACAATACACCCAATCGTTCTCTCTTCATCAAAGTACATTTCATTTTTTTTTCATTAACAACGTAAATGATGTTGTCCTGTTGTTTTTAGTTTCATCTATGAGCATACCAAAGAATGTTTCTTGTTTTTTTTTTTTTTTGTTGGTGTTGTTGTTGTTGTTTATATTTATATATTTATTTCTTGAAAATGAAAGTTAAAGGCAAGAAGTAGTTGTATTCAAGCTAAAGAGTTTACGGTAATGGCATCTTTATAGAACAAAATTATCTTCACCCGGATAATTGCCACAGTTTCTTAGAACTCATACTAAACATTAGAATTTTAATCACAAACAGTTTTCAATGGAACTGTACTATTACCAAATAGTATTTTGTATTTCAAACTTAACTTTAATTGAGAAATTATATCCAACCCTGTAATTTACCACTGTAAGATGTTTTAATTAAAATTATATCTAACATCTGGTCATTTTATTAGCTACGTTTGGGATCTTACTAGAAATAAACCAATTAAAAGTGTTTTGAATATAAATGTTGTTCCTAGACTCAATCTAGCCTAATTTGGAGCTAGTCTTGAATTCATCAATCTTTTCAAGAAAATCAGAAGGATACTAAACCGCTAAACCTAAAGCATTAATTTAAGCATTTCTGAAAATTGATAACACCAACAATGAAACATATATATATATATATATATATATATACTGACAAGCTAACTTCGCAAATCTAGTTTCTCACTTTTCTGAGAGCTTACGACTCAAATTGGGTCTTTTCAAGGGCAAACACAAACATATATACAAGACGAATAATAAGCATATAACGCGTTTTACAAACGTTTAAGTGACTATTTCTGCTTGAATCAAAGCTTGGAAATGTATGTTTCAAATAGTTAATTTTAGGATGATGGATGATACTGCGTATCTATTCATATCGACCTACAAATGGAAGAGACATATGGATATCTGCTTTTATGTAAACCTGTGTAACCGTAAATTATATCCGGGACTTTTAATAGTTGTAATAGTAATTATAGACGGTAAGTGACTAATGAGTAAAATGAAAATAAAACACTTTATTTGCGCGTGATTGTGTTGTTGTACTCTTCTTGATTAATGCCGCTTGGTTTCAATATTCTAAGACGGCGTATCAAGCAAGATTCCTTTTCATTTCTGGTTTCGGAACTCGAGTTGGCTTTGTGAGCAATTGCAGTTAGTGTTACGTCACTGATAGTGTGACCATGGGAAGAGAAGAGTTCTGCTACTTCTGTCCAGTGTATTATTTAGTCAGATCTGTGAAGATTGGTCGTTTTATGTAGTTTGTCAGTTTCTCCGACATAAAGAAGTCCACCGATTTTACATGTGACGATATCCATAACATTCTCTGTTTTGCACGTTTTGCATGGACCCTGTAAGTTTAGTTTTTCGCTCGTTGCTATGCTACAGAAAAGCTTGTCTCTGTCATTTACTGACAGGTTTTCTACATTTTGTCACCACAGGGACCAGATTTGCTAGAGAGTTGTCTCGGCTTGTGATTGGCGTTAGTTTGTTACTTCATTAGATTTATCTTAATTAATACCTGACACACGCGATCTCTTGTTGAACCCAGGGCATTAGAAAGGGTTATTATTATTGATTTCCATATTTAAAAGAAATAAGGATCTTGATTACCTGAAATTAATTAATGGAATTTTTTTCACCGTTTTTAAAGTTTGTTCTTGGACCGATTATTAATAAAATAAAAGCGTGATTTGCTAATCCGACCACAAAAGAGCAGCTACTTGGAAAGATTCGAACGTTAAAGTGTTCGTGGTTTGAATTCATTGTGTGTGCCCTATAATAGCATATACATCCAAATGAGGAGAACGCAGATAAACTATTTTTCGTTGGTTTTATCATCCAGCTGGGTTGAACGTGTTTTTATTTGTTGAAATAGGTTGTACGTTGTGTAAGTCGTTCATTACCAAAACTCGGCTTTCAAAATATTATAATTACTAAATTCTGATATTTCATAAATGACACAAGACATTTTAGGAAGAGAAATAAAAACGTCTTTGAGATTAAATAAAGCGAGATATATAAGGCAGAGAAATGCAAACTTATTACATTTTTATATCATGGTACAACACACGAACAGCGAGAAAAACACAGTTCGTTACTTTGTTGTGTAACAAATTTTCCTTTCAGAAAGCAAAGTTTACGCCTTTTTCGTTATCTCTTTCTGGTATAATACATGTTTATTGCATTTTTTTTCTTTCATGATACACTAAGTTCACATTTCAAAAATACTGTTTATATTTTCTTTCAAGTACAACATATGTTCATTTCCAATAGTACAATTCATAATTATGTTCTTCGTGACACAAACATTTACATCTAATAATAAACACCACAGTTCATGCTTTCTTCCCTTCATTCTTTCATGGTGCCAGAAATGTGCATTTAAAAAGCTAAAACAAAGTTAGTGTTGTTTCCAAGGTTCACATCGATGTCTTGTAAAGTCACCTCGATATTTCTACTCGCAAATAAGTGGGTTTATGGAGTGAATCGTACAAACACGCAGACACTCACACTTCTTGCAAAGTATTAACATCCTATAAGGTAGGTAATCTTCTTAATATTGTGGGCAAAGAAAGCTTATTTATTACTATTTACAAACCTTCGAACAAATTGAGGTTTTTCGAAAACATATAATGTTTTGACTGTTATGTCTTTACGTGTGCTAATCATAAATTTGCCACTAGGAATCTACGGGTTAAGGAAATATAAGAAATGTAGTCACCAGCACACATGCACGACACATACAAAATTCTGTGCAATATTCGCATTTCGATAATTTTTTGTTTTGATAAGCCTCTAAGATTTGAACACTATTTCACATAACTGCGTGGATTGTGGTACAATTGTGATGACAAAAGTTGTAGTATGACAAGATTTGGATTTGGATTTGGATTCTTAAAACGTAACTTTAAACAAATTTCAGTCATATCGCTATGATGTCTCCAGTGTGACAGTTTATAGTGATTTCTAGAACTGGGGCATCATGCCGCAGACATGTAGCATGATGTACCACCCAGTGAAATTATCCTGACACCAGGCCGACCAGTCTTAACACTAACCTCTTAATGCTGAGCGCCAAGGGAGGCAGCTTGAACTACTATTTTTTTAAGTCTTTAGTATGACATGACCGGGGATCGAACCCACGACCTCCCGCATCCGGGGAGGACCCTCTAGCCACTAGGCCACCGGAGCGGTAGTATGCCAAGTACTGTGCCCTTAATGCAATATTTTGTGATCGGGAAGTCGCATTTGTTTATCTCAGACCTTCTGATATACTTTTTAAATAGGTCGATTATTGATTCGATGATATGACAAACGAACAATTTTGTGTGTTGCACCGTTTTGGCTTGATCTTGATCTGACGTTAAAGCTACTTGTAAGCTGTCAAAATTAACAGACTAGAACGATAGTTTTGGATCACTCCTTCAACATTTCGTTTAGCAAGAAGTTGTCCTTTCTTGTTCAAGTACTTTTGACCTAGTTTTTGGCTCAACTACTGACAAAATTGAAAATGGTCTCTATGGTATTTTCAAAAACTTATTACAGGACCAAATGCAATTTTTAATGACGTCTACTGTCACCTAGACAGTAATAATGATAGTGCCAAAACAATTCAGTGATGCAAACTCTGATACTTCTTTATAATTCATCAAGATCAAATTTTTGCACATAATTCGAGCTCAATTAATGAGTTTTCCGTTATCGTGGATTAGTTGAAAATATCAGCATGGATCTCACAATTATTCTCTCTTTGTGAATATCCGACCTTTGAACAATTTTTTCCCACAAATAATTCAGCTTGCCTTTAACAAACAACCGTTTTACTTCGTTATGTTTAACGTGTTTCAAGGTGATATCTTCTACAGTTCGGTATAGTTTTCTTGTCTCTAAATTCATATTTTTTTGAGTTTAACAGCAGTAAAGATAGCCTCTGTCTTCTATTTTAAATTTGTAATATTCTTTTGCGAAGCTTGATAACAATATTGAACTGGAGGGTCTATCATCCTTGTGGTATTGTCCTCTGAGAGCGAAGTGCCGAATTTGGAAACTTTTTTCGGTCGATAATAGTTTTTGAGATCATGAAACTCTTTGACACGCACCCACGTTCATGCAAATGTGCACTCTTCGAGGCTATGATATTTTTCTTGCTTATAATTATATATAACGCTTACGAAATAAGTTAAAGACCTGCTTTCAATGTCTTTTAAGTAAGTAACAATAAATGCTACAAAATTTGATACAGCCAAAATATGAAATTTAGTCAAACGTTTGTGCAGGTGAGTATGTTCTACTCCGACGTGTTTTGTCAGCATTTTCGGGTGTCCGGTACGGAATAGGGTATATTTATACACTCAAGAATACACCAAAATCGACGGATGAGTTTAATATGCATTCTTGGAGACATGAATTGGCAAACGGTAATTAGTGATTCGTCGTCCGGTCAAACAATCGCGTTGATTCAATGTTTCCTTGTCTTTGACAATGAGTCTGAATTTGAATTTTATTTTAAAGTATCTACGATATTCCTGTTCGAATATTTCTATCACTTGATGAATTTCTAAATTTCGTCGTCGTTGGTATGTTTTGTTATATAACCCTTTCATAGTGACTCTGACGAAGGATTTTTCCGGTCTAGTTGAGGAAACCAAGTAGGTCATTCATGAGATAAACATCTCTGAAAATCATATACGGTCTGTAGATTTTCTAAGTGCTTCCAACAACAGCATAAATGTAATCTTCTTACCTGCAACACCGATTATTTTATATTGTGTCATTACGCTTTGAGTTTCACACAAATAATGTGACCAACTCAAAATTTGTGTTGACCTACGACGGCTGACATAATAAGATAGAGGTCGTATGATAGCCATTTTGTTTTTGGTCATGAAAAAGCAGGTACATTGATTCACATCTATTAGTAATCACAAAAGCGTCCTTCAAGGGAACTATACCTGCAATAATTCAATATTTAATCTTGAAAATCAGGAGGTCTAAAGAGTGGGTTTGGTAACTTCTCTAGGTTGGTTATCGTTGTTCTTGGTACCAGCTATGGGATATTTGTCGTTGTTCAGTTTGCATGCCTTCAGGGTCGTGGCCACTTCTGACAAATGCTTGATTACTACTTGTTGATTGTGCTCGTTATGAAACATTGTGGAAAATAGCCGCTTACCATCTGTGTCATTTCAAACGTATTAGGCATTCTGAATAAATGCATGGCTAAATAACTCATGGCATCTATAAAATATTCATTTGCCACTTGCATATGAATAATTGTGACTCCGTTCGTGGTGATAGTAGTTGCAAAACGTGGCCGTCGTATCCCTTGTGACAAATGAATGTAGTGTGTCGATGGCAAACGCCATAATGATACACCTCGTCTCCGCTTCAAGTGTTGTCGCATAGGTTCAAATATCCATCAGGCAAATTATACGATAGCCACGAACCTAATTTTCACTTCCACTTGAAATGATAAAATAAAGATATTTGAATGCATTTTTCGGAAGCACGATATGCCACAAAACGCAGGAAAGTAACTTCTGGTTGCATGAGGACATTCCGAGTCGAAATGATAAACTCCAAACTGTCGTCCTGATCCCGGTTTTGTCCTGTTCTATTACATCCTTGACTTCGTTGTCATATCTCTGAAACCAAGACTGATTGTCTAACTCGATAATTAGATTACAAACATTTATTTTGTTTATTTGAACAGATATAATATCCGCATATGGACCACGCCGTCAATAATTCACAAAATTACTTTTCGGTTGATGCAATTGTTTCGTCGATGTTACTCGTAATACGTTGCGCTTATGGATGCATAGCTTGTAGGCGAAACAGCCACATCATCTCTACCCGCAGTGAATATGATCATGCCGATGCAACTCAGTTGATGGCCATATTTATGATGGTTTCAATAGCATCGAAATGACTCCGGCGAATATAAACTTACATGTATTTTCCAACTTCTATATCTCCTTAACGACAACATGAAACTTCTAAGACAGATACTTTCTTTAAGACTTAGATTATTTTAATTTGATTGTGTACGTGTAAGCATGTGATCCAAATTTTCAGGATATAAGCGTCAGGGATTTCAGAACAATGTTTTCATCCAATTTAAAGCAAATGGGATTAGAATATATATATATATATATATATATATATATATATATATATATATATATATATATATATATATATATATATATATATATATATATATATATATATATATATATATATATATATATATATATATATATATATATATATATATATATTTAAGGAGACAGACTATCAGAGAATCGGAGAGACAGATTTTTTGCCTAAGATAATACACTCAAGACATTTCAGTATGTGTAAATGAAAGAGCCACATGGGTTCAAACTTCTGGTCTGAGATTTACAGGGTCATCAGAAATATACTTCCAAAACAATTTTGGGGGAAATTGTCTAAAATTTTTTACTTAGTAATGGTGAAAGATATATCTTTTCTAAATCATCTCGCCAGGCTCTGAAAAGTCAATGACTTTTAAAAATTGTCTAAACAGGCATACTTTTACACCGTGGACGTTAAACAATATTTGAAACGCTAGGAACTGTTGAGATCAGGTTAGTGTAGATATGTTTTAAATAAAAGTTGTTGCGAAAAACATGGGTCACATTTTAAGTAAGAAGTATATATATAGGATAATTTACAATTATATCCTACTCTACCGCAACCACCCAGATCTTTAACTGGAGCACAATCTTAATATCCACGTCGGATATATGTTTTTGTTTGGGATAGAAAAAGTGCACGTCGATACATGTCCTTAAGTGTCGTTATTTTTTTTTTCTTTCTCTCTCCCCTGTATTTTTTGTCTTCCTTAACTACATGTTTAGTAGCATTTATAGGATTGTATGGAGTATGATGATAGAAGGGGATGGTCTTCTTACTTTAATGATGATTGAAGGATAGTGATAGAGCGTCCCATTTGAAGTCATCAACTTCTAAGGATGTATATATTGTGCTCTTGAAGTTGTAGAGTGTCCCATTTGAAGTCATCAACTTATAATTATGTATATATCGTGATCTTGAAGGCACGTATTTTAAGATACAGATCCAGTGTTTTACTTGTGCACACTTTTTTTTGTACCTACACTTTCATCCTGAACTTATACCCAAATAATGTTTTATACAGAATTCCTTTGAGTCACGAGTGATGTAATTTACAACTGCCAGCTCGTAACTCTGGTTTTGATCTAAGTTCTATTACTTTGTTCACCTACGCTACATACAGGTGTACATTTAGGTGTTGTACGAACGATTTGAATTGGGGTCAAATGAGAAAATGCTGCTATAGCAGTATTCTCATCCAAACCTGTGAACGAATCTATCTTCTTAATTTCATCACTGGGGTGGTGTAATTAGCTTTTTGATGTTGAGGAGAGGACGGGTGGACTTTTTGTACCTTGTGAAACTTTTGTGTATCTTTTTAACGGGTACGAACAAAAACTCACATAAGAAAAGAAAACTATTAACAATTGAAAAATTATTTTATTCCTGCTTTCACGCTATCTACTCATCCTCATCAGGAGCAGCGGAGACATGCATGCATGTTTAGAATAAACTAATTCATATATGATAAGGCTACACAAAAGTGAAAGATATCGACCGTTAACATTCAAAAAGCATTCTTCTAACATAGCCTTTGCCGTCGACTTCACTCATTATTAGTCACTAATATGGCATAATCAATGTCAAATAAGTAATATGCAAATTCAAAATCAACAACATATTACATCCCACATCAACAATATCACAAGATAATAATATAGAATAATCATGCAGATCGATACACTAGTTCATAGCGTTCTGAGATTTTTCAGCCCGTGTCATACTCTTACGATACGATTTTTAAGACGAAACTATCCCCAAATTTATCAAATTAGTTACTTTGGATGAATTAATAATCGACTATGTGGCCAATTTTATCCAATTAGTTACGCTGAATGGATGAGTAATAGATTATATATGCTTACTAAGAAACTTTTGCAATATAATCTTAACTGTGATGGTGCATTGAATAATGTGTCTACATTATTTCCCATAAAAGTGAAACCATAGTTACACAGTGCACTATGCGGTATATTGTGACTCAGAAAGAATTGGTGACTAAGGTAAGATGCGTGATAGATACAGCTTGCGTTTCTGTCAATATCATACATTTATATATGCTCTCAGTATTATAGTACTGTGTTTCGAAATGTACCTGATTAAAATTTTTGGGTTTGTAGAAAGTTTGATCGTGGTCTTGAAAGATTCGGAATATGCATATTATGTTGCATCTAATTCTTTATATATATATATACATGCTGGAAAATCCTTTATAGATCTAATAAATTAATGGGATAGCTAAATCTCATTAATTTTGTATCAAAAAAATTTGTGATAAAGAAGCGAACATTAATTTGTCTTACCACTCGAATTTCTGCCTGCTATATTTTTACGATTATAAGTGTATCTCCAGCTTATCACAATCTAAAGAAAATGTCTCTAGAATGGGAGGCAAATAATAATGAAGACTTGTTGGAGACAGGAATTAAGAATCCAAACTACAAAATGAAACAATTTAATTTACCAAAAGTTTTAAATGTATCATTTATTTTTATATCAGTATTAACAATAATCGCTCTAAGTACATATTTAGTGATAACCAAAGTTCTCAACGAGAAACACAACACCGATATCACGGATCTTGTCTGCTTTTCTTGCGAGTTTATATCCGGCAACACGGAGGAAAACGTAGTATTATTAAAAGAAGGGAACCGTTGTTGTGCATCAGCATCGGAAGGATACAAACTGCTAAAAAGACTGGTATGATTTAAAACAATATTTTTTCATATTTTAAAAACTGCTTATATATAAAATGTGATAGTCTTTTATCATCAAACCAATATAATCTCATGTGGATGACTTGGTGTATATTAAAGGATGTTATAATCCCGACCGTATTATAAGCACAAATGGTTTATGGAATACAGAAGGTTCTGAACTTGAGACTGAAATCATGATCTGGTATTCATTAAATGCCATACAATTTAGACATTTTTGAAAGCTCATTTCTAATTTGCTGTGCGTTTAAAACCTATAATTTCTTATTGAAGCTCATTATTTCACGATTTACAAACCTTTTTGCGATGAAACTCTATTAACTATGCATTATATTCACACTAATATTGTTTAATTAGACCATAGTTCACAAAATCGACATAAAACTGTTGATACTAAATTTACATAATGCCTTGTTTCAAGCCTAATTACTTTGTACGAAAATGCTTTACATGTGAAATACTTATATCCAAACCAAGATTTGCTATCCATACATTTGTTTGTTTTTCTTTGCTAATACATCTGTGACACATGTCGTCGATAATGTGTGCCTTCTATATTTCTCTTAGTCCTAGACCTCCACCTCTATCATCGCTAACAGAAATCGGAGCAATTATATGGGATACATCAATTCATTTAGTGTTCACAAAGTGTCCACGTGTTAATTACCAATTAGTATGATGATCATTCTGGTAAGTTTCAAAATAACTAAATAAAATCCAGACAAAAAATTTAACAGCAGATAATAAATCCAAGCGGACAAATGAATGAATAAAATAATTTTCCTTCCATTTGCATTTCAGGTCTCTAATGACCATTCCCGTATTTCTCACAACGCAAGTCCTTTACAAGACAGAGAAAACAGTAAGTATGAAATATAAGACAGGAATAATTCAGCAACAATTATTTTTGGAACCCTTTGTATTATCTAATCTCAAACTCGAAACCAGATTTTCAAAGCAAAATGAGATTTTCCTGCCTATACATGTGTTCAGAATCAAGGGCAAATTGACGCGACTCATTTCAGATGCACTTTTACAAGGAGGCAAAAAAATGTGTGCACACTCTTCCAAAGTATAAACTTAACATTCAACCTTAAAATGAAGTACTTCTTAAATTTCAGCTGATATTCGAAAACACACCTGGTTGTAGTACATTGTCCATAAGGAAACTCCAGTCATCCATTTAAATTGCATAAACCGCGAAATTGATATATATCTACATATATAATAAATAAATTATAAAAGCGGCGCTGTATAAGTTTGTCAATATACTCAAATATTGTTCAATAATAACATTAATAATAACATAAAAGCAAAACACATGCTGTTTTCTACGAAATGATAACAATAACTTCAAGTTCATAATGCTAACATTCGCGTACGTATTAATAACAGACTGCCAGTGTTTATAAATTTTAAATCGAACGGTTTTGAAGGCTTTCATTTTAAATATAACATATTAACTCTAAAAGAGTGATTCGTTTTACTATTGAACATGTCTTAGATATATCTTTGTATTTGATAGGCACTAAATAAATTAACAATTCTAGTTGTACCTATCGAGCTACACAATTAAAAAGGAATTACTCAGAAAATGAGACGAATTATGTTAGCCTAAAATTGTTTAAGATGGAAGTAATCGTTTATCTTCAGATCATAAATTACTGGATGTGAGGAATAGCGAACCTGTGGCAGCTCATGTATACCTTAACATTGGAAATTGCAGTAAGTATATGTGTTATAGAACTCGACCGCCGTGTTATGTATAGTCCAAAGAAATTGTGCATGTCGTTATCCCAGAATGTTCAATGAATCACAGCCTATGTCATTTTTACCTCTGTAACTACTTTTCCCGCCGATACAGATATTAGAATAGATTGAAGAGTACAGCACTGATAGTTCGGATAATAAAAACCGTATGCTATCATGACATTCATTTGCTGTTGCTGTTTATGTTTTCCTCGTCCTAATTATTGTTTATCCGCGTTTTTATGTGGTCCCATCATCCCTTTCCTTTTCATTGATAATAGTATTATCATTGTTGTTGTAGTTCTTCTTCGTCTTCTTTTTCTTCTTCTTCTTCTTCTTCTTCTTCTTATTATTATTATTATTATTATTATTATTATTATTATTATTATTATTATTATCAGGTCTGAACAATACTGTTTTATGGACAAAAAGTAGAAAACATTCATTTGTGACCAATGGCCTGAATTACTCCGAACAGACTGGAATGATGACTGTGATCCAGCCAGGTCTCTACTATATTTATTCTCAGCTCATATTCAACACAACACTTGCACGTTCAAACAGCAGCTATAATCAGCTTTACCAGCAAATAAGGCTCAAACGGACTAACAAGAACGACACGCTGTTGTTTTGGAAACAGCATATAAACAGCAGTAGAGAATACATCCCAAGTGTCTTGGAAGGAAACTTTATATTAGAAAAGGATGACCAAATTTACGTCCATGTGTCAGACCCGCAGTTTTTGTATAAATTTGCACTAGGAAATTTCTTTGGACTCCACTATGTGTAAATATTAATAAATTATTTCCGGCATTCAACGTTTCTACCTCAGTCAGTGCAAATTTAACTCATCTTTGTATTGCTCTACTCTACTAGAACTCTTTTGGTAGCAAGAAATTAGATTATAGACAATGTTATTATTTGCTTTATAAAATATATTTGGGGTAGTAGAAAAAAATTTAAAGAATGTGTATATATATATATATATATATATATATATATATATATATATATAGAGAGAGAGAGAGAGAGAGAGAGAGAGAGAGAGAGAGAGAGAGAGAGACAGACAGACAGACAGACAGACAGACAGACAGACGGAGAGACAGAGAGAGAGAGACACACACAGAGAGACACATAGACAGGTAGGGAAAGACATACATGTACATTGTCAGTTTGAAATAAAATAAAATTACATTTTTCAGATCCATTTTTGTGATACTTACGAAAGCATGTACGTACTACTCAAGTACCAAAGTTGTTTCGTTTATTTTCTGTTTGTTTTAATGTTCAGTGATAATAATAGTTTTGCTGTGCCTAGAATATACTACTGGCGAATAAGACAACTTCAGAACTTGTACTCTCGATGCTAAACTTATTATACTTCACCAAGCCATCATATCTCTAAAAGATAAACTATGTAATTCACTATGTGTAAATATGACATTGCTTGTTTCCTTGTAAATGCAACCTCCAATACGTCGTGAGATGTCCCAAACACTAATATATGGTGTGACGTAACTCTGGACAACAGGGGCGGATACAAATATATATTTTAGCATAATTATTTGGGAGGAGGACAAAGTGTCCATGGGTTTATAGGATGAACACCCCTTCGGAGTCCAGAAGACGATGTCCCTGGAGACGCCTGGACAAAATCAAAATATCCAAGGCATAATCCAAGTACCCAACTATAAAAAGAACTTACTTCATTTGTTGTTCTGTTCCTCTGGATTTTTAAAAACGTTTGCTGTTGACTTACCTAACGAAGTGAACATTTAACGTAAAAGCTCATAAACATATAAAAAAAATACCTACAACATTGTACTACGTATCTGCGTCCATTAGAGATCGAGTGCAAAACTAATATTAGGGTTACAGAATCCAGGGTGACATTGTGTCTGTGCTGATTCGTTCCAGGAGAAGTTGTATATACATGTACTATATAAATCTTTTGAACCATGTTATTATACATATCCTTCTTTTTCTCCTCTTTCTCTCTCTCATTCACATTTACACTGTAAGCTCCATCTTCGTCTGTTTCCAATGTTTCTCTAGCTAATATGACAGGAAGATGGCACAACGTTTGCTATATCTGAAAGGCAATGTAAACTATATAGCTCTCAAGGTAGGAGTAAAGAACTTTGCCAACGTCGACATTTTACTGAAATATAAAAACAATATGTACAACTTAGTGAGGTGCTAATGACACACATAATAAATTACTTTTTAGATTTAGGTTAATTTTTTAATTAAAAATTGAAAGGTTACATTTCTTCGTAAGCTCAGAATGGTTATTCTATTTTATATCTTTGTTTTTTTCATGAATATCAAATATTATAATGTTTGATCATCTTATGCATAGTCCATATTAATATGAGTATCCCGCATTTTTATGTGCATCCTGTATTCTATTTTATATCCCGTATTGTTAAGTTATTACTTGTTGTTATGTATATTCCATTTTTGTATGTATATTAGTTATATAACTTCTTCGATTTGCTTCTTTCACCACCATAAATGATTAAATAATTTCATTTGTGCTTAATCTCTTATGCCTAGTAGTTATGTATTGTTTCAAAGCTGGCTGGCGAAGAACAGGAAGAAGAATTCCAGTTATCTCCATTATTTCTTTTCCGGCTCAACAATCTAAAAATTCGACCGTTAATTTAGATAACCTAATTCAAATCCCTATTAAATCGTCAACCTTTGTGTCAACTATCCAAGAGATACCTCTGCGTTTAAGCATTATTCAATGCCCAATCAGTATGATCACTGGAATAGCGCACATAAATAGTTAATTTTATCAAGGATCAGAATATCGACGGTTTTCTCCTGACAGAAACATAGTGAAAAACATCCGGCGATGAGCCCAAGTGCGTGGATATAACACCCACCGGTCAAGTCGTTCCTGTGGCAATCTCGCGGAGATAGAATTTTTCTCATTTCAGAGAACTCCATAATCAAATGTCTTAACCACACCACACCTTATAATTTCTACCACACATTGTTTGAACTAGTGTAAACCATACTCACACTGGAACAAAGGTCAGTCCATTGTTCTGCCTATACCGGCTTCCTCCTAGCAAAAAAAGACAAGCTGACTGAATATCCATTTTTGGAGCAGTTTCCGAATTTCCTGGAGTATGGAAATTCGATAGGTAGCAACCTGATTATTCTTTGGAGATTTCAACTTTCACTTTGACTGTCCCGGAAACACAAACACATAAAAACTCCTAGATTCCATTAATGTTTTCAACCTCAAACAGTAAGTTAGCCAACCATACCAGAAACATCTATATCTATATATATATATCTGTGTGTGTGTGTGTGTGTGTGTGTGTGTGTGTGTGTATAACTGAAAGCATTAGACGTTTGAATAGTAAGCTTACTTTTACTTCTTACATGTAATATATCTTTAGTGTACAGATCAGACACAGAAATATAACCCTCAATGTTATTTTATATTTTATTGTATATTCAGTTACTTCATTTTTATTGATATTCTAAAGCCATGCTCAAAATTGTGGGGCGATTGGGGACGAGAAAATAACACAAATACAAGTTCTCTAAACGTAACTTGCTTTAGACCCTAAAGAATTGATTATAGTATATGTACCGATTGTAGTTAACTGTTACGACATTTATTTGATCAAATATGAACCGTTTACAATATATTGTTCTTTAAATGTATTGATGTATTTTCTGTGGTAACGGAAGTTAAAATATTAAATACTTTAAATTGGTGCTTTTAAATAGGATAGACTGGGTCCGGATAATATTGTCATCATCTTCCTACTTTATTTCAAAAAACAAACTGTTACATTCAAGAGAAAACAGTAAACATAATTTACTTCATTCATTCTTATCATTTAAATTAATTTTCAGTTCTTAAAGGTAATCAAAATGCATAATTGTTCAGTATAAAGTTCAATTTGTCTTGTCTAATGCACGTCTTAAATTGTAAAGTCATGAATCAGTCAGCAAAATTGAGCTTAACAGGCAAAATTACACATCATGTAATCGTTCTAAATTACAGCTTATAAATTTGTATAACGCTTTTCTTATAAACTACGCCAATTAAAATCTCACAAACAGTGATGTAATAGTCTCATGGAATCTGAAGATATTACTTTTGTGTCTGGCTCGTTTGTGACTTCATTGAGAGATATATTATTTTGATATTAAAGCAGCTATTGTAAATTATTGATTTATAAAACATATCACAAAAATCTTTGTGATTAATTAGATGTTGATAAAAACGGTACAAGGGAAATTATCCTTTCACGTGTCTAAATTGATAATTTGAAACTTAAGTTTAGTATCCAACTTTTGTTTCGAAACTTAGAAGGAACTTTTTTAGGCGTTCGATCTAAATCATACATTTGAAACAAGTCTTCACGAAGACTTGGGTTGTACGCTGGTTATTGATATGTTCGTAGTCTTCCACTTACTCAGGATTATCAGTGTATGATAATAAAATGTACGGTCCATCACCGCTTCATTAGATAATTCACTGATGACAGAACTGACACATAGGAAACTTCAATATCATCACAAGAGAGTGCATTTGCGTTATTATGACCTAACATTAGTGTAATAAACAACTCTTCAGATTATTTATGTAATGACCTAGATAGTGGTTGCAAGGGGCAACAACCTTTATTAGTTGCTTGGGCCCCGAGTAGCCGAGTGGTTTAAAATGCTCTCCGTTACGGATCAATGCCATCTCTCCTCTGTCTGCGCCGGTTCAAGTCTCGGGTTCAGACAATGTGGGTATGTGAGAAAGCTTGCCAGTAGCTCATCGTGGGTCCTTGGATTTTTAAGAGTTTTCCCGGGTTCTTCCTCCACCATTAATACTGGCCGCCACGTATAGCCTATCGTGTGCTGAAAATGGTGTTAAACCCCACAAGAAGAACTAGTTGCTTACTTACATTACATACTTTTCCTTACTTATTTGATCCGAGGTACTTCATTGATTCGCGATGAGAATGGTACTGGCAAGAATCATGTTATTGAATCAATACAGATTTACAACTGATGTGTGTCCAAGATTAGGGTATTATATTCAAATTGCCGCTGCGTGATGTAGTAGCCTTCAAATGTAGATGCGCCTCAAAATACTAAACATTTTTGTTTGCTTGCGTAACAAGAGTACAGGTTAACACCAAATCTAACTTTAAGCAATCACTGAAGAGCACTGAAATATGTGATGCCAACATGAATGCTTTGTTATCTGTGTGGCCGTTATCGGTCTTAGGTCTCTGTGATTATAAATTATTCTTAATCATATGCATAACCAAACCTCTCACCTCAAATGACTACACGTTGTTGCCATTATATGACTACATAGCCAATTACCTGTTCCACGTATATAAGGTAAGGTTCATCATACATAGTATTTCTGAGACGTAAGAAAACGTTGGAACTTTTGTCAAAAACAGTTATACCTTGCCTTCCTTGTATTTTTAATATAATTTGTTTCAAACGATATGAAATATTGTAGCTATATTGGAAAAAAACAAGTAACTGCAGATATGTTGAAATTCAGCGTCAGTATATATAGTTACTGATGTTGTCAAGATACTTTGTATTCTCTACAATTTGATATTCATGTGAAATAGAATCTCCGCAGAACAAGATGACACCGGATACTTGATTTGCAACACGATTTTCGTTCTTTAAGTTTGAATCTATTGTTACAGGAGTTTGTCACTAATAACTTGATATATTCATCGACAATGAAGCGAAATGGTAATGACAGAGACAAACAATCCGGACGTCACTTGGTTCTGGGCTGGAGCTTAACTAATATATTCCTTTACTGCAGAAGGAAAGATAAACGCAATTGGCTTTTGGCTTATTTCAATGATTTTATTGTCTTCTTCGTTTACCATTCACTGTAAAAACAATGAGGGGTTGTTATTGTGTGTAATTTGGACGGAGGTTTAGTAAGGCCGGAGGGTCATTTCTAAGGAAACGAATAAATCAAATAAAGCTATGAAAGCGTCTCGCAATGCTGAGGGACACTTTGTTTTCTTTACAACTATATGCAAAGTGGCCCTCAGCACTGCGACGCTATTTATGTATTAGTTTGTGCCCGGGAAGGAAACAAAACACGGGTCGCGTAACTAACATGATTATTGGTACCCTTTGTACCAAACGTCTTTAACAGAGATTAGGCAGAGACTAATTACATTAAGGTTTTGACTACCTCCCTGTCTTTATGAGCAATTTTAAATGTAACCTGTTTTACCAGTAACAATGGCACAGTTATTTGATTGAATATAATTTGTGATAATCTCTTTTAAATCTGCAATGCTTCACATATTCAAAAATGCCAAAGAAAAACTCATTACGATCACCATAGTCGTATGCCATGACTTTGTGACTGTCCTAATCATGAATCTTAGTAAATAAATAAAAAGCGATCGATATTCGAGAACAAAAGGGATACTCGAAAGTCAAAACCAAAAACATTAACTGAGCTCTGTGTTTATTAACAATATCCTCTAAAGACGGTTTTATTTCCATCCTCTTTTCGTCCGGGTGTAAACCATACTATTGTAATGATGCACAGATATAAAATCAACTAGTGCACTGCAAGACCAAGTCACAAAACGAAATTCAAACACATTGCGTAATTTTGGCTTGATGGCATCGTTGTCACATTCCCAACAGCCTCACAACAACATTCTCTGGCAATTGAATTGTTCATATGCACGCTAATTACAGAAACTATTTTCTTATAACCTAACCAAGGACCATTCATTTAAGAATCGGTAATTTCACACTTGTATATTTTTCTTGCTTTAACATTTATTTCATCTACCAGAAACCAATTCTAATCCGTAGATCGGTATTCTAGTTTACGAAATAATGTCCAAACATGCTAGATACAGACTAGTTAATAGGTCAAGTTGTTAAATATAGAGACGTAAGACGAAATTACGAAATTGACAGGCCATTTTATGAAATTAGGTAATGCTACTATACCTACCTGAGATAAATTTTCAGTATGCATGATTCCTGCACTTTATAAGTATTACATCTACATCTAATTATTACATCTATAAAATATGTTCCGAAGACCCTTTCCAAATAATCAAAGAAACGATCACTAAACTCTTGCAAATCTTTAGACTGAAACGTAAATAAAAATGGCATATCGTCAGGATCGTTGCATTATTTTCCGTCCGCTACACATGAAATGCCTCAAGCATTAAACGTACTGAACTGGACAATCGTCGTTAATTTTAGTCTTTTTAAACAGCGTCAAACTTTAACAACAAAGATCGTTATATTAGTTTGAATATTACCTTTTTGGAGGGAAATACAGATGTAAATAGTATCACTTAAGAACAATATTTGAATACATTACATCGAGCAGCATAGCTGAACATCTTCGATAACTAATATCAGACAGAAACACACGAATGACCCTATCTCATTACAAGAACTCACTCTATGTTCAAAGACATGCTGCTACAACACGTAGGTAGAAATATCAATAACTTAGAGTGTTGCTGTCTTGGAAACCTAAAATGATACTACGCAATACCTTGATCCAACTATAAATGGAAAATACCCTAGCCTTGAAAGTTTTTCTCTCTCGATACACTCATCTGTAAATTGTTTTTTGTTCCACCGTATTTGTTGACAATATACTCAAAGTTCTGGTTAAATCACACTACTAAATAGGGTCCTAGAAAGGTCTTTTCCAGCATAAAAGTAGGTGATAAACAAATGACAAGATGACAAGATGTCTACATTGAGAATTTACATGAGTGATCCTTTCATATGAAATCGATATAAGTTGAAGTAATCCATGTCTAATGGAGACCTTAGAATGAAAGCTAGTAAAAGTATTCCTTACTATCAATACAATTTGTATGAAATGAGAATACATATATACTCTATTCATCATTTGTTGAAAATCTTTGATTTTATCTTTAAAAGGGTGGAATAATGTAATGAGTTAATTAGAAAGTATGTTCTAATGCTTCAGGTAGTATTCACTACTATACTGCTCGTCATCTCTAATGTGTACATTATGAAATGTGGTCGTGAGACCTCATATCAATAAATTACTAGCAAAACAATTGGTGTAGTTTGCCCATTGTGCACGAACAAATTAAAAACAAAAGGAACACGTTTTTCCTTTCTGGCTACATCACAGGAAACTAGTTTGAACAATTGCCCAGGGGAGATTTCTTTCTAAACAATGCAGTTACTATCGATTTGTGACACTCCTTTCGCGATGACGATATTATGTCCGTATTTTTATAAAAGATATCAAATAACCAGAATCAAATCACTGTTTGAATTCAACAGGGAGAAAAATGCTACATCTGTTGATAACAGCCTTTTGTTTGCTGCATTTCTATTACGGCAAAATGGCTTAATGGAAATTCTGTATCATACAATGTTTCACTGGAAATGATCCAACAATTGCACAAATAATAAGATAAACCTTGTCTTTCCCATCTGGTAACATCTAATGAACTTTGTTAGGTATGTGATAGTATAATGCGATGTATAACGTTTTCCTGTAAATTTCGTGTTTTTAGTATTGTTTCAGCGAACAGTTGACATCTTTACTGAGTACTACAATAGTAATCAATATACACATTGACACAATTTACAAGTTAAGATTTTTTCAAGAACAACAAAGGAACTGCAATTATTCTCCCTGGCAAAAGTGTCCTCCAGCAATATGATGGTGAGCTCGTATTAACTAGTTCTCTAAGTTCAATACCGTTACTATTATTCAAAAATGTATATTTTGCTGTCTTTGTGGTTTCCTTTTTGTTTCATTGGATTCCACTATTGCAATATATCGGTAAACATTCCACTTGTGATTGTAAGTTTTTCAGTAATTGTTTGTTTTAAAAATATCTTTCTTCGGTGTTGTAAAGCTTCTCCAGGCTGTGTATTACACTATAAAGCCTATGCGGGACTGGTTTTAATAATTGTTGAAATATAAGGACTTGTATATAGCAGCAAAACAGTTATCTTCTACATCAATAATTAAATTTCATACCGGTCATTATAGTACACATTCAGTCATCGTTGACTTCATTTTGACTTGCTTTTAATAAATAATAACATTATATGTAACACAATGACAAGTATATACACTAGCTTCCTTGCCAGTGACTGGCTGTTTATTACCATACTATCGATGTGGCAAAAAGGCACAGCTGTTTACGATGTTATACACTGTATGCTATGTGCAAACGTTTGCGGTAGCACGGGGAAAAGTTGTTGCCTTTAGGCTTTACACAAGAAGCTGCGAATGACCATTATTTATAAATTATTAATTTTTAAATTATTTGAAATTGTTACGAATTAGAAATGAAACCATACTTTTTATTATAACAATTAAACTGTAAAAGAATGTGTATTTTTGGTAAATGGTAAATAGTTACCCAAATTTAAAAGCTGAGGTCACAAATATAATTAAAATTAGTGTTTAGACCTATAAACGAGTTGTCGGGTAGTTATGGTTGCGGGTGGATATAAATGTACCCACTGTCAATGCCTTTACATTTTTCATTTTAGCAACAAATGCCAAGCTAATTAGTTTATCTATAAAGTATATAATTATCTTAAAAATGTTATAGTTCACCAAATGACCGCAATGCTCTATTGAGAAGCAGAAAAGAATATTTAACTGGTTGTGACGCTGATCCAGATTTGTTTCAGACCAAGGGAAATAAATATAAAGTCCCGGATGGAGCTGGGTTTGTGTTGAGGGTATTATATTAAGATGTACCATTTAGCCCAAATCTTTCAGACCCTCCCTCTATAAATCTGTGTTTCCTGAACAAAAACCTTACCGCTGTAGACAGTAAATAATGCATCTTTCAAAGTCTTACAACCACGTGCGGTCATTATTTTTGCGAAATCGTGTGTTAATACTTTTACACGAAATCAACTGCTAAAAACAACAGCAGTTTAACAAACAATATGCCCATGATAGTATTATTATCATTTCAAACACGTCAAATGTCTTAATCCCGAAAACTAAGTCTCTGTCTATGCTTGCTTATAACACTTGTCCAACTGCAGTCAACATATACCCTGACCTGCCATAGCATAATGCTGTAGCAGACAAGGATCTATGGGTTTTTTTTGTATTATTCAATACTCCTAACAAATTGTGTAGACCCAGAGATGACTAAGAATTGTTCGACGGCACGTTGGGGTATATGCAGTTTTCAGTTTAATCATATTTATACGCGAGTATAAATATATCAAAATGGCGGTCCCAGGTAGCCGATTGGTCTAAACTTCTCGCCTTTACCGCTCATTGCTATCTCAGCTCTGTCCGCATGGGTTCAAGTCTCGGGTTCGGTCAATGTGGGTATGTGAGAAAACATGCCAATAGCTTCCCGTGGATCGATTGTTCTTGCTGGGGTTTTCCTCGGTTCTTATCTCCACCACTTCTGATGGCCGCTATGTATAGCCAGAAACAAGACGCTAAATCAACAACAACAACAACAGATCAAAACTTAAACATATGGACTTGCCCTACATTTATTTTCATATAAATAAAATTTACTTGTAACTTGTTATTAACAGGTATTGTTCAAAACGTATTGCAAAATGTCCGAATGAAACATAGAACGTGAAATTCCACAATGTATCACCCATGTTATTTAAAGTCGTTCTCGTTCATGTCATTAATGATCATCTTTACTGTATCTTTGTCAATTTAAACTTTTGTAACCTTGACATTTTATAATCTCCTCCAATAGGAAGTGAAACCGGATACAAATTTAGTGCATCGAGGAAACTATACTCGCCCGAGTACAAGGATTGTATTTATGTACATATGCAGAGAGAAAATCGTGTCATACATTTGTGATTTCACGACATTAATTTTAGATAAAGAATATGCTGATTAGGGACGCGGGGTGGTGAATGTTTGGTGATATGGTCAGTTCTGCACTGTTTAGTAGACAGGTTGTACCACCGTTATTCACGAGTTTTTATGAATATGGAAGCATTGTGTTTTGTTGTGGTTGTTTGTTTGCATGGTTTGGTGTTTAACGGCAAATTTATACAAAATATTATGGTGTATGGAATCACAGTGTTTTATCAGGTTTGCTTGTTTTTATGTTGTTTTGTTTATTTGTAAGTTTTTCCTTAATGGCACAGTTATAAGAAAGACTACAGACAATGTGTTTTGACATGTTTAGTTGTTTGCATGTTTTGTGTTTAATGGCGAAACTATATGAAAACCTATGAAATATGGAAGGTCTATGTTCTGGCAGATTTGTTTGTTTTCGTGTTGTTTTTTTTTTTTGGGGGGGGTTCAAATGCACATTTATATGAAGAGTTATAGAGTATCGAGGCACAGTATTTGGCATGGCATGTTTGTTTACTTCAGTGTTTGTTGTTTGATTGCAAAATTATATGAAAATCTATGTAGTGTGGAAGCAGTGCGTTTTGTCATGTGTGTTTGTTTTTACGTTTGGTGCTTAACGGCACACTGACATGAAAAGCTACAGAGTACAGACGAACAGCGTTTCGTCAGTTTTGTTCGTTTGCATGTTTGGTGTTTAATGGTATAGTTGCATGAAAGTCTATGTAGTATGGAAAGCCTGGGTTTTTTGTGTTTATTTGTACGTTTGGTGCTCTTTTATAAACTGGGCTTTGGTTCATCTTTTCACTATATGGTCTCCTTGCATATAACTGCATTCGGAGATATGTGGCTTTAGTAATATTTAGATGACGTCTTTAAATGATAGAAAACGTTAAAATTTGCGAAACGGAAATTTGCTTTATCATACGCTTACTGCAGATATTACGTCGCTTTTATAACGCGGATTGGAAACGCCCAGTTACTGCTCTTTACGGCGTTTCGCCCCATTGAATATATTGTATGCAGGTACTCTGACATAGTTCATTAACGTTAAATTTAATCAAGTACAACTTTCACGGAATAGCAAATTTAAAACTAAACTGTTGTATCAGTCAGTGAAATATGTTATCAATTAATGTGGCATATCCTTGTATAATTATAGTTTGTGGTACAGTTAAAGATTTTCAGCCTTAAAGTCAGTACGACCTTGGGTCAGTCTAGAGTCCGATTAATAACATAGTCCAATTAGTAACAGAGTCAAATTAGTAACAGAATGCTTTTGATGTTATTGTTTATTTTATTCTCTCATTCCATTATGTTCAGTTGACACTGGGCCCTCGTCCAGTTAGTTTCAACATGCTTCTGATTTATATGGGTTTTATATTCTCTCCTTCCATTATGTTAAGTTCGTTTTAGGTCTTCAATTTATAAACAGGTTTGTCTGTACAAATAAGTGTAGGGTAGAGAATGTGTTGTGGATTTGTTTTCCTACACACTCATATTACATACATTGTATTGGGGTTTTAATACTAAGTTTGGTATATTCAAAACGGTAACAAAAGCCTTTATGAATTCAGGAAAAACACTTGACTCAACAAAGCAATATGCATTTATCAGGATTAGAATATTGTGCAAGTAAATTTGAAATTGGGGAATGTGCGAATATACAAATGTAGCAGTATTCGTCGAACAAAACAATCTACGCAAAAATAAATGGTCTTCTTAAAACCAATAATGAAGTCATTTCATGAACGTATTGTTCACATCGTACACATCTGCTTCATTATTACTCCAACACACTTCGACCTAAAAGGGGTACCAAAAGATTACCGAAAGGCCTTGATACATTGTTTATAATGATATTACAAGTAGAATCAATACATCGATCAAAATACGAGCAGTTCAGCAAACATATATACTCTACGAGAATATAACATTATTTGAAAATACTAAAGTCATATGAAGGAGTTGTGTAGTGCAATTTGTTACGTTTTATATTAAATTGGAATTTCTCTTTGTACCTATATTGTTAAGTTTTCAACAAACATGACCTTATTGAGTACAACGGGAGAGGAAATACGTTAACTGACCATCAACCACACTTATTACCAATGCATCGATTCACTGATCCTTACCTAATAACCAACGTAAATCATAATACCACCATTGACAAAGTTACGTATAATCACACATAATTATATAATATCACACATACAGAACATAATTATAATATATTACACATTAAATGAATGAAGATGAGTACTTACACACACACACACCTAACCATACTGAGAGATTTAAGACAATACAGCAGAGTGGGGTATCAAATTTAGTTCTGAAACAAAGTGAAGAGCCACACATGCCTTATATGGCATTTACATTTGATTTCACACTGTTAAATGCCACTTGTTGGATTGTAAGAACTAATTTTGTTTTTGTTAATTTATTAAATAAAACTTTTAACACGCTATTGGGTATATCAGCACAAGAAAGGGGGCGTTAAGTGCCTCCCGTATGAACAACTGAGGCAGCTAATCACAACCTTGGGTCTGTACTGCACTTGCGCCTTTTGAGTATAGGTGCGACTTTCTACCAGCTTATCTACCACGAGTCCCCATCCCCATCCTAAGAGCAAGTAAGTGCTAGGTGTCAAATATTAGCCCTTCTCTGACTTAGTAGTTTAAAAAAAATGAATAATGTGACCGTCGTTCTCAGATCGAATCATATGTGGCGTTTTGTTTGTTTGTTTAGTCCGTTCATTCAATAGTATATAACACTGATTGCGTGGGCCATATTAATCTTACTTTTTCTCTCCATCCACGATCAAGAAGTATTTGTTTTCTTTCGCACGTCTTGACATGCCATACACGATGCACAAAACTGGTATTCGCAGTTTGCTTTTTTTGAGAAAAAGCAGTGACTTCCCTTTGGATATTAAAGTACATCAAATTCACAAGCCGAGAAATTTGCGAGCTTATATTTGACAAAATGTAGCGATTCTAAAACGTGTGCTGCAACAGTTCGTGTTTGAAACAATTTAGACCAAGTACTGTAAGTAAAATTTTATATATAATATATTTTCTTTTCAAAGACGTTGTTTTTAGTCCAACTACAATTCGTGCTAATGCATTCAGTGTTTGTTTAAATACACTTTGCCACACTATCTTAATTTTGGCAATGAATATTATGATATTTGTTTTGTTTTATCAATAGCGTCATCTTTTCATTTTTCATAGATAGGTCGATTGCTTGTTGCTTAAATCTTGCCAGATCTTCAAACCCAAATATTCATTAGAGCAATTGACATAATCCACCATCAATAAAATTTACGTTTAATGAAATGTAGGCACAGTAGAGCGTCGGCTCATGATTTATCCATTATTCTATCTATCCCACCTAGATTCCACAAAGAGCTCCTAACATCATGATGTAAACATGTTTCGGATTTATTCACAGAATAAACTAATTACTGACAACTTACAAGCAAATAAATAAATAAAGAATAATGTTTCATATTTTTGCAACGCTCCAGCCAAAATCATGCATTAAAACAATTCTTCAAAGACCATAACAATAATGACTTTATTTTCCCAGTTGAATACCATTATTAGTAAATGAGCTTTTTAAGCGAATATCGGTCTTATAGCAATACTTTCACTTTCAATTAAAAAAGTCGGTATGGATTTCTGTCCTAAATCATGCAAAATATATTTTTACTGACGACATTACATATTACAATTATGCAATTATTTTAAATCAACATGACGATATATTAAAGTTCCCTCTCAATCAAATTTACTCAAATTTGCAATTTTATTTAGAGATAGAAATCATATCCATATATCAAATTGACTTTTGAGCGCCTTTGTCAAAGCCTATTTGAAGAAACTGCTAAGCAATTTCCTGGCTTCAGAACTTCACTTATATTCTTTATATCTCCCTTTAACACGTCGCATACATCCGCATTGTAAAGGATGAATGTAAAATACGCTACTGACGAAATGTGTATTAGGCGCCCTGAACGAATGTTGTGTGTGCGTGTGTGTGGTTTGATGTCTGGTCTGGTTTCGTGTCGAAAGATCCAATGCCATCTCTATCATGATGTCCCGGCCGTCTACGTGTCGGTGATGTGGTCGGTCAGAAACGAGCAGAGTCAACCGTATTTGTAATTAGAATCTATGTTGATAGGCAAAGTGTCTGACTATAGAGCTTTAGCTTGATTTTCATGGATTCGTATTTTACGGCACATCAATACAGGAAGGTTGCTTAGTACCGAGGCAATTGAAGTAAAGTACATTCCACATGTACACAGATCGAAGTGGCAGCCTCGCCTATTCCAGTGGTACAATCTACTTTCTAGATCTTTTTTAAAAATTAAAATTACATCATTACGTCATCGTTCTTTCCTTGACTTTGTATAATATTAATAGGTTACTGCATTTGTTTATGAAAATATGAACGAGTTTTTTTTCGGATGATTATACCTTTTGAATTTGGGAGTGCAGTATATCCATCCAACAAAATACGTTCATATTTTCCCACACAAATGCAGTAACCTTTTCATTGTATGCTTATTTTCTTATTCTACCTAATGCTTAATTATGTAAACAAAAGTACACTACAAGAAACAAAGTAACCGAATTTATGGCGTATTTTGAACTAAGTACACAAACGCAGATTCGCCATTACACAACAGCAGCATTATTAATGTTCACATAATGCCGCCCATATAAATTTGAACTTAGTCGCGCGCTAAACACCACTTTCGAAAGAACACGACGTTCTGGTCTACTTAAAATTGAAATTTCGATTCATATTGTGAACCAATGCGCATTGCAACAACTTTTCCATTTATTCTGGAATGAATAGACTTTTATATTTTGTCGATTCTGCTAAATTTCGTGATTTTTCCATTATTATTAGAAGCTGAAGAAGACAGTTTATACATTGTCACTGGCATGTTATTTGTATGGACTGTCTAGCGTCTATTTCTAGCCTAAATCGGAAACAGTTTATCAAACAAGTTAACGTAGAATGTGTCAAAGCAGCTGGTATGTGGCAATCCACAAAACATCTGATTTAGTTCATTCAGAAACAAATTTAATCAACCAAAACTTAAAGCGTCAAATACGTAAGTGTACATGAGTTTTTTACAAAGTAGTTCATAAAACACTGTTATGCAAACGTTAGTGCAATATGACGTGCACGTGAATGCAATATCATCAAACACTGCACGATTCTGGTAATGTCAACTTAAAAGAGAACAAAAATGAGCATGAACTCTGACCCTACACCCCAACATAAATATCCAAATATCAAACATGGGGTGACAATGGTCGGATGAAACTGCAAATTGAAGCTATTACCCAAGTACAATCATTTCTTCTTTTTTTTTCCTATTGTTCATAACGATCTCAACAATTGAACAGTGATTTAGTAATGAATTGTCTGAAAACTCAATCTTTTAAACTTCAATTCCACCGAATTTAAGGCGGAAACTCCTATAAACAAAACACCAATCACAACAATTCTCCAGAATATTTCCATTGTCTGATGCATTTATAATGTCTTTGCCATTACAGTTTGTGTTATTACGTTCATTAACAAAACATCAAACAAAATATTATAAATATATTCACTTCCACTTCCGAAATTTGAGTCATCATTCTAATATATATATATATATATATATATATATATATATATATATATATATATATATATATATATATATATATATATATATATATATATATATATATATATATATATATATACGCAGAGAGAGAGAGAGAGATCTTAGTTAATCCAATAGACGCCCAGAGGGCAGTGCAATTTCCATGGGTTTGAGGCATCCAATACCGTATATCACTTTTTGACTGATATCATTCGTGTAAATTGTTTTAATGTTTCTAATAGTCGTTAGATTACCCGTGTGCCGTTTCAATTGTTTGGACATAACACAATGGATATATAAGGATCTATAAGTCTCGATGAACTAGGAATGTTTCCTTTTGTGCACAAAGGAGGGTCTTAGAAGTCGCTTATATTGAACTCACTACGATGTATATTATATATACATCTATATTTTATTCTATGTAAATGCATCCAATTTAATTTCTAAATATTTGTAAGAGCATTTTATAAATATTTGTTTATTGCAAGAACATATATCAACCTTTGCGTGAATATAAATATATGTTTCAATTTGGACGACTTCAGGAAAATATATATATCGAATGAAATTATAACATTTTTGTTACAACAAAATTTTGACGTCTTATTTCATTTATGACTCAAAACCTGCATAATTTACTCGGGTACAAATGAAGTGGAAATTGAATATATCAACACTTAGTCTTCTGCCTTTCCATCTCCAAGCGACCAGTTGATATTTCATTTGTAGCAAAATCACTTCTACTTCACACTGAAGACGGTATCGTATTTAAATGCAACACTAAGACAAACTGTATACATGTAAACAAACATATTTGCGTAAATATATAAGTACATGCATATGGTTAGTTTCTCGTGCAAATGGTGTAGTCAAACAAGCAGTAAGAAGCTATTGTGCTACAGGTAGTTTACAAATTACTATCAGGTCATTACTTCATTCGTACCCGTCTGAAGCAAGTATTTGTATCTGTGTTTGATAACAAGAATTTCCAATGAAATGAACATTTCCAATATTATGATCTAGATAACAATGTGCAATGTCATTTGTTATTATTATAAACAATATATAACAAAAGACAACAAAATCATTATCAGCAACAACAGCATAGTCATCATCATATTATTATCATATCATAAATACGACCAAGCAAAATGAGGGTACTTCGTATACGATTTACGATTAATTATGCATATGCAATTTTCTGACGTAATTGGAGAGAAAGATAAAAAAAATCAACTTTGTACTGTTCAAATTATAGACTCTAATTAACACAAATGACATAAATTTATAAAATGCTTCAAAGCAAACCGTTTTTATTTTTTTAAATATTTAGCAAAGGGAACTTCTTTAACGAGAAAGTGGGGCAATAATAATAATAATAATGATAATAATAATAATAATCATAATATTATTGTTATTATTATTATTATTATTATTATTATTATAGTACATACGTATCTAAGGTTACATTTTTGTTGTTGAAAAACATCCGGAAGACGACAGAATCAATAATAGTTTTTCATCCAATATAAATTATGTCAAGCTAAATAATCCCTTTTGTCAACATAAGACATCTTAATACGGAACATACTATTTCACTGCAGTGCAATGCCCAATAAATTATTTCTTACGTTAAACGTCTTGCAGTACACACTTATGAAAGCACTCGATATATCCACCGTAAAGAGCTGAGAAAATGTGATATGTTTACTTTTCATTGTGCAACATTTAAGAGAGAGACCCAGTTCGTTCTTCTCTACCTCTCACGCTTGATAATGCATGCAAAAATTAGGCAAATCATTCCAAACATCCAGAGATTAGAAGCAGTTGTCTTGTCCGGGATAACATGTACACGGCTGGTCCTTTTCAAATGTTGACCTTCGTACTGTTAAAGCCCTCCGTCAATCGAGAATTGTGATATAGTTCGGCGCTTACTTAAAGGGTTTTCATACTCTTTATAATATGAAAACACGTGGTCTCGTAGATAAGCGATTGGTCTATTGAACAAAGTGTGGGCAACGTGAAACAAGTACACAATGAAATATATCAAGGACAGACGGACAGATAGCAATACAATAGCGATATAATCATTTACGTGTACAAAATCAAAATTAATTTAGAAATATCAAAATTACTAATTTATATAAAATAATTTTATTCTGTAACGAACAATACATTCAATTTATTTTTGAAGTCATAATTCAAGACAAAAAAAATGTTATATCTTCAGCGTTCTATACTTCCAACAGCCAATTCAAATTCAAAACATTTACAGCCATAATACATATTTTGAACAAAGAAACATCAAATATATATTCTAATTAAATTCTTTTTTTTTTCTCAGAGATGTGAATATTGGATATATCAAATGATATTTTTCCTTCAGTTGAAAACATGAATTTATTTACTATAAATGAGAGACATAATTTTATATTATCCATGTGAAAAATGATATTGGAAAGAGTTATAACAGGGGTAAAGCTCTGACAAAATATTTCAAAATAAAGACTATCGGTTAATCAATGAAATGGTAGATTGTATGTTATTTGTCCGATACTCTTCGTATTTCAATTTCATATAAAGACTATTTAAGAGGAAATCAATATTTTTTCGCAGTAATTGAATGTGGTTGAATCTGTAACTGAATAGTCCAATAACAGGTATCTGAATATCAACCATATGCTGAAGACAAACATAAACTTTGCTGATGTGCTTAAACACAGATATCAGTCATATAGAAAGTGGGTGTTTCTGTTTCTGTATCCTCGCATTTATAGTTTCTATATAATGTGCTGCTGTTGTGGAGAAATGCTATCAGGCACTTTTGCTTTCACAATCATTCCGACAGATTTCGATATGCATACATAAATGTAATACTGTCAGTAAATAATTTCCTGACTTGTTAATAAATTCGTTTTTAACTTGGATTGACTATTGCATATTACTGAATACAATTTGTGATCGATGGCTGTAACACTAGATGTTACACTAGATGCAAAAACATCTGAAGCACCACATATACACGGTGGATAGTAATGCGCGGTAGTAACTTACTCAACCATCGTTGTTAATTGCACTGTAACTTCACATCCGTCATTTAAATATATTGGAGTTACTATCTTCTCCTGGCGTTCACGTGTTAGTATTTGTATTTTGGATTATCGTTTCCTCTTACCATGATGGAATTCCTGTAAGCTCGAAATGGTTGTATTTGAGCTATTAACCATTTATCTATCTCTGTATTATCTATTTATATATGTCATTCACTCAATGTCAAGATAGATTAATTACCGAACAATTGACATCAGCTTAACATGTTTTGAAATGACGAAAGATGAATCACTTTTAATAAGACAAAGGATATCATTTGTTTTACCATGGTCTCAAGGTAGCATATTTACAAGAATGTTTACTTTTGTATTTCATAATATTACTGTATCTTGAAAGTGTTTTATCGAAACAGAGAAATTTATAATGTAGGGAACATTCCTGTATTTCATAAACATGCTAAGATATGTCCGTTGATTTTGTTGGTAACGAAAGAAGAGTCACTCAATAAGAATTAGAAGTCTCTATAATGTTTCTTTACTTCACAAATGTTTTACACTTTTTGATGAGATCATTACGCTTGTAAACATGAACAAATTAAATGTGTTAAAGAACATATGCCTGTGTAGCTTACAATAAGTATTGTAGCACGCAAAGTTTATTATTACAACATTCTGCCACGATTGACTATTTTACTCACCTTAATTGTATTGCTTTTATACACTTTGAATCAACATCGGCGCTTGGTTTAGGGAAACGAAAATCAGCATACAATACCTTGAAATAAACTGCTTCCTGCAATGCCATAAGGCAGGTAATGTTAATTCTATAGGTTTGTGCGTCATACTGTAGCTAGGATTTGTAAAAGTAACGCGTGAAAATATATCACAAATCTCACTGTCTCACAAACTAAACCAAACTGATTTTGCTCTATTCATTAATATGTATTATGGCGTGTGTAATGCGGTATAAACATGACTTAAGCAAGTCACACTGTCTCTTGCTGAAGCACTAAAATGAATTATACTATGAAGAGCATATTAGTCTTACAATTACACATGACCCTTTGGTGGATTCAGATGGTGAATATGTATAAACAAGCTGTTACAGACGAGACCTTTTCTTTACATTTTTAAAATCGTAAGAGAAACCTCAAGACAAAATATCATGCATGAGTAATTGCACGTCCAAAAGAATAAACAGACTGACTGTCAGTGGTTTCCACATCCATCTATGCCACGAATAGGAGGAAAATAGTTGTTGTTTCATCACGTACTTTAGGCATTATTTCCATTTCAGTAGTATTATGAACAAAGAGGTGAGTATATCATAGCTTTGCAGACAGTACTTGCACTTAACAAATTTTATTTTGTTAGGTGGAATAAAGAATGCAGACAATACTCTCCCTCAAATTATATACAACTGTGGGTAGTTTGCATTTCTACAGTTACTTGTTTTTAAAGCAGTAAACGTGTTCATTATACCTAAGTGGCTGTTCATATTATGGCCTAAAAAAAGAAAAAATAGTTTTTAGTAACACGGTGTGAACGATTTTGATGACATTTGGTAGTCTTATTTAAACAGCCGCTCTAATTAAAGCTCATTTAGCGCCGATTCTGTACACGTATGGCACACAAGCCAGTCTTAGGATACGTTGGATGCTTAGAATTGATAGTTAAAAGCCTTACTATATTCCCCCATCCAAATAAAACTCTAAACACAGACACCTTTAGATAAGTTAACATTTTTATTACACTGTATCTGTTCCTGAAGGTATAGTAGCCTTTGAAACAATACCTCTATACATTATTTAAACGACGCCAGTGATTCGACTGACAAATCTCATCTCTTTACTACACTTCTCACAATGAATTCTGCATCATGAGGAAATAGTCTATAAGTAGGACTAAACAATAACCTAAATATCGACGTGGTAAGAAATATGCTTCATGTAGTTGATAAACTCTCCACAACAGATCATAGAAAGAAATAGAATAGAACGTGTGTAAAAGCTATATAGACCAGAAGGACACAACTATGTAGTCACCAATGATGTAAATAACCAAAATAATGAAACAATCGAATATGTATTTTTTATAATAATATACTACTGTTACAGGAACTACATTACTTTACTTTTGTAAAGAAAAAATGTATTTATCAGGAGTAATTTTTCTTGCATTGTCAACAACTGTTATCATAATGCAGACAACCATTTAATGCTGGAAAAACCAGTTGACATAATCGGTCAAAAAGAAACAACCATGCTAGCTGCTTTTAAAAGCCAGTTTTTAAGATTGTTAGTAATATTAGACAATTATATCATGGCAGAGAGCTTAAGCAATTAGTTGGGAATATTTTTCATTCTTGGTTTAACTTTGTCCACGAATGGCTTTGTGATAGCTTTCCTACCAGCTCTACAGCCCGTGTTACCAAATATACGATGTAAATAAACTAAAGTCCCTACAATCATGACAATATCTATTATAGCAACTAATGCAGATGTCAATTTTCTCTTTACGAACACTTTCCTCTAATAATAACTTCTGACTTTTAAACAGTGGTTTAATTTAGGTCTTAAAGATATGATTTGTGTCTGGTAAATAACGAATTATCTATGCTCCTCGTGGTTTAATACTTCAAATATATCTTAATATTAAACCTTTTTAGGTAGCAACAGTTTCCTACATTTATCTTTGTTTATGTTGTATGTCCCTTTCTCATATGTTTCAATGTATGTTTGTCAACGTTCTATGAACAAAGAATTGGTGCACCATTCGCACAACCGTTTATTTGGTTTTGTTATGACTTAATAAGCCTCATTCAGTATGTGGACGTTCTCCACTTTCAGGTAATATGTGGGAATCCTATTATCGTCTCGGCATATCTAATTTCTGATTCTGACACTCATTCTTGGGAATTACGGTATATTGAATACATTCAGACACTCATTCTTGAGAAGGAAAGTCTTCCTATTTCATCCAAGAAGGATTCGTTCGGATTACACTCGTGAGATGTTATCACACAAGGTCATACAACAATTATGAACGTATTAGATTTAGCTGAGGACCACGAGAAGGTATAGAAAATCTGGTTTATTTACTTTACAATCCATTATTTAAATTGTGCCAACTTTTCCAATATTATTTGCATACATTCATCTTAATTTCGTATTGGATAAAATGCACCTTTCTAGCATGGCTAACTCAAATACAGTACATGCAGAACAAGGAGGGAAAGTCAAAACTTACTTTCCAACGCACATAAATGAAACTGAGCAATGTAGGATTACACTTGCAGAGAGGACGCCTGGTTGCCAAGTACTGGACCTATCTAGCTTTGCGGCAAGCGAGAGACCGCGACCAGCAGAAGTATTACAACACCTGGTAGCACGAGATACAAAAACCAGCGATAGAATGGGCCTGCAAAATGGAGGCAGAGGGCTCAATTTCCTCTCAGTATACACAAGGGTGAGGATACTGAGTGTCTCACCGGAACATGCCTAAAAGATTTCATCTTTCTTCTACATTCTTTGCTTCATGATTAAATCCTGGTATGGAGGACACCAACATCATCGAAAATGTAACTGATGTGGATCCACAGGCCATCTTCCTCGTGAATGCCAATATCAGATGCAGCAACACATATAGACCAAGACCCTATGCTGTAGTAGCCACCACAATTGACGCAGACACAGAGCATACACTGCAAACAGTCCAGTTACCCGTAGACGATCAAGAAAGAAAAAAAACACGGGAGAAACCAAGTCACCGACACGCACTGACACACAAGAGAAAGAGAAAGGAGATAGTTCGGAAAATACCACTCCAGACAATTAAGCTAAGTGGGAGTCTGCGAATCAGACCAGCTCCGCAGAAAGGAGGAAAGCCAGACAGAGAGCAAGGAAATTAAAACAAAAGAAAAAGAAAGAAACAATCCTTGTAGTGCAAAATACTGCTCTATATTTTATATTGGTCGAACCACAATTTGGAGAGAGTAAACCACAATAAACAACATCCTAGTATGTTAAAGTGTGCAGGCAAGCCCCACCAATGGGCAACCAACCACAACGTCAATAGTAGACAACATCCTAGCATGCGAAAGTGTGCGGGCAAGCCCTACCAATGAGAAACCAACCACAACGTCAACATTTTAGCATGCGAAAGTGTGCAGGCAAGCCCTATTAATGAGACACCATCCATAACGTCAATAGAAGACAACATCCTAGCATGCGAAAGTGTGCAGGCAAGCCTTACCAATGGGAAACCAACCCCAACGTCGATAGAAGAAAGCATCCTTGCATGCAAAAGTGTGAAGGCAAGCCCTACCAATGAGAAACCAACCACAACGTCAACAGAAGACAACATCTTAGCATGCGAAAATGTGCAGGCAAGCCCTACCAATGAGAAACCAACCACGACGTCAATAGAAGAGACAACAAACCTTTAAGACACAACGGAATCACCTCTTCAAACTCAAGGATCCGAAAAGAGAGACAACACCAAAGATCTAAAAGACAAAATATGCTAGATCAGTGCGTCGACTCTCATAATACCTTCCAAAAGATAAAGAAACGCATCTACACCTATAGCACCAACAGAATGGGAAGTAGTAGAATTTATACGTAAACACAGATCTCCAGACAAAAAGGTCTTAGAAATGATAGAATCTCGTGTAAGGACAAAATAGCAGGAACAAGCGAGACGACGCGCCGTATCCCTGAAAAGAGATGATAAAACCAGGATAATAAGCATAGAAGAATACAGGGCCAAGAAAATTGCTAACAATTTAATAACTATATACAGAAATACATAAGTTTCATAATCGTACAATTTTAACACCGTTATATAGTTTACTACCTTTGACATAGCCAAGATGGAGGGAATCAACCTACAAATCTTGTCAATGAATACCAACGTTATTATTAATAAAATTAATAACATTATTGTGCAATCTAACAACTTGGACATAATTTTATTACAAGAAGCGCCCGGTATGTCACAGCATGTGGTGAAAAGACCAGAAGACTTACACGTTGCAGTTTTCACCAGTAACCACCCAAACGAAAGTAAATATGGGGTGGCTGCAATTGTTCGACGCAACGGCAAAAGACTAAACCTTGGTATACTTAAAACACCTAATGAATTACAAGGGAGATAAATTAAAATGAACATAAATAGAGGAATATTTTCAATATATACATCCCGGCGTGACGGATAAACGCCCCCACCCACCCACCCCCCAAAAAAACAATTTTATAAGTATTGCTAACTATTATATTAAACGCTACGCTTTACAACCATGTATAATAGGGGGATATTTTAAATGGGTACTATCAGGCTTAGATAAAGGTGAATGACTCGTGGATGCAGATATAAAACAAATGCAAAACTTTCTAACAACCTTTATAAGAAAACTCTAATAATTTAATAGTTGCCTTCAGACATTCTCATTGAAATACCAGGAAATGCATTTATAAATATGCCAATAATACAGAAAATCGTTTAGGCACCTTTTATATGTCTGAAGGGCAAAATGATGTTATCAATAGCTGTTATATCCTAGCTTCACAAATAACTAATCACAAGTCTGTAACACTTGATTTGACACTTACTAACACAATCAAGTGGGGACAAGGCGAGTGGAAGATGAACAATGCTCACATGCTCGATAATGAGTATGTAAGCACTGTTCGTCAACATCTAAGTCAGCTAAAATCCAGGTACTACGGCGACAAAATGAATAATTTGGAAAAGATGAAAAAGGAAATAAAACAAAATTCCAAATACTATAGTAACACAAAGAAAATACAGAAACAACGGGAACATGCAAAATACACTGAGATAAAACTAAAACATGGACCAACAACCGAAGATGAAGATAAAATAATCAAGCAGTGGGAAAAACTAGATAATGAATCTACACAGGGAAGTGAAATAAGGGCGGGAAAATACTGTCACATATATAAAAACGAAGGGGACTTTACAAAATATTAGATCTAAAAAGAGGGAATTATAAGACAATAGACCTTATACAAAAATGATAATATTCATAAAGACAAACAAAAATATATTAGATGGTATAAAAACATATTATGAAAACATATGTAAAAACCAGAACCTTGATTGTGAGATTATAAATATCAATGCGATAAAAACTATATTATAAATAAATAGCATTAAGTAATAAAGAAATTATTGATACATGAATTACTGCTACCGAAATTATGCAAGCAATTAATAATCTATATAACCAGAAATCTCCAGGATCAGATGGGATCATATCTGACTTTTATATCAAATTTTAATACGAACTAATTGAGCCATTAGAACTACTATATAACAATACACTTTCATCGAGGACATGACGAAAAGAATGAGGGAAGGGATAATTACTTTAATATATAAATGGAATGGGGATATTATCGGAAATATAAACAAATGCAGGCCTAGAAGATTATTAAATACTGATTACAAAATTTTAAACACAACTATAACTATTAGAATATAAACATGTCTCGACACAATAATATATACAAACCAAAGTTCCGGGGGGGGGAAGCAATATTCTAAATAATACTTTCACGATCATTGCAATGATAGATGTTTAACCAGTAACGGTGAGAAGGGAGTCATGTTCTTATTCGATCAAGAAAATCATTCGATCGAATAAAACATGACCTCATTTTTAAAATTTTCGAAACTTGAGGATTTGACCAAATATAATTAACTGGATCAAAGCAATATATACAAATATAACATCTAAAATAATAATCAATTGGGCATTGACAGGAGAAATTAAGATTCAGAGATCAGTAAGACAGGCCTGCCCCCTGTCGGTAATGTTATATGTTATAGCAATAAAATCTTGAATATAAATATAATTAAAAATACGGATATACAGGGAACTAAAATACCAAATTTGAAAAAGGAATTTAAAACTATGTTACATGCAGATGACTGCAAAAACTCTACCAGATTTGAATTATCTGTTAAACATTTGCAATATGAATTCACACAATTTGGAAAGGGTTCTGTTTCAGCAATTAATCATGACAAGATATAAATTGTATTGATAGGTAATTAGAGAGGTAACAATCTTGGTTTACCTCGTCAGTTACTAATTAAGATAAATGAGCAGATAGAAAAACTCTGCCGCATACATCGATGAACTTAATAGACCGAATACAGGTTACAAAACCTACATATACAACCAGTTTAACTATAAAATAAATACAGTACAACTCACTGAACCTACGAAACGTGTCATAGAAGGGAAACTACTGGGCTTTATTTGGAATAACAAGATTCATTACCTAAAGAAATTATTTATATACAGACCCAAAAGAAAATGGAGGGCTAGGCTTTTAACAAAAAGGAAATATTTTGAGCAGAAACAAACATCTAAATAGTGCACCTAAATTTCCATGGCAGTCACTTTTCATACACTTATATTAATACGTATGCCGCTTTAATAATACCAGTTTTAAAAATTATACATTACCTGAGCTCCTGTAACCTCCGAGACCTTTTTGGAAAACTAGAAATTGGCCCTACACATTTAGAGATCAAACGGAAATATGGGGAATATATATATATATATATATATATATATATATATATATATATATATATATATATATATATATATATATATATATATATATATATATATATATATATATATATATATATATATATAATTTTAATTGAAAAATAATCTAAAGATAAACATGAACTTGAATTCAGTCATCCAAGTCTGAATTGTGCAGTCATTTGGAGAAACTGGGCTGCTATAGGATCGGTGTTCATACCAAGCAGGCTGTTCTTAATACCTGAGCGATAAATGGATAACATGGGAGGTTGCCTTTAGGAGACATCTTGTAAGAAACATACCTCTATTTAGACTCTGTGTAAATGATAACGAATCTAAGAATCATATTATTCTTAGATGCTTCAATAAGCTAGGGATATATAGTTAAAACAAATAAAATCAAAAATAAATATGGCGTAGTAAGAGCCTAAAAATTGCTATACTCTAATAACATTACTGATAGAAATATTTATTTGGAATTAGTAGGCCATATTAATTCAGTCATGAAAACATTACGAAATGATGCTAAAAGTAAAATAGAGAAAACTACCTACATATTTTTCTTTTTTTATGATATCAAATCTGGGAGTCCTCAGTAATCCACTTTATTCACTCTTTTGATTTTGTTGTTTCAAGCTGACCCTTCCTTATGAAAAAGAGGCCGGCTTAAACTGTACTTAATTAACATATTAATAGAAACACTGAATATCTCGTATAACTAACATAACACTTAACAAACTATAGTAGAACAAAAAGTACAATATAATGGGACAGGGTTTTGGCCTTGCTGATTAAGGATCATATGAGGGTACGACGCCAAAGCTACGCAGCTCACATGAGGGAGTATGTGTCGTACCGGCTCTCCCTAAAGGAAAGATCCAAAATAAGAACATTACGACAGCATATACACGGGGAAAACAAAAACATTCTTAAAACTAAGAGGTATAAACAAACAGCATACATGCATCGAGCACTAAAACATCTATTCATTGTTCTTCTCTACTCATGCTCTAAATTTCCTTTCTTTCTACATACCGTACAGACAACAAATGCATTTGATAGGGTTCAAAAGCCTGGGAAAGACGGTATTGGTCTCTGTCACGGAAGCATGTGAACACGGAAAGTCACATGTCATCGCCATATGCCTGTGTCAAACCTCCCTAGGACAATGGAAATTTATTCTTAGATAGGAATCATCATAGTTTAACGAAAACAAGAAATTTGACATTTTAGCCAGTCCATACAAAAATACATGGATAACATACAAAACGTATAGCATTCGCATATATCATACATTGGACAACAACGATCCCTGACAAGGATCACTTCCGTAATTAAAGTTCGGAGACCAGCCACAGCCAAAGAGCATCAAACCAAAAGCGTAGGGCCGTGTATAAACCCTAAATCAAAATTAAGAAAATCAAAATTCTATCTGATTTGTCACAAATAATGCATACATTATGAGGTAAACATAAAAACATAAAATCCCATTCAACTTTAGGCAATAGGAGGTCTCCTCTCTGATGAAAGTCTGAGAGGGACCACGTCAACAATAAAATTTCATGGTCAACGTTTTTATTTTTGTCGACTGTATGTATATCTGCTTTTTCTGGAGATTGTATATGATATATAATGACTGTAGTTAATGTATGTTATATTGGTTCTTTACTGGCTTTCACAGTTCTTATATTTAAGTGGCAAATGCATATATGTCTTTTGCAGTACGACAAACGTTTTACTTATGTGATTATATCTGTATGACTTGTTTACTTCGTTTGTTTATAAAAAAAATAAAACTTCCACTTTGATTTTGTACTGAATTGAGCACTAATCTGTTTGAGTCACACAAATTAAATTCTCCACATCTTACCTTGCATCTAATACAAGCATTACCATCATCACCTGTACAGTCAATTCAACATATATGTTGCTGGATGGATTACTATCATTGTAATTGCTATCATTGCTAAAGTATTATATTAGATCACAATCATTACAAAATTTACATTGCAGAGTAGCATGATCAGGAGTTGTAGGATCTCCTGCTTAGAGGTTATATTCATTAAAATATCAATATTTTTTATTGATTTAAATTGCTCAATGTTATTTTTCGAGCAATCTTTAAATATTTCAAAATAGATAGGAGGATCAACACCTTCTATACTTTTCACGCTATTTAGGAGGATCCAAGATCATTTACTTTAATGCATAATTTTATTTCAGAGAACATGCAGTTACGCAGTTAACTTTGAGAAAGTGTACGAACTGCTCATTTTAAATATATGTGCTCTGGTGCAAAATTAAAACTATACATTCAAATTAAGCATTTCATAAGCGTTATAACGTGCTAAAGGGAAGATAGTTTTCAAAGCCTAAATTATTTGTGACACGAATGTAGCTTCACACATGATCAATTTCTAGTTCATTGCAATCTGCAGTCAGGTAACTTGCAAATAAAAGACAGACCTCACTGAGGTAGATAGAAATATTTAAATATTATCAAATGTAAATAATTTAAAATCATACTCTCTTATTCTTTACGACACTTTTCTTCCAAATAATTTCTTAATAACGACAGGATCATTAATGCATCTTTTCACGTGGAAATGTTGGCTATTTTCCTTCAGAAAACTATTCCAGATCTAATAATGGTAATTACGATCATCCTGGCTTGGTATTATAAATAGATAAATAAATATATATATATATATATATATATATATATATATATATATATATATATATATATATATATATATATATATATATATATATATATATATATATATATATATATATATATATATATATATATATATATATATATATATATAAATATATATATACATATATATATATATATATATATATATATATATATATATATATATATATATATATATATATATATATATATATATATATATATATATATATATATATATATATATATATATATATATATATATATATATATGTATGTATGTATGTATTTGTGTGTGTGTGTAGTAATTATTATGCCCATTAGGTAGTAATCATTGTACCCAATCAAAATTGCTTTCAGTAATAATCCCATTCATTACTCCAAACGTCCTACATCCCATCTTTCCTAAGCGATTATATAGTTTACGTATAACTATTTGACTAACAAATGTAACTAATAACCACTAAGTATCTATTAGTGAGCATAATAGTAAACAATAACACGCTCGGTGACATAATGAACCTGTAAATATTCAGTCCACCAATATGCGTATCAGCTCGCATCTCGTCTTGTTTTTCTTTTGTTGTTTTCCTTTCCATCCAATCAGATCATTAACCAATGTGTAATCTTTATTAAATCATTCACACTTTCCTGATATCATTGGTTAGGGCTTCTAAACAAGATACAACCGATTGCAAGCATTCATCCTACGGACCTTTCAATAGCCCAATCATGAATTAGATCGCAATCTCTGCTTACACTACAATTCCTATAACGCCTATTTCCCTCAGTTTTGTTGGTTTTGAGTCCATAATAAGAAATTCCCCTAATACAAACCATTGGCTAAATGTGGACTATTGTTGACGTTTAGAATTATGGTGATTTTCATTCTTGGCCCTGTGGTTAATCTGAAAATATTAAAAAGAGACAAATACTTAACACATAAGATTTTTCACAAGAAAATGTACCGCCTTCTTACAAGATACTGCTGTGCTTTTATCGTAAATGTTTTAGCATCTGAAGTTATTTCGAAACTACCGATTAATAATAAATCAAATACTAGTTGAACTCATTCACACATTTTCTTTGCAACTCACACAGTTTCTCGAATACATACATATCTCCCATATATCATGTGGAATAAAAATACTTGATTGGGTTATTATCCTTATCACATAGGCAAGCAACATGTTTTGACGTTATATAATGTGTCATCCAGAGATACGCTCTTTTGTCACTGTTTAAGAGGATAGGTGTCAATTTATAATTATAATTTTATAATTTCATGTATATGCAATGACTTTCCGGAACAAACACTGTTCCATCTAGGTATGCCTTCCGTAACCTTAATGCAGCTCCGCAACACATATAACAATACACCCAATCGTTCTCTCTTCATGAAAGTACATTTCATTCTTTTTATTAACAACGTAAATGATGTTGTCCTGTTGTTTTTAGTTTCATCTATGAGCATACCAAAGAATGTTTCTTGTATTTTTTGTTTGTTTTTTTTTTTTTGTTTTTTTGTTGGTGTTGTTGTTGTTGTTTATATTTATATATTTATTTCTTGAAAATGAAAGTTAAAGGCAAGAAGTAGTTGTATTCAAACTAATGAGTTTACGGTAATGGCATCTTTATAGAACAAAATTATCTGCACCCGGATAATTGCCACAGTTTCTTAGAACTCATACTAAACATTAGAATTTTAATCACAAACAGTTTTCAATGGAACTGTACTATTACCAAATAGTATTTTGTATTTCAAACTTAACTTTAATTCAGAAATTATATCCAACCCTGTAATTTACCACTATAATATGTTTTAGTTAAAATTATATCTAACATCTGGTCATTTTATTAGCTACGTTTGGGATCTTACTAGAAATAAACCAATTAAAAGTGTCTTGAATAGAAATGTTGTTCCTAGACTCAATATAGCCTAATTTGGAACTAGTCTTGAATTCATCAATCTTTTCAAGAAAATCAGAAGGATACTAAACCACTAAACCTAAAGAATTAATTTAAGCATTTCTGAAAATTGATAAAACCAACAATGAAATATATATATATATATATATATATATATATATATATATATATATATATATATATATATATATATATATATATATATATATATAGATATATACTGACAAGCTAACTTAGCAAATATAGTTTCTCACTTTTCTGAGAGCTTACGACTCAAATTGGGTCTTTTCAAGGGCAAACACAAACATATATACAAGACGAATAATAAGTATATAACGCGTTTTACAAACGTTTAAGTGACTATTTCTGCTTGAATCAAAGCTTGGAAATGTATGTTTCAAATAGTTAATTTTAAGATGATGGATGATACTGCGTATCTATTCATATCGACCTACAAATGGAAGAGACATATGGATATCTGCTTTTATGTAAACCTGTGTAACCGTAAATTATATCCGGGACTTTTAATTGTTGTAATAGTAATTATAGACGGTAAGTGACTAATGAGTAAAATGAAAATAAAACACTTTATTTGCGCGTGATTGTGTTGTTGTACTCTTCTTGATTAATGCCGCTTGGTTTCAATATTCTAAGACGGCGTATCAAGAAAGATTCCTTTTCATTTCTGGTTTGGGAACTCGAGTTGGCTTTGTGAGCATTTGCAGTTAGTGTTACGTCACTGATAGTGTGACCATGGGAAGAGAAGAGTTCTGCTACTTCTGTCCAGTGTATCATTTAGTCAGATCTGTGAAGATTGGTCGTTTTATGTAGTTTGTCAGTTTCTCCGACATAAAGAAGTCCACCGATTTTACATGTGACGATACCCATAACATTCTCTGTTTTGCACGTTTTGCATGGACCCTGTAAGTTTAGTTTTTCGCTCGTTGCTATGCTACAGAAAAGCTGGTCTCTGTCATTTACTGACAGGTTTTCCACATTTTGTCACCACAGGGACCAGATTTGCTAGAGAGTTGTCTCGGCTTGTGATTGGCGTTAGTTTGTTACTTCATTAGATTTATCTTAATTAATACCTGAAACACGCGATCTCTTGTTGAACCCAGTGCATTAGAAAGGGTTATTATTATTGATTTCCATATTTAAAAGAAATAAGGATCTTGATTACCTGAAATTAATTAATGGAATTTTTTTCACCGTTTTTAAAGTTTGTTCTTGGACCGATTATTAATAAAATAAAAGCGTGATTTGCTAATCCGACCACAAAAGAGCAGCTACTTGGAAAGATTTGAACGTTAAGGTGTCCGTGGATTGAATTCATTGTGTGTGCCCTATAATAGCATATACATCCAAATGAGGAGAACGCAGATAAACTATTTTTCGTTGGTTTTGTCATCCAGCTGGGTTGAACGTGTTTTAATTTGTTGAAATAGGTTGTACGTTGTGTAAGTCGTTCATTACCAAAACTCGGCTTTCAAAATATTATAATTACTAAATGACACAATACATTTTAGGCAGAGAAATAAAAACGTCTTTGAGATTAAATAAAGCGAGATATATAACGCTGAGAAATGCAAACTTATTACATTTTTATATCATGGTACAACACACGAACAGCGAGCAAAACACAGTTCGTTACTTTGTTGTGTAACAAATTTTCCTTTCAGAAAGTAAAGTTTACGCCTTTTTCGTTATCTCTTTCTGGTATAATACATGTTTATTGCATATTTTTTTCTTTCATAATACACTAAGTTCACATTTCAAAAATACTGTTTATATTTTCTTTCAAGTACAACATATGTTCATTTCCAATAGTACAATTCATAATTATGTTCTTCGTGACACAAACATTTGCATTTAATAATAAACACCACAGTTCATGCTTTCTTCCCTTCATTCTTTCATGGTGCCAGAAATGTGCATTTGAAATCTAAAACAAAGTTAGTGTTGTTTCCAAGGTTCACATCGATGTCTTGTAAAGTCACCTCGATATTTCTACTCGCAAATAAGTGGGTTTATCGAGTGAATCGCACAAACACGCAGACACTCACACTTCTTGCAAAGTATTAACATCCTATAAGGTAGGTAATTCTTCTTAATATTGTGGGCAAAGAAAGCTTATTTATTACTATTTGCAAACCTTCGAACAAATTGAGGTTTTTCGAAAACATATAATGTTTTGACTGTTATGTCTTTATGTGTGCTAATCATAAATTTGCCACTAGGAATCTACGGGTTAAGGAAATATAAGAAATGTAGTCACCAGCATACATGCACGACACGTACAAAATTCTGTGCAATATTCGCATTTCGATAATTTTTTGTTTTGATAAGCCTCTAAGATTTGAACACTATTTCACATAACTGCGTGGATTGTGGTACAATTGTGATGACAAAAGTTGTAGTATGACAAGATTTGGATTTGGATTTGGATTCTTAAAACGTAACTTTAAACAAATTTCAGTTATATCGCTATGATGTCTCCAGTGTGACAGTTTATAGTGATTTCTAGAACTGGGGCATCATGCCGCAGACATGTAGCATGATGTACCACCCAGTGAAATTATCCTGACACCAGGCCGACCAGTCTTAACACTAACCTCTTAATGCTGAGTGCCAAGGGAGGCAACTTGAACTACCAATTATTTAAGTCTTTAGTATGACATGACCGGGGATCGAACCCACGACCTCCCGCATCCGGGGAGGACCCTCTAGCCACTAGGCCACCGGAGCGGTAGTATGCCAAGTACTGTGCCCGTAATGCAATATTTTGTGATCGGGAAGTCGCATTTGTTTATCTCAGACCTTCTGATATACTTTTTAAATAGGTCGATTATTGATTCGATGATATGACAAACGAACAATTTTGTGTGTTGCACCGTTTTGGCTTGATCTTGATCTGACGTTAAAGCTACTTGTAAGCTGTCAAAATTAACAGACTAGAACGATAGTTTTGGATCAGTCCTTCAACATTTCGTTTAGCAAGAAGTTGTCCTTTCTTGTTCAAGTACTTTTGACCTAGTTTTTGGCTCAACTACTGACAAAATTGAAAATGGTCTCTATGGTATTTTCAAAAACTTATTACAGGACCAAATGCAATTTTTAATGACGTCTACTGTCACCTAGACAGTAATAATGATAGTGCCAAAACAATTCAGTGATGCAAACTCTGATACTTCTTTATAATTCATCAAGATCAAATTTTTGCACATAATTCAAGCTCAATTAATGAGTTTTCCGTTATCGTGGATTAGTAGAAAATATCAGCATGGATCTCACAATTATTCCCTCTTTGTGAATATCCGACCTTTGAACAATTTTTTCCCACAAATAATTCAGCTTGCCTTTAACAAACAACCGTTTTACTTCGTTATGTTTAACGTGTTTCAAGGTGATACCTTCTACAGTTCGGTATAGTTTTCTTGTCTCTAAATTCATATTTTTGTTAGTTTAACAGCAGTAAAGATAGCCTCTGTCTTCTATTTTAAATTTGTAATATTCTTTTGCGAAGCTTGATAACAATATTGAACTGGAGGGTCTATCATCCATGTGGTATTGTCCTCTGAGAGCGAAGTGCCGAATATGGAAACTTGTTTCGGTCGATAATTGTTTTTGAGATCATGAAACTCTTTGACACGCACACACGTTCAGGCAAATGTGCACTCTTGGAGGCTATGATATTTTTCTTGCTTATAATTATATATAACGCTTACGAAATAAGTTAAAGACCTGCTTTCAATGTCTTTTAAGTAAGTAACAATAAATGCTACAAAATTTGATACAGCCAAAATATGAAATTTAGTCAAACGTTTGTGCAGGTGAGTATGTTCTACTCCGACATGTTTTGTCAGCATTTTCGGGTGTCCGGTACGGATTAGGGTATATTTATACACTCAAGAATACACCAAAATCGACGGATGAGTTTAATATGCATTCTTGGAGACATGAATTGGCAAACGGTAATTAGTGATTCGTCGTCCGGTCAAACAATCGCGTTGATTCAATGTTTCCTTGTCTTTGACAATGAGTCTGAATTTGAATTTTATTTTAAAGTATCTACGATATTCCTGTACGAATATTTATATCACTTGATGAATTTCTAAATTTCGCCGTCGTTGGTATGTTTTGTTATATAACCCTTTCATAGTGACTCTGACGAAGGATTTTTCCGGTCTAGTTGAGGAAACCAAGTAGGTCATTCATGAGATAAACATCTCTGAAAACCATATACGGTCTATAGATTTTCTAAGTGCTTCCAACAACAGCATAAATGTAATCTTCTTACCTGCAACACCGATTATTTTATATTGTGTCATTACGCTTTGAGTTTCACACAAATAATGTGACCAACTCAAAATTTGTGTTGACCTACGACGGCTGACATAATAAGATAGAGGTCGTATGATAGCCATTTTGTTCTTGTCATGACAAAGCAGGTACATTGATTCACATCTATTAACAATCACAAAAGCGTCCTTCAAGGGAACTATACCTGCAATAATTCAATATTTAATCTTGAAAATCAAAAGGTCTAAAGAGTGGGTTTGGTAACTTCTCTAGGTTGGTTATCGTTGTTCTTCGTACCAGCTATGGGATATTTGTCGTTGTTCAGTTTGCATGCCTTCAGGGTCGTGGCCACTTCTGACAAATGCTTGATTACTACTTGTTGATTGTGCTCGTTATGAAACATTGTGGAAAATAGCCGCTTACCATCTGTGTCATTTCAAACGTATTAGGCATTCTGAATAAATGCATGGCTAAATAACTCATGGCATCTATAAAATATTCATTTGCCACTTGCATATGAATAATTGTGACTCCGTTCGTGGTGATAGTAGTTGCAAAACGTGGCCGTCGTATCCCTTGTGACAAATGAATGTAGTGTGTCGATGGCAAACGCCATAATGATACACCTCGTCTCCGCTTCAAGTGTTGTCGCATAGGTTCAAATATCCATCAGGCAAATTATACGATAGCCACGAACCTAATTTTCACTTCCACTTGAAATGATAAAATAAAGATATTTGAATGCATTTTTCGGAAGCACGATATGCCACAAAACGCAGGAAAGTAACTTCTGGTTGCATGAGGACATTCCGAGTCGAAATGATAAACTCCAAACTGTCGTCCTGATCCCGGTTTTGTCCTGTTCTATTATTTCCTTGACTTCGTTGTCATATCTCTGAAACCAAGATTGATTGTCTAACTCGATAATTAGATTACAAACATTTATTTTATTTATTTGAACAGATATAATATCCGCATATGGACCACGCCGTCAATAATTCACAAAATCACTTTTCCGTTGATGCAATTGTTTCGTCGATGTTACTCGTAATACGTTGCGCTTATGGATGTATAGCTTGTAGGCGAAACAGCCACATCATCTCTACCCGCAGTGAATATGATCATTCCGATGCAACTCAGTTGATGGCCATATTTATGATGGCTTCAATAGCATCGAAATGACTCCGGCGAATATAAACTTACATGTATTTTCCAACTGCTATATCCCCTCATCGACAACATGAAACTTCTAAGACAGATAATTTCTTTAAGACTTAGATTATTTTAATTTGACTGTGTACGTGTAAGCATGTGATCCAAATTTTCAGGATATAAGCGTCAGGGATTTCAGAACAATGTTTTCATCCAATTTAAAGCAAATGGGATTAGAATATATATATATATATATATATATATATATATATATATATATATATATATATATATATATATATATATATATATATATATATATATATATATATATATAATATATATATATATATATATATATTTAAGGAGACAGACTATCTTAGAATCGGAGAGACAGATTTTTTGCCTAAGATAATACACTCAAGACATTTCAGTATGTGTAAATGAAAGAGCCACATGGGTTCAAACTTCTGGTCTGAGATTTACAGGGTCATCAGAAATATACTTCCAAAACAATTTTGGGGGAAATTGTCTAAATTTTTTTACTTGGTAATGGTGAAAGATATATCTGTTCTAAATCATCTCGCCAGGCTCTGAAAAGTCAATGACTTTTACAAATTGTCTAAACAGGCATACTTTTACACCGTGGACGTTAAACAATATTTGAAACGCTAGGAACTGTTGAGATCAGGTTAGTGTAGATATGTTTTAAATAAAAGTTGTTGCGAAAAACATGGGTCACATTTTATGTAAGAATTATATATATAGGATAATTTACAATTATATCCTACCCTACCGCAACCACCCAGATCTTTAACTGGAGTACAATCTTAATATCCACGTCGGATATATGTTTTTGTTTGGGATAGAAAAAGTGCACGTCGATACATGTCCTTAAGTGTCGTTATTTTTTTTCTTTCTCTCTCTCCTGTATTTTTTGTCTTCCTTAACTACATGTTTAGTAGCATTTATTGGATTGTATGGAGTATGATGATAGAAAGGGGATGGTATTGTTACTTTAATGATGATTGAAGGAAAGTGATAGAGCGTCCCATTTGAAGTCATCAAATTCTAAGGATGTATATATCGTGCTGTTGAAGTTGTAGAGTGTCCCATTTGAAGTCATCAACTTATAATTATGTATATATCGTGATCTTGAAGGCACGTATTTTAAGATACAGATCCAGTGTTTTACTTGTGCACACTTTTTTTTACCTACTCTTTCATCCTGAACTTATACCCAAATAATGTTTTATACAGAATTCCTTTGAGTCACGAGTGATGTAATTTACAACTGCCAGCTCATAACTCTGGTTTTGATCTAAGTTCTATTACTTTGTTCACCTACGCTACATACAGGTGTACATTTAGGTGTTGTACGAACGATTTGAATTGGGGTCAAATGAGAAAATGCTGCTATAGCAGTATTCTCATCCAAACCTGTGAACGAATCTATCTTCTTAATTTCATCACTGGGGTGGTGTAATTAGCTTTTTGATGTTGAGGAGAGGACGTGTGGACTTTTTGTACCTTGCGAAACTTTTGTGTATCTTTTCAACGGGTACGAACAAAAACTCACATAAGAAAAGAAAACTATTAACAATTGAAAAATTATTTTATTCCTGCTTTCACGCTATCTACTCATCCTCATCAGGAGCAGCGGAGACAGGCATGCACGTTTAGAATAAACTAATTCATATATGATAAGGCTACACAAAAATGAAAGATATCGACCGTTAACATTCAAAAAGCATTCTTCTAACATAGCCTTTGCCGTCGACTTCACTCATTATTAGTCACTAATATGGCATAATCAATGTCAAATAAGTAATATGCAAATTCAAAATCAACAACATATTACATCCCACATCAACAATATCACAAGATAATAATATAGAATAATCATGCCGATCGATACACTAGTTCATAGCGTTCTGAGATTTTTCAGCCCGTGTCATACTCTTACGATACGACTTTTAAGACGAAACTATCCCCAAATTTATCAAATTAGTTACTTTGGATGAATTAATAATCGACTATGTGGCCAATTTTATCCAATTAGTTACGCTGAATGGATGAGTAATAGATTATATGTGCTTACTAAGAAATTTTTGCAATATAATCTTAACTGCGATGGTGCATTGAATAATGTGTCTACATTATTTCCCGTAAAAGTGAAACCATAGTTACACAGTGCACTATGCGGTATATTGTGACTCATAAATAAGTGGTGACTAAGGTAAGATGCGTGATAGATACAACTTGCGTTTCTGTCAATATCATATATTTATATATGCTCTCAGTATTATAGTACTGTGTTTCGAAATGTACCTGATTAAAATTTTTGGGTTTGTAGAAAGTTTGATCGTGGTCTTGAAAGATTCGGAATATGCATATTATGTTGCATCTAATTCTTTATATATATATATGCTGGAAAATCCTTTATAGATCTAATAAATTAATGGGATAGCTAAATCTCATTAATTTTGTATCAAAAGAATTTGTGATAAAGAAGCGAACATTAATTTGTCTTACCACTCGAATTTCTGCCTGCTATATTTTTACGATTATAAGTGTATCTCCAGCTTATCACAATCTAAAGAAAATGTCTCTAGAATGGGAGGCAAATAATAATGAAGACTTGTTGGAGACAGGAATTAAGAATCCAAACTACAAAATGAAACAATTTAATTTACCGAAAGTTTTAAATGTATCATTTATTTTTATATCAGTATTAACAATAATCGCTCTAAGTACCTATTCAGTGATAACCAAAGTTCTCAGCGAGAAACACAACACCGATATCACGAATCTTGTCTGCTTTTCTTGCGAGTTTATATCCGGCAACACGGAGGAAAACGTAGTGTTATTAAAAGAAGGGAACCGTTGTTGTGCATCAGCATCGGAAGGATACAAACTGCTAAAAAGACTGGTATGATTTAAAACAATATTTTTTCATATTTTAAAAACTGCTTATATATAAAATGTGATAGTGTTTTATCATCAAACCAATATAATCTCATGTGGATGACTTGGTGTATATTAAAGGATGTTATAATCCCGACCGTATTATAAGCACAAATGGTTTATGGAATACAGAAGGTTCTGAACTTGAGACTGAAATCATGATCTGGTATTCACTAAATGCCATACAATTTAGACATTTTTGAAAGCTCATTTCTAATTTGCTGTGCGTTTAAAACCTATAATTTCTTATTGAAGCTCATTATTTTACGATTTACAAACCTTTTTGCGACGAAATTCTATTAACTATGCATTATATTCACACTAATATTGTTTAATTAGACCACAGTTCACAAAATCGACATAAAACTGTTGATACTAAATTTACATAATGCCTTGTTTCAAGCCTAATTACTTTGTACGAAAATGCTTTACATGTGAAATACTTATATCCAAACCAAGATTTGTTATCCATACATTTGTTCGTTTTTCTTTGCTAATACATCTGTGACACATGTCGTCGATAATGTGTGCCTTCTATATTTCTCTTAGTCCTAGACCTCCACCTCTATCATCGCTACCAGAAATCGGAGTAATTATATGGGATACATCAATTCATTTAGTGTTCACAAAGTTTCCACGTGTTAATTACCAATTAGTATGATGATCATACTGGTAAGTTTCAAAATAACTAAATAAAATCCAGACAAAAAATTTAACAGCAGATAATAAATCCAAGCGGACAAATGAATGAATAAAATAATTTTCCTTCCATTTGCATTTCAGATCTCTAATGACCATTCCCGTATTTCTCACAACGCAAGTCCTTTACAAGACAGAGAAAACAGTAAGTATGAAATATAAGACAGGAATAATTCAGCAACAATTATTTTTGGAACCCTTTGTATTATCTAATCTCAAACTCGAAACCAGATTTTCAAGCAAAATGAGATTTTCCTGCCTATACATGTGTTCAGAATCAAGGGCAAATTGACGCGACTCATTTCAGATGCACTTTTACAAGGAGGCAAAAAAATGTGTGCACACTCTTCCAAAGTATAAACTTAACATTCAACCTCAAACTGAAATACTTCTTAAATTTCAGCTGATATTCGAAAACACACCTGGTTGTAGTACATTGTCCATAAGGAAACTCCAGTCATCCATTTAAATTGCATAAACCGCGAAATTGATATATATCTACATATATAATAAATAAATTATAAAAGCGGCGCTGTATAAGTTTGCCAATATACTCAAATATTGTTCAATAATAACATTAATAATAACATAAAAGCGAAACACATGCTGTTTTGTACGAAATGATCACAATAACTTCAAGTTCATAATGCTAACATTCGCGTACGTACTAATAACAGACTGCCAGTGTTTATAAATTTTAAATCGAACGGTTTTGAAGGCTTTCATTTTAAATATAACATATTAACTCTAAAAGAGTGATTCGTTTCACTATTGAACATGTCTTAGATATATCTTTGTATTTTTAATAGGCACTAAATAAATTAACAATTCTAGTTGTACCTATCGAGCTACACAATTAAAACGAAATTACTCAGAAAATGAGACGAATTATGTTAGCCTAAAATTGTTTAAGATGGAAGTAATCGTTTATCTTCAGATCATAAATTACTGGATGTGAGGAATAGCGAACCTGTGGCAGCTCATGTATACCTTAACACTGGAAATTGCAGTAAGTACATGTATTATAGAACTCGACCGCCGTATTATGTATAATCCAAAGAAATTTTGCATGTCGTTATCCCAGAATGTTCAATGAATCACAGCCTATGTCATTTTTACCTCTGTAACTGCTTTTCCCGCCGATACAGATATTAGAATAGATTGATGAGTACAGCACTGATAGTTAGGATAATAAAATCCGTATGCTATCATGACAATCATTTGCTGTTGTTGTTTATGTTTTCCTCGTCCTAATTATTGTTTATCCGCGTTTTTATGTGGTCCCATCATCCCTTTCCTTTTCATTGATGATAGTATTATCATTGTTGTTGTAGTTCTTCTTCGTCTTCTTCTTCTTCTTCTTCTTCTTCTTCTTCTTATTATTATTATTATTATTATTATTATTATTATTATCATTATTGTTGTTGTTATCAGGTCTGGGCAATACTGTTTTATGGACAAAAAAAAGAAAACATTCATTTGTGACCAATGGCCTGAATTACTCCGAACAGACTGGAATGATGACTGTGATCCAGCCAGGTCTCTACTATATTTATTCTCAGCTCATATTCAACACAACACTTGCACGTTCAAACAGCAGCTATAATCAGCTTTACCAGCAAATAAGGCTCAAACGGACTAACAAGAACGACACGCTGTTGTTTTGGAAACAGCATATAAACAGCAGTAGAGAATACATCCCAAGTGTCTTGGAAGGAAACTTTATATTAGAAAAGGATGACCAAATATACGTCCATGTGTCAGACCCGCAGTTTTTGTATAAATCTGCACTAGGAAATTTCTTTGGACTTCACTATGTGTAAATATTAATAATTTATTTCCGGCAATCAACGTTTCTACCTCAGTCAGTGCAAATTTAACTCATCTTTGTATTGCTCTGCTCTACTAGAACTCTTTTGGTAGCAAGAAATTAGATTATAGACAATGTTATTATTTGCTTTATAAAATATATTTGGGGTAGTAGAAAAAATTTAAAAAAATGTATATATATACATATATATATATATATATATATATATATATATATATATATATATATATATATAGAGAGAGAGAGAGAGAGAGAGAGAGAGAGAGAGAGAGAGACAGACAGACAGACAGACAGACAGACAGACGGAGAGACAGAGAGAGACACAGAGAGACAAATAGACAGGTAGGGAAAGACATACATGTACATTGTCAGTTTGAAATAAAATAAAATTACATTTTTCAGATCCATTTTTGTGATACTTACGAAAGCATGTACGTACTACTCAAGTACCAAAGTTGTTTCGTTTATTTTCTGTTTGTTCAACTGTTCAGTGATAATAATAGTTTTGCTGTGCATATAATACACTAATGGCGAATAAGACAACTTCAGAACTTGTACTCTCGATGCTAAACTTATTATACTTCACCAAGCCATCATATCTCTAAAAGATAAACTATGTAATTCACTATGTGTAAATATGACATTGCTTGTTGCCTTGTAAATGCAACCTCGAATGCGTCGTGAGATGTCCCAAACACTAATATATGGTGTGACGTAACTCTGGACAACAGGGACGGATACAAATATATATTTTATCCTAATTATTTGGGAGGAGGACAAAGTGTCCATGGGTTTATAGGATGAACACCCCTTCGGAGTCCAGAAGACGATGTCCCTGGAGACGCCTGGACAAAATCAAAATATCCAAGGCATAATCCAAGTACCCAACTATAAAAAGAACTTGCTCCATTTGTTGTTCTGTTCCTCTGGATTTTTAAAAACGTTTGCTGTTGACTTACCTAACGAAGTGAACATTTAACGTAAAAGCTCATAAATATATAAAAAAATACCTACAACATTGTACTACGTATCTGCGTCCATTAGAGATCGAGTGCAAAAATAATATTAGGGTTACAGAATCCATGGTGACATTGTGTCTGTGCTGATTCGTTCCAGGAGAAGTTGTATATACATGTACTATATAAATCTTTTGAACCATGTTATTATACATATCCTTCTTTTTCTCCTCTTTCTCTCTCTCTCTCTCATTCACGTTTACACTGTAAGCTCCATCTTCGTCTGTTTCCAATGTTTCTGTAGCTAATATGACAGGAAGATGGCACAACGTTTGCTATATCTGAAAGGCAATGTAAACTATATAGCTCTCAAGGTAAGAGTAAAGAACTTTGCCAACGTCGACATTTTACTGAAATATAAAAACAATATGTACAACTTAGTGAGGTGCTAATGACACACATAATAAATTACTTTTTAGATTTAGGTTAATTTTTTAATTAAAAATTGAAAGGTTACATTTCTTCGTAAGCTCAGAATGGTTATTCTATTTTATATCTTTGTTTTTTCATGAATATCAAATATTATAATGTTTGATCATCTTATGCATAGTCCATATTAATATGAGTATCCCGCATTTTTATGTGCTGTATTCTATTTTGTATCCCGTATTGTTAAGTTATTACTTGTTGTTATGCATATTCCATTTTTGTATGTATATTAGTTATATAACTTCTTCGATTTGCTTCTTTCACCACCATAAATGATTAAATAATTTTATTTGTGCTTAATCTCTTATGCCTAATAGTTATGTATTGTTTCAAAGCTGGCTGGCGAAGAACAGGAAGAAGAATTCCAGTTATCTCCATTATTTCTTTTCCGGCTCAACAATCTAAAAATTCGACCGTTAATTTAGATAACCTAATTCAAATCCCTGTTAAATCGTCAACCTTTGTATCAACTATCCAAGAGATACCTCTGCGTTTAAGCATTATTCAATGCCCAATCAGCATGATCACCGGAATAGCGCACATAAATAGTTAATTTTATCAAGGATCAGAATATCGACGGCTTTTTCCTGACAGAAACATAGTGAAAAACATCCGGCGATGAGCCCAAGTGCGTGGATATAACACCCACCGGTCAAGTCGTTCCTGTGGCAATCTCGCGAAGATAGAATTTTTCTCATTTCAGAGAACTCCATAATCAAATGTCTTAACCACACCACACCTTATAATTTCTACCACACATTGTTTGAACTAGTGTAAACCATACTCGCACTGGAACAAAGGTCAGTCCATTGTTCTGCCTATACCGGCTTCCTCCTAGTAAAAAAAGACAAGCTGACTGAATATCCATTTTTGGAGCAGTTTCCGAATTTCCTGGAGTATGGAAATTCGATCGGTAGCAACCTGATTATTCTTTGGAGATTTCAACTTTCACTTTGACTGTCCCGGAAACACAAACACATAAAAACTCCTAGATTAGATTAATGTTTTCAACCTCAAACAGTAAGTTAGCCAACCCTACCAGAAACATATATATATATATATATATATATATATATATATATATATATATATATATATATATATATATATATATATATATATATAAGCATTAGACGTTTCAATAGTAAGCTGACTTTTACTCCTTACATGTAATATATCTTTAGTGTACAGATCAGACACAGAAATATAATCCTCAATGTTATTTTATATTTTATTGTATATTCAGTTACTTCATTTTTACTGATATTCTAAAGCCATGCTCACAATTGTGGGGCGATTGGGGACGAGAAAATTACACAAATACAAGTTCTCTAAACGTAACTTGCTTTAGACCCTAAAGAATTGATTATAGTATATGTACCGATTGTAGTTAACTGTTACGAAATTTATTTGATCAAATATGAACCGTTTACAATATATTGTTCTTTAAATGTATTGATGTATTTTCTGTGGTAACGGAAGTTAAAATATTAAATACTTTAAGTTGGTGCTTTTAAATAGGATAGACTGAGTCCGGATAATATTGTCATCATCTTCCTACATTATTTCAAATAACAAACTGTTACATTCAAGAGAAAACAGTAAACATAATTTACTTCATTCATTCTTATCATTTAAATTAATTTTCAGTTCTTAAAGGTAATCAAAATGCATAATTGTTCAGTATAAAGCTCAGTTTGTCTTGTCTAATGCACGTCTTAAATTGTAAAGTCATGAATCAGTCAGCAAAATTGAGCTTAACAGGCAAAATTACACATCATGTAATCGTTCTAAATTACAGCTTATATATTTGTATAACGCTTTTCTTATAAACTACGCCAATTAAAATCTCACAAACAGTGATGTAATAGTCTCATGGAATCTGAAGATATTACTTTTGTGTCTGGCTCGTTTGTGACTTCATTGAGAGATATATTATTTTGATATTAAAGCAGCTATTGTAAATTATTGATTTATAAAACATATCACGAAAATCTTTGTGATTAATTAGATGTTGATAAAAACGGTACAAGGGAAATTATCCTTTCACGTGTCTAAATTGATAATTTGAAACTTAAGTTTAGTATCCAACTTTTGTTTCGAAACTTAGAAGGAACTTTTTTAGGCGTTCGATCTAAATCATACATTTGAAACAAGTCTTCACGAAGACTGGGTTGTACGCTGGTTATTGATATGTTCGTAGTCTTCCACTTACTCAGGATTATCAGTGTATGATAATAAAATGTACGGTCCATCACCGCTTCATTAGATAATTCACTGATGACAGAACTGACACATAGGAAACTTCAATATCATCACAAGAGAGTGCATTTGCGTTATGGGGACCTAACATTAGTGTAATAAACAACTCTTCAGATTATTTATGTAATGACCTGGATAGTGGTTGCAAGGGGCAACAACCTTTATTAGTTGCTTGGGCCCCGAGTAGCCGAGTGGTTTAAAATGCTCTCCGTTACGGATCAATGCCATCTCTCCTCTGTCTGCGCCGGTTCAAGTCTCGGGTTCAGACAATGTGGGTATGTGAGAAAGCTTGCCAGTAGCTTATCGTGGGTCCTTGGTTTTATAAGAGTTTTAATGGGTTCTTCCTCCACCATTAATACTGGCCGCCATGTACAGCCTATCGTGTGCTGAAAATGGTGTTAAACCCCACAAGAGGAACTAGTTGCTTACTTACATTACATACTTTTCCTTACTTATTTGATCCGAGGTACTTCATTGATTCGCGATGAGAATGGTACTGGCAAGAATCATGTTATTGAATCAATACAGATTTACAACTGGTGTGTGTCCAAGATCAAGGTACTATATTCAAATTGCCGCTGCGTGATGTAGTAGCCTTCAAATGTAGATGCGCCTCAAAATACTAAACATTTTTGTTTGCTTGCGTAACAAGAGTACAGGTTAACACCAAATCTAACTTTAAGCAATCACTGAAGAGCACTGAAATATGTGATGCCAACATGAATGCTTTGTTATCTGTGTGGCCGTTATCGGTCTTAGGTCTCTGTGATTATAAATTATTCTTAATCATATGTATAACCAAACCTCTCACCTCAAATGACTACACGTTGTTGCCATTATATGACTACATAACCAATTACCTGTTCCACGTATATAAGGTAAGGTTCATCATACATAGTATTTCTGAGACGTAAGAAAACGTTGGAACTTTTGTCAAAAACAGTTATACCTTGCCTTCCTTGAATTTTTAATATTATTTGTTTCAAACGATATGAAATATTGTAGCTATATTGGAAAAAACCAAGTAACTGCAGATATGTTGAAATTCAGCGTCAGTATATATAGTTACTGATGTTGTCAAGATACTTTGTATTCTCTACAATTTGATATTCATGTGAAATAGAATCTCCGCAGAACAAGATGACACCGGATACTTGATTTGCAACACGATTTTCGTTCTTTAAGTTTGAATCTATTGTTACAGGAGTTTGTCACTAATAACTTGATATATTCATCGACAATGAAGCGAAATGGTAATGACAGAGACAAAGAATCCGGACGTCACTTGGTTCTGGGCTGGAGCTTAACTAATATATTCCTTTACTGCAGAAGGAAAGATAAACGCAATTGGCTTTTGGCTTATTTCAATGATTTTATTGTCTTCTTCGTTTACCATTCACTGTAAAAACAATGAGGGGTTGTTATTGTGTGTAATTTGGACGGAGGTTTAGTAAGGCTGGAGGGTCATTTCTAAGGAAACGAATAAATCAAATAAAGCTATGAAAGCGTCTCGCAATGCTGAGGGACACTTTGTTTTCTTTACAACTATATGCAAAGTGGCCCTCAGCACTGCGACGCTATTTATGTATTAGTTTGTGCCCGGGAAGGAAACAAAACGCGGGTCGCGTAACTAACATGATTATTGGTACCCTTTGTACCAAACGTCTTTAACAGAGATTAGGCAGAGACTAATTACACTAAGGTTTTGACTACCTCCCTGTCTTTATGAGCAATTTTAAATGTAACCTGTTTTACCAGTAACAATGGCACAGTTTGTGATAATCTCTTTTAAATCTGCAATGCTTCACATATTCAAAAATGCCAAAGAAAAACGCATTACGATCACCATAGTCGTATGCCATGACTTTGTGACTGTCCTAATCATGAATCTTAGTAAATAAATAAAAAGCGATCGATATTCGAGAACAAAAGGGATACTCGAAAGTCAAAACCAAAAACATTAACTGAGCTCTGTGTTTATTAACAATATCCTCTAAAGACGGTTTTATTTCCATCCTCTTTTCGTCCGGGTGTAAACCATACTATTGTAATGATGCACAGATATAAAATCAACTAGTGCACTGCAAGACCAAGTCACAAAACGAAATTCAAACACATTGCGTAATTTTGGCTTGATGGCATCGTTGTCACATTCCCAACAGCCTCACAACAACATTCTCTGGCAATTGAATTGTTCATATGCACGCTAATTACAGAAACTATTTTCTTATAACCTAACCAAGGACCATTCATTTAAGAATCGGTAATTTCACACTTGTATATTTTTCTTGCTTTAACATTTATTTCATCTACCAGAAACCAATTCTAATCCGTAGATCGGTATTCTAGTTTACGAAATAATGTCCAAACATGCTAGATACAGACTAGTTAATAGGTCAAGTTGTTAAATATAGAGACGTAAGACGAAATTACGAAATTGACAGGCCATTTTATGAAATTAGGTAATGCTACTATACCTACCTGAGATAAATTTTCAGTATGCATGATTCCTGCACTTTATAAGTATTACATCTACATCTAATTATTACATCTATAAAATATGTTCCGAAGACCCTTTCCAAATAATCAAAGAAACGATCACTAAACTCTTGCAAATCTTTAGACTGAAACGTAAATAAAAATGGCATATCGTCAGGATCGTTGCATTATTTTCCGTCCGCTACACATGAAATGCCTCAAGCATTAAACGTACTGAACTGGACAATCGTCGTTAATTTTAGTCTTTTTAAACAGCGTCAAACTTTAACAACAAAGATCGTTATATTAGTTTGAATATTACCTTTTTGGAGGGAAATACAGATGTAAATAGTATCACTTAAGAACAATATTTGAATACATTACATCGAGCAGCATAGCTGAACATCTTCGATAACTAATATCAGACAGAAACACACGAATGACCCTATCTCATTACAAGAACTCACTCTATGTTCAAAGACATGCTGCTACAACACGTAGGTAGAAATATCAATAACTTAAAGTGTTGCTGTCTTGGAAACCTAAAATGATACTACGCAATACCTTGATCCAACTATAAATGGAAAATACCCTAGCCTTGAAAGTTTTTCTCTCTCGATACACTCATCTGTAAATTGTTTTTTGTTCCACCGTATTTGTTGACAATGTACTCAAAGTTCTGGTTAAATCACACTACTAAATAGGGTCCTAGAAAGGTCTTTTCCAGCATAAAAGTATCTGATAAACAAATGACAAGATGTCTACATTGAGAATTTACATGAGTGATCCTTTCATATGAAATCGATACAGTTGAAGTAATCCGTGTCTAATGGAGACCTTAGAATGAAAGATAGTAAAAGTATTCCTTACTATCAATACAATTTGCATGAAATGAGAATACATATATACTCTATTCATCATTTGTTGAAAATCTTTGATTTTATCTTTAAAAGGGTGGAATAATGTAATGAGTTAATTAAAAAGTATATTATAATGCTTCAGATAGTATTCACTACTATACTGCACGTCATCTCTAATATGTACATTATGAAATGTTTTCGTGAGACTTCATATCAATAAATTACTAGCAAAACAATTGGTGTAGTTTCCCCCTTGTGCACGAACAAATTAAAAACAAAAGGAACACGTTTTTCCTTTCTGGCTACATCACAGGAAACTAGTTTGAACAATTGCCCAGGGGAGATTTCTTTCTAAACAAATGCAGTTACTAGCGATTTGTGACACTCCTTTCGCGATGACGATATTATGTCCGTATTTTTATAAAAGATATCAAATAACCAGAATCAAATCACTGTTTGAATTCAACAGGGAGAAAAATGCTACATCTGTTGATAACAGCCTTTTGTTTGCTGCATTTCTATTACGGCAAAATGGCTTAATGGAAATTCTGTATCATACAATGTTTCACTGGAAATGATCCAACAATTGCACAAATAATAAGATAAACCTTGTCTTTCCCATCTGGTAACATCTAATGAACTTTGTATGTGATAGTATAATGCGATATATAACGTTTTCCTGTAAATTTCGTGTTTTTAGTAATGTTTCCGCGAACAGTTGACATCTTTACTGATCGTTAAGTACTACAATAATAATCAATATACACATTGACACAATTTACAAGTTAAGATTTTTTCAAGAACAACAAAAGAACTGCAATTATTCTCCCTGGCAAAAGTGTCCTCCAGCAATATGTTGGTGAGCTCGTATTAACTAGTTCTCTAAGTTCAATACCGTTACTATTATTCAAAAATGTATATTTTGCTGTCTTTGTGGTTTCCTTTTTGTTTCATTGGATTCCACTATTGCAATCTATCTGTAAACATTCCACTTGTGATTGTAAGCTTTTCAGTAATTGTTTATTTGTGCGGTAGCACGGGGAAAAGTTGGTGCCTTTAGGCTTTACACAAGAAGCTGCGAATGACCATTATTTATCAATTATTAATTTTTAAATTATTTGAAATTGTTACGAATTAGAAATGAAACCATACTTTTTATTATAACAATTTAACTGTAATAGAATGTGTATTTTTCGTAAATGGTAAATAGTTACCCAAATTTAAAAGCTGAGGTCACAAATATAATTAAAATTAGTGTTTAGACCTTTAAACGAGTTGTCGGGTAGTTATGGTTGCGGGTGGATATAAATGTTCCCACTGTCAATGCCTTTACATTTTGCATTTTAGCAACAAATCCCAAGCTAATTAGTTTATCTTTAAAGTATATAATTATCTTAAAAATGTTATCGTTCACCAAATGACCGCAATGCTCTATTGAGAAGCAGAAAAGCAGAAAAGAATATTTAACTGGTTGTGACGCTGATCCAGATTTGTTTCAGACCAAGGGAAATAAATATAAAGTCCCGGATGGAGCTGGGTTTGTGTTGAGGGTATTATATTAAGATGTACCATTTAGCCCAAATCTTTCAGACCCTCCCTCTATAAATCTGTGTTTACTGAACAAACATCTTAGCGCTGTAGACAGCAAATAATGCGTTTTTAAAAGTCTTACAACCACGTGCGGTCATTATTTTTGCGAAATCGTGTGTTAATACTTTTACACGAAATCAACTGCTAAAAACAACAGCAGTTTAACAAACAATATGCCCATGATAGTATTATTATCATTTCAAACAAGTCAATTATCTTAATCCCGAAAACTAAGTCTCTGTCTATGCTTGCTTATAACACTTGTCCAACTGCAGTCAACATATACCCTGACCTGCCATAGCATAATGCTGTAGCAGACCAGGATCTATGGGGGTTTTTTTGTATTATTCAATACTCCTAACAACTTGTGTAGACCCAGAGATGACTAAGAATTGTTCGACGGTACGTTGGGGTATATGCAGTTTTCAGTTTAATCATAATTATACGCGAGTATAAATATATCAAAATCGCGGTCCCTGGTAGCCGATTGGTCTAAACTTCTAGCCTTTACCGATCATTGCTATCTCAGCTCTGTCCGCATGGGTTCGAGTCTCGGGTTCGGTTAATGTGGGTATGTGAGAAAACATGTCAATAGCTTCCCGTGGATCGATTGTTCTTGCTGGGGTTTTCCTCGGTTCTTATCTCCAACACTTCTGATGGCCGCTACGTATAGCCAGAAACAAGGCGCTAAATCAGCAACAACAACAACAGAACAAAACTTAAACATATGGACTTGCCCCACATTTATTTTCATATAAATAAAATTTACTTGTAACTTGTTATTAACAGGTATTGTTCAAAACGTATTGCAAAATGTCCGAATGTAACCTAGAACGTGAAATTCCACAATGTATCACCCATGTTATTTAAAGTCGTTCTCGTTCATGTGATTAATGATCATCTTTACTGTGTCTTTGTCAACTTAAACTTTTGTAACCTTGACACATTTTATAATCTCCTCCAACTAGGAAGTGAAACTGGATACAAATTTAGTGCATCGAGGAAACTATACTCGCCCGAGTACAAGGATTGTATTTATGTATATATGAAGAGAGAAAATTGTGTCATACATTTGTGATTTCACGACATTAATTTTAGATAAAGAATATGCTGATTAGGGAGACGGGGTGGTGAATGTTTGGTGATATGGTCAATTCTGCACTGTTTAGTAGACAGGTTGTACCACCGTTATTCAAGAGTTTGTACGAGAATGGAAGCATTGTGTTTTGTTGTGGTTGTTTGTTTGCATGGTTTGGTGTTTTAACGGCAAATTTATACAAAATATTATGGTGTATGGAATCACAGTGTTTTATCAGGTTTGCTTGTTTGTATGTTGTTTTGTTTGTTTGTAAGTTTTTCCTTAATGGCACAGTTATAAGAAAGGCTACAAAGTACTGAAACAATGTGTTTTGTCATGTTTAGTTGTTTGCATGTTTTGTGTTTAATGGCGAAACTATATGAAAACCTATGAAATATGGAAGGTCTATGTTCTGGCAGATTTGTTTGTTTTCGTGTTGTTGTTTTTTTTGGGGGGGGGTTAAAATGCACATTTATATGAAGAGTTATAGAGTATCGAGGCACAGTATTTGGCATGGCATGTTTGTTTACTTCAGTGTTTGCTGTTTGATTGCAAAATTATATGAAAATCTATGGAGTGTGGAAGCAGTGCGTTTTGTCATGTCTGTTTGTTTTTACGTTTGGTGCTTAACGGCACACTGACATGAAAAGCTACAGAATACAGACGAACTGCCTTTCGTCAGTTTTGTTCGTTTGCATGTTTGGTGTTTGATGGTATAGTTGCATGAAAGTCTATGTAGTATGGAAAGCCTGGGTTTTTTGTGTTTGTACGTTTGGTGCTCGTTTGTAACCTGGGCTTTGGTTCGTCTTTTCACTATATGGTCTCCTTGCATATAACTGCATTCGGAGATATGTGGCTTTAGTAATATTTAGATGACGTCTTTAAATGATAGAAAACGTCAAAATTTGAGAAACGGAACTTTGCTTTATCATACGCTTACTGCAGATGTTACGTCGCTTTAATAACGCGGATTGGAACGCCCCGCGACTGCTCTTTACGGCGTTTCGCCCCATTGAATATATTTTATGCAGGTACTCTGACATAGTTCATTAACGTTAAATTTAATCAAGTACAACTTTCACGGAATAGCAAATTTAAAACTAAACTGTTGTATCAGTCAGTGAAATATGTTATCAATTAATGTGGCATATCCTTGTATAATTATAGTTTGTGGTACAGTTAAAGATTTTCAGCCTTAAAGACAGTACGACCTTGGGTCAGTCTAGAGTCCGATTAATAACATAGTCCAATTAGTAACAGAGTCAAATTAGTAACAGAATGCTTTTGATGTTATTGTTTATTTTATTCTCTCATTCCATCATGTTCAGTTGACACTGGGCCCTCGTCCAGTTAGTTTCAACATGCTTCTGATTTATATGGGTTTTATATTCTCTCCTTCCATTATGTTAAGTTCGTTTTAGGTCTTCAATTTATAAACAGGTTTGTCTGTACAAATAAGTGTAGGGTAGGGAATGTATTGTGGATTTTTTTTTTCCTACACACTCACATTACATACATTGTATTGGGGTTTTAATACTAAGTTTGGTATATTCAAAACGGTAACAAAAGCCTTTATGAATTCAGGAAAAACACTTGACTCAACAAAGCAATATGCATTTATCAGGATTAGAATATTGTGCAAGTAAATTTGAAATTGGGGAATGTGCGAATACACAAATGTAGCAGTATTCGTCGAATAAAACAATCTGCGCAAAAATAAATGGTCTTCTTAAAACCAATAATGAAGTCATTTCATGAACGTATTGTTCACATCGTACACATTTGCTTCATTGTTACTCCAACACACTTCGACCTAAAAGGGGTACCAAAAGATTACCGAAAGGCCTTGATACATTGTTTATAATGATATTACAAGTAGAATCAATACATCGATCAAAATACGAGCAGTTCAGCAAACATATATACTCTACGAGAATATAACGTTATTTGAGAATGCTAAAGTCATATGAAAGAGTTGTGAAGTGTAATTTGTTACGTCTTATATTAGGCACAACAAACACCCTATTGCGACATTGGAAACAATACTTTTAAATTTTAAATTGGAATTTCTCTTTGTACCTATATTGTTTAGTTTTCAACAAACATGACCTTATTGGGTACAACGGGAAAGGAAATACGTTAACTGACCATCAACCACACTTATTACCAATGCATCGATTCACTGATCCTTACCTAATAACCAACGTAAATCATAATACCACCATTGACAAAGTTACGTATAATCACACATAATTATATAATATCACACATACAGAACATAATTATATTATATTACACATTAAATGAATGAAGATGAGTACTTACACACACACACCTAACCATACTGAGAGATTTAAGACAATACAGCAGAGTGGGGTATCAAATTTAGTTCTGAAACAAAGTGAAGAGCCACACATGCCTTATATGGCATTTACATTTGATTTCACACTGTTAAGTGCCACTTGTTGGCTTGTAAGAACTAATTTTGTTTTTGTTAATTTATTAAACAAAACTTTTAACACGTTATTGGGTATATCAGCACAAGAAAGGGGGCGTTAAGTGCCTTCCGTATGAACAACTGAGGCAGCTAATCACAAGCTTGGGTCTGTACTGCACTTGCGCCTTTTGAGTAGGTGCGACGTTCTACCAATTTATCTACCACGAGTCCCCATCCTAAGAGCAAGTATGTGCTAGGTGTCAAATATTAGCCCTTCTCTGACTTTTATTAGTTTAAAAAAAATCAATAATGTGACCGTCGTTCTCATATCGAATCAATTATATGTGGCGTTTTGTTTGTTTGTTTAGTCCGTTCATTCAATAGTATATAACACTGATTGCGCGGGCCATATTAATCTTTTTCTCTCCGTCCACGATCAAGAAGTATTTGCTTTCTTTCGCACGTCTTGACATGCCATACACGATGCACAAAATTGACATTCAGCAGTTTGCTTTTTTTGTGAGAAAAAGCAGTGACTTCCCTTTGGATATTAAAGTACATCAAATTCACAAGCCGAGAAATTTGCGAGCTTATATTTGACAAAATGTAGCGATTTTAAAACGTGTGCTGCAACAGATCGTGTTTGAAACAATTTAGACCAAGTACTATAAGTAAAATTTTATATATAATATATTTTCTTTTCAAAGACGTTGTTTTTAGTCCAACTACAATTCGTGGTATGTCTAAATCAAGTGCTAATGCATTCAGTGTTTGTTTAAATACACTTTACCTCACTATCTTAATTTTGGCAATGAATGTTATGAAATTTGTTTTGTTTTATCAATAGCGTCATCTTTTCATTTTTCATAGATAGGTCGATTGCTTGTTGCTTAAATCTTGCCAGATCTTCAAACCCAAATATTCATTAGAGCAATTGACATAATCCACCATAAAATTTACGTTTAATGAAATGTAGGCACAGTAGAGCGTCGGCTCATGATTTCTCTATTATTCTATCTATCCCACCTAGATTCCACAAAGAGCTCCTAACATCATGATGTAAACATGTTTCGGATTTATTCACAGAATAAACTAATTACTGACAACTTACAAGCAAATAAATAAATAAAGAATAATGTTTTATATTTTTGCAACGCTCCAGCCAAAATCATGCAATAAAACAATTCTTCAAAGACCATAACAATAATGACTTTATTTTCCCAGTTGAATACCATTATTAGTAAATGAGCTTTGTAAGCGAATATCGGTCTTATAGCAATACTTTCACTTTCAATTCAAAACATCGGTATGGATTTCTGTCCTAAATCATGCAAAATATGTTTTTACTGACGACATTACATATTACATTCATGCAATCATTTTAAATCAACATGAAGATATATTAAAGCTCCCTCTCAATCAAATTTACTCGAGTTTCCAATTTTAGTTGGAGATATAAATCATATCCATATATCAAATTGACTTTTGAGCGCCTTTGTCACAAGCCTATTTGAAGAAACTGCTAAGCAATTTCCTGGCTTCACAACTTCAGTTATATACTTTATATCTCCCTTTAACACGTGGCATACATCTGCATTGTAAAGGATGAGTGTAAAATACGCTACCGATAAAATGTGTGTTAGGCGCCATGAACGAATGTGTGTGTGCGCGTGTGTGTGGTTTGATGTCTGGTCTGGTTTCGTGTCGGAAGATCCAATGACATCTCTAGCATGATGTCCCGGCACCTACGTGTCGATGATGTGGTCGGTCAGAAATGAGCAGAGTCAATCGTATTTGTAATTAGAATATATGTTGATAGTGGCCGCCTCTCCTGTTCCAGTGGTACAATCTACTTTTTAGATATTTTTTTTTAAATTTAAAATTACATCATTACGTAATCGTTCTTTCCTTGATTTTGTACCATATTAATAGGTTATTGCATTTGTATGGGAAATATGAACGTGTTTTTTCGAATGGATATCCCTTTTGAATTTGGGAGTGCAGTATATTCATCCAACAAAATACGTTCATATTTTCCCACACAAATGCAGTACCCTTTTTATTATATGCTCATTTTCTTATTCTACCTAATGCATAATTATGTAAATAAAAATACACTAAAAGAAACAAAGTAACCGAATTTATGTCGTATTTCGAACTAAATACACAAACGCAGATTCATCATTACACAACAGCAGCATTATTAATGTTCACATAACTCCGCCCAGATAAATTTGAACTTAGTCGCATGCTAAACATAACTTTCAAAAGAACACGGCGTCCTGGTCTACCTAAAATTAAAATTTAGATTCATATTGTGAACGAATGCGCATTGCAACAACTTTTCCATTTATTCTGGAATGAATAGAATTTTGTATTTTGTCGATTCTGCTAAATTTCGTGATTTTTCCATTATTATTAAAAGCTGAAGAAGACAGTTTATGCCTTATCACTGGCATGTTATTTGTAGGGACTCAGCGATTGTATGACCTGTCTAGCGTCTATAGCTAGCCTAAATCGGAAACAGTGTATCAAACAAGTTAACGTAGAATGTGTCAAAGCAGCTGGTATGTGGCAATCCACAAAATATCTGCTTTAGTTCATTCAGAAACAAATTTAACCAACAAAATAAAAAGCGTCTACTACGTGAGTGTACATGAGCTTTTTACAAAGTAGTTCATAAAACACTATTGGGCACACGTTAGTGCAATATGAAGTGCACGTGAGTGCAATATCGTAAAATACTGCACGATTCTGACAATGTCAACTTAACAGAGAACAACAATGAGTATATAATAAATTCCTTTCCTTACTTCTTCATCTGTAATATTTGTGTCACTAAATAATGGTTGCGAAATTTGTATAGTCATATGACTCGGAATGCACATGGCCAGATCCAGGTCAAATTTCAACAACGACGTACTTTCGTATCGTCTGTCAGCAAATGAAAGACATGAGGAATGCTATGCTTACAAGTTTTGAGAAAATAAATCATATTTCTATCACTTTCATGCAGGTATATAACTCGATGAAAGGTCCTTCAAGTTTGCTGGACCGGCTACCAAGCGACTACCTCATGCATACACCAAATGGTGTCATCTAATTCCACCTTTTCGATAGGGAATGGACTTTGACCCTACACCCCAACATAAATATCCAAATATCAAAAATGGGGTGACAATGGTCAGATGAAACTCGGACTAGCATCCAAATTGAAGCTATTACTAGTACTCTAGTACAATCATTCCTTTTTTATTTTCCTATTTTTCATAACGATCTCAACAATTCAACAGTGATTTAGTAATGAATTGTCTGAAAACTCAATCTTTTAAACTTCAATTTCACTGAATTTAAGGCGGAAACTTCTATAAACAAAACACCAATCAGAACAATTCTCCAGAATATTTCCATTGTATGATGCATTTATAATGTGTTTGCCATTAAAGTTTGTGTTATTACGTTCATTAAGTCTTTTTGAAACAGATTATTTGTCTGGTCTATACAAAAAAATGTCTGAGTCTTTCGAAAATTCGAGTACAGTGTGTACTTTTGGTCAAAAAAGTATTTCAGAAGTTGCATCCCTCTATAAGATGGATCCAAAAGCAAGCAGCATAGACCCTGATTTGCCATCACATAATACGCGGTTGTCTTTGCTTTCATTTTATTTATTACTCCTTATCAGCTGCGCATGTATCGGCAAATCTGTTTGTATGCGGTTTGGTACTGGTATTCAACTTATACACCAGTATATACTGTACTCATTACTTATGCGGAAAATTACTGCACAGTGGTCTGTTGGTATCTAAAAATCAGTGGTATTCTAAAAGTGTTGACATTCAGACAATACAATTATTATATTGCTCAATATCAGTATTTCCCGCATTACATGATCGTATTGTTCTCAGTGCATCATTCGTGATTCCTTGTTCACTTATTTTTGTCCTAAACTAAACAGGCCATCAAAAACGTCTGCATTGCATGAATATTGTTATTCAACTTGAAGACATTCTCGCGTTCAGATTCTACTGAAATGTAATCCACGCGATTATCTGCCCAGATTAAATAATCACTGACAGTACATTTGGATGTTGCTTTATAATTTCTGTCTGTTATGATTGTTCAGACTTAATGTTGATTGGTGAGATTATTAAACAAGGGCTTTAACTTCGTTTACATTTCCTGCTTGTTGGTAGTTATGTGTTTGGCATACAATTAACGTCAATACTTCGTACTATATACAGCAATAGTAAGCAATATACACAGACAAAATAAGCCGCTTCCATAAATACGTGCTCGTACAGCTCTTGACAATTAGTAACAACGTTTGGATTGTGTTAGTTTAAAATATTTGCATTATTTTCTGAGTAGATTATTTAAAGTCTGATTCATTAAACATTGTTTCTCAGTCCACATAGTCATGTTAGCTCTTTCTTTCTCAGCAGTTGTTCTCCGCAGCAAGTTGTCTATGTTATATGTATATTAGGATCAGATCAATTCAACGCATGCCTAAGTCCTCTGCTAGACTGGTTTTAATTATTATTGAATATTAGGAATACATACATACATACATACATACATATACACACGCATATATATATATATATATATATATATATATATATATATATATATATATATATATATATATATATATATATATATATATATATATATATATAATACCCTGTTGCGTTGTCAGTAACTGGCCGGTGCTTTTTGCATCATAAACGTGCAATCGTGAATAAATCATGACAAACATTTACTGAACGTACGAAGTGTGTTCCAATTTTCGGAACCAAAACTTGTATGTATTACACAGCTGAAACATGCAGTTGTACGTGAGGTTGGAATACGTTTAATTAAAGTTCATTGAGTGCGTGAACTTCGCTAAAGGGTTGAAATGCCCCATACATCCAGATTAATAGGGATATCTGCACGAAGTCATGCAGCTACTGTGAAAATGATATCTTGAAACTCATGAACGTGTAGTATTTGGCAAAATAATGGAGAATTTGCGAGAAACAAATTCGTGATAAAGAACAAGATATGCTTCGAAAGACTATTGTTAATCGTCATTTGAATCCCGGAAAAACTTTGATGGTGACCTTATTGCCGTTCATAGAAGCATAACTGATATTTTGTTCATATCTATGGCTATACGCAAAACATACATGCTTTATTCAATCCTAAATGAAAACTATGATCTTAATCTCTGCGTGATGTTTAGTTATTGCGACAAGAAATGTGGTTAGACCTAAGTCATCAATCACGCATGATGTTTGGTGACAGTTGTTCATCTGCATTCAAAACAGTAATCCCTTCATTTGATCATAACCCGAGACAAAATAACGTAACATTTGATAAGCAATGCAGTGATAAGGCATAATTCTTAAAAGCACACTTGAAAACTATGCAACTATAATTCTAAGAACACATATTAAATATTTCTGAATGAGTAAATTCCGCATCTTATAACTGTAACATAAGCACTATAAATTAAAAATATTTTGATTTTAAAGTATCTTGACAGTCACAGTTCGGGCTGAGTTATTTGCAATACCGTCTGAAGATATCTGCGAACATCGTGTTAGATCGAATCCATCCGTTTTCATTCTTTTATAGTTTAAAAGTAAATATTGGCTAAAATATTCCGCTATTATGTATGATGTAATATTCCATAACTGGTGTATAATCTACGTTGAAGTTTATCTAAATTCGACAAAACATGATACTGTGAAACTCAGGGAATGATCAAAGAATTTAATAGTTTAAACAACTTAAAACGGCTGTTTTCAAAATGTTGTAACATGCCGAAAAACAGGAATGAAAAACTCGAGGAAATAAATCACACAGAATATACAGGATAAAAAAGAGCACATAATTTGCTGAAGCCGTTTTGTACCTTCTTAAACATCTTGACTTGATAATGTAGTATATTTGATTATTCTACAAGACAGTATTAGCATATATATATATATATATATATATATATATATATATATATATATATATATATATATATATATATATATATATATATATACTGGCATGATTATATTTGAGAAAATATATCATCTAATTAATATCCAAACTAGCAATAGCATGATGTTGGCTTTCTCCTGAAAGGATACGTTTGTAATGTTACGATTTTGATGTAGTCACAGCGACTGTAAAGTGAGGGCACACTTCGAATTTATCTCACTTTATATAATTACCATGAAACTATTTTAAAACTTCAATGGACGCTGCCGAGAGGCGTTATAATCTCATTCGAAAATAATTATTTTAAGAAATGTTGACCATGGTGTGTTTTCCGGAGTTAATGCCTAAACGTATGCAAAACATAAGTTTCAATTTTCGATAAAAGATTTGTTGTTTTCGAGGTTTCCGCGTTTAATTATGCTGTGTTCTTTATAAACAATTTATCTTTTTGTTTTATTGTTTTACATATCCAGCTCTATTTAAAGGAATATCTTCTTACCGATACCAGTGTTACACAAAACAAAGGTCAATTGTCCTTTACATTGACCGAAATAAATTTCATATACAATGTCAGAAGTACATCAAATATACCAACTGAACATAATTTGTAGAATCCTCGTACAAATGCAGAGATGTAGTTAGTTTATTCAATATTTTGATTGCACCTTAAGCTAAAGTACAATCAACACCATTTATTTGTATCATTCAATTTCAGCATATACTTTAGAAACCTTGAAGTACCAAAATGATTCCCTGCAAATGTCATTACTAAAAGTCCTTTTTCACATTTTTAGTAGAAGGGTGTTTGCAAATCACAACTAGTGTTATTTACATTAACACATAACGAAGAACGATACATTGAAAATAAATAATCTTATATATCTTAAACGGTAAACTCAAAAAGCATTTTCTACGGATAACTAATCAATCACAATACAATTGACTGAACTGAAGTAAAATGTCATTGAAATAAAATAACTTAAGACATTACTTTGAACATATCTTTTCTTTTTAAAGAACTCACACAGACACATAACAATTTATTTATGTACTGTACAATTATATGTCAGGCTATGAAGTATAATTAGTCTTCGCTAAATCGGATGGCGACTGTCACATAAATGTAGAAATCAGCATAAAATGTTATCCCACGAAACTAACACCGCACACATGCTAATTTATTTATGTTTATATTCCTTTAATTTTGTGTCATGCGAGGAATTGTTGATGACTCGTCCGTTCTGTAACTAAAACATCATAGTTGCATCAAAGTATAATTTGTCTAGCATTATATTCACAATCAGATCAACATTCAGCAGAAATTCAATCATACGAAAAGTGTCAGTTCATGACTTATTGGTGTTTCGCACGAAATTTAACATACATATACACACTCATAATCGTTAAATACTTTATCAAACGTTGATCTCTGATGGCGTTTATTATTCTGTTTCCATAAGGAAGCGATGTCAAACCAAACGTAAACAATGAAAAAAGTCAGAAAGATGCAAAATTAAATGTAAGAATTATGAACAAACAATTTATGTCTGTGTAATGAGCGTCCATTGTGTATTTTCCACTCTCAGTAGAATTCAACTGTTCTCACCCATTGTCATATACACCTCTAGACTTAATCTAGACATGTCATTTATTACTAACCCATGCAAGTGTAACAAAAACATGCACACATTCCTGCCTACAAGCTCATGGTTTTATCGCCCCATGTTGCAGTTTGCCTGGTTTGTCCAAACACAGGATCCATAACAGTCGATCGTCTTCTGGAAATACAGACCTAATCCGCAGGTCTTCTCCTCGGGGAATGAGGTGCACGTGATGAACTTATTACAGTCACAGGGATGTGGATAGCTGCACCCAATGCTTTTGTTATTGCAATAACCAGCTGCAAATATAGTAAAATCTAATTGAATTTAACAACAAGAACCCTAACTTAATTATATCGACCTTGGATACAGAATATTTGCATAGAAAATAAGAAATTCCTAATTTTACAGCATATTTTGGTTTCTAGGTGATTTCCAGATTTTTAAATATGTTTACCTGCATAACACGTGTGTTAAACGAAATTCAAATTCTATCAGGCATTGAAAATGACATGTCTTTGTAATACGATGCACCGTAAAATATGAAAAAATTATTATCATCAAAACTCTCTTTTCTGTTATTGTTGGGTTCTTTAGGGGGTGTTGTTGGGGGGGCTTCACTAGCAGCACTTATATAAATCAAAATATTAGAAGGAAGTAATCATCTCTCAATTAAATTGGAGAATAAATGACGGTCATTTTTTTACCGAATTGGTCAGTCATACATACAGTTACTTCAAGGATTTTCTTTCAATTTGTTAGGAGAAATAATTGTATTATTCCTACATATGGATTCACAATAGCTACAGTGATCTATTTGGTAACAATTACAAACAGGCATTACCTGGAACAAGCTTCATTAATAAGGGTGTTGATATATACTTCTTCACACCTATGGAGTATAAGCACCGGAACGTCCTATTGGCGAGAATATGATTGACTTCTTCGATTGAAAAGTTCAGTGTAGACTTTGTTTGCCAAATACCACCATTTTCTCTATCTTGTTTTGTTGGAGTACTACGCCAAGGCTGGTACATATGTCCATTGGGGTCTTTGACTTCTATTGTCATGTCCACCTTCTGGCAACCAGTGCTTGCATGACATTCCAACTCACTGCTTCTGTTTCCAATCAATCCTTTTGGCATACTGATTAATGGGTACTCTGGGAAATCTATTTTTGGGATAAAAACATAATTGATCTCAATCTCATGTTCAGTATCCATACTTTTAGTATGTTTATGGCACGGGCTTCAGGACAACGAGATGTTTACTTTAATATTCTTTACATTTCGTCACTATTAAGACAAGTACTGATACTTTTAAAAATGTCGAATAATCGCATATATATATATATATATATATATATATATATATATATATATATATATATATATATATATATATATATCAGCATATCAGAGGGCAATATAAATATTTGCGTAGCAAATACAAGTATGCACTGTGACTAAAGAATAATCGTTTGTCAAACCACGCTTTCTGGAAATTCTGTCAGAGTACGTAAACAATTATAAGCAAAATGTTCTCACAATAGTTATTAGGCCAATGTCAGGTCCCTTTAGGGAAAAGTGATTGCTGTATACACATAAACATAAAACAAAGTCACTATAAATTCATAATATTTCTTATGAGGAGTTTTCACCCAAACCTTTCAAGAATAAACCTTGCTAGCATCATTTGTTTGTTATACTGGCAATTATCATGAAAAACTGGGTAATTTCATTTCTTGAACAGACTCTGCACTATGACATTTAAAGCATATTTTTGTATGTTCCTATTCACTTTAGATTCATTTAGCTTCTTCCCATTGGTCATAATAAAGTCTAATTTTATGCTAAAGGTCTTGACTAAAAAAACTTGAAATAAATAAGTTAAAACCAGAAAATATGATATAATATAACTTTATTCAAGTCTAAAATATGTTGCATATTCTATTTTCAGTCACAATAGATACACTGCACACAAACAGCTGGTAAGTTGGTGCTGGGGATATCTTGGCCGTGAAATCCGAGTTGCTTTGGCATCCTGTGCAGTAGATGCATTCGGGCAGAAGTTCCCAAGTGAAGGTGGTAACCACACAGGTTTCAAGTACTTGTAGTTGTCTTGCAAATCGTGATGTGAGAGCCTGGACAGCCGTCGACTTGTCTAGCCTCAATGATTAGCTGCATAAAAATAGTAGTAACTATTAAATGACTGTTTTCCTGGCCATTTCGTCCAGTGCTGCCATCAACTCTTCAACATATTCCGAAAGAAGAAATGTTTCCCACCATCATTTAAGAAAGAAGCGTTTCATCCACTGCCCACATGCATGCTAAAAAGTTTGATAACAAAACATTTAAATAGGAATAAATGTTAAATTCATCTTAACAAACATAGCTAGTGTTTGAATATATAATTATTTTGTTTGTTTATATGATTTTGAATATGTGTTACAACTATAAATCTGCACCAACTTTATTTTGATTAAAATCCAGGACTTTGTTTTGATTGAATAGTAATATTAAGAATTTGATAGCACCATCAACTCAGTAATGATTTGATACATGCTGAAGTCATGCAATTTACATCACCCTTTTCCAGAGGTATTTAAGTTGAAGCTGGAATCCATTGGGTCACTCTCATCTGGTTTGTAGCTTGAATCATCGGACTCCCTTATCATGGAACACTCATCATCAATATCATGAAAATCAGTATCAGGGTATGTGTCCGGTTCAAACTGTCTATTGTGTTCTCCATTTCATTATCTGTGGGGATGTCTAAAGAACACTGAATGACTTTGCTCCTTCTCTGTACATACCGGACATTTACCTGACAACCTGTGAAATGCAAAATATACATGTGTATACTAATTATAGTAGTTTTCAAACAGATGGGTGATTCTGATGAATTCTTATCAATGACAGTGTATTATTGCTCAGTAACAAAACGTGGACAAATGCTTGATATACTGAGACAATAGCTTGCACGATCATACTGAACTTAGTTAATAAAATGTTACCCGTGTCATTCGCTTGTTCATTTTAATGGTGGGATTATAACATTGAGTCACTTTACATCATTGTATTACAACAGTAGGCATGAATGAAAGACATTACTAAACTTGATGAGCTGAACTTTCTCGTAGTGGATTGTACATTCATTCATGGAACTAATTATATATGTATTATTATTATTACCAAAGTCAATTTGTTTCCTCTCACTAATGCTTGAATTCTCTTGGATCTCTTAAGCATCCTGTCAGTCTGACATTCAACGGCAATACTGCATGATGGTGTGCCTAGTCCCTGAAACAAAAGCAATACAAGAAAAATGTGTTTGGCAAATTCTAGTGAATACCTTTGCATTATATAAGGTGGTCATACTTTAAATTTTATGTATGCTTGAACAATAAATAACAAATGCATCAAACCTCTTTCGTTACTTATAGAATCTATGGCTGATCATAATGTTAGACATATAACCAACACATTGCAGAGCTTTTACGAAATAAATAATGGCATATCTTTATTGCTTTACTAGTATGATATCATATATGAAGTCATATGAAATCATATGAAGCTATACCAACCATTTGAACACTGGAAATGCATGGAAAGTTCTTGATGACATCAATATGCACACCAGGATATGTCGCACCATCTACTGTTGAGTGTGTGATTGGTGTATTTTGGGTTCTCTCTTGTACATTATTTTATGGATGCTGGTTCAGAAAAATCTCTTTCAACACATAACAAAAAGATCCAAATAAATAGAGCAGAATTAGAAGTTTACATCAAAAAAATATTAAAGGCTACATTCGTCTTATATTACCTTATATGATTCTGTACACGGTGTGAATAATAATAATAATAATAATAATAATAATAATAATAATAATAATAATATTATACTTTCCACATAGAACAAATATTACTATTCACATTTGCAATCAATGGGTTGTGGGTGTGAATCCGGCCTAGACCAGGATCAACTGATAAAATTGTGTATATCTAAACAAGGAAGGTAATTTGCTCCCAGAGCTTCATAACTAATTAGTCTTTACAATTAAACACATTCAATACACTTTCCATACACATTATATATATATATATATATATATATATATATATATATATATATATATATATATATATATATATATATATATATACCCCTTTGATTTAGGCTTTGCCTCATTGCACACACACAAACACACACACTCATCATGATAAAGCAGGTGAGATTGAGGGTGGACCTATCACGATTTGCAAACACCCTCCCACTAAAACCCCCCTCTCGCATTAATCGCTCGTAAGCTAGGTATAGTTGTGGCAAGAGTGTAGGGTTGACAACAAATAATGTAGCATGCTAAAATCAATAAACCTTTTACCCTTGCTCGCTGTCGCTTTTGAAAGCTCCTTTCGGGTTACGTGTTTTTAGGCCTGCCGTAACTCTTGATTTTTGCTGATCTTGTGTGCATGTACTATGGGTTATTTGGTGAGAAAACACACTTGGAACTGCATTTGGCAGGAGTCGTCTAATGGTCTTAATCCCAAATGTTTCAGTTTCGAGGTGGGATAGCAATCGTCTTCTCTAAGGTGGTCACTACAGACAACTTGACTATCTCGCTTGTCAATAGTCGGCTCAGTCCAGTCTTTAATTGTCATTCGAATTTGCTTAATCCATTGTTTCCTTGAAACATAATTAGTAGGAACTGATTGCAAACTCACTCCATCTCGTATTGTATTGCTATAACCTTCAACAATACAAATTTTTACCATTTTTTTCACACACGGCTCCACTTGTTTAACGTAACTACAATGAAGATTGGAATGCTGTGTTCCCTAAACTGCGTCACTTCCGCTTTGTCTTCTGGAAATTACCGAGCGCGAAATCAGCAAGAAGAGTTTTGTCTCCAGCGATAAAAAAATCGATGTTCTGCAGTTATTATATTCATTAATAATGAGGTATATGACATAATACCTATACAGATCGCTTCGTGAAAGTTAAATTTATAATATAAATGAAAGTCGTGTGTGTGCACCAGTAGTCTTTTAATTGAAATCAGAAATGTATATCATATATAATACCATATTTCGATTAAAATATATTCAGGTAATAAGCGGTTATATCTATAATGTTTTAATTCTTTTGCAATCATAGCCTGTCAAATGTTATACTTTATTAAACCAGTTTGAACATAAGGACATACCTTTGTCCACATGATGGTAATAGATTATCAGATATTACAACTGTTAAAAGTTTTATTGATATTTTCAAGCCACGTACTGTACTGTTCATTGGGAACATGTGTGAATAGTTTGTTGGGGATTGTTTTTCTTTTCGTTGGGGTTTCGGAGGGAGAAGACTGTTTATTCAGGGTGAATTTTGTTTCGTTTTTAATTGTTAGCAGTTGTTTCTTGAACGAGTATTTATTCTGTTCTATTTTCAAATTATTTCATATAATTAAATATTGTAGAGGTCATGAACTTTTCGTGGCATGATGCGACAGACATTCACAACGTACGATCTAAAGACAGCATTGTATGGACTCTAAACTATTCAAATATATTGCATCATAGGAAAAGAACACGTGTGTCCCCCCCCGGCACTTACAAAACCCCTCCCCCAGCATACGCACATCTCATACCACCCCACATTCACCGCAGACTTATGGGTGCTTTTAATTAGAATGTTCATGCAACAGTATTGGGAACATTTTCGACTGGAATGAGAGTCAGTATATAACTTACTTAACTGCTTTGCGACAAATGAAACAAAAGAAAAGCGTCTGCCAGGATACGGGCAGCGAATAAATAATAATATAATAAATAATAACATAGATTTAGCAGGGAGGATGATCATCTTACATGTAGTAGAACAAAATCGGGTTTTCAAATGTATGTTCGTCATAGTCGTAAGCTACAATTGGGAAAGGTGGTTTGTTGCAAAATCAATGTATATCAAATCTACATGAACACAAAAGCATTTACATTCATTGGTACCCATACCCATGACATTGAAATATTATTACCTATTACTTTGATATGGAAATAATAATCTTTAGTTCCTGCTTGCGACATCACTGACATAGTATAGTTGCCTTCATCACTGCATCGCACCTGCGGGAAATGTATACGAGTCACCAGGGTTCCATCCGGTTTCCACGTAGCCGAGAAGCGACCTGTTACCTGAACATCGTCAGGGATGCGTATACCTGTCATGCTTAAGATGTGCCGTGCGTTTTCACCACTCGTCTTGCTGACAATTACTGTCGTATTTCCTTTAACTTTAAGCTCACACACAAAATCTCTAGGAGAATTAACTTCGTAGTCAACTTCACATGGACAGGGAGCTAGAATGCAAAGTGTTAGATTTCAACTTTTTCTTTTTTTCTTTGCAACCTTGTAATTATGTAAAATGTATTAACATATTTGAAGAATTTTTAACATACTTTTCGAATAACTGAACTGAACTGTTATTAAATAGAGGTTTTAATTACATTTTAACAAATTTTGATGATAATGAGTTAACTTTTTCACATATTTATCATCAAAGACAAGAAGGGTCACATTGGTAAAGATCGCGCACCTTTGGTCACTGTCGTCTGGTTCAGTTTCACTCATTTGTATCTTTACCGACCCCCACCACCAACTATCTCCCCTCTGATGTGCAAGATATACCTTTGTCTGACCGACCGTCTAATACACGGTGCATACTGCAGCAAGAATTTTTAGTTTACTCTGGACTTTTCTTCATGCTTCCTTGGGTTAATGTTTTATCAAACTCAATCAGCAAACAACACTTTGCTAGAGCCAGCTTACCGTTTATAATGACGTCATTGAAGCTAAAATTAACGGTTTTGACAAAACATGATAAGACAACATTCCCAAGCTTTCAGCACCCAAATTTCATCAACTGGATATGTGCATAACACATCCGAAATGGCGGTTTTATTTTGGGTCATTGGTCAAAATCATTTGCAACGAAATTGCAATGTGAGTTAGAAAGTAATAATTCAGCTTACATGGATCCAAATGTCATCACGCTTCATAGGTATACTAGTCTAAACAAGAGCAGCTCCAGCAACATAACTCAAGAAACAAACACATGCGGGATGAACTCTTCTGGCATTACACTTGCAACGTTTAGAAAAGATGTATACACACACACACATATAAACGCTCACACACACAGAAAGTTGCTCTTGAATAGTCCTCTTAAAACACAGGTTGGCAAATAGTTTCTCTGTCCCTGTCAGTGACTTTTGTTTGAAATTTAACAGGTTACCTACACTCATAATGTTCGTTCTTCCATTTTATGAAGGAAAATGAGCTCTGAACTCAAAGTTAGTGCCAGGGTTCAGACATTAAAATGTTGTGTACGAAGAAAGCATGTCAAATGATTAAAAGTTACCAACCGAACCGGTGGCCTATTGGTTAGAGCCTCCGCCTCGGGTGAGGGAGATCGCGGGTTCGAACCCCGATCGAGTCATACCAAATGGTATGGTACTAACAGCTGCCTCGCTAAGAGCCCAGCATTACAATATTAGCGCTAAGACTGGTAGCCCTGTCATTATAATGTGACTGGGTGGAATATCATGATACATGTCTGCGGCATGATGCATCAGAGCTAGAAAAAACTGCCACACTGCAGACATCGTAGTGACTAAAAACAATTAAACCTACGTTAACAATCCAAATTACACACACACACACCACAGAATTACCGTTTTTGGAACTGCATCTATGTTAACAGATACATGCATTAGGTCAAAGGCAATCTGTTGATGGCTATTTTGTTTTAAATACAATGAGACAATAACCTTCATCTGTGTAAGATATTTGATTAGTGATTAGAAGCAAATCGTTTCAGAAAGCAATATTACTAAACGATTCCTTAAACCCTTACATATTTTTCAAATTTCAATTGATTGTATCCACGAACTTTATAAAGGGTATGATCTCCTGAAGAATATGTTACTAAAGAATGTGTAAAGTTTTAATAAATATCTTCATAATTAAAATGGCTTGAAATTAGCTTCAAACAGAGTTTACATTTCAAATCATGGATGACCGCTGACTGAACTGCCATTTCTTTTAATATAAGCAAAATGTGTATATATTTGAAGAACGGAATGATGAAATGATTTAGCAATACCATTTTAACTTTTATTAACCTTGAAACCATCAATATCTGTGGTGGTTAGTCCAAAATTGTGACATTTTATTCTTAATTTAGAACAATTACGTAATTGTTATTATGCCCAATCTTAGCAGAATTGTCTTTACAAATCAAATTATCGCCTGTTTGTAAAGATAGTATTCACACTAACTCAGACATACTAAAGAAGCTTTATTCAATGAAGAATATGGCATGTGAGTTTTGTATTTCTTTGCTTGGCTTTTAAGGATTAGTTAAAACCTTATTGGTCACATTTTTCCGAGGAAGTGTGATTAAATGCATTTCCAAATTACCCACCAGGGCAGCCGACCTGGATAGTGCCAGTGCGGATATAGAACTCGTCACGTTGATTACGACTTTGACACTCCACCAAATGTTCAACAGCAGTAAGCAAGTCCTTTTTATGGACCTTACGGTTGGAATATCTGGCATCACGCGATCCATCACTTAAAATGCACTGAATGTGAGCCAACCGTATTGGAGCAAATGCAATAAATCTTCAGTTATCCTCAAATTTCGATACAGATGGACGGAGCTTAAATTTATCAAATCGGCGCAACTTTTGTAATCTCTGGTTTATTATGCTCATTTGACAGCGGTGAATGAATTAACATACAGTGTTGATCAACGAAGCGACGTTTCTAACCTTGTATATTGAACATTTTTGGCATTTTTAGTAATTTTGAAAAATATACGTGCTCTCCCCATGACAGAAATGCACCGTATGTACGCATATCGCTTTTGTTCTCAATTTTGTCAACTCTGCTCAAGCCCGTGCAAAGCAATATAAATTCTGAGAAAACATAAAAATGTTAGATTCCAAAACGTGAGACTTTGCTCAGTTTTAAATAGAAACGTCATTAGACACACAAATTTAATATTAATTATCCAATATTAAGAAGCAATAAACTATGAATGGAAGCCACATGACGGCAATCTCCATTAAAAAGCTGTATATGCTGATATTTAATCGTTTTTCATGAATATATATCCAATTTATTAACCAGTCTGTGTTAGCGCATATAAATTGTCCTTCAGGTGTGGCCTCTCATGACTTTCATGCTGTTTGAATGAGCCATTCAAAGTTTCGCTTACACAACCAGCCCATTTATCGATCGATAAAATGGACACTTCCACCAATGCCTTAGTTTATCTTAACATTGTGTTGTTAATGACGTATCATTTTGTATCCTTACTGATGACGAAGATGAAATTTGGTTGAGGTAACCACGGGTGCTAAAATAGCAACGGATTGTCGTCCGCGGTTTACTTTCATGCCTTGCGATGTTCACCCTTGCAAATAACACTTATTTCATAAACGGTCACAAATATATTATCTAGATGTACCTTTATATGGAAAGCGCTTCTCATACTTACATTCATCAACGTTTGGTGTCTTGGTTATCTCATCTTCTAATGAAAACAAAATTCATTTTTAAAAAAATAATAGCATCATAATCTAAATCATATCCGAGACGGTATCTTTATGGAACGTTTCAAGGATTCTTCCATTCTGGTTTTGCATCAATTTGTGGTCAATATCATGAAGAAAAGGATGCATGTTTTTAAAATTTCACTTCATATAATTCAGAATTTAATTCACAGGTAAAGCTGGTAAGATGACAGTTATTACAGCAAAGACTGTTCTGTCGTGAACTGTTTGAAATATTGTAGAGTTTATTTAAGCGACTCAAACATGTTAAGACATCGAATCGGGTTACAAATCTTAAATGCTTTGATATATCAAAAAGGTCACTGATCTTTTTATATGTATCCTTCAAGATTCGCGCAACGTATTTCAGTTGCTGATATATATATATATATATATATATATATATATATATATATATATATATATATATATATATATATATATATATATATATATATATATATATATATATATATATATATATATATATATATATATATATATATACTTTTGAGCGCTTATAATTCTTTAACGCACCTTGGGCCTCATTTGCAGTGGACAGGGCTACCACCAATGTTGGGATGGATGACGGAGGCTCCGGTGCTACAAAAGATAATTTGCGTTTAACCCTTTGAATGTTTATTATATCTATCCGGTACTACAAAAGATAATGTGTATATATGTCTATAAAATATACCTATGTGTGTGTTTAATATCGGAAAACTTAAACCACTTCGCTTAATAACTTAATAACACCATATTGTTCTTATTTTGTTATTTTCCTCCGATGTAGTTTTCTATACAGTCAGTACATGCAGTATATTTCAGTCGGTACACATGTTTGAATCTACTCTAGCTTCTACAAGAATTTGCCTATTTCATATAAATAAATCAACTTCACTTGCAAACATTATGAGCACTATATAGCAATTAAAACGTGATAAAATTCAAAGGTCTTATTGTCCTAGAATTTTAGTGATGCTATGTTACGAATGGGATTGTCTATGACAACATTTTGGTTCATACGCAATTCGCTTGGACTTCATGGGGATGATTTCTGTACTAAACGTACACGATTAATTTTAATAAAAAATTTATCTTGGCATTAGTCTACATAACTGATCATTCCGACTATATAAAAGCTCTATCTACAAGTCTTACACCAAAAGATACATACGTGTTGGATACATCACCACGAGATAGATGACCACACACAAAGAGACCAAGGCCATAACAAGAAGGATTGTGGCAACTATAAACCTGGAATAACCACAACAATGGTTGCAGAAGTTTGAATTTGAATTTGGCATAATCCGCTGTGCGAAGTTCTTCCTTGGAGGAGGACGTGATGGTGGCATCGGAAGAGGACGCTTTCGCTGGAATGTGTGAAACGTGTATGAAAAGAATTATATATATATATATATATATATATATATATATATATATATATATATATATATATATATATATGCTACAAACCAATAGAAGGATATGCATGTGCAAGGACGTAACATGATAATCTATATATTTATTATCAATGTAGTGGCTAGAGCAAGTTTGCCTGGCCAAATAACATGTGTGATGAAATAGGCTAAAGTGTTTGTTTCTCTATGTGATATGCACGTTAAGTGTTTATTTGACTGCTTGTATGCAGCAAAGCAGCAGAGAGACTGAGCCCACCAACTATTTCGTCCAACAGGACCATCTATCCAAAACGTTTCTGATAGAAGGTCTTATTTTACAAAAATAACCCTTCTAGCCAGAAACTATGATGACTAAATCCTCTTTTCTGGATAGAAAGGTTATTTCGACAGCGATAACTTACTATAAAAAATGTTTCTTCACGTGGTGACGTCGACGACGACGTTGGCGGCTCAGTCTCTCTGCTGCTATCATGTAAAATATTTTAGGATTTTTAGTTAAAAAATGTATCTAACCCAACTCGGTATCGTGTCCTAGGATCATGTAAATTTATTGTTACAAACCAGTGTGGTTTTCGCTGTGCATGACTGAAGAAATTTCTGAATCTATTGAGGTCCATGTCACCGCTGCACCAAGTCTGATGAATATTTCGTAACGTGTGTACGTCAACTCCGTTGAACACTGCAAGGATGTTACAATTGTCTCTGATCACTTTTGGAATTTGTGTATATCGTTGAGTCACTTAAATGACATCAGTGTTTTTGTGTCGACCACGGGAGAATATTCTGGCTGGATTTTTTTGTTTATCCAACATTACATCATCGTACACAACTAAGTTGTTAATTGATCCATCAGTGTCGTCGACGGATGGAGCTTCTTCGATGTCAGTTATAAAATCAATATCATCTTCGTCGTTTATCGATTTTGCACTTTCGTTAAAATCTTTTAGGACTTGATAACATCGCTGATCGTCCACAGACGGGGCTATCAAATATAATTTATCCCACCTCATCCACTTCATTATTAAATTAAGTAACAACTGTGTCTTACCCGACCCAGATGGGCCTATGATAATCATTCGGATAGAATTTGGTAGCACTGAGTTATGTTTGATTGGCTCTCGTCGCTTTGTCGCGGAAAAGTCAGTGATTTCCATTTAATATATCATAAAATAAATATGGATTTATATTGTGTGAAATGCCGAGCACGTACCCCAACTACGGATATAACAACAATTACAACAAAAAATAATCGACAAGCGCTTACAGGCAAGTGTGAACGATGTGGCACAAAATAATTTAGATTTATTAAAAAAAAGGAGGTGATATCGCAGCCAAGTTAACAGCGCTGCCAGGAGCTGCGTGGGCTAAATACCCAGGAGAAAAATATATTCCAGGATATAATTACTGTGGTCCAGGAACCCGACTTGATATCAGACTTGATGCTCAGGATCAACCAAAACCCGGTGAGTATCCGATAAACGCTATTGATAGCGCGTGCCATGCTCATGACGTAGCTTACCGAAGCAAGGATTTGCAACAGCGCCATCTCGCGGACGTGAAATTAATTCACGCGTTAAATGCCATCCCTGATAAATCTTTCAAAGAAAAGTTAACATCCTGGTTGATAAAATCCGCAATGAAAGGTAAATTAGCGTTAGGTACTGGTATATAATGGAGTCGATTTATTATTCCCCAAGCGGATACTGGAGAGGTAACGCGGCAATTAGCAAATTCGCTGAAGCAGCAAAAGTTACGGCGGTTACTGCCAAAAATTGGTTATCCCGACAGGCAATATGGCAAATTTATCTACCGCGTCCTAAACAAATTCACTTTGCGCATTTCGATGTTAGTGTACCAAATGAGGTTCATCAGGCTGATATATTATTTCTGCCACATGGTACTATCCGAAGACGCACATACAAGTACGCGTTAACCATAGTTGATGTTGCCAGTAGATACAAAGATGCGGAACCGTTAACAACTAAAACAGCATCTGAGGTTCATCTCCGCCGCAGAATTTCATTATATCGGTCAGTGATTCTGAATATTTCTTGTCGATGTAAAATGAATCCGTGGCAACTCTAACTGCCATACCAGGAAATCGATTTACCATCGATAACAAATTTATAGAAACATAAGCCAGCATTGAAGATCTCAAATGTGTGTATTGAGGCGATTCTCCGTCGATATAACTTACAATTGTGCCCAACTTTTTCCCGTCGGACAAGAACACATCCTCCCTGTTACAAAATATGTCTCTGGCAACCGCGTCGGCGATTATAAAATCCAGTTCAGCTTCATCGATAATCAACCGCGAGTGATGCATTTTATGATCAAATGCTGCACTCTGAGTAAATTTACCGATTATTCTTCGTTCAAGATCTTTCGCTGTGCTTTCACTGTTTTTGAGTTTGATCTTAAGAATTTTAGGAGCCTCACTGACAATGACATCCATCGGGGTATTTGGACACTCTCGTGCATACTCGCCGATAACTTCATCTACACTGACACGCTCCGGTGTTGGCAACCAAACTGAGGTCTGCGGTCGATAACATATGATTGCTTCACTGACAGTCAACGATACTAGTATGCCGCTGTCAAGCATATATCGCAATAACACTATTGGTACCCAGCGCTTTTCGACGAAGTGTCTGCCAAACCAAACATAACAAATCGGATGAAGCCCCGTAGCAAATTCAAACGAAGTCACACGAACAAATCCTGTCAGGTCAGCGTCGGGTAAAACGCCGTTTACGGCGACTCGTGTCATCGAGTTCGTGGGATGTCCAAACCGCGCAAAGTATTCGCGGCACTCGCCGTTCCCGAGAAAGTTTCCTGGGTAGCAGGCAATCATATTCACGGAAATCATATCCCGGTAGTCATATCGGTTTGTGTTGTTACTAATGCTGGTTATCTGAGATTTAATGCTGGAGGTAAAAACTATTATAACCACAAGTTCGTGTTCGAGTGTTTCCGCGGAGAGATCAAAAAAGGTCTTGTAATTGATCACATTGATGGACAGAAACTTAATAATAATTTATCCAATCTGAGAGCTGTGACGCAGAGTGAAAATTGTAGGGCTGGTAATACTGGGGGGGGGAGAGTCTAGGGCAGTTGCTTCAATAAATTTAGGTACGAATGAACAAATAATATTTCAATCGATATATGCAGCTGGCAAGTATTTTGATATTTGTGCGCCCTCAGTACAAAAAGTTGCAGAAAATATTACCAAATCGGCTCTGGCAAAAAGGTATAATAATCAGAAAATTATATTTCGTTATTGTTAGGTAATTTACTGTAATCCGAGAATTTTCCAAACGGAGATAACTCTGCAGCGACTGTGTGAAAGTCAATGATACAATTATTTTCCCGTTATTACCCTGACTTTGTCAACAGCGCGCTATAACACTTTACAGGTGCTAGCAGACGATTTTCTGCACAAGGAAGTAAATAACTGCCTGTATAAATTTCACAGGTAGATCAGTATATGATATTTTTTAAACCCTGTATTATCAGATTGGAAAGTGGCACAATGGTAACGCGTTTGACTTTCGCCCCGGCGCTATCAAATGTCATGTTCGAATCCTCGTTACGGACATACTGTCGACGGGCCCGATTTATAGGGTTTTTATAATAGTTGGGGGGTCGAACCCCAACGAAGTTGCACAACTTTCTCCGTTATCACCCGTCAAGGGTGATCTTTTGCCCCAAACGGGATTGATTTTGGGGGGTAGGGGTGCAACTTCGTTGGATGTAGAATTATAACCCCGCATCTGTCTGTGTTGTCTATATGTTTGTACCGTCCTATAATAAGTTACATGTTTGTGCCGTCTTAAGATAAGTTAGAATTAAGTTATGTACCGTCCTAGGATAAGTTATATATACAATTGTAAAATACAACTGCTGTAAATAGCTTCTACTGCTGTAAATACAACTGCTGCTGTAAATATGCTTCTATTGTAAATATTGTAAATACTATATGTTTGTGCCGTCCCTAGGATAAGTTAGAATTAAGTACTAGGATAAGTTATGTGTTATGTGTTGTCCCCATATGAGCCTTGCTAGCATATCAAATGGTAAGCTAGGAGGTTCACAAATGGGGAATGTCTCGTCGTTTCGCAAACACACCCTCTGGGCTTTCTAGACTGTTATTTGGCAGTTTAGGAGCTCAATCGGGGGTAGTGTTTCCGCCCCCTCCTGAGTTTGGTAGGATGTCATAAGACACCCTAGAGACTCAAAGGAGATGTGATGTTTTTCTATTTTAAATATTTAAATATTTAAAGATATAAAAATATATATAAATATGAATCAAGAAAATATCAATAATGTGATTGATGCTATTAAAAAATTAGAAACACAAGGATTTAAAATATTACTAAATGTTGAAACTATTCTGTCAGATTTTGAATCATTATACGAAGCAAAGCGCGCAGGGCGTTATATTCTTCCTGCTCAATATCGATTCATAAAGATGATTCAAAATAATTTGTATAAATCGCTGGCCAGCTTAGCGGAGACACAAATAAATGAATTTGTTCCACTGTCTCGTGCAATCGAAAAGATCAGGCTGGCACTGGCAGCCGAGTATGAAACTAAAAAGATAATTAACAATCGGGTCAGAAAATTAAAGCATTGTATGTCCGCTGATTTCATCAAGGACGAAGTCAAGGGTGAAAGCAATGATAGCTTCGTCACAGATGACGAAGTAAATACCTCGCCTTGATTGCATTACTTCCTTGACTTCGTCAAGGAAGTGAAATCGGGTACCTAGAAGTGAAATCGAAAGTAAAAAAAAGTAATATTTTTCTTTTACTGTGTAAATTATGCAACTGTCCGATTTCACTGATTGCTACTAGCAAATACTCCCATGAATCTACGACGCTGGTCTGTGGTAAAAAAATATATATAAAGTAAAATATTTTTAAAGGATGGAAATGTCTTCGATATTTTTAAAAATCCTAAAGGATGGAAATATCGAAGATATTTCTACTGCAGTATTTTATCAAGATGATCCCGTGAAATGCACGAGTGAGCAACATTGAGGATTTGGTCTGCGTCAGAAGTAATCATCGTGATATTGTTTTCGGGGAGTTGCTTCAGCTGAAAATTTGTCAGTAAAAAATCATCATTGCCGTACTTATCGATGATTATTTTAACAACGCCCGGGAAATGATTTCCGGTAAATATTTTTCGGATGAATTCTTCAAGCGCGCTTTTGTTGTGTATTAAACATTTCACGTGTTGATACATACTATTATTTTCGCGTTCATTTAATATAATTTATTACGACAGTGCTGTCGCTGATGGTGATGTCGTTGGAAACACCAACCGGGCTATCATCGGAATCACTTTGTGATTCTGAATCACTTTGTGTTCACTGTCACTGTCAGCGAAATCACTGTCAGAGACATCTTCATCACTGACAACAAAATCACTGTCAGAATCACGCTGTGATTCACAATCACGCTGTGTTTCCATGGAAATGTCAGAACTGTCAGTGGAAATGTCGGAGACATTTTCATTTCATCATCATCATCACACTTCTGGTAATTCGAAGATTTTTTGGACATTATTATGATAATGATATCGCTAATTGAAAGTCCTTGAAAAAATCTTCGATTTTTTACGACTTTACCAGCAAATTAATACTAACCGTCTCCCCACGCAGGTCCAAAACTCTACCCTGCTGGTCAGTGACTTTAAAATGTATCCTTGTAGGCGTAGGGTTATGACACCGCAGAAATACATGATTGATTGGTTCTTGCACAATCAAACATCCAGGTGGTTCTCTAGGAGTAAATGAGTATAGTATAAACCCTTGCTGGGCTTGATTTGATATTGTCGTGGTTACGCTGTAGCTGCCATCGATTACGTCACATACAAGATTGACCGCGACGACATCAGTGATATTTACTACGCCTGGAGAAATATGCCGGCCATCGCTCACTGTGGAATTATTGTGTGCTAAGATAGTTGGCGGTGGCAATATTCGCTTGTACTGGTCAAGAATATCCGGGAAGTATTCATCGACGATATCAGTGACGTGTTTTCGTAGCGTGGCCGGGGGGACGTATCCTGGAAATTTAAAATTCGGTAGTTCAGCTTCGGTCAGCGAGAACCTATTCAGAAATTTTTGTTTATCGCTGGGTTTATTGCCAATTATTGACTGAATCATTAGCTGGTTATAATGTTCTATATCGTGGGCAATCTGATTTAATATCTCAATTCGTTTAATAATTTCTTCACGTGAACCTGTCACATCGGAAAGATGTTCTTGGAAGCGTTGTCGTAGATGCGCCAGTTGCGCTCGGTGAAACACATTAACAATTTTAAAATATTCAGTAATTCCGCTTATACGAACACTAAATCCCTCCCGCAACCGCGGCTCACCGTTAAGTTCTGGGAGGGTAAAATACCACATAAGATCTCTGTCATCTCCAGGGGGTTGGGGGCCAAGCCAATCGACGTTGTTTTTTTTTAGATCATCAAGATGTTGTTTGTATTGCGGTGTAAGTCCGTGATATGATTGTTTATCGGTGATATAATCAGACTTCGTTGGTGTTGGTGGTGTCGGTGGTGTCGGTGGTGGATTTTCAGGCCATCCTAATACTGTTCTGATTGAACTGTTATAGATATCAACGGCGTAACCCGGTGTTGAGATTTCGATGATCGTGGACAGCGTTGGTTCGTGTGCAGTGATTGATATTTTTTATTCTTTTCCGGTGACACGTTTTATTTGACGCTGTATTTCTTTGTTGATTTCTTCTATCTGATAACTCCCAGTGGGAAGTGTAATAGTATTCCAATCTGGTGTGCCATCAGCGCTATTCTGATATGAAAATACAAATGAATTATCTGGCAACTGTCCGTGAAATGATGTCGACCTGATATTGGGCCAACTGTGATATACTCGTAATTGTGTCAGTACTATTTCGGTGACTGGAATAGCAGTTGGAAAATTAATATCGAATTCAGGTTGCGTCGAAGATATTGATATCATTGTGGTCCTTACCGGAGTTGTATTTGCGGCTATCTCTTGAAGTATCTCCGTCATTATTTATCTTCATCGTTTTCAAATTAACATTCTTTGCACGCTCGTAATCGTTGTATATGCTGGACATCAACGTGAATTCGGAATCTGATCTTGTTGTATCGTCAAGGCTGGATGATATCAACGAGGACAATTTCGAGTAGGCGCTGTTGGCCGCGCTGTTTAGCCGCTCATACTCGTGTAATTTTGTTATCGCGCACGAGGATATTTTTTTTTGCAATTATATTAGCAACTCCTGCGATCGTCGTTAATGCTGAAATTGTGATTGTGATCGCGATTGCGGTCGTTACCGGAGTTAACGCAGACAATAGCACACCCGTGGATGCAACTACCGCGGATACCGAATACACTATTGTGTCTAGCACAGTTACACGCCGTTTGTATTTTTTTATCTTCGTTGCGCATTTGTCAATGGTGTTTTTCAACGTTGACTGCCATTCGCGTACCTGATCATATCGGTATTGCTGAGCATCTAATGTTGTCGTTGATGCTGATTTCATTTTTATTATTATTTACGTTGTGACTAAATCACAACGTAACCAATTGAGGTGTTTCTGCGACGAATTCCAAACACCACCAATAGGATGTTGCAGTTAATTTCTTGTCTGCGGCTTCAAGTATAAATATTTCTTCGGTTCCGCTGTTTAATATTACAGTTACAACCCCGGAAAACCTGTTGGTGGAATGTCTCCAGGCATATGTTGTGAAGATTTCAAATTTAGCGGCGGAAAACACAGACAACCTGTACACGCCAGTGGCTGTTGCTGTGTATTTGATAGTATTATTTTGTCGGGACCATGTTGCGAATCCCGATGATACCGTGAATACGATGTTGGTGATATGCCCGGGAGTAACTCCAGTGGGGACTTTAATCAGACTGGTTTTGTTAACGATCTCAGGAATCCCCGCTACGATGTTTTGCTGTGTTTGTTTGATCGTGTCGATGTCGGTCTTGATTTCAGAAAGTTTTACGTCGATGACTGGAGGAGCCCCAAAGAACTTATCAATGGACTCATCAGCCTTTGCGAAGTTTCTTCGAAGTCTTGTAAACGAGCCCACGTGAACATCATACTCTGCCCGCAACGTGGCTAGTTTACCGTCAATGGTGTCTACATATTTTTTGTTGGTGGCATCTTCGGGGCCTTCCGGATCCGCTAACACAGTTATTTTGTTACCGTTCATGCTGAGTTCACCTGTAATTGTATCACCGGTCTTCGCTACACGGGCTAGTGCAAGTTTTTGCATATCATCTCGGAGAGCTGCAATTGATATCGACGAATCTCTGATTCTGCCGCTGTCAATGAATACAACGATGTTGTCCGTGGTAGCTCCAATAACCCTGCGAATTATGTCATTCCACTTAATGTTACTGGTTTTTAGTTTGCCGTGCCTGTCCTGAAAAATAACAACCTCATCTGGGTCTATCCCGGTTAACGTTAAAAGATTATCAATTTCATCTTTGGTCGCATACGCTGATAAATCAATATCTTCTTTTTTTTCCTTGGTTCTGCTTGATCTTCCGTAAATATCAACTATTATCAATTATGGGATTGTTTAAATTTGGAAATCACATCTGTGGTGTATTCATGCACGACTTTATGCGGAGGACTCGCTGATTTCGAGATCGCATCAAGAACATTTAATACTTCACGACCGCATATCGGAGGATCAATCAGTGTTTGTGTTGGTAACGTTGACTGCCAAACTGGAATGTTGGAAAATCTTTGGACGTACCTGAAAAACTCAACTGGCGGTGCTAGCCCGTACGAATCGAAATAGATAATTGGACATGGATCGATCGTGTAAGCAACCCAGTGAGTTCCAGGACCTTCCTTGTTGTCGAGATTAATAATACCGGTTTCTGTGCTCGCCGGTCGTGCTGGTAATTCATCTCGCATAAATACACCTCTGAAATTCTTTATACGTAATTGTTTAACAGCATCAAGCAAATCAAAATTGGACATCGGTGTGAAAACGCTAGCGTTTTTCAAAACACTTAAAACTTTTTTGGGTACCATGACGCCGGAGTTCCTGGAAGTCTTAGACCGGATCCCTTTTTTTGTATCCTTTCCCGGTGGCTTTCTTTAGTGCCATTCCAGCAGCGGTTCCAACAGCTCCTAACGCGGCTGCCTTTGCTGCTGCGGCTGCTGCTGGTGCTAGTGCTGCGGAAATTATTGGAAGAAATGGAAGTATTCCGCCGTTTTTTTGACCATCTCTTTGACCGCGGCTGGAGAGAGATCAAGTCGAACTTCAGTCGTTGCTTGTTTCGCTTTATTGAAATGTTTTTGTTGGGTTTTAGTCAATGACAGTTTGTTTGGACCGCCCGCTAGCTGATCGTGTTTTAGTGTCATTGATGTGCCACATGTGCTCGCGTTTTTCGATTGTAATTTCTTCACCTGACCAGGAGTCAGTGTGACATTAACATGACTGTATGACATTTTATTTAATACGATATTGATCTAATTGTTTACAAGTTTTCCACTGGGGCATCGATGACTCTCATTCGACCGCCAGTACCTTCAAGCAACATTGCTTTATCGGAAAGTATGACCGCGACGGCTCTGTAATTAGCAATAGCTGCTACGTTTCTATCTACGGTAGCCCTGAAGTGAATATCAACGACAGACTGTCTGGTTAGATCAAGATGCTCCAGCGAGAAGTAATAGATTGGATAATTAGATATAAAATCCAATTGCGATATTTGCAAACCAGTGTCGATATTTAGATCACGCGCTAGATACTTTGTCAATCGTTGATATGCACGTGCAACATGATTATTACCAAAATTTAATTGTATATTTTCAGCTGGTTCTTGATGCCCGTTTATTTTCAGAGAAACGTCAGTGATACCAAGTTGATCAAATATCATATGCGAACGTGTTTGATCACCTATTCGTCTAACATCCTGAAAAGCAATGAAAATATGTCGCTGCGTGGCAACCCCCTGCTGTGATGCTATCTGCCATGTGAATGTACCATTGACGGTACTTTGAAAACTATCTGTGGTTGTTGTAAGCCACGATAGCAGCGTTTTGCCACCTTGATCCATGAAAGAAAGCAGTCGCTATTCTTGGGCAATTGCAGGGGACAATACCGGCATCCACAGTGATAGTTTTGTTATGTTTACCTGACCAGGGTCGCCTATAGGTCGCCATAGCGCATCATTGTCGCCGCCTTTTCTAACAAGCACGACTGTATGTTTTGCTCCGAAAATTACCTTTCTGACCCCCCGGCAAAATCCAAAGATATGAGACAGCGGAATCGCACAAGAAAAATTTCTGCGATTACCTACTAGCATTTGTCTGCGTGTAGCGAAACCTAAATTAGATTCTGCATTAGCACCATGAACCAACGGCGTCACATCAGCGTCAGCGTTACCGGCAAAGTTTCTTGGTCGTCTAATATTGTACTGATCAATGTTAGGAAAATTAGAAGTGTCCTTGGCAAACATCATTGATGGACCAGCTGATCTTGTATAATCATCAGAATATCTCGCTAAACCAATTATTGTTGTAGCAACATCGACATCATTCTGAATCGCTTCGATATTTTTTCCATCAATCATATAAATAGCGCTACTAAACAGCGCCATAATTCCATTGTTGACAAAACCGATTTTAACATCAGGTCCGTATTCTGTGTCATTGTCTCTTATAATTTCACCTTCTACCTCAATGAATGCTTCAGCAGGCAGGAAATATCTACTGGTATCCTGAACCTGAAGTTCAATTCGTCCTCGTCTGTTTGGTTCTCGTGCGTCATACGAATAATACTGATAATCACGCACTGATTCATTTTTAGGAACCGGTTCGTCTATGTCGAATGCTGGATCGGATTCATGTTTGTACATTTTATTGTAAAAGTTATCGTCTAAAACGAAGACCACTTCCCGCGACCAAACTTGTGTTTATTTGTTCAGGAATTTCGTTGACTAGCGCGGCTAGCTTTTGATTTGCAGCTTCGTTTATTACTTTACTGACATCCGCTGGCATGTCTGCGGTGGCTGGTAATTTTACCGGTGGAGGTTTTCTACGTATCAGTCGTGCTAGTCTGCCCTTGATCGCCGTGAATGCTTTACCGGCAGAGCTACCAGCAGCGCCAATAGCTTTATCTTTAATAACATCAATGGCTTTCATGCCTAATTGTTTTGCGATCGGTATTGCTTTAGGTGCCATTCCCGCAAATGAACCCGTAACAACATCGCCGAATCCGTTTCCATAAGTCATCCTGTATACGGGTAGTCGTGAATTTATCACTCTGACCATGACTGGTCTACGTTGAGAATTGTGTACTATCATTTATTTAATTAGTTATTTCTCTAATCGCGGCGACTTCAGTCGCTATCGACGAGTTCATCAATAAGTTCTCGATAGATGTGAGTATCCATGATGCCGCCGCGAAATAGTCGCTGACAGATATCAGCCGCTTCATTAATTATTTCCGGAGAGTTATTTCCAGCTCGTTTTCCTCCTATGAGAACTTCTAGCCGTGATACATCATTGATGATATTATCAGGACAAATATTTAAACCCTTTCTAGTTTTTGGTTGTTGTCCTACAATTCTTGGGGCTAAAACATCTTGCGGTAAACATTCAGGAGATGTTGTTAAACCAATTATCGGCGACCTAGTTGGCTCGGATTTTTGACGACGTGGACTTTGTTCAGATGCAACCTCATATTCACTTAACGGGACCAGGTCAGTATCTATTATCCTCTGCCGTTGTTGTTGTAAAGATGAAGAAGGTTTCTGCTGGGAGGATTCTAGTTGTTTTAACTGTTCGGTATAAACTCTTTTTACTTCTTCAAGGAGACCTCTGTATTCTAAATCATCATCTCTGGCTTGTTTTTTGTTTTTATATATACGATGTAGCCATTTAATAAAATTATCATCATTCACGTTTTCAAAACCGGGTTTTAAGGTACTAGATTTATTAAACATACCAATTAATATTTTTCTGGGCAATTCTTCTCTTGGAGTATTTCTAATATCTTCAGCAAAACCCTCCCTAAATTTTGCAATCAGTCCAATATTTTCCTTTATTGGTTTGGACGCGAGTTCAGCACGAATTTGCCCAATACCTTCAAGTATTTCTTTGCCGACGGGCGGAGGTTGAGCTACAGCTATATCAGTTGGAAGATCTCGTAAAATCTTTTTTGTTTGTTTGGTTCTTCTAGCAATCTTTTCAGTTTGCTCAGCGGTTTGTTTTAGCGTTGGAAGAATACCCTTTCTTCGTTCCTCCTCCTCTTTGATATCATCCTTAGGTTCTCCTAGTAAAGCTCTTTCTGTGACCACCGCAGCCTTTTCAGTAGCTGTTGTAACGGGTTTAAATAATTCTTCTGCACCTGTTGCAAATTCAACTTGTGCTTGCTGCCGTGCTTGTAATTTTTCTCTGACACTATCACGAACAGGAAGAAATTTTTTTATTGCTTCTAGTCGCTCTCGAGCTAGTCTAGCAGAATGTGCTTCTCCGATGTTGGCCATTATTGTTAACTTAAATTTTTAATTCACAACAGAAATCCTAAAATATTTTACATGATAGCAGCAGAGAGACTGAGCCGCCAACGTCGTCGTCGACGTCACCACGTGAAGAAACATTTTTTATAGTGAGTTATCGCTGTCGAAATAACCCTTCTATCCAGAAAAGAGGATTTAGTCATCATAGTTTCTGGCTAGAAGGGTTATTTTTGTGAAATAAGACCTTCTATCAGAAACGTTTTCGATAGATGGTCCTGTTGGACGAAATAGTTGGTGGGCTCAGTCTCTCTGCTGCTAGCAATTTTGTTGAGTTGATGACAGCATAAAAAATAACAAGTTCCCTTGCTATAAGATTGTTTGTCATTTTTCTTATTTCTTTCGTCTATTTTTGTATCCTATATTTGTACTTTTACCCGCCATTCAAACATGTAGAAGTCAGCAATTTATCTTGGGTTTTGTGTTTAGTGTCTTTTTTGTTATTGTAAATTGCTTCTTCCCCTGACGAAGATATGGAAATGTTACGTATGGCTTAATTCTCGTCGACCAGCGCACTAATGCACCTGGTTACATTGTTGTACCCTACGGAAGGATGGTACAATGTCGAAGGAAACAGCTATAGATGCTTATGGAATAACTGGATAGAAATTAGCAATCACATACCCGTCATAGTCTTATTCAGAAATGCTGCTAAATACTTTATATTATTTTCACAAATATACACATATTTACAAAACAGTGAAGTGGGGGTATCACGTTATGTGATAAGATATAAATGTAGATTTTGCGATCATATACTATATGTGCATGTTACTTTCGAACCTCGTGAAAATTCAGAGCCAGATCAAACCTAGACAGAACATTGTTGATATAATAATACGCGACAAAATAACCTGAAGTAATAAATGCGCAATAAAATTATACAACGTACTTTTGGTTGAATCTGAAATCCAGCTCCTTTCATATTGTTGTCATAATCTGACATCTGCAAAAAAGAAATGTAAATATACGAAAAAATATTGAAGAGTAACTAAACGACTCAAGACAAAAGGATCACAATATATTACTGAATATGTATGGCTCATCATATCTTACTTTTATGGAGTGGCCAGTCTGCAAGATTATGAATGTCGCTTCATTAAATATTACTTCTTATATTCCGCCCTAAGGATTTTTCTAATTTTGGCTGAACGAATTTTTCCTATAGTTGTATGATGCTTTTGCTATATATTCCTGGCTATATGTAATTTCTTACGTCAATCATTATATTACGATATATGTTTCCTATACTTTATTTTTTAATAACTGAAATTAAACCGCATCCATTGTTGTGGCTTCCCGCGCAGGAAAACAATTGTTTTGCAAGGGTATATATTGATTTGGTGTTTTGAGGTTATTTAGTTTATAAACAATTGGAGTCAAGTACCAGTCCAGTGACGAGTCTAGCACGTTAATAACTTAGTCATGGCGTTTCTTTCCTACGTGAATCACTTCTTACATATATGAGGCGGGAGGGGGCATATTTTATGCGGAAAGAGACGGTACATTTTTTGAAAAGAAAAAAAAAAGTCATGATGATGACGATGACAACGAGCAAGAGGAGGGGCTATTTGTGTTCGTGATACATTGATGATATTGATGACATTGATGACTTGTAGATAAAGACCAAGCTGGAGAAAATAGGGCGAAAATGGCTACAATGCTGCTTGTGATGATTATGATTATGATGACGACGTTGAGTCGGTCCACTAGTAGTGAGAGTGAATAGAAAATGAAATTATCGAATAATCGATTGCCAGCATCTGTAAGAGCAATGTCAAAGTCAATGTCCACCCAATAAATTTTGTATTTTATGGATAGTATCAACGATCAATTTATATAATAGAAATAACGTTTCACATCAAAGTCTATTTTCAATTTAGCATTACACGAACAACAAACACATCGATCTTACATCAGGCATTCCATATGGAACCTTTTTCCCTGATGGGTTTTCTTTTCCAGTGCTGTCGTCGAGTCCATCAAAGTAGCAGGCACTGTCGTTCGACATCTTCAAGATTGCTGGAAAACAAATCTTCAGATGTCTGTCACTGAGTTTGTATATCGAGAGACTGAAAAATATGCATAAAAAAGTCTGGGTAAATAAAAGATGATATATGTCTATATGAGTGTAAATTCACTCAAAAAATAGATTTTACTTGAATTAATGTTACGTATGTATATACGTATGAATGTATGTATGTATGTATGTATGTATGTATGTATGTATGTATGTATGTATGTATGCATGCATGCATGCATGTACGTATGTATGTATGTATGTATGTATGTATGTATGTATGTATGTATGTATGTATGTATGCATGTAGGTAGGTAGGTAGGTAGGTAGGTAGGTAGGTAGGTATGTGTGTGTGTGTGCGTGCGTGCGTGCGTGCGTGTGTGTGTGTGTGCATGTATGTATGTATGTATGTCCCTAGATAGGTAGGTATATTTGTATCAATCCAAAATCCTGACCAAAAATAAAGATATATTACAATAAACTATATGGGCAAATCCATTACTGAATTTATATTATCCAAAAATGATATCGATCAATTGTTTCGGTATGATTTTGCCCACAATTTACGTTACTTCTTCAGGAAACTATATTCCCTGCCATATATTTTGCCCCATAGGTTTTGTTTATAACAAGAGATGAGTTTATCATCTTTAATCTTTATATGTTTTAAAATATTAAGAATTAGATTTATTTAATTCTCTTATACTAATTTGCATATCCAGTAACTTTTAGAATCTCATAATCGCGCAGTATTTTTCCATCCTGTAATGCTTCATACTGCACGACGCGTGTGTTTAAAAATAGTACCGTGTGATACGAACTACTTGTGATTGTAAACAATGTCTGCTCATGTAACAGACGTCGGAGCTATATAATTTGTTTTGGATGAACTAAAGATGATGTGTGGTCCATTTGAAAATAGCCGTCGAATGAGCGTGATATACGCTATGCCCACAATAAACGTGAGACACGCCTTAGTTCAAATACCATTCCGATCAATTAAACATTTATTTAGGTGAAATATTCATAACTATTCGCAAAAGGAATGGTTAAGACTATGACCCATGTTGGCAAGGGTCTATAAACATGGCACGAAAAAATTTTTCCACGTCAGTGCAAATACTAAATTGAAAAAATGCGACTGATGAAAGCGGGATTGGTAGGAAACCAAGAACCTCATATTCAGTAAGTCATGACGACGAAGAAATCTTGTTTCCGCTCGCCAAATGGTCTGTTACACCGCAGCTGCTTTGCAATTTTCCTTTTTTGATACAATGTCTGAATTTAGAGTAGGATAAAAGTCATGCGGGTCACGTAAATAGTTGTGGTCCCTCCAACAAAGAGCATGCAAATAACAGAGCACACACATATGCCATCTTTAGCTGGTAATAGCAATGGCAATATATATGCTTACCTTTTTGCATCTTGAATTTTCTCAGAATGTACTTTCTTAGTTGTTCCTATTAAGCAGAATTACATACGTTCCAACAGCTGACCCACACGGCGACATTGTTCTGTAATTTCAACCACATTTCCAACAGAAATCACATTTTATTTTTGTACTGCACTCATAACGAAATGAATGTGATATTCCATAGCAAACAATATTTAATTCTGTGTCATTTTGAGAATTGCAATTAAAAGAATTCATATATTTTCACATTATGATTCCACAAAGTCAATGACAGATCAGAAACACATGTACAGCTGCATCAAGGCCAGTCCATTCGTTGTTCCAGCCACTTGTACACCTTACGAATCTGACCCGGATAATAAATCCAGACCATTACATATAGAAAAGCAGCATTTATTTTGATCGACATAGAATAAAATCTTCCATTCCAAACCAACTAGAAAAGTTGTTTCAATGCGCATTTATTCAAAATATTACTCTAAATTTCAATTTTCAGCAGACGAAAACGAGATTTATGTTTTAAACGAATGGCTGATCGCCAGACCAGTTCAACCTACGATTGTGTATGTAATTTGGACTCCGGCATAAATTCAATTACTTTGTTTCTCGTAGTATGTTCTCCTTATTGTTCATCTAAAGTTAGAAAAGTAATATGAGAATATGAGAATATAATGAAAAGGTAACTGCATTTGTATGTGAAAATATGAACTCGTTTTTCTGAGTAATACTTTACTCCTAACGTTGTGCATTATTATATAAACGTTTTAAAGCGCAGGTTTAGGTTCAGATTTCAGATCAAATAGGTCTTTGTCAACATACATCTCCCTATCATGTGTATCCACGTACCATGGTATCCAGGTAATCATTTGTAAATGCCGTATAGATAGCTGGACCGTCATGTTTTCGTCGGCTTTGTGTCCTGGAAAAATCATCTGTTACAATTCACGTTTACCTTGGAATAGAACGGGTACACATTTATGTCATGGTTGAAGAGGGCAGGGGTGGGTGGACGGGGAAGCTTCGTCAATCTATAAAGTACTTCTTAACTCTATCAGCATTTGATAGCCAACTTAAAGTCTACCTCGAGATTTAAGATGATGGTGAGCTTTTCAGTATGTTTACAGTCTTTGTGGATAATCCATCTTGTACTCTGCAAAACTAATTTTATTTACTTCATAATATGGAATTCCATTGAGAACAATTAAATCTACGAATATTAAATACATATTAAATACCAACTCCTTTTTTATGACTGCATCATCGATGACTTTGGACATAATGCAGATTTATATTTCGAGCTCAATCTACAAAAGTCTCTCTTCAGTATCTCTTACAAAGTCTATATAGTTGTTTTTCTATCATAGACGGTGCTCTCTTCTGCCTGTGATATGTTTGTTGCCAGTCCTACTGTATGGACAGTTTCTGTGGTTTCCCATTTAGGTGGTTAGATATTTTCTACTATTTTCTAAAGTGATGGTCATTGAGGATTATAATTGCTGTCGGAAAAAAGGAAGTCCTTGCTTGTTCTTTTTAAAGGAATTTCCTAGTAACCATACTACATGGTTTATAACAAACCAATGTAGTAACATTACCCTGTTTCCAAGCACATACGTTTTGTGATCTCCATAACATGATGTAGTACCAATACTACACAGCATTCCACCACATGAAGAAACGGGACCCTATATCCAGGCACTGACTTTGTAATCTCCAAAACATGATACAGTAACAATACTATAACTTATGTACTGATTATACTACATAGCTCTCCTACTATCCCCCAAACCCATGTAGCAACATTACTCTATTTCCAATCACTGATTTTATGATCTCCAAAACCTGATGTAGAAACAATTCTACATAGCCATCCCTCACAAAATCATATAGTAACGTTACCCTATTTCTAAACAGTGATTTTGTGTTTTCCAAAACCTGACGTAGTAACAATACTACATAGCTATCCCCCAAACCCATGTAGTGACATTACCATATTTCCAAGCACGGATCTGTGATCTCTGAAACCTGATGTAGTAACAATACTACATAGCTGTCCCCCAAACCCATATTGTGACATTACCATATTTCCAAGCACTGTCTGAAACCTAATGTAGTAACAATACTACATAGCTATCGCCCCAAACTCATATAGTAACATTACCCTATGTCGAGGTGCTGGTTTTGTGATCTCCAAACCCTGATGTAATAAAAATACTACATTGTATATCACCAAACTCATGTACCAGTAGTAGCATTGCTCTTTTTCAAGGTAATTGGTTATTTTATGATCTTCAAAATACCACATTGATCCCTAAACACATGTAGTAATAATAATCTTTCTCCAGATGACAGTGCAATACTGATTTTGTAATCACCAAAACCTTATGTAATAACAATACCACATAGCTATACTCCAAAAACATGTAGTAACATTACCAAATTTCCAGGTCGCACTTTAAACTGTTTTGTGACCACCAAAACCTGACGTAGCAATAATTCTTAGCTATCGCTCCAAACCCATGTAGTCATATTATGCTATTTCCAGGTGACAGTGAAAATATCATTTGCGATCACCAAAATCTGCTTTAGTAACAATACTATACTACTATCTCCCAAACCCATGTAGTAATATTACTCTGTTTCTAGGTGAGAATGTAAAACAGCTTTTGTGATACCCAAACCTGATGTGGTAACAAGACTAAACTAATAATTACTAAACTCACCTAAAACAAATTAATACACTCCCAGCAAACAGTGCTACATTGAGTTTGTGATCTCCAAACTCTGCTGTAGTAAGAATACTGCAAACTGGTAACACAAAAATCATGCAGTAATATTTTAATATTTCCATGTGAAAGAGAACCACTCATTTTGTGACCTCCAAATTCCTGAGGTAGCAACAACACTATATTGGTAAACCCAGAACCCATATAGTAATATTACCCTGTTTCCAAGGTAACAGTATAATACTGAGTATGTGATCTCCAAATTAATACTACAATGATTCAAATCAATGTAGTAGCTTGACCATATAATTTTCTTGGTGAGAGCGGAACACTGTCTTCTCAAAAACCTGATGGAGTAATTTTGCTACAAGAATGAAGTTTAATGATATGTATTAATACTTCAACGATTTTTGTTAATAAAGTAAAATGACTACATTGTTACTCCTGAAACCCTTCCTGTCTTTATATTTTTGCTGCTGATGATTTACTACTTTGTTAATATCAAACACTTAGTTCCAAACGTCGCCCTCACACCTTACAGAAACATCGTCACACAACTGGAAATATTCAAACCAGTTTGGAATAAATCTTTTCAGTTCGTTTTGGGCAAACACAGCACTCAGTGTTTAGAATCGGTGAAGAATAGCTGTTTTTCAGTAGATAAATAAACTAAAGAACTTATCTTGTTTGAAGGACATATCAAGGCCAATGCTATTAGAATGGGTAATATGAATTACATATTTGTGATCTTACACGAATTTGTGAATGAAATTCCTATATGTGCCTCCTTTCTCTACATCTACAAAGCACACTTATATATATAATAATGGATTACGTAGTACATATTATGCTTATCTATTGGTATGATTGTGTCCACATGCATGTATGTATGTCCAAATATGCATCTAGAAAATACTTCTAATAAGAATTAATGCAAATGTTTCTCAAGCGATAGTTTTATATTCATCATTAAGAAATGAATAACGCTGCTTATGTCAGCACAAACAGTTTGAACGAAAATATATTTGATTTGCGATTGTGCTTAGAGAATAGATCATAAATTGTAACATGCTAGGTATCACTCCACTTAGGAGTGATATGGTTTATATACACGCATATATGTCTTAAAATGCAACTTTTTTAAGGTCTCTTACACCAAAAATTGTTATAGTCAATTAACTTCTGATCAACAACCGCATGTCTTAAGAATACAATATTCTCACTTTCCAGAGACTACAGCTTATCTATCAGTCTGACTGTCTTTCTATATGTCATTGTTCTAGTGCTCCTTATTATATAAAGAAACCTTAAAACAGAACGGCGTGATTATGTGCCATTAAAGAATGTACATTCCTTGGATTAACGTCACTGTCTTTAATTGTATTTGACATACATTATATTGTTATTTATAACATGGACTGGTGTATAATTCACATTGCTGTACTGTCGAATTCATTTTAGTTTTTGAAATTCCAGCTGAACCTATGCATGAAACGGATCATCGTAATTCGGTTACAAGGTCAACAACTTATATTGTTCACATATTTTCATAGAAACAAATGTTTGAGACGATTCTGCTGAATTAGGCATGCTGGTTGAGTAAAATTATAGCTAAACCTGCTAAAACGAGCACCTGCATATGAAGACAACACGTTTAATAAAAACTATGTTAAATAGACTCTAATTCATAAAAAAGAACACATTTATATTCAGATAAGGACCAGCTATTGCTAACGACAAACCTTATCCGGGCTTCTCAGCTTTTTGTATATGTAAAGAGCAAAGAAGTTAAGGTGAAATTTAAAGATAACATTGTCAATTCAGACACGGAATACACGAATTATACTCGCAAAAGTAAGTTGCGCCTTTCCGTATTTCTATTCGTGTACTACATATATTCAAAGGTTTGGATTAATTCCAAAAACGACGATAACAAGGCTTGAACACAACTTGAACATACATACATACATACATACACACATTTTCCCATGCACATTCAAAACAAACATGTACGGCCAATAATTATGTAAATAAATATTGTGAATGTTTTGGGCTTGAAATTTTAAAATAGCAAGTTCAAGTACAAAATGTTAACAAATGTGTAAAATAAATGCAAGGAGGTTGTAATTGCCTGAACATCTAATTTGATCACGTACATATCTCAACAAAGTCTGAAAAGTCTACACCATGTGCCCTGCACAGTTACACAGGAACAACTGCATACTCTCACAGCAACACATTTGTCTCTGTAGCAATTATAGTCTATTCGATTCCAGCAAACTGATACTGATAGCGCAGAAATATGATAGCCTTCATGTCCTCAAGTCCAGTAATTGGGTCTCTCATAAAGGCAAACGGATATCCGTTTTCTGGTCATTTCTGAAACTTTATCCTCGGAGAAGTGAGACTGCAGAGCAAAATGAAGCCCAAACATAAGTGGGAGATAAAAGACAATGTTTTTATTTCCAAAAACATCTTTGTTTTCATGAGAGAAAAAAAGAAATTACAGATATCTGCAGCAGCAGTTAGATAACATGTGAAGTTATAATTTCATGTCATCATATTAGAATAAATTGATTTTATAGTTCCTTTTAATCTGATAGCTAGGTTTTAGTTTCTTATATAACCTTTAGAAAAAATAATAATAATGAGGACTTTGTTTAGCGCCTAATCTTTAGAAGCTCCAAGCGCTTCACAACATTAGACAACATCTATAAGATAAAAAAACATAATAATATTATTACAAAAACAAACACCATAAAATAAGAAAAACATTAATAAAAAAATAAAAAACATGCTGAGAATATTTCAGGTAGGAAACATTATTAGGTCTTTAAGTTTGTTCTTGCAGTCGAAATAAGTGAGTTTTGAGAGCCCTCTTGAATGTGATGACTGTCTCTTTGTGTCTACGTTCAGTAGGCAAATTCATTCCACGTTGCAGGCCCCTGGTATGCAAAAGAACGTTGTCCATATGACTTTGTTTTCATACTTGGAATAATGAGTATACGATTGTCAGAAGAGGAGCGTAAGTATCCTGCTAGTGCGTACACATGGGTGAGATCGGATAGGTATGTTGGACTAGAGTCCGACAGTGAAATGTAGCACAGAGAACACATTTTGTGTTCAATTCTGGATCGAATGGATAGCCAGTGTAGGGTACAGAGCAGCTGGGATGTGTGTTCTGATCGTGGAACTCTAAGTATGATCCGAGCAGCTGTGTTTTGAACTTTTTGAAGTTTCTGGAGTAGATATTGAGATGTACCAGACAGAATTGAGTTACAGTAGTCCAGTCTTGAAAGTGCTAATGATTACACAAGTGTTTTAGTGGCATTAACTGAAAGATATTTGCGAATTGAGCTTATGCGTCTCAGCTCAAGATATGCAGCCTTGCATATGTGCATGACATGTTGGTGCAATGTGAGAGTACTTTCCAGAGTAACACATAGGTTTCATACTGATTGTGTGAATTTAATGTTCGCGTTGCTGATATTTATTGTTTGAGGTAAAGGATGTGAATGAGAATGTCTTTGTGTTGTGATCAGAATGGCCTCAGTTTTATCATCCTTCATCTGCAGCTTGTTACATGTCATCTAATGATTTCACATCAGAAATGCACCTCTCTACACCTTGGATGGTAGCATCAACTTCAGTTGGGTGACTAGATTTGTATATTTGGGTGTCATCAGCGTACAAACGGTGAGACACTGGATGATGATCTATGACACTTGAGAGCGACTGAGTGTACAAAATGAAGAGAACAGGTTCAAGAACAGACCCCTGTGGAACACCACAACATAGATCAACTGGGCTGGAGTGTATTCCATTTGCAGATACAATTTGTGTCCTGTTGACCAAGTAGGACTTGAACCACAGTAAGGCTGTATCATGAATGCCAAATACATGCTGGAGACGGTGAAGTAATATATCATGGTTTATTGTGTCAAATGGTGCAGACAAATCATGCAGGGTGAGGACTGTAATCTCTCCGCTATCCAACGCAGAGAGAATGTCATTAACTACTTTTAGAAGATTAGTTTCAGTACTGTGGCAAGGGCGATATGCAGATTGTATATTGCCGTAAAGACTATATGAATTTAGATGAGATACAAGCTGGGATAGAACAACCTTTTCTAAGATCTTTTATATGAATGGGAGATTAGCGACTGGCCGGTAGTTCTTTAAATCGTTATGGTCTAGTGTTGGTTTCTTAAGCAGAGGCTTTACAATGGCAGTTTTGAAAAATGATGGGAATTCTCGGATGAGAGAGAGGTATTAATAACATATTGTATAAAGTAATTTCCAAAAATACAATTGAAATCAAACAGGATGACATAAGTTAGTGAATCATTTTCTTTTACATGAGGATGAATATGTTATATTAGATTTTCCAAGTCATATTCGTTTAGCATTTTTAAATATAATTCTAAACAGTATATTTGATTAGCGATATCAATTATGTTAGTAAAATGTATTGACTATAACCAGGCTGAAGATTTTGCTTAAAATCAATAACGCCACTGTAGTTGAAAGTAAATATGCATTCATTGCATTCTATAAATTAATTTGCTTTATTTTGACAGTAGTAACACAATAAGAGGCCCAAGAAGACCTCCTACCACTCATTTGTCTTACTTTAGTCTAAAAGACAGATAACTGCATATTCTGGGTAACATGAATGATATTCTCCATTTGATGATAACCACACGTTTGTACGAGTGCTTTTTAGAAGCCCAGGCTTAATATAATATTCATTGTGCATGCAATGTGAAGCACTCCTACCACATTTTTATTCACATTGGAGGTTTTTGAGGAGAATTAATTAAAATAATATCTTACATATGCTATGAATACTGGATATTGGAAGAAAGATCGCATAGGCACAAAGTTTGTAGAAATTGTTCTTCAGTAAATTCCAGGAAAACTGATGGATTAGTGTTAGAAATGTCACAATGGCGCTGGTACTTTTTACCTCTGTGAAACGTCACACGTAGTGATATTAGTTTCTAAAAATGGCTATTCGGACAAGGCGAACCGACGTAATGGCGTTCAGTCTTCTTTTTCGTGTTATTGTCTTTACTATTGTTCTTACTGAAAACCATATACCAGGCGTTAAATTTGTTCATCCGAAAATAGATGTGCATTCCAATATTCTGTTAACAGTGGTGCTTAAGCCTGAAGATTGTATAAATCACATAGTCAAATTTGATGAATTTAAGAACACTATAATACGCAAATTGCTTGCATTTCATCACCGATAGATATACCTTGAATATTTTGAAAAGTAAATTCCAAGGGAACCGCCAGCCTCACCCCCAATTAAATAATGTCGATGAAGTATTATTATATATGATTCATGTTTTAACATGCACATAGACAGGGATGTAAGTAGAAAAGTGAATATTTCTTATATTTTGTTTAGTGCACAAAATTACTCTGCTTAGTTGATGTGATATTATGCATGCAGAATTGATGTTTGTTTTGTTTGATTGTTTGTTTCTTTATTTTTGCTTGTTTTGTTGTTTTGTTTTTTTTCTTTTCTTCTGTATTATGCATTAGTGATTTTATTAACCATTTCCGATTCTGATTTGTTAGTCGGTAACAAAGTTATGAAAATAGGAGAGAAAATTTACGTTTATTTCAATGTCCGTTTTACAAACAAATCGTAACTGTGAATGACAGTTTAGAACATATAAGAATGCACTATGGTCATTAGAGTTATGTTGTTCAAAAGAGCAGTACTGGTTGAGTATATTTATACTACGTGATTAATACATTTCCTTAATTAATATATATATATATATATATATATATATATATATATATATATATATATATATATATATATATATATATATAATTAGCAGATATTGAAAAGGTTACAGCATTTGTATGGGATAATATGAACGAGCTTTTTGGATGGAAATACTGCACCAATTCATATTTTCCCATACAAATGCAGTAAACTTTTCAATATATGCTCATTTTCTTATTCTACCTAGGGCGTAATGATATAAACAAAATTAGACTACATGAAACAAAGTAATCGAATGTATGTCGTATTCCAAACTATATACACAACAGCAGATTCATCATTACACAGCAACAACATTATTAATGCGCACATAACTCCGCCCAGATACGTTTGAACTTAGTCGCGCCAATGTGGGTATGTGCGAAAGCTTGCCATTAGCTTCTCGTGGGTCGGTGGTTCTTTCTTCTGTTTTCCCAGGGTCATCCTCCACCATTTATACTGGCCGCCATGTATAGCCTACCTTGTGCTGAAAAATGGTGTTAGACCCTTCATCAACAACAACAACGTGCTGTAGTTTGCTTCTTTACAAACATCGAATCTCACACTGCTAACCATTACTCTCAACAGCAATGTACATTATTCAGTTTAGAGCGCCACAATGCTTAGGTATCTCTTTGTGCTTCGATCATGCAAAGGAAGCTTATCGTGGTCTTGAGGATGATAAACTTGATATAGGAATGACATCTTTCTTGTATCCAGAAGTGATTTCAAAATAAAGTCGATAAACACTCAGAACATTCTTGTATATGACATAAAGTTATAAGCTTCGAATGGAATTTTCCTATTCTACAGTCATATGATGGGTTCTATCATTACTACAGTGAGCATGGTGATTAGCAATGTTGACTTGGGAAGGTAGTCACAGTTGATAATCAGTACAGTAATATTACTATGTGTGTGTGTGTGTGTGTGTGTGTGATTCGCATTCATAATGTATATTTAACAATTTTTCAGTCATATCGCTACCATGTCTGCAGTGTGGCAGTTTACAGTGATGTCTAGCAATGGGGCATCATGCCGCAGACATGAAACATGATGTCCCACCCAGTTACATTATACTGACACCATGCCGACCAGTTTTAACACTAACATCTTAATGCTGAGCGCCTATCAAGGTAGCTGTTAGTACCATTTGTATAAATCTCTGGTATAACTCAGCCAGGGTTCGAACCTGTGACCTCTCACATCTGAGACGATTGCCTATCCACTTAGACCACCGGAATGGGAATAATACTATTAAAAAGGGATTCGCAAATAGTAACATAATATTAATATTAAATACAAAGATAATGTCGTATAAGAAAGACAACACTGAATTTTCTTTTATATTCTGGAGGCAGTGTGAGGCATAGCTGTAATAATCTTACTATCTCATACCTTTTTAAATGACAATATGAGTTATAGACTGTTGCCATGAAAATAGAGTAATGTTACTATGTGGGTTTGGGTGATAGGTGGAGAGCTATGTCGTATTGTTACTACACCATTTGTAATATTGTTACTACATCAGGTCTTGGAGATCATGATGTCAGTGCCTGGAAACAGGGTAATGTCAGTACACGTACATGGGTTGATGAGTTCGCTATGTAGTATTTCTACTACATCAGGATTTGGAGCTCAAAATATCAGTGCCTGGAAATAGAGGAATATTACTACATGGTTTGGGGGATAGCTATATAGCATTGTTACTACATTAGGAATTGGAGAACACAAAATCAGTGCTGGGTAATAGGCAATGTTACTACATGGGTTTTGTGGGATGGTCTGTAATGGCTACACAGTATTGTTACTACTTCAAGATTTGGAGGTCACAAATCAGCGCCTGGACATATGGTAAAGTTAATACATGGGTTTGGGGGATAGCATTAGAGCTTCGTATTATTGTTACTACATTAGTTGTAGTATTGTTACAGCATCAGGTTTTGGAGATCACAAAATCAGTGCCTGGCATAGGCAATGTTAATACATGGATCTGGAGCATAGCATTAGAGCAATGCATTATTATTGCTACATCCGTTATAGTATTGTTACTGCATCAGGTTTTGTAGATCGCAAATCAGTGCCTTCAAAAAGGGTAATGTTACTACATGTGTTTGGTTGATATCATTAGAGCTATGTAGTATTGTTACTACATCAGTTGTAGCATTGTTATTACATCAGGCTTTGCAGATCACAAAATCAGTTCTGGGAAATAGGGTAATGTTACTACATGGGTTTGTGGAATAGCAGTAGAATTATGTATTATTATTACTTCATCAGTTGTAATATTGTTACAGCAACAGGTTTTGGAGATCACAAAATCAGTGCCTGGACACAAAGAAATGCTACTACATGGATTTTGGAATCAATAATGTAGTATGGATACTATAGTCAAATTCCCTTAAAAAGGACATGAAGGCGATTCCTTGTTTATTCTGACAGCCCTTGTAAATAATAGCTCGCGGGATTAAAACCAGTTTTTCCGAAATATCTACGTAGATCTGACTGTTATTGTCTTGTTTAACCTGTGCATATTTCCAACACATATTCTCTATATTCTTCTCAGACTGAAGTACTGTATTATAAAACCAGAGTATGTTGATAAGGCTTTCAAGTGTTGCTTCACCTTTCGATATTGTCTCGATATAATTTTCAGACACTGGTTTCTAAGCAAATCGCACTTCTCTTCACGCTTTAGTTGAATTTGTTTGCTTCCGGCAACCTTTATCAAATTCATGCCCAATGTCCAAATTGATAGAAAATCGTATTTGATCAAAACAATCCTAATAGAATTTGGCTCATCCTTTGACCCATTGCTCTTTGTTGTTTTATGTTAATAAATGATTTACACAGAATATTGCATAGTTCATTTAGCGTAAAATTTATGAAACATCACTATTTTCATTTATCTCAGGTTCCCTGAGGAAGACATTCATCAGCTTTAGATCGCACAAGACATTAATTAAAGTATATTTGTTGGACTGATTGATGATAATACCATCAATGCATGATTCATACACTGACGTAATCTTGAACATGGCTTGACTACGTTTTCTTCGTTCACATTCTTGATAATGAAATGTATATGCAGACTCAAAATCAAATCATGGGGCATTTATTATAAGTGTAAATTTGGTTTCCTGCCAAGTTTTGAATACAGAAACGTAACTAGTGTGCTCTTTCTATATGTTGTTGTATATTCTAGAAATTAAAGATAAATATTTTCAATAAGCTTTTTATTTTTTGAGTCCCAACTCACGCCACCCCAAATTTTCAATCGCATGGCAAGATAGATATTCGCAAGAAGAGCAGCTTCCTTTTGGATTACACAAGTGACAAAAGCAAATTATTTATATGAACTCGTACTTGGTTGTAAGAAGTAGAGACATGATCGCAATTTTGTATTTATAGCACTATACCTGAATACGCTGTAAACAAAATAACTAGTCATCCATGTTATTCAGTAGTCAAATATACGCTGGCCTGCTAATTGATATGAACAAATGCTTTGTTAACTCAATAACCCAACCCAACCCCACATCGTCCTTTGAATAACTAAATGTACAGTAGGTAATGCCTATCAGGTCTCATATTATTTAAAGTGTGGTCGAACAACTTTTATTATTATCTGAAAATTAGTTTGTATGCCTCTGTCAGCATCAACAGAACTTGTTGTTGTTGTAGGGTTTACCGCCATTGTTCAGCACACGATAGGCTATATTAATGGTGGAGAAAGAACCCAGAAAAAAACCGAAAATAACAAATGACCCACGGGAAGCTACTGGCAAGCTTTCTCACATACCCACATTAGCCGAATCCGAGACTCGAACCCACAACAGAACTTGAAAATAGACTCTGGTTAATATTGTTGTAATGTAATCATGCCGGCAAGATCTACATGGTTGTTCTCCAACTACATTCGTTATTATTTGCAGATTTAGGAAAACAATTATTTTGTTGTCTAGAATTTTTTAATGCAGCCGGTACATAAAATACATTGGAGTGAAATTTACTAATCCTGAACCGTTACCCATTTCCTGTCCAGCACAACAAAATAAATTAGAACAGCAAAAATAAATATATTTAGTGTCTGTAAAACCAAACTATATTGACAGACTAAAATCTCAAAGGAATTATTTACAAAATTATCATCCCCATCCATGCATTATGTACATGACAGCTCTTTAACAAATAATATATATTACTAATATATATTATTATTATAATATATTACTTATAAATATTATAAATATTATGCAAGTGTAAACGTTCAAGTCAGACAGAGGTGTAGAACGCACTTTAATCAAAATTCCGCTACTAATCGGACACCGTGGTTTGTAGATCACTGGTTCTTTTAGTGCCAAAAGACTTACTGGTAGGTTTTAGTAAGAGACAAATAAATAATAAAAATATATCAAAAAGACTACCATTATGCTATAACATTTCTAAAACTTGACTTTGGAGAGATATCTGATTTAATTTAATAATATCTAACAATACTGCAACACTGCATTATGTTTGTACGAGTAGCACTGAACGCTGTTTTGGGTTCATGAATTATGCAAGTAGGTAGGTAGATAAGTTGGAAGGTAGGGAGGTATTTTAGCGTATATGTAATATGCATGCATGTAGCATTAATACGTACGTATTTGTTCTTCGTTCTTCTTTTAGTGCAGTGTATTATTCATCTCATTGTTCTTTTACTTGCACATTTAATCGTTTCAACAGGATTGCATATGCTTGTCATACACCTACTGTTTGAACCACTCTTATACAGTACACAATTACTACTGAAGCATCAATATGCTAAATCAGCTAACAATATGTATAATGTTACTCTGAGTTCCTTTACCCACCCACCCCTTTGATGTTTTAATTTTCAGGTCTGTCTTGGTATTATGTTCGAAACGTTGTGAGATATATCTGATATTTAATTATGTTATGCTCAGTTTACAAGTTGCCTTTCTATTCCGTATATTCCCAGATATTTTGGTCTTCAATTTGCCTTTACTTACCTTAAAAATCCTCAGTTAGAAGTCCATTTCTCAGCAACAATTTCTTCATTACATTAGCCAACAAACCTCGACCAGGAAGTATGGTTTCTTGAGGGGAACATTCCATATAAATCGCCAAGCAGATAGCGAGTGTTAGCACGACGTAGATAACAATTTAATCTTTGCTTGTAGTTTATTTCACAGGTAATAAACGACAATAATATTGTGAAGATTTATGGTAAATGGCGGGTTAAAGCTTTTAACATTTGTGTACTTAGACATTTGTTTTAAAACTACGAGTAACCAAAAACAGAGACTTGACGATTTAAGCTCGTTGCTACATATCAGCACATAACCAAACTCTTCACCACAGCTTTAGCAGTAAATTTTCACATGTTTAATTTTATATAATACATAGCTTAACGTGGTGTCTCTAGTTTAACTTAACAGGCAAAAATAGCATGACGTCGATCAGTAACTGTTCACACCTTTGGGCTCAACCATCTCCATACCTCATATTTAATGGTCAATTAAACATATTCAGGTGTGATACTCTAGCTATCGTTTGTAAACAGTACTTGTCACGCTACATAACTGTGATGAGATTTATTTGTTGAGCCCGATCAAAGGTGTAAAATTTAATTAACGACTACGAACTATACAAATAAAGTCTGGTTTAATGACTTTTTCTCTGGACGGAGATTGAATACGCTTGACTTGGATTTGTCTTGCCTGGTCTAAAATTATAATCTACGATTCTACCAGAGATATCTCAATACTTAAATATATATATATATATATATATATATATATATATATATATATATATATATATATATATATATATATATATATATATATATATATATATATATATATATATATATATATATATATATATATATATATATATATCAATCTGTGAATTTGCTATTTTATAAATGTAATTGTGATTATTACAAACAGATAGATGAGGGATGGCATGTTCTGCCACGTTGCGAAGAACACAAGAATATTTGCTAGTCACAAAGTCTTAGAAAAACCGTAACTTATTTAATGTCATAATGTCACTACAATTTTGGGTTGTACATACGAAAAGGAAAGTTTAAAGTCACTGATAATTTGGGAATTGTTTCCATTCTATCGTCAACATCATCGTTTTGTCATCGGCAACATCATCGACATAATATTAAAGGTAACTTACTAAGATCCAATAATCTTAAATGCCACCCAGGGTATACTATATCTGAGCATCCATGGAGAAACCATTTTGCTTCTATCTTGCTAACTAAAATAATGTAAGTGCATCTATAAACCAACCAATAGCAAGACAAATTCTTTTTCTCAAAGCATTATTGTACCGCCTTTCAAGTTAAATCGTTTTAAATTAGTATTTGGTTATCGATGTATTTGGGTACAAGGTCATTTGTGCCGAGGCAATTGGAATAAAGTGAATTTCCCAATGACACGGAATGGTACCTTCACTCTTTCGGTTGCTATTTTTTTCAAGCTCACCAAATGTGACTCCTACTTCGATTAGGCGTCTTTTATTATAGGCAAGATAATAGGACATACAGATGTATTATACATATGAGAGCCTGAAGGTATTGATAAACTTTGGTATACTGTAAAATGCTTTATTTTCTAGGGTTTTAAATTTCTTGGTTTACATAAGAATTACATATTCGTGGCTACCCAATTTCGTAGATCTATCATTTACCCCCGCGAACAAAAAAGCATTTGTATCTGTATACGTTTATTAGTATACCAGCAATCTACGAGCAAAGACATTTAATCGTTACTGCAGTAATGAAGTTCAGTAATCAAGTTATTTATTAATAACATCTGTCGTAAATTTCCACACATAATTGTACTAACACATTAATTCCACTATTGCAAGTAATTAGGTGAGCAGACCGTTTTAAAGCCCGTCATTAAAGCATAATGACTATAAAAATTGCAAGCTTACCAACATCGCCGTATGGGACATCTTTGTCGATGAGTGACCTTGATCGTGTGGTAAAACCTAAATCCGTAAAGATCGGGTGAGTAGTTATTAATGCACGTATTTGTGTTAACTGGTGCAGAAGATATTGTTGCAAAATACAACTTCATGAGGTATTTCTACAAGGTTGATTGATGAGTTAAGTGAACTGGAGGACAGTAGCAATGAACATGCTAATTAGGTCTCAGTTGACCTGAAAGCATTTACCCTTCAGTCAAGTCACGCAAAGTGGCTTATATACACACATGACAAAGTAGCACTTCGGTAACACCTGATTCAAATGGACTTTTTAAAATGGCCTTAATCTGCTAGTTGTTTAATTAGCACTTAGTTGTGCAAACATGATATCATAAATGGGAATATTGTGTGCTTTTGGTAAATAAAGAAGGACATCTGCTTATATTAGTATGCTGCACACCAGGTAGCAATGCCAATCTTGTACACAATTGTCATATTCTTGACACTTTCGCATTCGAATCAAATTGTAATCAATTAGCTTCACTGTTCGTCGGCATGTATGTACTTATCCTAATATATGGTTCACATTCTCAGCAGCTTAGATATCCGTTGTATTACAATAACGAAAGAACAGTGGATCCTTTTCAATTGCATATGTTGAGGAAGGTTGATGAGTGTCGGCCAGCTTGATATTTCGATGTGACTTCAAATTATTTTCCGTTATATGCCAGCATGCCAGTAATTATTTAACTAAGGCATCTCGGGCGAGTTTCCTTTGCAGGCCAACCGGTTGAAATTGCACGCATAGTCAAGGATGAATATTAGCGTGGCACATTACAGCCACTATCGCATTTGCCGTTTATGTTCACCAACACAGATTTCCAGAATATAAGTTGCATAAGCGCATTGATATCTGCAAGATGATTCCAAGCAAATATAAACCAGAGAAGCCTCTTGATTATGCTTGCAGCCACTATACAACTACTATTCAGGTAGCTGATGGAGAGACAGAAAACACTGTAGTATCGTCGTCAAGACTCGCTGAAGGTATCTGTTCAAACGCTTGTGCTTTTAGTTTTACGAGTCTAGGCTCTTAAAAATATAACAGAAAAGTGTGAAGACCACAAGCTTTGTAAAATTTAACACATAATTTATTTCCATAGACTATCAAGAGAAAAATGAGGAAAAAGAACTTACGGTTTTACGAATCAAATCCAGAATAATCCATGAATTAAAAAATACAAGTCCTAGTAATAAAAAGTCCTAAATGAAATCGCGATGAAATCCAAAACGGAAGACGATGACGTCTGTTGTAACCTTCGAAGTGGAAGTGTGCAAGAATTAATTTAGAGCACTTCAGTATTTCCAGGGAAAATAATCACTTGAAATCCAATAATTTGAAGAAAATAAAATCTCAACCAAAACTTGTCACAACAACACAACTTAACGCGTCAGACTTTTAAAGCCCACTGACTACTTCTTTACAAAACATTAGGTATAAGGCTAACTTAAGATGCAAACGAGATTTCCAGATGGGGGTCAAGAGTTCAAGCTTCCAGAAGAAATGGAAGTTTTATACATTAACTCCACGTCGTCCATGTATGACCTTTCTACTCTGAGAAAGAATTTTTAAAAACAGTTGTTTACTAAAACTGCCACTGATTTTGAATAAAGGTCAGGAACTAGGTCAGCATTATATATAATGTCTCTATTATTATTTGTTTACGTCAAAAATAAGAAATAAAAAAATAAATCAGAACAAAGTAACATTACAATAGCATGTAATAAAAAAATATTTGTAGAAACTAACAAACAATTAAATAAACTAAATGTACATAAGATTAGCGAAATTGATCCAACAACAATAAACTTACTTCCCCCGGAGACATGATTGTGACAACGAGGGCACGTATTAGTTTTATAAGGTCTGTCATTGCTGGATCAGTGATGGTTACTTTGGAATTGATAGAAATGTTCGCTATCACTAACACATCAAGGGTGCATACAGAGGAAACTGCACAAGGCTTATGCAGTGTATGATTAGGAATTTTCGCTAAAAAACTATGAATCCTTGTTCTCCTTCATCATCTGCATGGGTACAGTTACAACCTAAATAAAAAATGAGTCTCAATAGCAACGATTAAGTTTCATCTCCAACAATATGGAAAATACATGTTTCGTTTGGGACAACTGCAGTTCATGAATGCTAGCCTAAACAAACTCGTACGCTTTCTTTCAGCGAATGGATACGACCATTTAAAACTAGCTCACCGGTTCAATGAATGTGTCACAGAAATCTATCCCTGCTAGTACATTAGCAACTGGAACAAATATGATGAAACAAAATTACAATCCGTCGTTTCCTTTCATTCACTCTCTCGCAAAGGTATTTCTGCCAATAGTGATGCACACGCCTACAACGTCTAAGCCACTGTTCGTTCTCAGAATCTCGGTGACTATCACAAGATGTATTATCTGACCGAGCAGCTGTTGCTCGCAGATGTTTTGGTGACATTTCGTGATACAGCCATGCATGAGTACAAGCTCAAACACGCGCAATACTTATCATTAAAGCAAACGGTCTGTCAACCCATGGTCGAGATGGAATGGCTCACTTTCAGTGACCGTCATCTATTTAGGACTTCATGGCTAGATTCTATGGCAAGTCACAGTTATGCCATGGCTACCTGTCCGCTAGTGGACGGATCAAACAGCTGCACCATGTGCCTTTATAACATTATTTTAAACGTACAGACTTATCAAGTGAAAAACTCTATGAACTAAACAAACCTTAGCCAAAACACAATGGGATGTTTAAGATGGCGACCTAATGTTAATTTCTCGCTTGGCTCCAGAGTGCTAATCCCATGTTAATCTTTCCTCGAGACCCAGAAACTGTTTACCTTGTTTAGTATGAAGATCCCAGAAGACATATCTCTCCGCATTATACTACTAATACGTCAAACATCATAGTCATGACTATGTGAAATAAAAGTTATTGACCTGTCACTTTGTCAAGTGGACCAATGAAGATACTATAATCAAACTTCAAAGGATAACTGATTGTGCAAAATCGGTTTTATTGAATGTAAAATTTGTTGAAAATTATGTAATTAGCAAGGAGCATATTTTATTTTCTTTTCCTCTATCGTTAGTTTTACTAAATCAAGTACATCGCATATGAGTATACTCTTCACCTGTGAAAGCAGTAACAGTTCGTACCGTAACTTTTCAAGTTACGTGACAAGTTGTAAGTCGTTTAAAAGTGACAGGACGGTGTATTAGATAGTTACTAAGTTAAAAGATAAGTTGATGTTTATTTAATTTTATATTATTAACTGTATACTTTAATATGATCGTCTTCTCTGATTTTATTCAGTTCATTCGCACACAAACAAACACTGTACTGCAAAAACAAATTGCCAGACCAACCTATCTGTGATAGACTTTGTCACATCACACCTATGCCATTCATGGTTTCTCAAGAAGCATACTGTATAGACGAAATCTTTGAAATTAATATGCCAGTTCTTCTGCAGATTTCACCAGAGGTTTGGCGTACATTTCATTAATTTAGTATTTTATCCAAAGCATAAATGGATGTCTTAGTTGGTTTTCCTATAAGTAAGTAATATGTCATGAAAAATTGTGTTTTGGTCCACTAATATGACCCCTACTTCAAGATCAAGGTTAGCCGATGAAAATTATGTGTAACTTACCATTATCCTTTCCCTAGATATAAATTTTGAACAGCGGAAGATATTCCCATGAAATGTAAGTCAACACAATCCATCATAGTAACAGATTATATCTTGCATCGCCATGCCCTTCATCAAAAGCTCAAGGTCACAAAAATAAAATTAAAGTAGGTGACCAACATCTTTGTCATAAAAAGTAACTTTTGCCTTTGTCCTAACTGTACCTTTTGAAACCCTACAAACATTTTAATGAGTCCTTTTCAATGTTCACATGGTATGATAGTTTTTACATAATATAGAAAGGCCACATGATCAGAGTTCAAGGTCAAAGTGCAAAATTTGTGATGAGGTGGGCGTATAATGTGCTATTTGCGGTACTTCTGAAGCGTTTGGTCTTTGACCTCGATACATTTAAATATTTTATATTTTATGTTTATGGCTTACATGTCGAATAAGCAAAGGCCTAGTTTATTTCCAGTCTGCATACATTGTGTCTCAACCATCAGTTTCTATCTTCCATATGATTATACACAACTTCCTCTTCCCTTATACATCTTTGGCAAATAGTACTGTTTGGTTTATTATTGTCATTAAGCATGAGACCTAACTATTCACACTATGCTAAAACAATATTTTAGACAGACAGTTAGTTGGATAAATAGATAAATAGCGAGATAGATAGACAGACAAACTGACAGACAGACAGATAGATAGATAGGTAGATAGTCTTATAAAATGTTACTGTAAGTGGTCATGTTAAAGGAAAAGCGCATCTATTACTGAACTCTTCAGTCTTCATATGGATTGTGAAGTGTTTAAATTCAGTATATTTTAATTGGCTTTCTTTTCTGAATTTATTTTAGTGTCAAACTAAATTACTGTAAAACAAAGTTAAATTTCAAATTTTCTCAATACAATTTCAAAAAATACATAATTGTTCTGTATAAACACAATGCCTTTACTGAAAAAAGCACAATGTTCGCAATTAAACGATATCCTTATGGAGAATATTCGGTCTGCGTCCAACTGGTGAGTATTGACTTACTATTTTCTTTTCGTAAGTGAAAGTTTCTACATTATTATTTTTTTGTTGCAGATTTTATTGTTGAATAAGAATTATTGAAAACAGAAGGATATAGCACGGGTATAATATTGCGGTGTCTTTTTATGGAGATCGAGTTTGAAAAATCGATAAAATTGTACACCGGTAGATTATTAATCAACGGATCAATACATATATCTAAATTTGACAAAACATCAAAATAAAAGTTGGCCAGAACTTTATATAGCACCTCAAAACACAATAATTTATCTTACTAGTGGAAGAGTCCATTAATGTCCTACTATGGCTCTGAGCCTCCTCTGGATCTAAGTCTGAACGTATTACCAGCGTAACTTGGCTTCCGGTTCAATAAACCATTGAATAATTAATTTCCGGAGGCGACTGACCAAAACACCAGAATTCAGAAATTTATAATCAGCATTAGGTATCATGAGGCTACTGACAAGAAATGGAGCAGGAAAAGTTATTTCAGAGTATACAGCAACAACAGTCATCAGAAATAAATGCGACATAATTTTTCCAATCCGACGTAAAACTAGATCTTCAAAATGTCTCTGATTTCAGTTTTATATACGTATTCCCAGCAAATATATATTTATAAATTACGACCCTAGAATATCAGTCTTTGGAACCTTAGAACTGTGGAACATTTTGCTTATTTGTTAGCAATTTGGTTAATAGATACACCATACAAAAATCAAGCAATTATGACGCATGGAACAAAACATCTGTAAAAGCAACGCTCCTTGAATAGAATCTATTGCAGTTTTGCTAGCGAAAAGCGGTTGGTCTATATTTTCCAAGACATGCTTCAGCATCAACAAAAAGTATCCAAAATTGGTAAGAGTAGATGTAATTAAGATCATTAACATCGCTACAATAGGATATAGTGTAATACAAATGGTACTTTTTTGTCAAAATTAAAATGTCAGGTGGCAAAATATACGAACTTCTTGAAGCAAACGTTTACAGATATTATTTTTCTAATGTGTTATTGAATTAATGAAGTTATAAAGTGAAATGTAAGAGGAATTTACAGGCATATATACGCCTGAATATTGATGTTACAGTAAGAACATGGGGGAAATATGAACCAAGACATTATCCAGCCCTACCTAAGTATATACAAGCAGCAGTTGTGAAAAAGCATTTTGCGCCTACTTGATAAGAGACAGTTTGCAAATATCCCGCATCGTAATTAGACGCACCTGACCTAAACTATCCAAAGGGAAATATATGAATTCTTCTAAGAGATCACATGCTCAACCCATCCAGAGAGAAATGACCCCAACCTAGTAAACGGGTTTATTATTAATGATCGTAGACACCTACTTATAGATCCTACTCAATCGGCATTATAAATATCTTATATTGGAAATTGATACCCGTGTACAAAAAATAGCTGTATAATATCTTGATTGGAGATGATCATTTTAATTGACAGTCATTAACAAAAATTGCTCACAATATTTATACAGCCATGCATAGCACACTGGATGATACATTCCATTTTTCTCCTTTTAATGTAAGACGCTACCAAACCCTACATCAGTTGCGTCGACAGACATTTCGAATGATAGGTTCAAATCTGGAGATGAAAGAACTAGTGCACTTTTAAGTATGGCCATTAATTTATCAAAAACCTTCTGAAATATGTCAGACCAATATAACTTGATTTTCTTTCACAACCAATCGGTCTGGGCTAAGTAATTAGGAAAACCTTTGAGCACAATTTCCGATAATATCTAATATATCCAAACTCTTCATCAGTTGGTGTTAACTCACAGACACTGGGAATTCAGAGATAACTTGAACCTTACAATATATCACAAAACTATAACACTAACTCGACAAACCTCACTCTTAATTAAATTAATTATCTAATTTGTCTCAGTCGAACAAAGAATTTAAGAATATTTTCCTGGTAATCATTTCATGTATCGCTGTATATAATGGCTTCATCCATGTATGCATTACACCCATCTATGCCAGATGTTGGCGTGATAATTAAACGGTGGAATGCTGAGGGAGAATTTTTCATGCCAAATGCCATTGTCTGATATTGGTAGAGTACATCTGGATATGCAGGGGTAGAAATTTGTCTTGCCTTATCCAAAAGTAAAATCTGCTAAAGTCACTAAAATGCGATTGCATGCCATCATTTAAATCTTCAGTGTGTAAGACTGGTATAACTAAATTGACTGAATTTCCTTCATTTGCGGTTTTGTCAAACATTAATTTCACTTTTGATTGAGTAGAGTAAAGATTGTTTCTTGCTCATTCGCAGGCCTTTGTCAACTTATATTTAAAATCACAGACGTAAACAAGAAGTTTAAACCCTGAGTCTTCTGTTGTAACAAGTTGAACTTGTAACATCTTCAATGGTCCACAAAAAGTATGTCGAAAAACAAGGGCAAAAGTTCTAAATCCTAAATACTCTTCAGCTGACCCTCAACACGAAAAAACAGTAAATGCATACCATCATGCAAATCTTTTATGGTGTCAAAAAATGGGACTGAATCATATTCTTTAAAGATTGATGAAATATTTATAAAGCCTTCTAACTTTTAGTGTGATATGCAGAGGACTAATATTGTTGGATACCTAATTCATATAATTTTCAATGTGACATGATCTACAACATTTGGAAACATCGATTTTACTTTCCGGCTAACAAAAATGACTTAAGATCTTATGATAATCCTCATTAACTCCTAAATGACCGTTCAAGGGAGGTCTGTGGGCTAAACTAAGCATTTTTTGTCAATACGGCGTTAAAACAACAATTTGATACCTCACAGACCACTTGTCACCGCGGGTACCAACACGTGGCATATAACTATGGACATGAATGACTTAAGTAAAAAGGTATTCATGTTCAAGGGTTCTATGTCACTTTTTGGTAATTTGGTAATTCTGCCAAATTTATTCCTCATAACATATTAAGGCACACAGAAGCTACTCGTAGTCATTTATTATTAGGTACTTTGCCGCTATCTGTGAAGTCTTTTTCCAGTGAAACTGTTCGAGTACAGTGAGGTTTTGTTAATGTTTCTCTCCACTACGTAAATAATTAGACAGATTTAGGACCAGTAACAGTCGGAGTTGTTAATTCTTTGCCCGTTGTTGGTGCTTATTTATTACTAGCCTGTGACTTAGCTGGAGATAACGATTTTTCAATCCACTTGTAACTGATAAGTTTTGATCCTATTGAGATGGAAATCTCTGATGTATACCCTGCTTGTGCAGCTAAAGTAAAAAAAAGCTCCTGAGAATGTTCTTGAATAAGAATGTATTGCTTTGGCTGGCATATTTATTGCTAAGTCTTTTGATGAGGTCACCATTGCTCTAGCATGAAGAGATACACACGTTAAAAAGTGTATATTGCAGCTGATTAGCTGAGCTTGTACCTGTACTGGAAACCCTATTCACATTTATAGCATGAGACACTACACTGTCTGTATTATAGACCTAATTATTTTAGCCGCTATCCAGTTTGTTTTAAACACATTGACTAAATGATTTCAGTTCTAACATTTACTGAGACATTTAATAAAGCTTTATGAACACGCTTGAACTGATACAAGTTTCAAATATTTGACTCTAAATACCTCACAATTATCTGCTTAAAACCAAGTGTAAAGGGAACAGAAAATACTGTACTTGTAATCCATATATGTGAACATTTTAATATCATAATGCATATCCACAGTACCATGATCCTAAAATATGTGATCGGAGGGAATTTTACCAAAACAACTTTCCTGTATGCTTCCCGAGTAATTCTTTCTCTGTTTCTTTTCGGTCTTTGCATGTTAAATATAACTTGGATATTCCCTTCAATCACAATAATTTGCTGGATTTTCTGTACAATTAGCATCTTTGGGCCAATCACAATATCCATTACAATTGCCCCAATATTCAATCGTCTTCTGTTCACAGTGTCCTCCGCAGTCACCTTAATATAGAAAGTGAAGATTAGGAGGGCAATTTCGTTCGGACGGCCCTGTGGTACATGTTATGAACTTGTTGCAGAAAAACGGATGTTGATGGTGGCAACCACGTGTTTTATTCTGGCAAAAGTTAGCTGAAAGAAAAGAAAACTAGTAAACGTTTAAAATGAACACTATTTCATAGCCAATGAATGCTATCGAAATGTTTATATTTACTCCAAACTTTATAGACACTTGCCAGTAATATATATATATATATATATATATATATATATATATATATATATATATATATATATATATATATAGATATATATATATATATATAGAGAGACAGACAGACAGACAGACAGACAGACAGTCACAGAGAGAGACAGACAGAGAGACGGCAGACAGAGACCGACAAAGAGCCTGATAAGCAGACAGATAGAAATGATCTATTTCATCTATCAATGTATCTACTAAGAGATCGATACATTCTCGTTAATATATAGATATATAAATACTTGATCGATAAATGTCATTATATATATATATATATATATATATATATATATATATATATATATATATATATATATATATATATGCGTGTGTGTATGCAATATATACTATGTTTTAGAGGATATTTAAACTGAGAACTTGTTGCGTACAGATAATCATTTTCTAATGAATAGATTTTATCTATATTGTAAACTTGCGCATTCATTTTCTCTTAATTTCATGCTACTTATGAGCAGAAAAAAATTGTATCCTATTAATCATCATTATAAACAATCATATCGGCAAGCAATAACCTGGAATCACTCGGACGCAGAGAGTATTTGATATAATTGTTTTCCTGTTAGCCTTGTAGCTGCATCGAAATTTTTTTCTGTTCACAACATTAATTTTTGTCGTTCGTAACGTTTATTAGAGATTGTGTCTCCCATTCCTGGTCAGTTGCTTTATACTTAGTGCTGAAGTTAGGCCACTGAGTCCACTCCTCTGTTCCTTTTATCTGGTATTCAAGCATAATTGATGTGTTAGTACAGCCTGTAAAAGCTTCGCATGAGATCTGACCATGACTACCGCTGTGTTCAACTATTCCACCTTCAAGAACTCCCAGCAACGGCTCTTTCGGATAATCTGTAATTTAAAGAAACGACCATGACAGGGGTTTTGCGGATAATTATGAACACTGTAAACAGAAAAATATTTGATAAAAGTTTCTTACAAATTTCCAAAATTAATATGTCAACAATGAATTTTAATCAAACGCGCTTTTCAGTTATATTCATCGACTACTAGTTCCTAATAGACCAGTGTAGCGAACTTTGCTGTAATATAGACTGACCGAGATAATCACTACAAGAATGAGAAATAAACAAACTCATGCTGGTATTGCGTAATTATGTTTATTTACTACTTATTTCCTCCGTCGTATTATATCTATAGAATAAAGTAAGAATGTAATTAGAAATGAGTCTACTGCATAATGCAGATGTAATATTTGTTTAAATTCCTATATTAAAAGCATATAGAAATAAACATTATATACTCATTAAGACATTTTGACTTGTTTCCCCCCCCCCCTCAATTTCGAATGTGTTGCATTAAGACGGGGATATGTATTGCGTACGTAGACATATGAAAGGTAAATGTTATATAAAACAAAATGAGATTTAAATAAAGACAGATATATAAATAGATAAATACGGATAGATCTTCGCAACAATTGCAATGAAGAAAGAGAGAAAGGTAAGAATACAATATTTTGTAAGCATTGTGGAGTACCTATCACATGTACATAGACTTCATAAATTTGTGAGATGTCATTCATGGTTAGATTGATAATGTAGTATCCTTCATGAGCACAATGTATCTGTCCTAGGTGTATCTCAACAACAAGTGTGCCATTACTTAACCATGACGCTGAGAAACCGTTGGTATTAGGTAAGTCTATGGCTCGGATAATGTCACTCCAATTTACAAGAATTCGGGGACTGTCAACGGATGTTTTTTCGATCTTTAAGGATACATTGCTTGCGTTGGGGAAATTGCACCTCATATTTTGAAATGAGGTAATGTTGAATTCATACCGGCATGGACATTCCGCTGAAATTATGTATAGCTGCATAATTGATATCAACACCATAATTATGCAAAACAAACAATCTCTATTTGCTTCAGATGTATAATAGTCTTAAATGTCATCCTTCAATAAATAACATATGTGAAACATTAAGCCCAAGATAATTTACTAGTAATGCAAATTATTCAAACGAGAAAGAAATTATTAAACTGTACATTTTCATAAATTTCAATCATAGATAAACCTATAACTTTGTGTATGCACATATTTAAAATAATGTATTTATTGTAAGGAGAATTTCAATAAAACATGATTATTGTTGCATAATTTATTTTTAGTTACTGAATGTTTATTTAATAAGAAATTAACAGAAACGTGTATATATATATATATATATATATATATATATATATATATATATATATATATATATATATATATATATATATATATATATATATATATGTGTGTGTGTGTGTGTGTGTGTGTGTGTGTAATTGTATATATATATATACAAAGAGAGAAAAATAAATAATTGTGGAAAATTACATAAAACGTGAAGTTCTGAGCGATTGAACTTAAAACCGTTCTCGTCAGAGATAGCCTGAACATAATAGTTTCCTTCTAGATGACAATGGATTCTATAAATATAGACACTAGCTTGAATCTCTGTATCGTTTACGGAAACACTGAAGTTCATCTGGTCGTTGCCCACATTTTTCACTGTATCATCAGTCAGAACGCCTACTGTAAATAGGGTATCGTTCCCATACACCGTCTCTTTTAAAAGACGTATTTCCGTTGTGCTCGCTAGATATATCGTGTAATGCATATATCCGCTGTCTCCTCTTCGTATGTGATACACTGTAAATTAGATAAGTTTTGCATGGCTGTATCGTTTGTGATTAATACACTCTATTTCTTCAGATCGTGTTCTCTTGAAGATATGTAATTGTATATTATAATATGGGTTTTTCTTTATCACGCTATCAAATGAATAACTACCAAATCTCTTGCTTTCCATACGTTCTGTCAAAACACTCAGTGGTCTAAAGGATGTGTCATTCTGATTTGATGAGATGTATAATAGAGACGGAACAGATGTTTTAACAAATCTAAAAGGCTACTGAATTTTGCATGTCCTGATATATTTGTTAGTTCACACAATTTCATATCTTAATCACTGTTCTAACGTACTTGTGGCTCTGAACTTTATCATAGTATGTAGGGAATATAGACAAAACAATCATGCATTAAAAATAATTTATGAGATATGCACAAGGAATTATAAAATCAAAACGTTTCTGTTTATTTCTTCATCACTTGCAAAATCACTTGGCATATACGGATATGCTAAAGAAGCTTCACCTACATTAGTTCCTCTGCATGTAAATTATATATATATATATATATATATATATATATATATATATATATGTGTGTGTGTGTGTGTGTGTGTGTATACATACATACATACATACATACACGCAGAATTACTATAATTGCTATCATGATTAGTTTGATATACCAGAATAATATATATGTCCAAATGATGAAGTTGTTAAGACATATTAACATATTATACATGCTATGTTCAGTGACATGCATAAATACATTGTAATTAGGATCAAGAAAACGTTCATAATTCGCCAAAATCTGAATTGTGAAAGCAATATCATGTCTGAAGAAATAAGACACGCGTAATTAAATCCAAATTACATTTTATGTCAGGAAAATTACACCTCACATATGACTGAAACAATGAGTGGAAAACAATCTCTTTATGGATAACCTGACATGGTATAAACATGTGTTTCATGGCGGAATGATTATCATTGATATACAGAAGATGACATTAATTTGAATAAGATATATATAACATTGTGTCTAGATATAAGATTCGGTTCATCGTCTTATTTCATTCCTCGTACTTAATACTGCTAGACTACCGATGCTGCTAAAATGAGCATACATACATACATACATACAATTAGCCAGCCCTGGATAGCCTAGGTGGGCAGGGCCGCGGACATTGTGGGAAAACTAGGACGAAATTCAGGGGGACTACTGCTGTCAGGAAATTCACCGACGTTACAATTTGTCATTCATTGGGCTCTACTGGAATGTTTTTTCTAGGGCCCACTAAAGTCCTGTGCGCTGCCTTGTTGGTGGGTATAGACCCCACCACACATGAATTGCGAGTTCGACGCTCTACTAAGTGAGTAACAGCCGATGCCTCCAAATGAAATATTTTACTCGCACTCATACATATGTACATACAAACACACCGACAACAACACATGTAGGCACGTTCTTGCCTACTTGATAACTTATGCTTATTAAAGCATTCACGTTACTAATGGTATTCCTTTAAATACCTTGTGGTTCAGGCTCTGGTGTTTGAGGGTTACAACTGTTACAGTTTTCATCTGGAATGTAGATTTAGAATAGCGAAAATGACAGTTTTCCTGTATGATTAAACATTTAGGAAGTATAATAAGAAATTATGTAGTTTTAACACCCATTTTGCTAAATGTTATTGACGCATATCATTATTTAATAAATGGAGAAGCATTTGTATTTGCAAATACGAATTAAAGTTAAATATTGTTCTCATATGAAGGGTATCGCTGTTACTTGAAAATGCATAGATGTCGTATGTAAAGTTTAGATCTACCTTTTTCAACACTTAAGGTAAATGATAACATGTAAAATTTCAAAATGTCTTTAAACACTTAATACAAATATATGGTAACATGTACTTGTAATAAAGTAGAACTACTGTTGTGCGTGACTGGCAAAATAATACATACAAATAATAAATAACATTTCATATATATGTATTGGCCTTTTCATTGTAAAACAGCATGAACATTAAAGCATATAGAAATAAACATTAATTTGTTTTGAATTACATTAATAAAATCAAGAAATCATCATTTTCATACACAAAATTTGCCAGATGGCTATACCATTCCCAGCCAAAACAGCCAATGACAGAATCATTATTATGTAGATTCAGATTGCACAAGCAGTCTTTTTCTTGTCTTCCGGCAAAGGTTCTTCTATATGGGCATATTGTTCTTTGTCAGCCTAAGAATATATATATATATATATATATATATATATATATATATATATATATATATATATATATATATATATATATATATATATATATATAACATGGAACACATTATCGTCCGAAATCCATAAACAAGTAAAATGCATTATTTTAGAAAATGAGAACTTGGGTTCAACTGCAGGAAGAAAGAAAAATGTGAAAATTGCTATATACTTCCAGGTACAGTTTTAGCCTTGACTCTAATGTGTTCACATGGACTTCAAATTATTGTCATGCAAAGGATTTTCGTCATATTTCGAAATTGTTACAACATCAAAAGGCATGAAATCTTCTAAGTTTGAACAAGGTTCCTCTGAGACATTGTGTGCTTATATATCTTACATCGTCTAAATATATAGTTTGTCAGTTGATTTTTAATATAGCCACATATCAGGATAAGAGATTAAAACATAATAATTCCATTTATTTATTATGGTAATAGGTAAAATGGTCATGTTTATATTATTATTATTATTATTATTAATTCAGGAACGCTCTGGTGGCCTAGTGGTTAGAGCGTCCGCCTCGGATGCGGGAGGTAGTGGGTTCGATCCCCGGCCGAGTCATACCAAAGACTTACAAAAATGGTACTAACAGCTCCCTCGCTTGGCGCTCAGCATTAAGAGGTTAGTGTTAGGACTGGTCGGCCTGGTGTCAGGATAATGCGACTGGGTGGGACATGATGCTACATGTCTGCGGCATGATGCCCCAGTGCTAGACATCACTATAAAACTGCCACATTGTTTTGGAGCGGATAATTCAGTGATGTACGATTGAGACATTCTCCCATAATATCGTACCAAAATAAAAACTGATTTAGAAATACTAACCATTGCCGAATATAGAAAAATACAAATGTATCTAGTGAAAACGAATTTAGGATATGTTACGTTTGGTTCCTGATCTAAACATCTTATAGTTGTATCTAATATTAACAGCAAAACAGTTTGATAAAATATGAAAACTTACGTCGGCTTCACCTCCATTATCAGTTAAATAACCGCTACTGGAAGACATTGCAGACAGTATCAATTTTAACTGTAAAAAATAAATAAAGTTTTTGTTTGCATACATACCTACCTACCTACCTACTTACCTACCTACCTGCCTGCCTGCCAGCCTACCTTCCTACCTGCCTACCTATACATACATACATACATACATAGAGGCATGCATGCAGGCAGGCATGCAGAAAGACAGACAGACGGACGGGCGGACAGACCTACAGACACATGCATACACAAATAAATACTGTGAGGCAAACTGTTTTTAGTTGTCTGTGGCTTAAATGCAAAACATTATTGAAACACAACCACGTATCATTTCTTCAATAATATTGTGCAAAAGAAAACATACAAATAGTGAACCCCTGACCAAATAATTGTTGTAAAGTATATGGGGGTTCGAAAATTAAATGTTATCTTCGAAACACTTGAAAATCATGACATAATCAATAGTTATTTGTCATCATAGACAAATTCTGCACAGTAAGGCTAGACTTTGAGTATGCAAAATAAACTTGCAAAACGACGATAAAATTGTATTTAATTTATGTCCTCGATAAATTTAATTAAAATCAATAGTGGTTTTCAACAAACAGGAAATTCAACACTCTTTCCCATGCAGGTTTATCTCGGTTATTTACCAACCACTTGATAAGAATTGATAAATTTTTTAATACATTCAATGTCTTTGTATGTTGCTACGAAGCTCATTTATTGCAGTTTGCGTGCAGTTTATGCATAACATTCCAGACATTTAACTAGGACAAAATTGTCTCGTACGAGATAAACTTGACAATTCTGGGTTTTTAATTAATTAATGGATTTATTTTTGGAAAACCTACGGAGAACAAAGCATTGCAGTCATAGTGATTGAAGCTGTGCTGAAAGGATTTTCATAACCTCCATAGATACAGTCTGTGGGCTCTGAAATCAGTTGTCGTCGCAGCTCATTGAACGGACTAATGCAAAATAAGTGGGCAATACATACCATTTTCAGCAGAGTAAAACCATGACCTTGAGCCAGCACAAATAAAGACAAAATGTTAGGGCCTCGTCTCTCAGCAAAAATGAAGCTTTGGACTGCTACATTAGGCTGAGTACTCCCTGTAATTCATCGACTGCTTGATAAGATTGACATAGTTACTTTATGATTCTGCGTTGATTCGTGACAAAGCCTCCAAATCCTGAAGCTCTTGCCTCAGTCCGTTGCAGATAAATTTGCATGAAAATTACACAGAACGTTGGAGACATTCACATATAATGACCAATTGTCTTGAAATCGCTACATTTTGTATGAATGATGGGTTTCCTTTTTTAAAAATTCATCGCTATTTAAAGATTTTGCCCATATTATAAGAAGTTAAATAATATAAAATCCTTTCTATCGGGGATGGACGAAGGTAATGATAGAATATAAGACCGACGGATGATAGGAGATCACGAGAATCCTAATTTACGCATCACGATTTCAAAAGCAAATATTTCTCACAAAATATGTTAAACGGGAAAACCAGATATGCTCAACATTTGCTTATAAATCGAAATTCACGACGAAAGTTTTGTTTTGCACATTATTTACTCCAATATGAGAAATAAAGACCGTGAAATATTACCTCAATAAAATGTATTTGGACAAGGTATCAAATAAAGGAGATAATCTGCTATACGTAAATGGTTCTATTGCATATAAATGTTATTTATATTTCGAAATTTGTTTCTATTTACTATCGTTATGGTATAGCTTGTTATAAATTCGTAGAGTACCAATTGTCGTTGTTTTCGTGATTAAGCTAGACCGGGCAGTTAAAGTCGCAACGAAATGGGAAACAGTTATCCCTGTCGCCATTTTTAATGATAATCCACAGCCACCACCATTGGCCATGGTAAGGCATCAGCATGGTTTTTGGGGGGTTTCGTTCGGCCTTTGTGTTGTTTTTTTTGTTTTTTTACTGATCCTGTCCATAGTACAGCGTAATAGTTATTGATATACGTATCTGCATAATGAGGAACATTAAACTGATAAATTAATGATTAATCTGCTTGTAGACTTTCACGAACATGAAAGCTCTTAAAATTCGAAATATATGTGAAACGTGAAGATATTCAAAGTTCCAGAAAATGAAATGTTCTGCACATTTGCTTTTCAATTTATGCTTAATGTATCTCATGAAAATTCTTTCACCTTCCTTCATCGCATTATTGATAACGACACCATTCAACCGAAACTAAGTGTTCCATTGTGGGATTAAAGCATGTTTGTAGTGTTGTCTCTACTGGCTATTTCATTTGATTGTACTGGTAATAAACACTGTTCATTTTTGTCCTGAGCTCAGCGCCTCAGCGTTTGGAGGATAGGAGAATGGTATTTAGTCTATTAGAATTGGTTTAAACAGTACTTTCAAGACATAACTGGATATATATTCCGGGGAAAATAAGATCTAAGTGCCTTTCTCGAGGACACACCGTGGAGACGTCCCGGATTGGCCATGGCGGGTATCGATTTCGCGACCCTTAGTTTGCGAGTCTGACATTCTATCATCTTCCTCGGCTACCGAGACACTGTGTAGTCTATGGCACTTTAACATTACCGAACGGAAAGGTTTGAGATCTATGGAAATTTGAAATTAAGGCAAAGTTATGGAAGGTATGGGCTTTAATGGAAATTCAACATTAAGTCAACATTTTGGTGCGGTAATGAAACTATTGTCACACTGCTTTACAGAAAACTTTGGGGATGTATGGAACCTTTTGCAATTTAACGTTAAAGCGAGTACGCTATGGGATCAATAGAAATTTAACATACCGAATGGAACGGTAAGAGTTTTATGTGAATTAATCATTACGGAAATAGCGGTGGGTGTAATAGGGAGTTGGAATTAACGTTAGATTCTATATTAGGGTCAAGTGGGATTGAATATGGGGTAGCCAATACAGTTAATTATATAAACAACCAGGCATACAAGAAACGGCTGCGTGAAGATATGGAAATTGCAATTGTTGCTAACACGCCGTCGTACTTACCAAAGCACGTCCTTCCTGACCAAATACATATGGAAAAAAAATCAAATTAAAGGTGTTTCGATCTGATGTAGCCTGCGATATGGTCCATCATATCAGCTTTAATTAATGTGCTATTTAGTTTGCTGTCTTAGGTGCAAAGTTTTCAGCTTTCCTCAACAAAATGTAAACTCATAAATATCAAAATAAAATTTGGGAAAAATTAAAACCTGTTAATTTGGTATAACCTGGGGTTATTAGAACCACATGGAAATTAGTAACGGTAAAACATTTCAGCCCGAATTAACAATCCATTATTATGATTTACTAAAAACATCTAAAAACATCTAAGTAGTTTAGCAGGAAACTAATAGACTTCTTTACAGGTTTGTGTATCATGGATGTAAGGAAAAACCAAACGAAATTTTGCCCTGACGGATTGTCGTAACTGATGTGATTTATATATTTAATTTTGTTAATATTCTTAAACTTACATGGTTAAGAAAGATAAACCTGGCGTGATTATCTTGACTCCAAAATATATAATCTAATTATCTGGGGATACGTTTCTAAAGCAAATTTGAGAAATTGGGAATTATACATAGGCAGGGACACCCACATACTTAAATGTGGCAAACATGTAGTGATTAGGTATTAAGTTTAACGGATGTAGGCTAAAACATGTTTAAGATGTGAAATCCGGAGAGGTAGTAAGTGCGGACGCCCATGAAAATAAAGAATGTCTGCTATTGCTTTTTTTTTTCTTGGTGATCTTGGCTTTGTTTATATACGATTTAGACCAATAGATCAAAGTGTCTCTATGCAGAAGTGAATGTTGGTATTGTAATGGCAAGAGAGTGAAGAATATATGCTCAAGTAAAGAAAGCGTAACGATGACTATGACGATGACGGTAATTATCCAATTTCATATTAATTATAGTTTGTCCAATAACAAACAAACAAATACCTGCTACTTTTAAAGTAGTTAACACTCCATTGATGTATTCCTTAAGTAGATTCTAAAGAGAATTTCCACAAAACAAAATAACAGACAAAGGTTAACGATATATGTCTTTAAAATCTGCGTTAAAGCTTACACTAATTCATCTAATTAATGATACCAGCGATAAATAAGTTTAAATGAATCTTTTGTCAGATATTGAGCAGTGAGAAGTTTGTGCTGATAAGCCGTCTTTAATCCTGTCTAGCAATTTCCGCCACTGCCCGACATCGTTCATACCATGGGCAATCAAAAAGTTCCAGATGTAGCAGATCTAGTTCGTTCACTTAGCTGATGGGAAAATGTTATATAGCATTACTATCTTCATAAAATGTGTTATTCGACAGTACATTATTTAATAATAATAATAATAATAATAATAATAATAATAATAACATAATATATTAAGGAAAGAGAGCGAATAGTTTAGTCAAAACTTTCTTTCCCATCATGTGCAATATATAATAAATTCAAAACCTAAAATACAAATATAACAACCGAATCCCATTGCTTTTAGATGTCTGCACGTAATATTTACTCTCTGCTTAACTTACCTTCAAATGTATTCAGTAGCATAAATTTGCCACAAAACGTCTACCTGTTCTAATCATTATCCTCCAACATTCACCAGGAAGTCTAGCTTCACAAAGTTTGGTCGTGATATTAAGCTGAGGTAAGGGTCAAAGATCCAATGACTGGGTGACACACAATGCAGATAACATAACAAGTATTTCTTGGTTAAACGTTTGATGATAGGAGCGACACAGCCCTAGCACTGCACTCGTAATCAAGTATTATGCTAGTAGTCTTCGTGGAAACCAGTGTCTTCATATAAATAATCGTTCGTAATAGTAATATGCATATGCTGGTCACATCGATGACACAGCACGTTTGACCCTAGTACTCTATGCGGCATGTTGCAGTATAATCAAATGAAAACAAAACTGTATAGTCATCGATGCAAGTAGATGTGATTTAATTTAAGATAACCTATACTATATACTAACCATCATATTTAAAGGTCAGCTTCCTAAACCTAAAGAGATGTTTTTGCTATGACAAGAACTTAAATGTGATCATAGAAGTTATTTTGCAAGACATTATTTTTGGTGTCCTTTCAGATGCAGCCCATTATCGTATACAACTACTTTTTCATCTTGCACCTTTCTAGCAGCTGTCAGTTCATTGAGTGATTTGTTAGTATTATACACATTTATTTGTGTTTCTACTTTATTTTTCAGTACAATACTGATTAGTACTCATAATCCTACTTGGTAGTCAACATTTTAATTTAATTGATATTTATGTAGTAGTGACGATGGTAATTGTACGCTATAACGAAAATTTAAACCACAAATGTTCAATATAAGCTCTGTTTGCAACATTTGTAAATAGTCTTTGCATGCGTCGTTAAAGTTTACTTCTGTATGGTCGCATTAAAACAGGACGAGGGTAAACATGTCAAAACACATTTTACTGGAGTTACGAGTACAAGTGAGATCAGAAATATTTGCACAATGATTCATGTTACATAAAGAAGTGTTTAGCAATCAATGAAGATGTACTGTAGTGACCGTTTAGAGGGAGGGAAAACCCCATTGTTTGGTTAGAAAATATCTGTGTATATATATATGGATTAGTCAGTTACTCAACTGATCAAAATCAGATGGCAATCGGTTATGTGTCATGCCAGTGATGAAAAGAAACTCAAAACAGGTTATTGTTGTGACCAAGAACCAAAGCGTCACCTACCGCTCCGGTGGCCTAGTGGTTAGAGCGTCCGCCTCGGATGCGGGAGGTAGTGGGTTCTATCCCCGGCCGAGTCATACCAAAGACTTACAAAAATGGCACTAACAGCTGCCTCGCTTGGCGCTCAGCATTAAGAGGTTAGTGTTAGGACTGGTCGGCCTGGTGTCAGAATAATGTGACTGGGTGGGACATCATGCTACATGTCTGCGGCATGATGGCCCAGTGCTAGACATCACTATAAACTGCCACATTGCAGACATCGTAGCGATATGACTGAAAAATTGTTAAAGCTACGTTTAAAATCCAAATCACACACACACACAAAGCGTCACCTGCCATTAGATACAGTTTTGAATAGTGAATGACCCCTGACCCTAATAAAAAGGGATGAGACTCGTGTCGCTTCTCAAAGACACGCGCTTTTCTTCAAGGATAGCTTTAATTCACAAGGTAATAGCCGATAACAGTCACACTGGCGCAAAAGGCGACTTCAGTTTTTATGCTGCGGTAACAGAAATACTTTTCCCACCATCCAGCCAACTATTTGCTGCGACCCTCGCATAACGATAAAAACTGCATCGCTTTCGAAATTGATACATTCATACCTCCAAGTTATAATGTCATTTTACTGGAGTTACAAGTACAAGTGAGATAAGAAATATTTGCACAATGATTCATGTTACATAAAGAAGTGTTTAGCGATCAATGAAGATATACTGTATACTGCTGAAGGCAGGTGACCGTTACATGCAGGGAAATGGATTAGCAATAGTGACACAAGGTGACTTTTAACGAAATTTTATAACTCGTGAAATCTCTTTTTTTGGAATTTAAGTAAATTAGTATGTTTTGAAGTAAAGAGACTAAAATGGCAGTTACAGAATTAGCAGGAGTGGACTGTGGTTGAAAAAAAGTAGAATCACTGATATTATGAATAAATGATACGGTATTTAAAGTAACTGGTCATTAAATTAGTGTAATTCTTCTGTGATTGTGGCAGACTTGCTGTTGATTTGTGATAATGGAGATGATTTTTGGGCATTACACTCAGAAGACATATCAGCTCTAGTAATAGTAGTTGTAGTAGCAGAAACAGTAATAATGATGCAAGGTATATATATTTGTATTTTCGCACGTGATAAATTGATACCTGCCAACTTAATTAATAGCTCTCTGTGGTATAGTCCATCCCATATGAAAGATTGATTATCACTATACAACTATACAGGAGTTCAATGTACGTAGTAAAGAGTAAAGAAAAGGTACCATTCTGATATAAATATGCATACAACTTGATACGGTTATTCATTATTTTCAGGTGTAATAGACAATTATAAATATTTATTTGAATGTTTACACCACCTGGTAATTTGGTGTATCTATACACTGAATAAAATGTTTAACATTTTTGTATATGTACAGTTTCAAAACCGATAAAGATTAATAAACGTTCCTGCAATTTCAGATTACGTGAATTGGTTGACGATATTGGAAAACCATGGATATTTAAATAGGACGAACACAAACGCTGTGCAGTAACTAGCGATGGATTCCAAAGTGGTACGTTGACAACGTTGTATATAAGTATTGCACAAATATTGGGGTTTCTTTTAAAGTTGTTCTATCGACGTATATAGAGGTCGTTACAGGAGCCTTGTTCTATGTGTATGCAATATTTGCATTGACGAAGAAAAATATTTACAAATGAAACACTAAATATGAATAAAAACTTTAAAAATATTTTCTTCGTGCACTTCTAATGAGACGAAATGCTCATATAAAATAGAAAGAATTTTATTCTTTTAAGAACACGTCTTTCTTCGTATGCATGCACGCACGTGACGTTCATGGAAACAAAGATTATCATTCAGCTGCTTTGCCACAATAAGTTATGGCACAAGATGATATCTATTGATACTTAAAACTTTTATACATATTGGCGTTTCGTTGGATTTAGAGCAAAAATGATTAACGTACAATAACCTGGAATAACACTGCTTCATAAATTACTTCCTTAAATATATATTTATGCAAAGATATTTTTCAATATTCAAATCCGCAGATTTGACTTTAACCATTCATTTTACTTATCACTTTTGGAGAATACTTTTTCGATTATAATGCTAATATTTGCTTTATGATACTTCCTTGAAAGAGTGTGTGGCATTAGCATTGTTAGAATGTAAAACATAATATTATAAAATAAGAACTATTTGCTTCAATATTATATTATGTAACATTAATTCCTTTTTCTATACACATTGTTATTATTTCATGTAACGAGGTTAGTTCTTCGAGAATATAATAGCAAAAGGTAAAAGTCGTTTACAGATATCACGGGGTTTTGCAAAGCTCCATGTGATACGAATCAGAATGATTCTCAAAGAAAGAATCTTCTTTCTCTCTATTAATATATATGCATTCTTATATTTATACAACACTTTAAATGTTTATATAAAATTGGTTAATATGGTACTGCCTATCATTACTCTCCCGGCATTAAAGACATTAGTTGTTATTTGACTACTAACTGGCATTAACTTTTACACTTGTACTAACCGTCATTAACAGTTACTGCAGTAAAAAATGACATTAACTGTTTTTGAGGTACAAATGTTTAATATTGCTATTACGATGTTAATTTTATTTAGGCTGCACAAGGTTCATTTGGGGACTCCAATGACGGATCGGCCTATGTAAGCTGTCACAGATGGGTAATTTAATTTTTCATTATTTTTTTAGAATAGTAAGCTGTTGTTGTTGTTGTTGTTGCTGTAGGGTTTAACGCCATTTTTCAGCACACGATAGGCTATACATGGCGGCCAGTATTAATGGTGGAGGAACAACCCGGGAAAACCCGGCAAGAACCACCGACCCACGAGAAGCTACTGGCAAGCTTTCTCACATACCCACATTGGCCGAATCGGAGACTCGAACCCCCTCAGACAAAGGTGAGATGGCAATGATCTGTAACGGAGACCACTCGGCCACTCGGGGCCCCTAGAATAGTAAGCGAAACTGTAATATGATACACAAGTAGGTATAAGCAAATAAGTACATAATTTGCAATAAATGTAACGCACATGAACACTGAAAATAGGGGTGGTAAGATTATCAAGTTTCATCATAAATATTATTTGCATAAAAGCCATAAACTCTGTATTTTGTTATATATCAGTACTTGTATTTTACCAGATAAGTTTCTTTATCAGATATGAATAAAGAACATGCAGTTGATGGATTATGTTTACTAGCCGTTAAACAACGAAGAGAGATAATAACTTACCTCTCTTTCTCTGAAAAGGGGTGATACGTTATGTTAATAGGAAGACACAATAAAGCCAAAAATATATATCCTTAAGACTAGATTATTTTCTGTCGTTAGTTGAAGTCACGTGAGTAAATAAAATAAACTGCACATCAAAAATACGTTCAAACTAGACTTAAATCTTTATATTATTTATTTGGCTTTTTTCCAGAACTTCAAGCGGGAGGAGTCCTTAAATAAAAACTACGCCAGAAACTCATCTTTCGAAAACGTGAGCGATATATAACACTTTCCCTACTACATATTGCGCTAATAATTCACATGTACTACTTAATCGTCTGTTGGTGTGTTATGTATATATGATGCAAGCATATTAGTAGTGAATGGGGCCACCATAGCCTCAATGGGAATTAGCATTAAAAACACCCCCTGGGCCACTATAGCCTCAAGGGAAATTTAACACGGAGAAAAACCCTGGGCCACTATAGCCTCAAGGGGAATTGAACATGGGAAAAAGTCTTGGGCTACTCTAGCCTCAAGGGGAATTGAACATGGGAAAAAGTCTTGGGCCACTATAGCCTCATGGGGAATTGAACATGGGGGAATAAAGTGTGGGTCTATTTAGGGACAAGGGGAATTGAACATGGGATTTTTTTTTTAAGTTTAAAAAAAAAATTTAAATTTAAATTTAAATTTAAATGTAAAAAAGGGGTAGGCAATGGAAAGTCATTCTCTTTTCGAGAAATATGGGTGGCCCTGAAAAGGGCCTATGGGTTTATGTTAATGGATCCATTAACATAAAAGGCATCTGTGGCATCTTCTTGTCCTCAAGCTGCGTGTTACTCGAGGGCCATAAATCAGTGTCCTCTTGAGGCAAACTTGTCTTTCTACGTACACTCTTCGTATCCACAGACTGGTGTCTGACTTGTCGACAACGGTCCACTTGGACCGGACATACATGAGCATGTCCGTCCTAAACATCATGGAAGACACAAGGGTGGATGATTCGACTGTGGTCCACATCTTGAAGCGACGAGAACAGGTGAATCAATGCAGTGAACTGCGCTTATTTATAGGTAGAGGAAGGATTGAAACGGATTGAGTTCATTCACCAATCCGAACACGCGTTACAAAATTCAGTCAGCCCGCATCAATCCGAAGAGAGCAGTCTGTGACGTCACGTGGTCTATATAGATTCGCTAGCGCTTGTGTGCAGTCAATCTATGCGGCAGTGATTCAACATGACGGAAACTCAGAAAACGATCCATTGGGGTGCACCAGCAGGGGAGACTGCCCAAGGGAACCCGGACTTACTTTCAGAAGAGGTGAATTGGGATTTTGTGGATTTTCTTACCTCGCAAGAATTTGTTCCGGAACCTTCGTTACCTTCTTCATTACCGCAAGTGGAGAATTTTAGACAGAGACAGAAAGAAGAATTGGAGAAATTTATACAACGACAAAAGGAAGCGGAACAAGCTTTTCTCCTACAGCAGCAAGAAGAAGAGGTAAGAAAAAAACAACAGCAACAACAGCAAGAAGAAGTAGCAGCAAAGAAACAAGAGGGTAAAAATCAAACAGTCACGGTACTGTTGGACATTTTAGCGGAGTTAAGAAGTCTGAAACAAATGTATCAGACTTCTTTATCACGACCGAAGAGAATACGACCTTCCCGAGCTAAACACGTCAACCCTGTGACTAAGCCTACCGTACCACCCTTAGTGATTTCAACCCAATCATCATCAACATTACACAGTTCAGAAGTAGGCCTTGGCCGTGGCAAAGGCTTAATGCAGTTAAAGTTGATCGCTTGAACTCACCCCTACACCAAAATAAAAAGGCCCTTTTCAGGGCCACCCACATTTCTCGAAAAGAAATACAATTTCAATTTGCCAATAACTCAAAAAAAACAGCCCATTTTACCCCTATAGTACGTGTCTTTATATGAGTGCGTGAGTGTAGCTTCTTATTTTAAAATCAAAACTCAAAGACACTTACCTTATATCATTAATTTATTCTTTTATCCATTGTTACAATCCAATTCACAATTCATAACACAACACTTTAATAAAAAGTTCATTGACTTCTTCTGTTTCCTTGTTTAGTCTCTCTGTTTTTTGAATTTCTTCACCGTCACACTCTTTTCCTCTTCTTCTTCCTCCTCGCTTTCTTCCCTTCTTCATTTCTTCTCCTGTTTCTTTTTCCTCACCTGTCTGCTTTCTTCCTCTGAAGAATCCCTCTCTTCCTCTGAAGAATCCCTCTCTTCTTCTGAAGAATTCCTCTTTTCTTCTGACTCCTCTTGTTTCTTTTCTGGGCAATCTGGAGACCAATGTCCTTTTTCTTGACAATAATAACAGGTATCTTTACTTTTGTCTTTTTTAGTCCCTGTTTTTTTTTTCTTTTTTGACGGTCTGGACACTCTGAAGACCAATGCCCTTTCTTCTGACAGATATAGCAAGTATCTTGACTTTTATCTCGAAAGGATGGAGAGTAGTCCGTGGGCTGGTCTGAAGAGAATTTTCTAATGACCCCTCGCAAAGCTCTGACGAAACGTTCGATTTGGCTAGTCTCTTCCATCGTTGTGCTCGGCTTGAGAGTGAAATGAATAGTGAAAGGACAAGACACACACCCTTATATATACGCTGGTCTGCCATGACTATAAATTAGTCTATGGTGTTTAAACTTGAGTCATTTGACGTTTTGCACTCAAGATGAAACGATCCTATTCATTCGAGAAGAAAGATGAAGAAGAAAGTAAGAGGCAGAAACGTGATCTATCGCCTCGTACCAGGGCTGAAATCTTGGCACAAATTCATGCCAGTGATTTTGAAGAGGACATGAGTGAACCAGAATCCGAACCCTCTAAACCAAGTTCACCATCCTTAGTCAACCCTGAAAAATACTATTCCATTCGAGAGACCGAAAAGCGCTCCTCTAGAAAATTTAGAACCACGGCTTACACCTACACGGTGAAGTTTAAAGATTTCAAGTCCGACGTACCATTGGAGAAAGCAGAAGGGTTTATCACTGGTGTGTGGGATTCTTTGCTCACCGCACTCAAGCGACAATGTCAACCCAAAGAAGACGATCGCTTGACACTATCCATAGATCACGACGGTTTGAAATCCCCTGTTTGGATCGAGTTTAGCAGACCCGCAGAATTGACCGCTTCCAAAGTCATGGACAAGATTCAACACGTACAACAATCTAATGACCAGTTTGACATCACCGATGGTAAAGCCACACTGAAAATGGCCCACGTCTCTCCTCCTCAAGGGACCGGACGCAAAAAGATCTTATTGGTGAACGAGCTTCGCAGCATTAAGCGTAGCCTTGTCCAAATTCACAATCCAGATGTGTTTAGCTCGAGCCATCGTGGTGGGACGAACCTATGCCAACAAGAACGACAAGGCAGAATGGAAAAGAGCCTGGAAAACTATTCGACAATCGGACCGAGCCAAACAACGAAACGAAGCAGAACTCCTGTTGCAACAAGCTGGCCTGTCCAAAGACACACCCTGTGGCATTCCTGAGATGCAAAAATTGCAAGATGCCCTAGCTCCACGCTACACCTTGAAAGTGCACCCTCAAGAAGTGCGCGGACCTCTGTTGTTTCGAGGCCAAGATTTTAAGGACGGAAAATACATTCACCTTTATCATCACGATGACTATTTCGATACCATTACCACTATCACCGGATTCCTGGGATACAGATATTACTGTGAGAAATGTGACCGTGGTTATAATAATCGAGAGCAACACAAACATTGTGGAATGAAATGCCCAGGATGTTTGGCCTCTCCACCCTGTCTGAGCGAAGGACAAGTGCCTTGTTCAACTTGTCTGCGCACGTTTGTCAGCCCTACCTGTTACCAACAACATTTGAAAACACAAGGTTCACAGAAGAAATGTGCTTGTCAACTGCTGAGATTGTGCCCTACATGTGGACAAGGCATACGTACCAATAGTACCAAGGCACACGTATGTTCAGGGAAAAAAAATGTCACATTTGTCATTACATCGTGGACTTGAAACACCAATGCTACGTGCAAAAATACCAACCCCCACCAGAGAAAGAGGATGGTCACAAGAAGAAAAGCAATTTCATCTTTGTTGATTTCGAATGCATGCAAGAGACTGGCATTCACATTCCTAATTTCTGCGTGGCTCATCGAGCGTGCGAGAAGTGCATTCAAGAACCTATCTTCAGTCATTGCCCTCACTGCAGCAAGATTCCTGGAGTACGTGAAAAAATCTTTCGGGGACCGAACACGTTAGCCGATTTTGCACAATGGGTCTTAGACCCCATCGACAAGACGTGGAGCCAAGAGGACATCGAACGTTACGGAGATTGTCATCGTCATGCCACGGTGATGGCTCACAATTTCTCCGGATACGATGGACAGTTTCTTTTGAGATACTATACGGAACAAGGCACCGAGCGTCCTAAAGTGACTTTGAACGGAGCCAAAATCATTTTCATGCAAGTGGGACAAGTACAGTTTAAAGATTCGATGAGCTATTTGGCCATGCCATTGAGTCGAATGCCTAAAACGTTTGGAATGACAGAAATGGCTAAAGGGTACTTTCCACACTTTTTCAATACGGAAGCCAATCAACATGCCGTTCTACCCCATTTACCTGAGGCTCACTATTACGACCCCGACAACATGCGTACCGAACAACGAGAAGCTTTCTACGCTTGGTACCAGGCTCACGCCTCGGACCCTTTCGACTTTCAGGAAGAAATGCTAAAGTATTGTCGTTCCGACGTGGACATTTTACGGCGTTGCTGTGGAAAATTTCGAGAACTGTTCATGGAACACGGAGGGGTCGATCCTTTGAAAGAAGCTTGCACCATTGCCAAAGCGTGTTCCTTAGTGTATCGACAACGATTCATGCCTGAAAACACCGTAGCTGTCATCAGCCCTCAAACGACCAACTATGTCAAACGTCAATACTCGGTCAAAGCCCTACGTTGGTTACATTACTTGTGCGACAAGGAAGACAAATGGATTCAGCATGCCCGCAACGGAGGGGGTGAAAAGACCATCGGAACGTATTCGGTCGATGGCTGGGACTTAGAAAACCCAAAGATCGTGTACGAGTTTAACGGTTGCTTATTTCACGGATGTCCCGTCTGTAACCCTGATCGTAGCACTAAAAATCAGTTTTTACAACGAACCATGGAAGACTTGTACCAGGACACATGTCAGCGGCGCCTAAAGTTGGAACAGGAAGGATACCAAGTGGTGGAAATGTGGGAACACGAGTACGATCACCGTATGAAAACCGATCCCGAGTTTAAACGCCTCGTGGAAAGTTACCAGTTCATGGACCCGCTGAACCCGAGGGATAGTTTGTACGGAGGAAGGACCAATGCCACCTGTTTGCTGTACCAAGCCGACGAAGAGAAAGGAGAAGAAATCAAATACTTGGACGTGTGTTCGCTGTATCCCTACGTGTGCAAATATTGTCGCTTTCCTGTAGGGCACCCGCAATTGTTAACGGAACACATCGACCTGAAAAATATTCGACAATACGAAGGCTTGATCAAGTGTAAAGTTTTGCCTCCCACGAACCTATACCATCCCGTCTTACCTCACCATTGTCAAGGCAAACTGATGTTTCCATTGTGCCGTACTTGTGCCGAAACGTGCAACCAAGACCAACCTTGTCAGCACACCCAGGAAGAACGTGCCTTGAGGGGAACCTGGGTCAGCGTAGAATTGTTCAAAGCTCTGGACATGGGATACCAACTGTTAGAAGTGTACGAAATTTGCCACTTTCCCAAGACACAACAATACCACAAGGGTGACCCCACTCAGAAAGGCATTTTCGCCGACTACGTGGATGCCTTTTTGAAACTGAAACAAGAAGTCAGCGGCTATCCTTCCTGGTGTCACACTCCCGAAGACCAAATACAATTCAAAGAGAAATACTATGAACAAGAAGGCATCTCTTTAGACCACATCGAGAAAAACGAAGGCAGGCGATCGTTTGCCAAAGTGATGTTAAATTGCTTGTGGGGTAAAATGGCACAACGACCGTGTTTACCCAAGACGGAATATTTGACAGAACCTTCCCGCTACTTCCAGATGATTCACGACAAAACCAAATACATGAAACACGTGGACGTCGTTCGCGAGAATTTGATCTTGGTCAATTACGAAGAAGATCTGGACTTTGTACAAGACGACCCTTTTGGAAATGTCATCATTGCGGCTTACGTGACAGCTCATGCTCGCTTAAAATTGTACGAAGCTTTAGAACTGTTAGGAGAACGCGTCCTGTACTTTGACACGGACAGTTGCATTTACATCCATCACCCGAGTCAACAGCACCCTAACATCGAAGGAGACCGTTTAGGAGCCTGGACAGACGAACATCCCGACGACAAGATTCTAAGTTTCGTCAGTTGCGAGCCCAAAAATTACGGCTACGAATACCGTGACAAACAAGGAGAAGTGCACACGACGTGCAAAGTGAAAGGACTGACTCTGAATTATCGTACCAGTCGTGTGGTGAACTTTGGGGTATTGAAAGAAGCCTTGCAATCGGGAGAGGATGAACACTTTAAAGTGACCACCTATCAACCCAACAAGATTGTACGTTTATCCACTCACCACATCGTCAGTCGGCCCTTGGAAAAAGTCTATCAAATCGTGTACCAGAAGCGAGTTCGACTTCCCAATCATTTCACCTTACCGTATGGACACGTCGGTATTGGTCTGTATATAAAAAGGAACCCTAGGCAAGACCGATAGTTCATTGTGACTACCAAGACTAAGCGAACAAAATGAATACTTTCAGAGAAACACAAAACAAGTTGTTTAGAAAGGCACAATTCAAGTGTGAGGCTTCTGAAGTGGAATGCGATTATGAGCCTTGCGATGGGTACGATGCTGTACGTTGTGACCTTAGCGATGCCGTAAAGCATCATGGGAACTTTGTTCTTACGACCCCTATCATGGAAAGTGATGCTGTGCGTGTCAAACCTGAGGGATGCGAAAGTGATGCCGCTCGTCCTCTTGGACATTTTACTGGGTTTCGTTTTAAAGGGGGATGTTCACCTTCACGTCTACCCCCCTACGGATGTTATCCAGCCCTGAGCAAACTCCTGCCCATGTCACTCAACCCTCATCGAAACGAACCTGTGAAAGACGAATATTCGTTTCCTGTGCGTTTGTCGGAATACTGCGACTTTGAAAATCGTCTTCAATCGTTCAAAGGAAAATGGCCTAAGTATCTGGGAGGACCGACCCCCGAAGAATTAGCCAGAGCCGGATTTTTCTACTTGGGCGAAGGAGATAAAGTCAAGTGCTTCAGTTGCGGTGTGTCACTTCACCACTGGGAACCACAAGATTCGGCCTAAGTAGAACATGCTAGATGGTCACCGAATTGTCATTACTTACCCTTAGTGGGACCGAGACATTAAAGTAACTTACCATGTCGTTGACGAAGAAGAAACCAGATTGGCTAGGAGTCAAATGTTGGACATCACCGAGACCAGTATTTAAACTTCATTTCAAAAACGATATTGAATCATTACCTAAAGAACTGCAAGAGAAGATTTACAAGGAAGTTTGGCAGGGACTTGCCAGAGTGAAATCTCAATGGGTCACTGTAGAACTTTTGTGTCGAGAAATTCATAAGAGGAAAGTGAAAAAAGTCAACCAGTGTGTTAGATTTCTTTGGGTCAAGGGTGCATTCATCCTATTATATCGCTTTAGACCGTTAACATCAAAAGAGTTCAGTGACATTCTTGGACGTTACCCTGCATGGCAGTGGTCAGAAATTACTCACTATGTGGATTACTTTTGCTCTAGGAGAAGATTGTGAATTGTACGGACTGACCTATTCATGAATACTTTACAAGAGAACATTCGTGCTTTGCCTGTGGAATTGAGAGAACGCATTTACCGAGAGCTGGTCAAAATACAAGTGAAACGTAAAGAACAGTTGCATCCGTTACGTCACCAGATCTTTAACCACTGGTACCTGAATGGTATAAGAGGACTGATTCGTCAGAAATTTTTTCAGTGGTCAGACCTTGTTGAACACTTTCAGTTTGTGAATGATGATGAACTAGACGTTCGTAATTTTGGATACTTCGAGATTCACTTACTGCAACGTATTGAGGAAGACGAGTTAAAGGATTACCAACATTTGTTACATGGAATCTGCTTAGAGAAAGACGAAACATCTAGACAAACTCTGACGTTTCAGTTACAGTATGTAACATTTAAATTCCCTACTGGAGAACGAACATGTCTAGTTAGAAATTACCTTTATTGCTTCCGAAACAAAGAGACTATAAAATCAAGTTGCCGTGCCACGGATTATGTCACATATTATTGAACAGATTCCGTGGAAGGAACTCATTGACCATATTCAAACCGTGGATCATTACCATCGATTATTACAAGAACTGTATCCATTCAATTTGGGACGACAAGTGGTGTGTGTCTTAGTGACCTGTTTTCTGGGATTTCGTTTACCAGCCGATTCTTTGTGGACTCTTTACGATCAGTACTTACCACCTCAATGGCCTTAAATGGTCACGAAAAACTCCTTTTGCTCAAAGCCTTGCGTTTTCATCTGGATACTTCTCGACCTCAACAGGAAAAAAAGATTCGTCAACTTTTAGCTACCCAAGACGTGTATGACGATGTGTGTGTAGCTTGTGACTTACATCCCCATTGGACAGATGTCCGTGCCTGGAAAGAATGGGGTTTTGAGGCTTGGACCCAAGAAGTGGCCCAGTATGCACGAGAGTTGTTCAAGGAAAAAAGTTACTTTTCAACCCGTGTTAGTGACGGTGCCAGAAGAACCCGTCACCCAGGACAGGACTGTCGTGGACAGGCCTGAAAGACCCTTTCGGGAGGACACTTGTGTGACCTTACCCCCTACTATAGAACTGGTTAGAACATTACCCAAAACATGTTGTTGTACAGACACTTGTGTTTATTCCACGTTAATGGTTATCATGTGCCTTTTATCCTTGTACTTAAGCCTTTGGCTTTTATGTATTTTTGTCTTTCGTATTCATGTTTGAAAAAACATTCAATAAACGTGTTCTGAAAAAAGTATATAAACTCTTGTCTTGTTTGTTTTCGTGTCACAAGTGACATTTCTCACACTATGGCTACCTCTGCTGTCTCTGCTCCCTCTTCCTCTACTGTCAAATTCATCGACGAACACTTAGATCGTGCCTGTCGGGAGGCTTTGTATCTTCGCCATCCTTTTAACATGCTCATTGCTGGACCTAGCGGTTCAGGCAAAACCGAATTCGTCAAACGTTTGATCGAACATAAACATCATTTGATCGATCGGCCACCTCAACGGATCGTGTGGTGTTACAAAGAGTGGCAATCGGCGTACAGCCTCTTGCGAGAAAGTCAAGGCGATTCCATCGTGTTTGTAGAAGGCATTCCTAAAGAAGACGACGGCATTGTCTCTGACTCCCGTCAAACCCATTTGGTCATTTTCGACGACATGTTAGGAGAAGACGAAGAAGAAATTAAACTGTGGTTTACGCGCAAACGGCATCACCGTAATGCCAGTGTCGTTTACATCACCCAAAATTTGTTTCAACAAAGTAAAGCCCATCGTACCATCAGTCTCAATGCGCATTACGTGGTCTTGTTTAAAAGCCCTCGAGATAAATCGTAAGTGCAAGTCTTAGCCAAACAGTTAGGAACGCCTTGGCTGACTCAGGCGTACGACGATGCCACTCAAACGCCACAGCCTATTTACTCGTCGATTTGAAACCTACGACCCCCGAGGATTTGCGATTTCGTACCCACTTGTTTCACCACTGGTGCCAAGACGGAGGGCCTGTCCTGTACACGTCTCCGACCTCGACTTAATTTCACTCCACATAAAAAAAATCTATAAAAACCTCAGACCCTTTTTCGTCTGTCTCACACAACGTCAACATGACGTCCCTTCAGTCGCATCTTCCCGTCAAATTGATTCGTGCCTTGTATGGCATCAGTCGAGAAAAAAATCCACAAATACGAGCTCGTGTCTTAGAAGCTAGTCTTAAAGAAGTCTTACGATGGTTCACGGTGACGGCACGTCAATTACTCCAAGGAATCATTCAGATTCCTCATCAAACCAAACGCTTTTTCGATCGAAACAAAGTCGCTTTGGTACAACTGACCGATCCCCGCATCGATACTCAAACCAAAAAACAAATCATTTTGAAACCTGGAGGGAGCGGTACTCTAGGAGGGGTCATCATTCGCTCTCTCTTAAGATGGGATCCTAATGCCCCCAAACTTCTCCCCAAGAAAAAAGTCCAACGAAGCCCCAAGAAGAAAAAGACCAGGTCCCCAAGAAGAATAACTTCTCCAGTGGCAGGACCCTCCTCTGACCAGACACCACCCCGGAAAAAGAAAAGAAGCCCCCAGAAAAAGAAACAGAGAAAAAGTCCCCAGAAAAAGAAAAGCCCACAGAAGAAAACTAGTCGCAAGAGAGGCACTTCGGCCAGGACGCAACCTTACACTCGCAAACCACGACCAGCCACGGCGGTGACTGCGTCTCCAACATCCTCACGTTCATCCACTTCTCCGTTGATGACACCAAGAACTGAAGAGTACTTGGAGACGTTGATTACACCAAGAACTTCTCCGTTGATGACCCCAAAAAGAACTTCCCCAGTGGCAGGACCCTCCAATTTAGTGGCAGTGGCTGCTGCTCACAAAGTACCTTCTCCCAAAATCAAAGTCCAAGAAAGATCGGGCATGTTACAAAGTTTACTGGATTTGTCCAAGCAAGAACTGGCTCGATTTAGTCCGTTACGTACCCCTGTACGTCGTGTCATGCCTGTCCTCAAACTAATACGACGTAAAGACAATCAGTGGCGATGCGTTCCAGTATAAAAAAGGCCTGTGACCAAGTCGGGGGTATCAGTGTTTTTTTGGTGCTCCTGAAGACTCAAAGATGTCACCCTCCAGAAAACCCCAAGGAAAGAAACGGAAAGGACTACCACCACGTTTAGTCAAACATGGGGACATGTTATCTGTCCTGTCCAAAGCTTATCCACCTCTACGAAAAAAACTCATTCAATCGGCCTCCAAAGAGGTCATCGATACCGTGTGCGAATGTTGTTTGAACGTTTTGAAAGGCACGATCCCTTTGTCCAAACACCAGAAACAATGCTTAAGCAAACATCGTCACGTTCTTTACCAAATGGTTCAAAAGAAAATTCCCATTCGTCAAAAAAAGAAGACGTTGGTCCAACGTGGAGGTATTTTACCTCTCTTGTTAGGCCCCTTACTGAAAGGAGTCTTGGGAACCATGTTGGGAGAACTGGTGGGAGCAAGATAAAAAGGCCTCGGAAGTCCCAAGATCTCAGAATCGACCCCTGACAACCCCATGGAAGGACGAAAACTGGCTTTAGTGCCTTACAAACGATGGATGGAATACCATCGGTGGCAAGAACAACGCACCCCGCATTTACCTCCCAATCCCCATTTGAACGAGATGTCCCAGTTACAACACGCATTGCAGTCCTTGATGGATCGCCAAGATTTGTCCGAAACAGAAAAATCGCAAAAGTACGGTCAACTCTTGCAACAACTGCAACTCTTTCACCAGAAAGCTTTAGACGAAACAGCTTTACCCACTCTGAAAGATTTTAAGACCTTGATGAAAAGTCCAGCACCATCACCAGTACCAGTACCAGTACCACCACTACCAGTGACCAAGACAGAAAAAGGAAAAGAAGAAGAAGAAGAAGGGTTTCAAACTCCACCAGAAGAAGTACGCAAGTTAACAACACCACATACCTCCAGAATTGGATGGATTAAAAAGATGATGGCCACCCCTTCTTCATCACAAGAGAAAAAGAAAGTGAAGACAGGAGTGAAACAAGAACCAATATGCCCCGCTCAGACATCCTCCTCTTCAACACCTATTGCCGGTCGCACACGCAAAGATTGCAATCCAAGAAAGTACCCCAAGAGAAAAAGAGTAGCATCCTCCAAGAGTGGGTGTCTTATTAACACACCAACCAACACAAAAAATAAAAAATGGAAAAAGTCTTAGCCAGCATTTACTACGATCCCTCGCATCCTGCAGGTTACGCAGGAGTTCAAAAATTGTATCGTGCTGCCAAAACTCGACTGAAAAGTCTCCGTTTACCTCAAGTGCAACGATGGTTACAAGAACAAGCTACCTACACTTTACACAAACCCATTCGACGCAAGTTTGCCAGAAGTCGCACCCGAGTGGAAGGCATCGAACATCAATGGCAAGCCGATTTAGCCGATGTCTCTCATTTGGCCAGCTACAATCGTGGCTACAAATATTTGTTTTGTGTCATCGACGTCTTTTCCAAATTTGTCTGGGTCGTGCCCTTGACTTCCAAATCGAGCAGCGAGTTAGTGCGAGCCCTGCAACGAGTGTTGAAACAAAGCGGTCGTCACCCTCTTCGATGGCAAACGGACAAAGGCACCGAATTTCTGAACCAAGCTTTCCAAAAAGAATTAAAGAAACGTGACATTCATTTTTTTACCACCGAGAATCCCGAAACCAAAGCCAGCAACGTGGAACGTTTTCAACGCACTTTGAAAGAACGCATGTGGAAATATTTTACGCATCACCACACTCTGAAGTACATCGACATCTTACCGCACCTGGTGCAAGCGTACAACCAATCTTAACATCGAAGCATCGGACGTGCCCCGCAAGACGTGACTCCCGAGAACGAAGTGCTGGTGTTTGAGCGCCTGTTTGGTACGTCCCCGACGAGGGCTGTCCCCAAGAAAAGTGGAATGTTGGCCGTAGGAGATTGGGTGCGCATTGGCAAAACCAAACGCACTTTCGACAAAGGTTACTTACCTAACTGGACGACCGAATTGTTTCGTGTCACTGGACGAGTGCATGGCCGTCATCCTACCGTCTATAAATTGGAAGACATGAACGGAGAAGTGCTCAAAGGAACGTTTTATTTGCCCGAGTTACAACGTGTCACCAAAAAAGAAGACGTGTACGACATCGAAAGCATTCTCGAACGCAGAACCCGTAAAGTGGGCAAACGACGTGTCAAAGAAGTCAAAGTACGTTGGAAAGGATATCCACCCAGTTTTGATTCTTGGATCGACGCTTCGCAAGTCATCGACTATAAAAAGAAGTGACCATCATGCCTTTTCACACAGACGCAGCTACGTCGACCACTCCTCCTTCACCCAGTTCTTCTGTGCAAGATTTACAAAAACAACCCTTGTGGGTGTGGTGTGGAGAACGTGTGCCTAAAACGCAAATCGTCTTTTTCTGCCAAATCTTCGTGGTGTATTGTGTCATCAGGGCAGCCATTGCCAATTTGAGTTTGCAACAAGGAGACAAACAATTGTGGACCATTTTATTGAGCAGTTGCATCGGTTACCTGCTTCTCAATCCCTCCCTGAAATTCTCCTCGAACGGGAACCACGGGAACCTTGTGTCCAGTGCCAGTCACCACTCCAACCACAACCACAACCAGAACCCCATTTTGGGCGGAGACACGCTTATGACGTCCAGTAAGCCCTCGGACAGCCACAGAACTCTGGAATTATGAGTCACCAAAACCAATTTTACTTAACCTTACCCAGCGACAGTTCCATGGAGATGTTTCCCCACAACACGTTGTGCTGTTACACGGCCAAATTACCTCAGGCCATCCCCTTAGATCACGAAGCCCATTGGGAAGTGGCTTTAGTAGAAATGATTCACCCTACACAAATCCAAAACATCACTGAAAAGCAAAACACTTTTGAGGTCGAAATCCTGAACCAACAATTACAAGAATCCATCAATGAAATCGGGTTTCCAGGCGACGTAAAACCAGCCAACAATCCACTCTTCAGTATCTACACCTTAAAAATTCCTTCAGGGTTTTATTTTAGTGGCCAACATTTGGTGGACGCCATTGCTTCCAGGTTCGAGTTAGCCTTTAGCAAAGCCCAGAACAGAATCAAAAAAGTGTCACCCTGAAGTACCATAAAGTGGCTCGTCGCTTACTGATGAAATTTCAGGACATCCAAACGTTGTCCATCAGTTTTAATCGTGACTTGTTTGATATTTTAGGTGGAGACACAAAAATGGCTCCAAATTTTAAACCGAAGATCAACAGCAATACGGAATTTTACAAGTTTTTTCGATTCCCTGTAGAACTGAACCAAGGACTGAATTTGATGTTCGTGTACTCCGATGTGGTGGAGTATAACGTGGTGGGACACACCTCTGTGCCGTTACTGCGTGTCATTCCTTTCAAAGTGGATAGTACCACGACCAGTGACCAGGAAGGTAGAAACACTTACCACGTCCACCGCGAATTTGTACATCCTCACTATTTGCCTGTCAGCAAGTCGTATTTGAACACGGTCAACATTGCTATAAAAGGAGATCTGGGACAAAATATTCCATTCACCAAAGGAAAATTCACGGTGAAACTCCATTTTCGAAAACGGTTCTCTCACGACTCGTAAGTCATGTATCCAGTGTACCGAGGGGTTGCACGACAGCGAGGACACGGTTTAGGAGATATGTTAAAATCGGCCTTTCGTTCGGTGGCCCCGGTGTTGAAACCGATGGTGACACGCGGTTTGCACGCCTTGAAAGATGCGACACTGACGCAAGGCAAAGAATTTCTCCAAAATGTCATCATCGACAAACAAAACCCCAAAGAAGCTTTCATGAGGGCAGGCAAAAATGTCTTGCTGCAAACGGGTAAAGACCTTTTGGGTCGCCGAGACACACCTATAAATGCCCTGCACGCTACTGAGACAATCATTCAGCAAGGACATTGCAGAAAGAGACGACGAAGAAAACACCCTTTCACCAGACTTCAAGCTAGAAAGGCCAAGAAAAGAAGAACCGTTCGAGACTTAGACGTTTTCGATTATTGAAACACAGAAAAAAAAATGATGCACCGAGAGTCTTGCGCTTGTTCCAAGACGGAACTGGATCTGTTTGCCATGCCACCCACCATGATGACCATGCAAGAATCCCAGTGGGTGGAATTTCACCCCGTCTCCTCATTGACCGATTCCGCTCCCATCGAGTTTGAAATCAAAGGACAACCCGATGATTACATCGATCTGAATAGCAGTTACTTGTACCTGAAAGTCAAAGTTCTAGATAAGACAGGAGGTGATATAGACACTGAAGCAGTGGCTCCCGTCAACAATTTCATGCATTCCTTGTTCAGTGGAGTGGACTTGTACTTGAATAACAAACTAGTCAGTAGTAGCATAGATACTTACCCTTACCGTGCCTACCTGGAAAATCTCTTGACGTACGGAATAGACGCCAAGAACACTCATCTCAATGCCTGTGTGGTATGGGAAGCTGACGAAGCAGGACAGTTTGAATTATTGGAAACTGATACAACTGATAAAAAGAAAGAATACAGAATCATAGGACTCAACAAAAGTTTAGAACTGATGGATCGTTTGCATTTGGACATGTGGTTGCAAGAGAAATATTTGCTAAACGGGGTGGATGTCCGCCTGAGACTGAATCGTAGCAGTACCGCTTTCCATTTATTGGCTGATGCTGACGAGTACAAAACCAAAATCCAAGAAGCCAGACTCTACGTACGCCGTGTGGAAGTGTTACCTAAAGTGGGAAACGACATCAGTCAGACGTTGAGCAGAACGACCGCCAAGTATCCCATACGACGTGTGGAAGTGAAAACCTTCACCATTCCAAAGGGACAGCGATCCATGATCGAAGATCATCTGTTCCAAGGACAGTTACCCAAACATTTGATCGTTGGTATCGTCGAGAATGAAGCCTTCAACGGAGCTATCGCTAAAAATCCTTTCTACTTTCAACACTTTGGCGTGTCCAAGATCGAAGTCAGTCGCGATGGCAAGACCTTGTGTACCCGACCTTTTGAACCTGACTTTACCAAGAAGAATTACTTGAGATCGTACTTGTCCCTGTACGAAGCCACTGGTCAGTTAGGAACCAATACCAGTCACGGTATTACGTACGAGGATTATGCAGGAGGCTACGCTTTGTGGGCTTTCGATTTCACTCCAGACCAAGGCAGCGACGAGGGACATTTCCACCGTATAAAATCTGGCCAGATTCGTGTGGAAATTCAGTTTAAAGACCGAGTCCCTGATGTAACGGTGAACGTCATCCTGTATGCAGAATTCGATAATACGATAGAAATCAACAGTTTGAGAGAAGTCATTCTAGACTATTAGAAACTATGGAAGACTGTTATCCCTCTTTACCTAGTGGAGAAACTTTGGAGATGAAATGTGAGGAGACCATGGAAAAAGAAGAAGTGATCATGATGAAGTCAAGATGGCCAGATCAAGAAGCCCATTTAGTCTCCTGTTTTGCCAAACACTTGGTTGAAAAAATGACGCAGTTGATCAAGAAAAATTGCTATGGATGTCAAAACGATCATCCCAGTCAAATTCAACACGATAAATGCCTGATGTTAAGTCAAGAAGAAAAATTGGACGAATATCTGGACGAAGCTTGGAGTCTCATCTCGGACGAAGACGTGTGGCACCAGCGGTATAAAGACTTGCGTGAACATTCTTGTCCACCATTAACCACTCAAGAGATCCATCGTATCGAAACTCTCCTGAATCAGAGTGAGGAGACGAAACGAAGAAACGGTTATTTGTCAGACATTTTCAAGCAAAAAGTCAGGATCGAATTGACGACTTATTATTACCTGTGAAGAAGAAGAAAAAAAAACACACAAAACATGGATACCTGGGAACTTTATTACCTTTTGAACCACAGTTCGTATACGGCTTCTTGGAATCCTGTCGTCTGTGCTAAAGATGAACTCCCTCATCGCAAACCTAAAGACCATCAAGCTTACGTGATCAACACGGACGACAGTCATCTCCCAGGAACCCACTGGGTAGCCGTCTACTTTCTTCAAGAAGGATGTGTGGAATATTTCGATTCGTACGGATTGCCCCCTTTGGAAGACGATATCATCGACTTTATGAGAAGAAATGCTCAAACCACCCGACTCAATAATGTGAAATTACAAGGCACAGATTCCTTGGTGTGTGGACAATATTGTGTGTATTTTCTGCATCATCGCAGCCTGGGCTATTCCTTAGAACATTTAGTGACTCATTTTGATCCTCGTTCTTCTTCATGAAACGATGTGAAAGTAGATCGATGGTTTTGTGACCATTATGCTTATCTTTTGTCTCAAGCTAGGAAACGTAGTGTCCATCAATGGCCTAATGATTTCCAACAGTGGAAATCACAATTTCATTCACAACGTTGTCAGCCCTGTTTAAGGTAGACTATAAATTGAAAAAAGTGTTTGTGATTTGAAAAAATGTTTGATGTTGGATTATTGCTAAAAATGTTAGAGTTGTTGTTGGTTAGTGTTAAGTGATTTTTGAATGAAAAATGTTGTGTTTTGAAAAAAATGCCTTTGTCTTTTGTTTAGCTATAAGAATGTTGCATTGATGCTCTTTGACTTCTCTCTATCCCTCTCATGACACTCATTGAACGTTGCGGCTCGAAAACCGTGTGGGGGATGTTTTCTTTCACGTCCGCGCTTTGACTTTAAGAACCGGGTTGTTTCCACTCTAACCATCCATTGTCTACTCATCCTCCTACGAAGATGTGCTCCAAACTTGCTAAGCTCAACGAAGCCTACGTGAATTTGCATAGGGTCAGACACAGTCTGATACCGAAGCCAGAAGAAACAGAGAATGTGAGAATGCTAAAAGTCACTGAAGACCTGATAGAAGAGCTCTTCAGAGAAGAAGTGAACAGGGAGAAAGAAGAATGGACAGAGAAGTACAGACTTCAGAGACAGCAGCAACAGCAACAACAACAACAACAACAACAACAACAACAGCAGCAGCAGCAGTAACCTGAACCTGACAGAGGCTTTGTCGATTGTCGTATCGACACCAAAGAGTTCTTCTTCTCTTTCCGAAGAAGCAGACCTATCGCCAGAAAGTCTATCTTCAGAGGACATCGCATTCTTAGAAACTAAAAGATTGCCATAGCAAACAAAAAAAACCAAAAACAGAACTTTTCAGGGCTACCCAATACTCTAGAAAAGAAATAACCATCAATTTGCCAATGTGTGTAGGTAGAGTAGTGTGAATATAAACACTAACTCTTTTTTAAAAAATGTGAGGGTATGTGTTTGTGTGTTTGTGTTTGTAACAGCTCAAGTAGGTTGGTGTGGATAGTAGATTAATATGATGTTTGTTTTTTGGCTGTTTGAGGTGTGGGGAGAGTAGATTTGGGGTTGGATTGCTTTGCTTTTGATAGTCTATTAAAATAGTTAATGAAAAAATTTTTTAGAATAGGAATGGGTAGCATAAAAAAGTGAGTGAGTGTTTCTTTTAGGTCCGCGCGTTGTTTTTTTGTCATGATCTAGGTAAGATCAATTTTATGTTTTTTAGGGGGATGTTTTCCATCACGTCCGCGCTTTTACTATAAATTGAAACTCGTTCGGCAGTCCAGCTACCCTTGTTGATTGATCAACACCAGAATGAACACGAGACTGACGAAACTGTTGGAACTTCATGTGCATCTGGAATATGCCAGGCGCCTGTTGAACGAACTGGCCGCGGAAGCCATTGTGGAAGAGGGAAGGATGAGAGAGGAGGAGGAAAGAAGAAACAAAGAAGAGGAGGAGAGAAGATACAAAGAAGAGGAGGAAAGAAGATACAAAGAAGAGGAGGAGAGAAGAAACAAAGAAGAGGAGGAGGAAAAGGAGAGAAGAAGAAATTTCAGAATCCCAGAAACCGAAAATTGGGATTCTGAAACCACATATCCTGCCTCTGCTCTCTCCCCGAAAAAAGTAAAAAGCAACTGGGGAACAAGATGTGTATGTGGCGCCAGGCCTGGAAGGTGCCACCATTAACCAGGTGTCCATGAAGTTCAAAAAAAAACAGCCCTTTTCAGGGCCACCCAATACTCAAGAAAAGAAATAACCATCAATTTGCCAATGTGTGTAGGTAGAGTAGTGTGAATATAAACACTAACTCTTTTTTCATAGTGCGAGTGTTTGTGTTTGTGTTTGTAACTGATCAAGTAAAGTTTGTGTGAATAGTAGATTATGGGTTTCTTTATTGTTTCTTAGCGTATGTGAAGAGTATAGTTTGGGTTTTATTATATGAAATGAGAAAGTAGGGGGATGTTTTCCTTCACGTCCGCGCTTTCACTATAAGAACCCACAGTGTTCGTCGTTCGCACCATTCTACGGAATAACGGAAAGAAAATTGTAGCTGTATCTGACCTGTTCAACAACTTAAAGGAAACATACTATTGGATGATAGACAGTGAATATGTAGTGGAAAGAATTGAAAGAGAATGGAGGATAAAAAACAGTCTGGACCTTGCTAACAAACTAAAAGTAGCGAGGGAGAAGATAGAGGAGTTAATAGAAGAAGAAGTGAAGAAGTTGAGAGGGTTAATTAATCCTGCATATGTCAAAATTGGAATGTTAAAAGAGGCCTTGGATAATGTTGTAGAAGTAAGGTGCTTTTTGGAAGGAATGGTGAAATGGCTAGATTGGCCCTTTGTCAAAAAAGGTCTGGAAAAGCTGAAGAAAGCTGAAGAATTAATAAGAAAAGTAATGGTGGAAGAAGTAAAGAAGATAAAGGAGACATGGAGTAAAGAAAGAAAGGATGAGGAAAACAAAAAGAAACAGGCAGAGTTTGAGAGGCTGAATCAGAATTGGATAAAAGTTCAGGAAAAGTTTAGAGCTCTAGGCCATCCTGACTGGATGCCAGAAAAGGAGAAAAAGAAGACAGGAATAGTGACAAAAGTGAGAAGATGGTTGAAGAAGTGGAAGTGTTAGAAGAAGAAGAAACCCAAAGGCCGTTTTCAGGGCCACCCATATTTCTCGAAAGGAGAATGACTTTCCATTGCCTACCCCTTTTTTAAAAAATTTAAAAAAACAAACAAAAATCCCATGTTCAATTCCCCTTGTCCCTAAATAGACCCACACTTTATTCCCCCATGTTCAATTCCCCTTGAGGCTATAGTGGCCCAAGACTTTTTCCCATGTTCAATTCCCCTTGAGGCTAGAGTAGCCCAAGACTTTTTCCCATGTTCAATTCCCCTTGAGGCTATAGTGGCCCAGGGTTTTTCTCCATGTTAAATTTCCCTTGAGGCTATAGTGGCCCAGGGGGTGTTTTTAATGCTAATTCCCATTGAGGCTATGGTGGCCCCATTCACTACTCATATTTACTTGACACGGGCGCTTAAGGGGTATATTTCGTTTAGTGGCTGAAAAACTCTTGCAGGAAGCCACGTATCAAGGTACTTGAATTTTTGTACATACGAGATGAAATATAACCGTTGTTCACCTGGAGAAAGCAAGTTCTTCTTTTACTGTATGCTCCTACTTACTGGCTATCAAAATGTATAAACCGATTGGAGTAACAGATTTCATACTGCGTACTGAACAATAATGAAAATGGTTTACCGTTATATTTTGTTATGTTTAGAAATATTCGCACAGAAGATTTCAGTAGTAACACAATTCCCCTTCCTAATTCATGATAGACCAGCACATAATAAATGAAGAAAGAGTATAATGACACTGTGTGATTTGAACATGGTTCGCCTGCATGCGAGGCGGTCACGTTTAACACTGACCATTCAAGCGGCTAAAGTTAGCTCATATTTTTGGTCATAATGCGATTGGCAATTATTGGCAAGGCCTTGAAACAGTATTTCTGGTAATCCAACGCAGTGAATTATCAAAAGTATTTCTATTGAGAAATTAAGTAATTCATGATCCAGCACAATATAATAGGATTTGCTAAGAGATAATTAGTTAATGTGTTGTTTCCTGCAAATTTGAATTTATTAATTTTGTAAGAAAACTCTGTTAAAAAGTTGTTTAGATTTGTTAAGCAGCAAAGGTTCAACGTGATTACCCCACTTGAAATATATTCATACATGATAATCTATCAGCATTATTTAGAGCAGCGGCATAACTACATAACACATAAAGTTAAACAACCGCGAGACAGAGAGCTAACGAATGTGTAAAACTCATTTTCTACATTTCAGCACTTTCTTGTACATGACCGATTTATATGTGACGAGTGATCAAAGAAATTTATGAAAAGCATGGAACATGTTTGTTAAGAGCAAACGCATGACAATTAATTTTGTATCATTTCTTACATTTTTGCTGTAGCTATTAGCACGTTAACCCCTGGAGCTTTTTGTCATTTTCGCCTGAAATTCGAGTAGGGAACACATTTTGAAAGCTATTTCTGAATACATCCTAACACATCAACTTCCATGTGATTGTAAAATAACCTAATGCCTGGTTGTGTTAGAAACAAAGTTTTTCATGGGCTATCTGGCTTGCGCATGAGCATAAGGTTAAAAGTTGGGGGGGTTTCTTGTTTTTTGTTTTTTTTTGGTTTTTCTTTTTTGCTTAACGGACCCATTTTCGTATCAAGATCAGTCTTTATTCCAAATGCCCATCTTATCCTACATTTTGCAAAGATTCATCTATGTGTTTGCAGTTCATACAGGTCTGCCTTAGATCTGAGACCAAAAAGTCTAAAATCCGGACACAAAATGAGATTCCGACCACGGGAGAATTTTGGGTGTAAAAAAGTCGGGTCCAAAAAATGAGGTTTCTCCCACTGTATTTTGTAGTGCAACTAGAACTTCCAGATTTTTTTATATCATTGTAGAGACACATCTATCTTCCGTTCTATAATACCACCCACTTTAGTGTATCTTACATGACCTTGACGTTACAGAGCTCGGTAGTAGGCTACTACCTCCTGCCACGTAACCTCGTCAGCACGGAATAATTGTGTTAATACGCCAGTGCAGCAGAGTTATCTGTATAATATATATGGTAGATTTCTACGATATCGTGGGTTCTTTGAAATTCACTTTTGCAAATTATCGCCCTACCCCATGTTCTCAAATAAAATCTATATCTTCTTGAAATCAATATCACTGCAACCAATCGGTTAGCCAGTTTGTGATCTGATAATGTCTAATGATTTAATGCAAAAGTCTGATCATCTGATTAATATATTAGTCAAGAAGCAAGAGATCGATTATATGGCAGTAAGTAAGAGTCCAATATGAACGATGTTAATGTTGTTTTCTGGTGGCTTTCGCAACTGACAGGAGTTGACTTAAACATTTTGTTGCACACGATGTATCTCATGTTAATGTGCCCATTCTCACCGACAATTCGAGCGCCACTCAAGTCGCAAATAGTTACATATGCATTGTTTAAATTCTCTCAGATATGTTCCTGTTGTTTGAGGATACGGGTGACAGAATGGAAGCCATAAAAGTAGCATCCCATTTTCAAATTGATTTAAAATTTGAGCATATATATATATATATATATATATATATATATATATATATATATATATATATATATATATATATATATATATATATATATATATATATATATATATTAAGATCCTAACATATGTATGTCATTGAATAAATGTTATCGGTATTACCGCGATATCAGAGTAACGCCTCGTGAAAAAGCTGGAATCTACATCCGTTTGTTTATTGATAGTTTCCCACAAATATATCATATAAACAAGAGATAACATACATATAATTTAGACCATCGGACACCAAATAAACGTACATGATATCTTGAAAGTCTTTATTTACTTATTCGACGATCGCTAAGATTAAGACACACAATACCATAGCGCTTCCAGTACACGTCTAGTTCAGTAACCGATATTGGTACTTCGATCATTTCAAGCAACAGATTAACCCCAACGCCAAAACATAGGTCAGAGTTTATGTTTTTTATTATACAAGGTGTTGTTCCATGATCCTGTTTAGCAGCAGCTTGAAAAGATTTAATTTTTAGTTGAATAGTAGAGCATGGTATGCTTGACCCGTCACTTACATATACATGAACTGCATGTCGGATAATTTGGCGTTTCTTTTGCTTAACGGTTTGCCTGTTTAGTGTTCCATTTCCATCAAATAGTTCATGAAGTTATACTAGAATCTGATCTTGTGCCAAAATACAGCTGTCTTCTTTGCCTTTTGGTCTTTTTATTTCTTATTTCCTTTGGTTATTTTCCGATGCAGAAAAGGGAATATCCGCGATTGTAGTTCATGGTTTTATTCATCTCTACTCTATGATCCCTGTCATTTAATTATTACTTTGACTACTACGTTTCTGATCAATGTCCTCCAAAATGCAAATTAAATGAGATATGCATTAGATATTGTAAACATTTTAGATTCTTACAAAATATGAATGCATACATAAACGATGTATTTTTGCAAATATACCAGTCACAAACGATTTTTCCTGCTTTTTTATCTCAAATAAGTTAAAGTATTTGAATTCAGTTTCTTTAAAAAGGGAGTGTAGAATTAAATTTCAACAGTTCATTCACTGTCACAAGGTGATGAAGCAGAGCAAGCGGCAATATTTATAAATAAACATGTGGTTGAGACGAAAGCGATGACAAAGACTGCATATCTGCTTTACCACCAGTGATTGTCATCCTGTGCATATAGACTTTATCATATATGGTATGTTTGTCTTTGAAATGTTTTGCACGGACAAATGAAATCAGGGATGTCGTCTGATCTGATCAAGCTTCAGCCACATTATGTTTAAGTAATGCGTTTAGACTTGGATAAGTTTACATTACATAACAATCCTATCTATCCTAAACAGACACTGGAGTAGCATAACATCACTATGATTCATATCGCTATCTCATAATAAGGTTATCAAGTTGTAAACTAGTTAAGTAGGGCTGGCTTTTGCGATGTTGTGTGAATATTTCACAAAATCAACTTAATATTGTTATTATTCCCAAAATACTTCTACAGAGGAGACGCAGCCGAATTATTACACAACACGTTAAACTCACTTCTTGCAGGAACTAAACAGCTTCAGTCTAAAATGTAACTTGATAATTTCATAGGCTCAGGAATCAAAGCCATCTACCAACCAGGAGTTACATATGCTCCAACACAAAAAAGGGAATCAGTAAATATAAGGCTTTCGGAAAATAATCTTTCACTCATCCCGTGTACCACAACTAACAAATATTTTCCCTTCATTAAAATTATATGTTATCAGTCAAAGCAGAATCACGTTTTAAATTGAGAAAATCCACATACTTTGTTCAATATTTCTTTCAAAGTTCTTTATATGTATTTTATCAAAGGCAAAATATGTTCACTTGATAATAATAGATTCCACATACCTTCGTTTCAAACAATTTCATCATAGTAGATATTTTTTAAACTATTGAAAGGTACTAATCAATCTATGGACGAATTCTGTGCCATCATTTTCTCCTTTCTTCTCAGCAGAGTGATTCTAGTGGATATTTGGAGGTTCGCCAAACAAGAAATGTAAGTAGTTAGAAATAGATCATGTAGATACAATCTAAACTCTAACAAAGAGATGAAGATTGCATACACATGGATTTTGCTTCCTCTTCTATTCGCTAATCATGAGGTCTTTTGAAACTATACCCAGCTTCTCATATTGTACAAATTATGTGTTGCTTTACGGGAACTAATACGTAACAAGAATATACCCACTGTTACTAGCAAATGATTTTGTCTTTCGTCCTGTAATGTTAATATATATACATGCCAAAACGTTTATTGCGTCATTTGACTGCAAACGTAGATAATTACATGCACTAACGCACTTGACAGTTTTTAAAAAGTTTTCAAAATTCTGACGTAAGTGCTGGATAAATATATATATATATATATATATATATATATATATATATATATATATATATATATATATATATATATATATATATATATATATATGTATATATATATATATATGTATATATATATATATATATATATATATATATATATATATATATATATATATATATATATATATATATATATATATATATATATATATATATATTGATGCAAGGCGTCTTGTACCTATTATATCGTTGATTTAGACGTCACAAGCTACATAAGTGATTGAACAAAACCATGGAGTATTTTTTCAGGGGCTTGACAGTTAAGATTAATTTTGAATCATTTTTTTTTTGGTACAGTTTATTGTATACAAATGCCGTATGATTGTTGATATCATATTGATGTGCTTTTAAAGAACAACACAACAACAGCAACAATACCTACTTCCACTTCGTCTTCTACTTCTAGCTACAAGTTGCCACTACATATAATGCTAACGCCAATATATGTTACTTCCAATTAACTAAGCATGACTGCAGTCGTCCCTTCGGGTTCCTTTTTATTAGTTAACCGTGGGGAGAGTAACGGACATCAAACTTGTCAGTTAAAAGTATGGTCGACTCTGCCTGTCAGACACTTTTGGGGTTATCTCTTTTTCAAACTGAATCCACTTCCATTGTTCCTTTTCCATTCAATAGTTCATGAATGTTTTGCAATTTATTTTATGTGGGGAATTGGCACTTCTCTTGTTTTGTATTTGAATTTGTTTTCTTTTAGTTTTTTAGGATTGGTTTACTTTTTGTTGTTGGTTTCTTTCTCATTGACTGTTTGCTTGCTTTCTGATGCGGATAAGTGGATGCCCATGATTTTAGTTGTACAGTTAACATTACCGTTCAACTTTGCTCTTACATTCCACCCATCTAAAGTCTGTCTTACATTCCACCTACCTAAAGACTGTCTTACATTCCACCCGTCTAAAGTCTGTCTTACATTCCACCCATCTAAATTATGTCTTACATTCCACCCATTTAAAGTCTGTCTTACATTTCACCCATCTAAATTCTGTCTTACATTCCACCCATCTAAAGTCTGTCTTACATTCCACCCACCTAAAGTCTGTCTTACATTCCACCCATCTAAAGTCTGTCTTCATTCCACCCACCTAAAGTCTGTCTTACATTCCACCCACCTAAAGTCTATCTTACATTCCACCCACCTAAAGTCTGTCTTACATTCCACCCACCTAACGTGTGTCTTACCTTCCACCCACCTAAAGTCTGTCTTACATTCCACCCACCTAAAGTCTGTCTTACATTCCACCCACCTAAAGTCTATCTTACATTCCACCCACCTAAAGTCTGTCTTACATTCCACCCACCTAACGTGTGTCTTACCTTCCACCCACCTAAAGTCTGTCTTACATTCCACCCATCTAAAGTCCGTCTTACATTCCACCCATCTAAATTCTGTCTTACATTCCACCCGTGTAAAGTCTGTCTTACATTCCACCCATCTAAAGTCGGTCTTACATTCCACCCGTCTAAAGTCTGTCTTACATTCCACCTACCTAAAGTCTGTCTTACATTCCACCCACCTAAAGTCTGTCTTACATTCCACCCACCTAAAGTCTGTCTTACATTTCACCCATCTAAAGTCTGATTTAAATGTAATGGTCCTAATCAACATCCTGCAAACTTGTTGAGACTTGCACTATATGCCAAACTCAGCTTAGATCAATCCGAATAAAGAAATGTAAACCTAAAACATGGAATTGTGCAAACATTTCAGTCACAACTAATCGTCCCTTTTTTCTACGTTTAAATTAATCAATCATTTCAGAAATCATTGATGTCCTTAAAATAAGAATTATTTTTAAAATCATTCGTGTTTTGTAATATCTTACGAGTTGCATTATTATTATTATTATTATTATTATTATTATACGAATTTAATCATCGAACATGGAGTCACTTCTTTCTTTATTATCACATTATATTTTCTTCACGTATGTGCATTTTTCTCAGCTAGTTATTATTATCATTTTGCTTGTTTTGCTTTGAACTCTTTCACAAAAGCAATGCAATCTGGCATACTGGTGTGTTTTCTGATGTTGTTAAAGCCATAACGTGTTCTGTGTTTGGTGAATATGAATCTCACTGAGCTGTTTTTATTAAATGTACGAAGGGGTACCAATTAAAGATTCCACAGCTCGCTCGTTCTAACAGTATTTCATGGTCTCATAATGTATTTTAATGATGTTGAAGAGGAAGTGGCAACTAAAGAAAAAAGTGATTAGAAGAAGATAATGTTGTATCTTATAACGAACAGATGATTTAAGAATTAGTGAATTGTTGAAAACCGCTTTAGGCAAAATCTCAGATGTATCATCTGTGGGCACCATCTTTCGTATATTGTTTTATTTTCTTTGAACACTTTTACGGAAACACATGACAATTGGAGTGTGTTGTGATTTAGATTAAGCCATGGTTTGTTTGGGTTATGAGTGCAGGGTATCGACATTCTCAATATGTAACAATTCCATCTACCTTACATGGACAACTGTTCGTTATATGTCGTCGTCTCATAATGGTGTTATCAAATTGAAAATTATCGGAGAACGTGGGTTTGCTATTTTTGTGTGAGTATTTCATGACAAAGGTCCATTTAATGGTGTTATCGTCGTGTCATACATTAACACTTTCAATACACACTCAACGAGGTGAAGCAGTTAAATAATTGCATTCAGAAAGTTTTATATTTACTAGTAATCTACAGAAGAAGCGTTTCAATAAAACACACCACTTGAAATTTGTATAGGTCCAAGAATCAAAGTTATGCACGCACTTGGAGTTTCAAGCGATTCAACACAGCATCGATAATGTAAGTAAATATAATGTCCTGTAAAGATAATGTTCCTGAAATATATTCACTAACCACCTCGCGCTCCACATCATACAAATATTTTTCCTAAATGTTCACAATTCGAAAATATTAGCTAACTATTACCACAACACACCCTATATATATATATTGGAATACATGCGCATTTTTAGATTATTATTTCACGTGATGTATTGTATGTATCCTACACCATAGCAAAGTATATAACATTATATCACATATCCTATGTTCTAAGCAAAGGATTCATCAGGATAGACGTTCATAATCATTACTCAACGTACTATATGTTGTTTGATTTTATATATATATATATATATATATATATATATATATATATATATATATATATATATATATATATATATATATATATATATATATATATATATATATAAATGTTATATGTCTTTCCTTTCTTCTTTGCAGAATGACTCTGGTGGATATTTGGAGGTTCGCAGTGCAAGAAACGTAAGTAATGTGAGAAATGTGTAACTGTGAAGCAGACAAGCTACAAAAAATTTGAAAAACACGAGCACTATTAAAAACGTATCGAGCCTGTCATATTGTTTAATGAATGTAGAGTTTTAGGGATATGAATGACAATATTAACTGTTAGTAGTAATTACTTTGTCATTCACTCTGATACGTGAATATTGATATTGCCAACGTTTAGTGCGTCAATGGACAATTAATGTGAACAACTACAAGATTTATGTATGTGGATATATATATATATATATATATATATATATATATATATATATATATATATATATATATATATATATATATATATATATATATATATATATATATATGCATTGAGGTAGGCATGATGAGTAAGACGAAAAATATTTATTTGGTGATTAAATTGTACATACAGTACACAAGTCTGTTCCTCTTACACGTGAAGAAAAGAGTGGTGAATAGATAACCTCTAAGGAAAACCCCAAAGTTTCCACAGAGATATTGCAAGCTTTTGTCTGAGAATTTGCTGTAATGCCTAATGTCTACCATCAATACTTTCAACGCTGAATACGAGTAATATTCATGATAGAGATTTCAATAGTCTGTTATGTTGCTTTAAACATTAGCTTACATTCTAACACTTTGACCGCGAAAAATACAAGCATCTGAAATACTTAATTTCTATAACTATTTTTGACGACTTCATTGTATCCAGATTCATATGGTTTCTTATGTAATATGATTTTACCATGCGCGAATAATTCCCTCTAAGTTCATATAATGTGTTAATATTATTACGTATAAACAATAAAATAATACATTTTTCCTGTATGTTATGTTTAGATTATTACATGTTTAATAATTATGTCATAATAATAAAATTAAATAAGGTATACAATGTAAGGGAAAATATAGTTTACTAAGCAAATACCCAAATACTAGACGTTACATTTTTAAGATACGGCCTGCTTTAAGGAATGTACATATTTCTTTATGCGTGAAGGTACAAAGTGTGCTAATAATTTAATAATCTAGTATCATATTTCATTTTCATTTCACCATGAAAATATCGTGTCCAAATGAATTTATCCTCATTAATTCAAAGCAAGCCTTAGCTTTCCGGACGAATCAAGTTTGTATGTTGCTACTCTTCCGTATAGTGTCCTTCTCAAAGTAATGTCCTACACTTTTTCAAACGTGTCTGTTTACATTTCACTGAAATGAAGTGTCAATCCAAATCAACGGAGACCGAATAGTCTTAGATATAGCCAGCATTGCCACAATCTTTTCTCAAAACGTCAACATCTTTTATATGCCCGTTGGATAAATATGACGTTCTTACGTAATCATATTTTAGACTAACTTAGTTTCACATTTTGTTCATTTTACTTCTTTTATACTACATAGATCATGACAAATGCGATGACTACTTGCACCATCTGTCTTCCTACTTACACCATCTGCCTTCATTTTTCATAGACCTGATGATAACATTCTACCGTCCTCCCTGGTACCCCATGACCTTGCATCATATTCCATCTGGACGTATCAGTCCCTAACCCTCCACCTTTATCTGCTGCTAAGAGAAACCTCCGTTTGATAAATAGAACCAAACTAATGCACGACATCCACGCTAACCTAACAACTTGCTTACCTCCTACCGCAGAACAACTCAATAACTGCGTGCGTTCATTGCTTGACAAACATGCCCCAGCTGCAGAGTATCAATTCAAAAGTGTTCTCCATGGTATAGCAGTGTTAGGGACCAGCGTCGCACTGCTAAAAGAGACCACCGTAAGGCTGAGAGGCTCTGGCCTTCCACCAGACTCACTATTCATAAGCAAATCTATGAAGTCGCTAAGAAGAATGTCACAAATATAGTCCATGCAGCGAAATCAGCCCACTACACTACTAAGATCATGGACAGTTCCGGCTGCAAAGAGCTCTTCGAGATTAGTAACAAGCTAATGTCAAGGAACAAATCTACACCACTTCCAACTACATTCTCTCGAGTCGTCTTTCCGGACATGTTTGCAAATTTCATCCGTGACAAAGTACAAACCATTAGAGATAAGCTTGACACCACAATTTCAATAGACTCGTCGTCACCATACATTTGGGATACAGAATTTGAGAGGCAACCATTGGCAGCATTTGAACCTGTCTCTATGGATTTTGTACGTACAATCGTGATGAAGAGTGCACCGAAGTCATGTGAACATGATCCAAATCCAACATCACTGCTGCTTGAGTGATTAGATCCAGTATTGCCTTCACTAACTGATGTTATTAATACCTCTCTCTCATCCGGGGAATTCTCATCATTTTTCAAAACTGCCATTGTAAAGCCTCTGCTGAAGAAACCAACACTAGACAATAACGATTTAAAGAACTACCGCCCAGTTTCTAATCTACCATTCATATCAAAAATCTTAGAAAAGGTTGTTCTATCCCAGCTTGTATCTCATCTAAATTCAAACAGTCTTTTTAGCAATGTACAATCTGCATATCGCCCTTGCCACAGTACTGAAACTACTCTTCTAAAAGTAGCTAATGACATTCTATCTGCGTTGGACAGCGGAAAGATTACAGTCCTCACCCTCCTTGATTTGTCTGCACCATTTGACACAATAGACCATGAGATATTACTTCACCGTCCCCAGCATGTATTTGGCATTCATGATACAGCCTTACTGTGGTTCAAATCCTACTTGGTCAACAGGACACAGATTGTATCTGCAAATGGAATACACTCTTGCCCAGTTGATCTATGTGGTGTTCCACAGGGTTCTGTTCTTGGACCTGTTCTATTCATTTTGTACACGCAGCCGCTCTCAAGTGTCATAGATCATCATCCAGTGTCTCACCAATTGTACGCTGATGACACCCAAATATACAAATCTAGCCACCCAACTGAAGTTGATGCTACCATCCAAGGTGTAGAGAGGTGCATTTCTGATGTGAAATCATGGATGACATGTAACAAGCTGCAGATGAATGATGATAAAACTGAGGCCATTCTGATCACAACAAAAAGACATTCTCATTCACATCCTTTACCTCAAACAAAAAATATCAGGGACGCCAACATTAAATTCACACAATCAGAACGAAACCTAGGTGTTACTCTGAACAGTACTCTCACATTGCACCAACATGTCATGAACATATGCAAGACTGCATATCTTGAGCTGAGATGCATCAGCTCAATTCGCAAATATCTTTCAGCTGATGCCACTAAAACACTTATGTGTTCATTAGTACTTTCAAGACTGGACTATTGTAACTCATTTCTGACGGGTTCATCTCAATATCTACTCCAGAATCTTCAAAAAGTTCAAAACACAGCTGCTCGGATCATACTTAGAGTACCACGATCAGAGCACACCTCCCCGCTGCTCTGTACCCTACACTGGCTATCCATTCGATCCAGAATCAAACACAAAATGTGTTCTCTGTGCTACGTTTCACTGTCGGACTCTAGTCCAACATACCTATCCGATCTCACCCATGTGTACACACCAGCAAGATACTTACGCTCCTCTTCTGACAATCGTATACTCATTATTCCTACTATGAAAACAAAGTCATATGTGCAGCGTTCTTTTGCATATCAAGGCCCAGCAACGTGGAATGAATTGCCCACTGAACTTAGACACAAAGACACAGTGATCACATTCAAGAGTGCTCTCAAAACTCACTTATTTCGACTGCAAGAACAAACTTAAAGACCTAATAATGTTTCCTACCTGAAATATACTCAGCATGTTTTTTATTTTTTAATGTTTTTCTAATTTCATAGTGTTTGTTTTTGTAATAATATTATTATGTTTTTTATCTTATAGGTGTTGTCTAATTTTGTAAAGCGCTTAGATCTTCTAAAGATTAATCGCTATACAAAGTCCTCATTATTATTATTATTATTATTATTATTATTATTATTATTATTATTATTATTATTATCATTATTATTATTATTTATTATTATTATTATTATTATTCATAATATGTCATTATTAGTAGTCCTAGTAGAAGTACTAGCATTATATTAAAACTTGTGCTATATTACTTGCCTCAGATTATGAAATTGTACAATATTAGAGAAACGACGTAGTCTACTTAGGAAATTATATTATGTTATAGACATAAATATATGTTTGTAGTAGAACAATTCACATCACCGAATATTTGTGTTCCTGCAAGTGCCAAATGTATGCTTGTAGTTAAATGGAGAATGTGTGTGTAGATACAATTGTATTGTAAATTTGTAGTGTTATACTCTACGCCATTACACCAGTTTGAAGCCTTTTTTTATACTTATTCGTTACTTTAATATGCGTATATGATTATAATTTATTCCGAGGTTAACACTGTCATATATTTGTCTTACATCAGGTTGACGATGGATACCTAACCTCCTTGACAAGTGAAAACGTAAGTACGAGTAAGGATTTAATTTCTGATTAGTATGCTTAGAAGTTATGAAGCATCCCAAGGTTCATCAGATTCCAAATGAGTGTTTGGTGAAATGTTTCTCATTTGAAAAACTTAGAATCTTTGTTTGACAAATAAGATACGGTCAGTTTGTACTATAAATGAACTTTAAACAATGTTGATATAAACAATGAGTACATTCGTATAATGTTAGAAAACATGATGACTAGCATTCTCGCCATATGTAATATTGCACTATATTTCGCGGGCGAAATTCGGTAGAAAAGAATGCACTTGAGTTACAAAACCTTCGTTAAGTATGCAACTAATGTCACTGTATCGTGCCATAATTTTGTATGCAGTTTTATAAATAGTCCGACTTATATCTAATTTTACCTAAAATGCCAATATTGATGACTCATATTCACGAAAGTCTGGAGACCTTTTCATATGTCCTATACATTTCATGTGTCCTTCTCTAGCATTTATCAAATCAGCATACGTGTTATTTATTTATTCAGGAAATAACTATACTTTTCAATCCAAATGGCGATTTGGTCGACATGCATGGTTACCTCAAGATCTATGACGAGAAGCCAAACAATTCGTTTCAGGTAAATATCATCATTTGTTCCAAGAGTAAACAATTTTATAAATATTTTAGAAACAGAGAAATCTATGATAATAAATCCTCTCGTTATTCATTCATTGAAAGGGTTACATCGATGCAAAGAAATACAGATTATTATTATTATTATTATATCTTTCCAGGGTCACTTGATGTCAATTTTAGTTAGTGTATTTTATTGGGGTCGATCCATTTTCATGCTTCTACATCATAAGGACCTTCCGCAAAAAATTTTCTTTGCCCCAAAGTGCAGTTTTTTTTGTTGCTGGACTGAACACAGTTAACCTGTCAACTTCAGGTAGTCCTCTTATTTAGTTTGTATGATCTCTCTCTCTCTCTCTCTCTCTCTCTCTCTCTCTCTCTCTCTCTCAAATAATGCACAGAGGTGAGATATTTTGATGTTGTGCTCTTGCTTTCAGCGTGGTGACCTACAGTTCATCCTGCTCCGCTAATATTACCAATTCCTCTCTTTTATTTCTTAATTTCTATCAGCAAGAACTCCCAAGCATAGCATTTTTATTACGAAATACTGATGCAATGTATCATAACTTTATTAGGATGGTCTCTCCCTACACCTCCTCGTCTAATACTTCTTTCCATCGTTTGCTTTGAGAATGCTTCCTTCTGAAATTAAGGATATGAATTCTTTCTCACTTTCCATTACGTACTTTAGTGAACTCGTCTTTTGTGCCACACAGTCAAACCTATTCAGGCTTCTCTCTCAAATCTCCATGTGTAGCAGCAAACAATGCACATAAGCTTTTCCACTCATAGCATGATGCATAAGCTGTGTTGTTTGTCTGTCTGTCTGTCTATATATTCCAACTCGATTGGTCAAACCTGTGCCACTGTGCGACTGATGATAGGATTCTGCCTAAGGTATCTGTGATTGAGACTAAATTAGCTAAATGAAGCTTTAAACCGTTTTCATACACCCAGCATGTAAAATATTGTTTTTCTTTCTTTCAATATATTTCATACTGTCCCTTTCTTAGTTATGTTTTGCTTTAATTATCTATCATTTGTTTCAATCCCCGGTTGTCCAGTGAATTCATGTCTTTGTCTTTTCTACTTTTGTACTTATACCTGCTCACTGAATGATTTCATATTCCATTCACATGTCCGTAGTGGCAAGTCGTATCGTCTGGACCAGTATCGTGTCACATAAAAAGTATCAGATGATGTAAGAACAACATGTGATTTACCTCTGTGGACTTATTCTGCCCTTTGTTGCATCGTCACTTCGCAATATATTGGTAGTAATAGCTAATGTTCTTTTTGTTATTATTTAATAATACTTTTGTTCTTGTCCCTGTAGATGCTGCAGCTGTTCCTGGTTAACATTATTGTCATCATTGTACTAATAATGCAGTAGTTATATAGATAGAAGGTTAGATAGATAGATAGACAGACAGACAGACAGATAGATAGAGAGAGAGAGACAGCTAGATAGATAGATAGATAGATAGACAGATAGATAGGTAGGTAGGTAGGTATGTAGATAGATAGATAGATAGATAGATAGATAGATAGATAGATTGATAGATAGATAGACAGATAGATAGGTAGGTAGATAGATAGATAGGTTGGTAGACAGGCAGGCAGGCAGGAAGTCAGACAGGCAGACAGACAGACAAATAGAGAGATAGATATATAGATAGATAGATAGATAGGTAGGTAGATAGATAAATCGATAGATAGATAGATAGCGATAGATAGATATATAGATAGATAGATAGAGATAGATAGAGAGTATACTTTTTGACCAAGAATATAATCGTTCTCGTCAGGAAGCCAACCTCAACATCTTTAAAGTATACATATACAAATCCAAAATGCATGTGTATCTGTAGATCATATTGTTTCAGTCTATCTCAATTTAAATTATTTCGACGACTATCAACAAAAAGAGTCATACTCCATATTACTTTGCCTTACGGTTTATTTCCCAATCTAGGGAGAACCATATCGTGTGCCCTTGCCTACGAAGAAGGTAGTAGTATGCATTCCAAAGGCAAGTAACATTTATTACATGTGTAACTAAAATAGTATTCAATTTTTACATGGTTGAAATATTATGCTAGGCCATAGATCCGGTTACTAGGCAGAACATTCACACGATTCTGCCTCGGTTACGAGTAGCCAACGCCTAGCAACACTGGATCAGACACCATCAGTCATGTAAAGACCAAAGCTGCAATTCTGCTGTGACTTTCACACTACCTTTGTTATTTGTGGCAGACGTTTTTACTCTTGAAATAGGTTTCTCTTCTGTAAACGAACATTTGTTTATCATACTTTAATATTTAACTACCCTTAGTTCAGTCTGACGTTAGTTTAACGTCTACGATAATATTTCGGTTTCCTTATGAGTCACTGCATTTAAATTTCAAACATATGGAATAGATTATAATATATGGGAGCTGTTCTGTTTTGTTTTGTTTGGAGGGTGGAAGGAGTGTTGGAGTTTCATTCTCTTCTTTTCTTTTCTTTCTCAAATGTTGATTATCTTTAGTGGCAGTATTAGGTTTTCTTAGATTGCTTCAGTCCTTTAACGAAATTTCTTGCCTAAGTCAGACAGGAAAGAGTACATAAGGGTTGCTAACATCCAACTTCTACCAGCACTGGATTTTGTATATGGCCTCCCTTGATAAGTATTACTCAAGAAAATTTAAATGTATATGTGAGATCTTATTGACGATATTGAAAGAAAAATAAAGAATACTAAATTATTTTGCGAATGCTTTGTTTTGTTACTATTTTCCTGAAGACATTTCACGCAATTGTCTTAGACATTGCATCTAATATGCCAGGGGCTAAATCCACCAGAATATATTACAAATAATCTATTTTCTCATGTTGTCAAGTATTGCAGTCTAAGACTACCTTTTTATTGATGCAAGATTTTTTATAGGAAAAGTATGAAGGTTTGAAATCATCTAATATCCAAATGAAAATATGCATCGTCGTCCTGGCTGGTGTCATTTTGGCCGCACTGTGTGCATTTCTGCTGACCTGGTTTCTGATTCCGAAACCGAATGGTACGTTATGGGATATCATATATATATATATATATATATATATATATATATATATATATAGAGAGAGAGAGAGAGAGAGAGAGAGAGAGAGAGAGAGAGAGAGAGAAATCAAGACAGAACGAAAGAAAGAGAAAGAGAGAGTATTCTAGTAGATATTAATCAAATAGTTCCTAAAATTTTCAAAATAAACGTATCGCATCATTTGAAAAATTTAAGGAGACTCGATATTCGTTAGTTGTGTATCTTTTTCAATCCCTTTTTGTGTTAAGCATTTTGATGCCAAAAGTATAAAGCTTGCTTATTTGATATAAACCTGATTTATACCTTATTAAGGTAGTTTAATAGTTTTCGCATATTTTATTTATTTCTTCTTTTTCTTCTCTTTGCAGATTGTCAGGATTGTCCCCATAATTGTGGGTATCATATGAAATACCTCAGAACTTCGCTACTCCAATTTGTACTTACTTATAATGTCATTGATTTTCGTCTTCTTCCTATACAATATTTTATTACCTTTGCCCGTATTCACTGTTCAACTACCACCTCACAGGAGAACTGCTGAATTTAAATGAAATAACTTGCCCATCAAAGTATTATTGGCCGTTTTGGGATGGAATCATGTAGTAGATTTCTAGGAGGAGGCAATTGAAAATATGATCATAAAACAAGTCTGTGTTTTATAAATAGGACTAAATATTACAAACTTTGATTCGAGACCAATTGTTACTACGACTTAAATATATCAGTAGTAAACACGCCATATAGTGAAGACATCAAGGAAAATGTATCCATATCATTTTATACGAAAAAGCAATAAGTGTACAATCATTTTCGAACAACCTTAGTAGTGATTTTAAAGCATTGGCACGCAAGGTGGGAATAACTTGTAATGCATCTATTTACGTTAGCATTGCGTTTTGATTACTTATTGTAATTTGACATCCGAATACAACAATTACAGTTTTTGCTTACATTCACTGACTACTCGTCTATACGTGTTTCTAATTTGTAATACTTGCACATGATACATGTCCATTTAAAATCCATTTAGTTGTAGTTATTGCCGGTCACCGTTTCTCGCATAACATGCTCTGATCAATAGATCTTATGTGACATTAATATGACATGATGTGTTACCTTCAGATTCAGCGTTTTCTTGCCCATTGATGTACAACTTCTCACTGGGTGAAAATGCTTCTATCCGCTGTGTCCTCCCAAATTTAACCAACTACACCAACCTTGTCGTTGATCTATACAAAACCAAAGTAAGAAATCAAGATAAACGGTTACTACAGGTGGATGATGTATATAGCCAGGACTCGAAAACGACCGAATCAGAAAGAATTTCGACAAGGATATCATCATCAAAAGAATATATATCAATTACGATTGACATACATCTAATACAATGCGATGATCACGGATATATAACGATTAACATTTCTGGAGGATTGATTGTATTCATCCGACTATACGTTACAGGTAATAATATGTTCTATTGTTACATATATAGTGTTGCCATCAGCATCAGCCTTTCACTTCAATCTCGATCTGCGAAATTCTGAGCAACTTATTCAAATTCTATAGTTTTATTTACACATAAACAAACATTACTGTGATATGATATGCTATTAGACTCAATCTACATTTTTGACTAATATTGCCAACTTATTTAATTTATATATATTATGATCACATTATTGGACATTCAAAATTGCCAGGTGGTCAGACTTGTGAAACCGTGCTGACGTGCCTGCCAATTAAAACTAAAAGGAGCTAATGTATGTATTCAACGGTTTACAATTCTGCAAGGTGAAAAATAAACAACTCAGTTACACATTATTTTAAAAATTTCTGATCTGTATTTAGAGATTATGAGTCTAATGCTTTTACTCAATAGAAATTTATTAATTGATTTGTTTCGCAATTATATATATATATATATATATATATATATATATATATATATATATATATATATATATATATATATATATATATATATATTTACATTATATTTTAGTGCCGTTTTCGCCATGTCCCCAAAACGCCCTATTTCAATGGAATATGACTGAATTGATAAGCTGCTCAGCATGTGTTGGTAATGCGACTTGGAATATGACATGGTATATAGAAGACAAATCCAGTTACATTCCAGTTCTGGAAAAGTCCGCGTTCTTCTTAAATGGATCGAACAAAAGAATAGTGTCCTTGTTGGAGTTTGCTTTCGGTGTTGTTCATTTCAAACTGTTGAACCAACGGGTCTTTTGTTCGGACGGTGGAATGTACAGCGCTTCACTATACATAGATCATGTAGAACACAACTTTACGACCATTGTTGATGTACATGGTTGGTATTTCTTGTTTCCACATGCAACATTTTTATGGTGATGACATGACTAGCAACGTAGATTGGCATAAATGTTAAAATAAATAATACTCGTATCATCCTTATATATATTCACACTGGCACTGTCAAGAAAAATGTTATTGTACTCTTGAAATGAAAAATACTAAACATTATTGAACTTAAAATGTGCAACCATTACGTGTAAAGTATTAAATTGTATTACTTTTATCTCTGTAAAACAACGCGACATACTGCCTTCCCAATAAAGTTAAGTCACAACACATTTTGAAATATTACCTGTTTTATGTCGGAATGTCAGACTTACTTGCAGAAGGGAGACAACCTTGAAAATCATATAACTTGCCTTGACTTTTTGTGTAGATGACTCAAGAACAGCCACAGATTTGTGACAACTCTATGACAGCAAGTTTATATTTAATAGAAACGGATAACTATATGTACTTAGTCAATCACACATATACCTTTTAAAATCATCATAAACGGTCTCTTTTCCCTGAGGAGATTTTATTTCATGTCAAATAATTAATAATGAAGAGAGAGAAAGTTAACCAAAATCTTGTTTAATTAGGTACGTAAACTTTATATTGGTAATTCATAACGTTGAATATCTCCTTCATTGTACCGTTATTATTAATTACTATCTTCTGGTGATATACTGGTCGGCCCAACACATTCTTACCTCGGGAATAGGTTTATTAGTCAGTCACCCAATACTTAACTGTTGTATTCTTTACCTTATAATAATTACGATTGTTGTACTGCAAATATATAAAGGCGTGAATTTGAAAAATTGATCTGAACAAGACATCCGGTGTTATTGTCCCCAAAATAACATCCCGTTGGCAATGCAATTCAATGAGATCTCATTGAAATACTTCTCTGCATGGATCTCGTACATTATTCAACATGCATATCAAATCGGAATTCTTATGCATATTGGATTCCTGATTTAATTTAATTGACGTAATTACTGCTATATATGCAGATATTAAGCATGACCGATTGTCTAGAATTATGATGATAAAAATCCGAGGATCTGTTAAACTTGTCTCTAAATTCTGGATTTAGTCCGAAACGGGCAACAAATCTCATTATACACCAAGGCCTAAACCTCGATGAGCACGGTAATTTCTATTATCCGAATTCATTATCAGCGGTATCTAAAAATTTTAATTGTCTATTATTGACAAGAATAATCAAAGCATTATTTTTTCAGGGTCCATAGAATCGTGTAATATTTTGTGGGAAATAAAGCTGATAGATTTTTCCAGTAAAGCATGCAGCTTTTGCATTGGTGAAATTGAAGACTTGTTAAATATCAGCATAGCCCAAGATAATCCCGACATGTCCAAGTCAGAGTCAATACAACTATTGCAAGGGGAATACAAGGTAACAACATTTAGAGATTTTTTAACGATCGAAACAAACCTACATGCAGGGATGGTAACCGTGTTATTTAGATGGTCACGAGTGCAGTGCATTGATAACGGGATCTACAGAATCGAGGCGAAATTCAAAAATGGAATGGTTCAACGAAACATTTCCATTGCAATCAATGATATTTATTTCATTAATTTCGTTTTTATCTATTAATTCAATTTTTTATTTAGTTATTTATTTCTTTAGCTATTTATTTCGTTAGTTATTTCCATTGGCTTGTGTCTTCTAGCTTTGAGTCACATTAAAGTTGCTTCGATTTTGTTCGTTCAGATGTGATTACAACACAGTCTTAATGTATCATAATATTGATATTCCATTTTCAATAGAATGTGTGTGTGTGTGTGTGTGTGTGTGTGTGTGTGTGTGTGTGTGTGTAGTAACAACTATTGCTATAATAATGACTCACAAGTCAAACCTTATTATGAATGCAATCGAATAAACACATTATTTTCACTGCATAGTGTTGGTTTCTAACCAAATCAAGAAATAGTTAACAGAAAGAAAGAAACGTTATTTCATTATAATAAATAGTTGATATAGATTAATTGTATTCCTTGCATATTGATAAGGAAGTATTAACCTGTTACACAATGTGTGCGCTGAAGGATTGTAGAAAATGTGTATATGACACTCATAACATAAAGGTGTCTTTAATGTAATACAGAGCTTGAGTTTCTCAAACGTCCTAAGATTGTACAGCAAGATGGCGTTTATGGTGGCTTTGCTGATGGATTCAACCTATCTCTGAAGTGCAATGTAGAGAACATCGGTTGCAAACAACATGACATATATCTATCCTTACTTGACCGCAACACAACTGCCTCATGCAGAAATATTAGATTGGGTACTGAGAACATCAACGAGAGCTATGCGTGTTCCTTGGCATGGACCGAGCTTAATATATCACGTGACTTAAATGGCACATCCTTCTATTGTGGATACAACTATACACACCATAATGGAACACTTCTCGTGTTTCGAGAACAAATACACGTTTTTGTGATCCCTGGTGAGTATTAAGATCTGAAGATGTAGGCACAATTATTGAGATGATAGAATAGAAACATTTTAAGCAGGGGTAGAAGAGTTTACACATATAACAACTAAGTAACATCTAGAACATGCAGGTTAATGTCATATTCCTTTGTTGAGACTTATTTGTTCCATACATGTGACAGTTACTGGCAGAGATAATATATAGGGTTCTGATTACTGAAAATGTTAATATTTCACACAAATTCCATTTTTATCTTAAATTCTCCTCAAAGCTTGTCTTCGTAGGAATTATGTGCTACATTTATCTGAAGCGAAATCATATGTTCAGTCGATACTTGGTCATTCCATTGCAATCTCTCTCTCTCTCTCTCTCTCTCTCTCTCAGTTTACAAATTTTCATCTCAATTGTTTGGATGTATACATAGCTCCTTTCTTTACTTTTCTTCGTGCTGTAAGTTTCTTACTGATATTGTTTTGCATTAAAAATGATCAATGAACCGTAAACAGCGACTGACATGGAACAAATATTCAGAAATGTTCGTTTTAAAAAAGTATTTATATGAATTGTTTCATTTGCTTTGTAAAATGGCAATGTAATAATTTGAATAAATTAGAGACAATTCTTCTTTTGCACACACAGAAAACTAATATCAAAATTGGTAAATCCAATTCTAATTTTATCCTTAATTTATTATAGAAAATAAGACGAGTTCAAATTAAAGCTATCATTATATACGATAATTTGTATATGAAAGCTACATTAGGCGTTATCTTACTCAAATAATATGGATAAAAACAACAATATTATTGGCAGGTACTTTTTAACGGAAGACACGTTTTTTTTAGAAAATACGTAACAAAAAAAAAATATCCTATTTATATTATATTCAGGTAATTTGTGTAGAGGCTATGAAGCAAAGTGCCAGAGGCCACATCCACTCGGTGGAAGATTCTTCATAGAATGTGATCCATTAGTTTACAACAGACCTTGGGAACGCCTTTGTAATGAACCATTGGTTTTCAGACACGGCCCAGGAGAGTGCGAAGGCCATTGCGATTATCCGTAATAGCAAATACCGAATTTTCTGCTGAACAAAAAACAAAATGTCATGATCTTTATCGGGTGAAGAGGAGAAAATAAATGAAGCATTCGAGTTGGACAAACGAACACGATGGCTGATCATTATTAATTGTTTGAGGAAATTAAACTATATCGCATGTTTCTAGAATTATTGTCACATTTGTCAAATAAATGCGATACGGATTTAAAACTGACATACCAGCTGATCTCTTTCATTCATTTCAAATTAAGTTATAATGTTCCCGTTTTAATCGTTATATTTCGAAGTCCATACATTTCCATACTTATTTACAATTTTATCAGATTAAAATCAATGTGCAACTATCTTTACTTTAATGTGAAGTCATGATTGTTATCCTTGCGCTTGAACATGTATAAACGTTATATTTACAAATATATCACATATGTAAGTGATTTTAGTTGATAGATGGGCGACAGGCTTCACAATATTTAGTGGGAAGCGTGGAGATATAACACGTGTAAGTACAGATAGGTAATAACAATTAGTTCCTTATGAGAACGACACAAATTTCCACTTTTTTGTCCTACTAGCAAAACTGTGTTATGTCATGATAGCCAGTAAAATACAGGTCGAAATACTGTAATTAACGACCATCTAACATGATATATTAAGTCTTACAGTTTCAATAAGAAGTAAACAGAATTAACAATGACCAAAGTATTTTTGCAAATCATACTTTTACTCAACATGCTTCATTGGAAGATTTTGTTTTGTGTCCAGTCTATTAAGGGCGTCACCGGAGAATATTAGCATAACATGAACCTTAACCAGATTTTATTATACAAGATTTCCTTCTACTTTTAGATATTGGAATTAAAATATTCAGTGGCTTTCAGTTTTGCCTGATTATTCGATAAAAAATATGAATGAACAGAATGAAAAAAGACATTTTATATGCCAGAAGCAATCTAATACTTCTTCTCTCAATATATGTATTTATGTTTGAATCAGCTGTGTGATGGTAGCTTGTATAACAAAATGCATAAATAATATAAAAACGTGAGTTTCTGCATTTGCCCCTTTTCATTCCCATGGAGCATTGATTTTTCTTTCCTAATGTAATTGAAACGTCTTCATTCTTACACATACATACATACATACATACATACATACATACATACATACATACATACATACATACATACATACATACGTACGTACAAACATACATACATAAAAGCATTTGATGACAACTGAGTCACGGACTAATATTTAAAAAAATATAAAACATAAGATTTATACAAAAAAGTACATGTACAATTTATTATGAAACTATACATGAAACAATTTTTTAAATATTCAAGTAACATTTTATTAACATTTTCAATTTACGGAATTTTTATCCAGAAAATAAACATTATAAAATATGCATTTTACAATTAAATAATTCCAATATAGATATAATTTCTAAAATACAATACATAAGATATAATTATAAATATTAACTTACAAACACCTTCATATCTCTCTCTCTCTCTCTCTCTCTCTCTCTCTCTCTCTCCGTCATGGTATGTTTCATGGTATATTGGTATGAGTCCACGTCTCAAACGTCAAACAGTGGAGTGGACGGTGCTAGGTGAAATTCATCCACAAATGATATTGTTCATAAAACTGATGTGAAAGAGGATGTGAGAGAGAGAGAGAGAGAGAGAGAGAGAGAGAGAGATGAAGCAAAATAGAAGAATACTGAACTCATTACTACCACCATCGTCATCACGACCGTGGGAATCCAGTTAACCCATTAAATAAAGTCACCTGTAATATCAAAGGTTAATTTTAATGTCTAACCTGCGCGCAACTTGTACGAAGGAAATGTTTAATGACCACGAACACTGTACGATTCAAGAATGTCATACCTAAAGTTCCCCTGAGATTTTGGTCGCCTTTGTTATTTAACATTTCCATATATGTTTGTTAAAGTGTAAACGACAGTATTATACCAAAGTGATAGACACAATTAGTATTTGTGTCATAGACCAAATATATAAATTTTAAATATATTACAAAAACGAGTCTCGGCTGCTAATTCTCTTACTAGGTATCTAATATTAGCAATACCATTGAAATAAATTTTAAAAATCCGGGCATTTACACTTTTTTAGAAATGAATGTAGTGAATCTATCTTATAACACATACAATGTTAAAAAAAGAAAAAAACATTGAAACAAAAACCTTTCTTTGAAGAGCTTTAAAAAGGTAGTGTTCACTCATATATTTTTTTTTATCTACAGTACGGCGATATCCTTAAGCTCCTAATTGCTTAATAGGCCTGATTTTCTCGCCAGCAACATAGCAAGCCTGCAGCATCAAAATCTGAAATATCATACAAAATCTGTAAATAATCAAACTGCGAATTAAATGCGCTATGGTCAATACTTATGAAATATTTAACAAAAAAAGACAAATATGCATGAATAAAACTCGAAACTTCTGAATCAATTCAGATAAAAACTTTCAAATGGTATGCTATTTATGCTGAAAAATAACTTCATTATAGTTTTCTTGCGCAATTTTATGTACGGAATCTTGTTTCGACATTCTTTGAAATTTAATGTAATTCGACGCAAGTGCACTCTAAGGCGTGTTTTTAGTTACAAGAGTAGTGTCGATCGCAGTCAGATCTCAACATTTACTGCCTTGATTTTTTCTGTGTGGGGGAATAACATCTTCTAATATCATGGAATAGGTACAAAACTGTACAAAATAACTGTTCCCATTCAACCAGAGGAGTTGACCCCGCAGTATTGTAATAACCTTGGACTAGACGCATTTGGTTATAGCGCCTGGTTTTAAGGAATTCTTAGATTTTTGTGATTACTTGTTTGATTATTGGAACTCGGTGCAATGGAAATATTCATTTTTCCGAAGTAACTAGTCAATTACTAGGAGCAAACACCACAGAGTAAAGTGGTAGTGAGTTTCTATGATGCCATGGTTTATCTTTAGTAAATTTAAGTCAGAGCCGCATGAGTGTCCCTGTCATTCCATAGTCCCTATTCAAATCTAGTGATATACATTTGCTGTGTGGCGGCAAGTGCAGTATTTACGGTAGGAGACTGGTGAATTACAAAAGGGAATAAACAAGAAGGGACTCGGCAGATACCGTTCATGTCTGCATGTTGGCAAATGGGATGAAATTTTACAGGCGAAATGTAACCCGAAACCATGATCCGACTGGCCGAAGGTGGCGTAGTAAAAAATAGTTCCCTGTGTAGGGGATAACTGCATAGTTTCTACGGCGTGAATTGTTGACGGTGAGGAAAACTGATGAAAAGGAATTATGCAGATGTGTGGTGGATAGTCAATTGGAAAGTTGTGAGATATGTGGTCTTGCATTCATTACAGTATAGTCTATGTATAGAATGGACGGTTTGGGGATGGTAAAGCTATACCGTATGATATCAGTCTCATGTTTACATCATTTTACTATTTAAGTAAAGTACATAATTTTTCATTATTGGAGTGAAGACGTCATTTTTATTATATTAGTAAAGTACATCATTTTTACTATTTGAGTAAACCACATGATTCTTGTTGTCGTTTGAAAGTATTGTTGAACATTAGCCTTTATCCTTGTACTATATAAGGTCATTTACTTGTATTCACCTTTATGTTACATTATTAGGTTCATGCGGATTGTTAATTTATACAACAATTGGATCTTATATACGTATGCAGTAATCATAAATCATTTTCTTTTCATTTGAGTCATCCATCAATAAACATTGTATTTGTATCAACCATCATAAGCGTGCCGTTGTAAATCCGACCCCAAGCCGGTTATCATTTACAGGTATTGTACTTTTATTCTTTATATATATATATATATATATATATATATATATATATATATATATATATATATATATATATATATATATATATATATATATATATATATATATATGCGCCATTCAATTCTTGTAATATATATTCCCAAAGCCTTCTTGATTTGAATCAACCGAAATGGAAGTTAGTCGTCAGTAGTATATGGGGTCACCCTAGCGTCAAGGGGACTTACCATGCAAAAACAGTCGATGCACTCTGGCGTCAAGGGGATTTGATCTTGGTCAATTACGAAGAAGATCTGGACTTTGTACAAGCCAACGCATTTGGAAATGTCATCATTGTGGCTTACGTGACAGCTCATGCTCGCTTAGAATTGTACGAAGCTTTAGAACTGTTAGGTAATCGCGTCCTGTACTTTGACACGGACAGTTGCATCTACATCGATCGACCAGGTGAGCAACACCCTAACATCGAAGGAGACCGTTTAGGAGCCTGGACAGACGAACATCCCGACGACAAGATTCTAAGTTTCGCGAGTGGCGGTCCTAAAAATTACGGCTACCAATACCGGGACAAACAAGAAGAAGTGCACACGGAGTGCAAAGTGAAAGGACTGACTCTGAATTATCGTACCAGTCGAGTGGTCAACTTTGGGGTATTGAAAGAGGCCTTGCAATCTGGAGAGGATGGAAACTTTAAAGTGACCACTCACCAACCGAACAAGATTGTACGTTTACCCACTCACCACATCGTCAGTCGATCCCTGGAAAAAGTCTATCAAATCGTGTACCAGAAGCGAGTGAGACTTCCCAATCACTTTACGTTGCCGTACGGTCACATCGATATTGGTCAGCATATAAAAAGGGACAACTTCCAAGAACGACACTTCATTGCGAGGACAAGCGACGAGAAAGATGAATAACTCTACGCAGAAGAAAAAAGAGAAGGAACAAACATCATTGACATCTTTCACCACCATACCGTCACAGCAAAGTGCGTTCAAGAAGGAAAAGGATTCAATAGACCTAAAGGAGTATTTTAGCATCCAAATGACTCACACAGCGACCTCGAGAAAATTTAAAACGACAACTTACACCTACACGGTGAAATTTAAAGACTTCGTGTCTGACGTTCCAGCCGAGGAAGTATTAGGTTTCATTACGGATCTACTTGACTCACTGTTAGAGGAACTCAAATGTCATTGCCAAGTCAAAGATCGAGGTCGTTTGAGCCTATATATGTACCACGACAGTTTGAACTCGCCTGTATGTCTCGGATTTAGCACACCTGCAGAAATAACTTCTTCCAAACTTTTGAGGGCTATTGAAGACGTGCAGTCGATGAGAGAAAAATTTAACATCACCGAAGGAAAAGTTTCTATTCATATGGCATTAGTTGTACCTCCATGGGAAGAAGACGATGACTGCTCTTCATCCGCTTACCGATAAGTGTACCTAGCACGATGGACGTAACAGCAGATTTACGAATGAAAGGGAGTACGTGATGGGAAACATCTATCCTGGGACACAAGTGGTAGCTGACCGGATTTTAAACAGCGTGTGTGACGGATAGAGAGACAAACATGAATTTTCTCTTATATGGTTGTTTGTCACTTGTTTTGGTTTAGCTTTTTCTTATAAACGAACATTTAATGTAAATTTGTCGCATATGAAGTGATTTTAGAAAGGAGTAAACGTTAATTTTAAACATTAGTTTACTAGAGTCAATAACTAAACAACTCGTAAATAGGTTTGTTTTATGTCCAAATGTTTATGTATTAAATGGATAGTGCTTAGACCAAAGCACAGGCCAGAGAGCCCATGTGTATACTTGAATAAATGTTTTGAACCCATACAACAGACTTTTCTTTTTAGAGTCTCTATTCTATCTGTGAGTCTTTCTTTAGAATATTTCTGTCCTCTTTTTGTGTGTTTGGATGTGTATTTGTTTGTTTCTATATATCTATGTTTGTCCCTATCAACCCTTTGTCCCTACAAATACATTTCACTCTATAAAAGGTGTTGACTCTATAAACCTATGACGTCAACAATGTTTAATTCCCATTGATCCCCAGGTGGCATTCCCATGTTCAATTTCCATTGATGACAAAGTGCAAACCCCATAGTTTAACGTTAAAGTCCCATTGACGTTAAAGTACCGATCCTGTTCAATTTCCATGTTAAATTGCCCTTGACGCTCTACAGTTCCATCCATGTTAAAATTCCCCATGTTAAATTCCCCTTGACGCCAGAGTGCATCGACTGTTTTTGCATGGTAAGTCCCCTTGACGCTAGGGTGACCCCATCTACTACTGTCGTCATCTGAAGCCACCGGCTGTAAACACTTCTAACAAATATGCTATGTATCTAAGAATTGCTATAGCAGGACTAACGATAAGAGTCTGATTTGTTTACGTGTCTTATCGTCTTAATGCTCAATTATTTCTTGATAAGTGGAAATATACAACTTTTGATTTTTTCCTGGTAATGAAATTGTATAGGCTCCGGATAATTATTTGTTTCTTGAGTGATTTGCATCAGTTATGTCCTTTTATTATTATTAGTAGTAGCAGTAGTAGTAGTGTTCTTGTTGTTCTTGTTGTTGTAATTATTATTATTTTATTTTTATTATTATTATTATTATTATTATTATTATTATTATTATTATTATTATTATTACTATTGTTGTTGTTGTTGTTGTTGTTGTTCTGTACCGCTCCGGTGGCCTATGTGGTTAGAGCGTCAGCCTAGGATGCGGAATGTCGTGGGTTTGAACCCCGACCAAATCATACCAAAGACTTATAAAAATGGTACTTTAAGCTACCTCGGCAGCGTTCAGCATGAAGAGGCCAGTGTTAGGACTGGTCGGCCTGGTGTCAGGATAATGTGACTGGGTGTGACATGATGCAAGATTTCTGCGGCATTATGCCCCAGTACTAGACATCCCTATAAGCTGCCACACTGCATAGCAAAGCTAAGTTAGAAATCCAAATAACAGACACACAAATTATTAATTTAGGAAACGTCATCGTGATATGTAGGACTAACATATGCTTGATTTCTCTGACATTCAATATTACACTGTATTTACCTATTTATTTCGCAGTACAAGAACCTTCGCCTTAAATGATATTCAGCACAATGCTAAAATCTCTTTTCTACATTTTCAGAAAAGGAACATGTAACTCTGTAAATCTCAGTCGTTGAGACATTTATTAAGTATTTGTAAAATCGATATGTTAGATTCTTTTAACTTTGATTCAATATCATTACTTAAGTCTATATATATATTCATCGCAGGTTTAATCTTTGGGCATTTGAGTATCGTTATCAACATCAACTCTCTGTTTCATTTTAACGCCATGGACCGAAAATTCTAGTTTACTTCAGATAACCTAAAGGTGTTCTGTGAACTTTGGGAAAGTGTTTCATCGCATAGATCTCGTGTTGCTGTGGAGAGCGCATCCTTCTGTGTTATGCAACGCAAAAGTTCGATATACAATAAAGTGACTCCTACGTCTGGAGGGACATGTACATTTCATTTATCTAAAGTGTTCATTTCATAATATTTTCCTCCAATCGGTTCTACACAAATATTGTAACGGCGCAAATTCAAAATGGTTTACCAACATTTCGGGCTAAACAAGCTCTTTGTCAAGGGAAAAAACACTTACACATACAAAACAAACATTTCACATGCTTTGAACAAAGGACGAAAACGCAGCATGGTGAGAGATCAACGCCATCTACGGGACTTTGTAAATTTTATTTTTACTGTGATACATAATCAACCAATGGACTATAAACGGAATAGTTCAGATAATTTGATTTCTTTCTCCGATTACATCCAATCAAATATGTATATTATGTTTAATCTGTATTAAGTCATACACACTTTTTGATTGGTTGCGGCAACTGTGCAGTACGTACAGAATCTGAACCATTGATAATGATATAGGTTTCCGTTGGCCCAGTTATGCATTAGCTCACGGGCTTTCCTTCACTTCCGTTTTTATAACCCGTCCTCTTCTTTTTTTATCAACATTGTGTTTTATGGTAGCAAGCATTCCCTACAATAATCCCATCGCTAAATACCGAGTATTGATTATATTTTCATTGTTGGTGCTTGTCATCGTTGAATTTCGGATACATGAGAAAATATTAAAAAGAGGCGGTTCATTTAAGGTACTTTTCTAAAGAAAAGTCATGCCAGTCTTCAAAGATTTTACTGTACCTACAAACGTTTTAGGATATAAAAATATATCGTGATGATATCTGGCAAATAACTCAGTGATACTTGAAACCAGGTATGTCATAAACTTTCATTTCATCGCAACTAATTTTCTAGGTCAAATTACTTGTAAAAATATGATTTACTACACTGCTGAAAATCACCCGGAACCGTGATTTACGCCTACTGTTGCGTTGCATCCATCCACGAACACACATAACATATAGTCTAATGCTCTATCCCTCAACAGAGAATAAAACTTATATATATATTTACATATATATAGAGAGAGAGAGACAGACAGACAGACAGACAGATAGACAGACAGACAGAGAGAGACAGATTGAGAATCTTACACTACTCATGGCAAAGTGAAATTACACGCGAAAAATCTAAAATAAACAGTGGTGGTCTTTTTAAGGAGGAGTCTATTATGGATATTCGTCGTTGTTTTATTGTTTCTATCGTACCGAATGTGCTCTCTTGTGGTGCTTCTGCAAAGCATCAATCCCCAATGAAAAAGTGAATATGTATCTTATAATAAATACGTGAATGTTGGGTGTTGTTTGAGCGAAATGCTTCTCCATTTTCGCCTGAGTTATTACCTTCATCGCATATATTGAATTTACCCCAACATTACATTTATATTGTGGCATTTGTCGACGGAATAGAATAAGATTCACGCGTTGAAAGAAATTCAAAAACCTTTTTCCTATTTTTCAAACTTTCATTTTAAATCTCTGTCATCAGTCTCTAATTGTCCTCAGTAGAAGACGAGAGATATGCATTACTATTGTTATTACGATGCTAGATTAGAGCGAGATGAAACTTTGGCGTTCGTTGAGCAATAATGCATATTTTCAATTCATACTTTGAAACTTTCTTTCTAAATGTTCTTGCTCGATTGGATATGCTGCATATATAGTACTTTGACCCTTTTTCTTTCTGGCTCGCCTTTTAAATTTTTCACTATCATTCTCTCTTTTACTTTCATATTGTTTCTTAGAACTTAGGCTCTAAAAATTATTGACTTTTATGACAATATTGTTTGTTTTCTTCACGAATACTAGAGAATTGTGTACTCATTAAGCTTAGTATTCAGTGTACTCCAACTGTCTGCAATGAGGTATTGCATATTATGCACGCAGGTTTCCAGTAAAGGTAAAACGAAAGTATGATAACTTGTGAACTCCGCTATTTTCTGACTCAAACGTTATTTGAGTCTTGAGAACAGAGGCAGTATTGTTGGACCTTGAGCTTTTTTCGGTATCCTTGATGTATCCCATCAGTCACAGTAGGTGTAATGGTTTTGTAGTAATGGAAATATGCAATAGGTACAATGGTCTTGTAATTATGGGAATATAAAATAGGTAGAATGGTCCTATAATAGTGGGAATACACAACAGGTAAGATGGTCTTGTACTAATGGAAATATAATATAGGCATAAGGGTCTTGTAATAATTGGAATAACAATAGGTATGATGGACTTGTAATAATGAGAATATTGAAAAGGTATAATGGTCTTGCAATAATGGGAATATACAATAGGTATGATGGTCTTGTAATAATGGGAATAAAAAATAGGTATAATGGTCTTGTAAAAAATAATGGGAATATAAAATAGGTATAATGGTCTTGTAATACTGGGAATATACAGTAGAGATAATATTCTTGTAATAATGGGAATATACAATAGGTATAATGGTCTTTTCATAATGGAAATATACAATAGGTATAATGTTCTTATAATAATGAAAGTATACAATAAGTATAATGGTCTTGTCATAATGGAAATATTCAATAGGTATAATGTTCTTATAATAATGAAAGTATACAATAGGTATAATGGTCTTGTCATAATGGAAATATACAATAGGTATAATGTTCTTATAATAATGAAAGTATACAATAGGTATAATGGTCTTGTCATAATGGAAATATTCAATAGGTATAATGTTCTTATAATAATGAAAGTATACAATAGGTATAATGGTCTTGTCATAATGGAAATATTCAATAGGTATAATGTTCTTATAATAATGAAAGTATACAATAGGTATAATGGTCTTGTCATAATGGAAATATACAATAGGTATAATGTTCTTATAATAATGAAAGTATGCAATAGGTATAATGGTCTTGTCATAATGGAAATATACAATAGGTATAATGTTCTTATAATAATGAAAGTATGCAATAGGTATAATGGTCTTGTCATAATGGAAATATACAATAGGTATAATGTTCTTATAATAATGAAAGTATGCAATAGGTATAATGGTCTTGTCATAATGGAAATATACAATAGGTATAATGTTCTTATAATAATGAAAGTATGCAATAGGTATAATGGTCTTGTCATAATGGAAATATACAATAGGTATAATGTTCTTATAATAATGAAAGTATGCAATAGGTATAATGGTCTTGTCATAATGGAAATATTCAATAAGTATAATGGTCTTATAGTAATGGGAATATACAAGATCAATTATTCTGTAAACAAGCAATGTTTTAAACATCCTAGAAAATCATATATATAAATTTAATAAACTTTGGATAGAAGAGAGTTAGTTATTATATGATCAAAAAATCATGATAAAGGAGGGAAAGTTACTTTTATTGTAACTCCTTTTAAGTAAGTAAAATTATTTATGATGAAGGAGGGAATGTTGCTTTTATTGTAACTCCTTTTAAGTGAGTATTTTGTTGACACTTAATTGTAAGGCTTTCTTCAAACATATAAGTCTATTTGGCTGTTATCAAATTATGCAAAACTCGCTAGACCAGATGACCTATATTAATGTAAACGTGGTAAAGCCAACGCCAGCAATACAATATAATATACATTATTATAAGACCATTATACCTATTGTATATTTCCATTATTACAATAATATAGAAGTTTATTCCGCATCAGGATTAATAATTCTCTCTCTCTCTCTCTCTTACACACAAACACACACACACACACACACACTTATTTAGTGATATCCAAAGTTCGTCATGACAAGCACATTACCGATATCACCAATATCGTTTGTTTCTCTTGCGAATTTTTATAATTGAATAATTGTGTAAGGATCAATACCTTGATAGAGGATTGTCGTTCATGCAGTTTTTCAGACCCTATATTTTATTTTACTTCCAGTTATTTCAGTGCTTTCATATATGCTTGGCGTTATCTCTTGTTAATTATTCGTTGTCCTTCCTTGAATCCTAAATACTCCTCCCCATGTTCGTCACATTTTAATGTAATGTCTCCCCAGCTCAAGTGTCTGCTATAATCACTGACTCTAAATTCAGATAATATGGTGTTCTGGTACCAGACTGAGTTAAGAAAACCTTCAAGGTTTTAGACGAGAATTCCATTGAATGTCTTCTTCATTTCGAGATATTGGTTCATCGTTACTTTGACGATTTAATAAATCTTTGCGTTAAAGATCTCTTCCTCGAGAATTTTTCAATTTGTGGCTATTGTCAAACTCGTTTGAAACTAAAAGGGTGTAAATATTTCTGTTGACCATTAAATATATGTCTATACCTATTTGGTAATTAGTGGAACTATATAGTTCATAGAAAATATCGTCCAGTTTAACTAAAGTGACCATATAGGCATCGACATAAGTATCAAATTTTCACTGACGATGAAGGCTGACGTCATACACATATACATTATACTAAACAGTGTATTTTGTTAAAATGGTGACCTTTCTGTAACTAAAACACAGTGGTTAAAAATGTATTGCAACAAATAATATCTGATATTTTAAATAGACTATTATTTTCTATTTCACGTGGTAAAAATAGTTCCAGGCTGTGTGTACGATTCAGACAGTTTATGTGTCCAACACGGAGATACGGACTGAATAGTTGATAAAGCATGTAAGATTAAATGTTTATGTAATAAAATCAATGCTCCAAAATAGGGACAAATTTTGATACAGTCAAGAAATTGATTTGCTTGTACAAAAATCCTTTTTCTACTTTTTCCATCATACGAGTTGGAGAACAGGGAATATATACAAGCCAACAATTCATTGAATAAAAGTACTTCTGCGATTTCTATTTCAGAGTCCCATGGATCATTCTAGAATATCTCAATACATTAACACGACAAAAACAAAGCCAATAGTGAATATAAGGAAGAAAGACTTCATCCACAGATCCTTTTTCTTTATCTCTTTCAATAATAGTTTTACCCTAAAAGAGCCATCTTGTCCGGAAAGGTAATCTACGAAGTTCGTATAGTCATATAACAGGTATTAACAAATACAATTTCATATAAATTTGACATAAATAATGAAAAGTAATGGTACAATATTATATACCATTCATTATCCCTGAATTATATTACATGTTTTTGACAAGATGCATTCTTCCTATTCATACTCTTTTGCTAATGGTTATGTAATGGCCCAGATAACCGTCGTAAGATTCATTAACATATTTCTCATCGTGTGATATTTAGAGATTTTCTATCTCAAAGTCTATTTCTTATTTTGTATTGTCCTGATCCATTTATCATTACGTTTTTCATGCATCTTCACGATGAGTATTTTTCAATGTGTCACATAGACTGTAGTTGGCTTAATAGTTCCACATAACGAATTGTTGTCTAGCAAGTTATATGTATCTGAATTTATTCCTTGGTTGTATATGTCTTTGTCAAAATTTATGCCTTGAAAGGCGAGTAGAAAAGAGTGAATATTTTCCCAAAGAAATAGAACAAACTGAATGAAAAAGTTGTCTTTTCAGGCAACCATCTTCAAATGCTTAACTCGAAAATATTATCTCAAAGTTTGTACTTGCCGTTGTTCCATATTTGGTGTTATTTGAATTAGCACTAGTTAACATATTGTCACGTACAAGCAGGTTTTGCCATTGAATATTTGCATGTACCACAGATTTTGCATCAACTGAAAAAATGCTTAGGTTTTTATTTTTATGGGGGGGGTCTTTCTTTTTTCAATCGAACGCTAATTCATCAGTAGTTAATCTGCAAAGCTCAGGTTTTGATTTTGTTTACGTTTACCACTTTACAGTTCACTATATAGTTTCAGACTAGAAGATTTGTCGAGTTTGAGAATGCAAATAAATATCTTATTGTTTTTCTCACAACGGTGAATATTGTTATTTTGCTTCGTGAAAGGCTTGAAAATTCTATTCTTTAACATATACTTGTCAATAGAAATATCAAAAGAAAATATTTCTCATTACTTACGTGCATGCTAGAAAATAATAGAATAATATTCGTTGCAGTACACCCATTCAGCAAACAGAAAAAGTTCCTGTATGGAAACATAACAGGAACTAATCTCATTAATTGTCCAGTGAATGCTCCTTACAATGTCTTATAAGCGAAACAAGTCAATCAATATAGTACGTTTTGGAATAGTATCGGTTTTGTAACAACCATAAACATACGAATACAGTGAGGTCGCTTAAAGTCCTTAGAAGCGATTGATGCAAATTTATGCTTATCAAAAACAACATGATTTGTAAACCTCTATGCAATTTATATATATATATATATATATATATATATATATATATATATATATATATATATATATATATATATATATATATATTCCTGTTTTTATCAATTATTAATTTTATATTTATTTATAAACGATTAGTCATTATATTTTCTTGCAAACGAGTTCGATATTTATTACAAAAACCTAATCATTGGATGCTTTATAAAACAACATGTGAATTGTTGAATTATCTTTTACATACGCCAAAACGACCATGTAGAGTCTACTTTATTTAGCTAAAAGTTGTATCTTCAATAAATATTCTTGAAAGAATTAATCTATGAAAAATAACCTTAGGTTTAATAAATTCTTTTTAAAAGATGTCAAATCTAAGCTTTACTGAGAATATTTGATAGCATATCATGTTCGTACTGACCTGGTACAAAGACACGCGTTTATGCATCTTTTCACCTCAACGCATTTTCTCAATATATTTATTTTAAGCTTATCTTGTAAAAGGAGAATTTAAGCTTCTTGCATCTTATCTTTTTTAACATCCTAGTTATGCCATGCCACGAATGGAGTCATCATCATTCTATAACATAATTTTGTTATAGTTGCACCGAAACCAATTTAGTGGAAGACATTTACCGATTGTGATTTTCACGTAGGTGCAATACAAGTGTAGTATTCTTCTTTTGGGACTTTCAGTTTGATATGACTTTATTTCCTCAACAAATACCAATCACAACGAGTTTTCGGGAGTATATGATTATTATCGAAAGTCATTTCCGTCGTAGTGGATACATGCAGCGTGATAGGCTCCTTCCTCGGCCACTATGAAACAGGTTCTTGTTACAGAATAAGTGGTTGTGACTAGTTCTAATTAGTTCAAAACAATGGATGTAGACCGTTATAGTTATGTATCCTGACCATGCAACCATTATCTGAAAGGATAAATAGCCAAATACTAAGCCAAACATTCCAAGACTATTGGGGCTTTTATTACAAACTGTATACGCTCTTTGAAAGCTTTATATTAGTCACACAGTAAACATGCCATTTTGCTCTTGCGTATTGCAGACAGACATTTCTAGTAGGTATATACATACATACATACATACATACATACATACATACATACATACTATTTAGAATTCTACTCATCAAATATCAATTCAGACAGTGCATGAATTCCTTGATAGTATTGTATTAAGTTAACAATTTATGAAACAAATATTCAGCAATTACGCTGATGGGCCGTCCGAGAATTATGTTGCATATAAAGCATTAGCTTATCATACCGTAACGTATATACAACATATATTTCGTCTACATTGTATTGTTAATATGAAAGCATTTATTCTGAGTAAACGCCATTTCTCAGCGCAGATAGGCGATATACGGTGACCAGTATAACTGATGGAGGAAGAACCCAGGAAATCTCCGGTAAGAACCACCGACCTATGGGAAACTATAGGCAGCTTTCTCACATACCCGCATTGGCCAATCTCTAGACTGGAACCCAAGCGGAAAGAGTCAGATGGCAGTGATCAGTAAAGGCGAGCGACTTAGACCTTTCAGGCCACTCGTGGGTCTAAATATAAAAGTATATATATATACAAAGAGCAAATGAGACATTTATTAACATCTACCTATGTTTATTTATCGTTTGAAAGATAGGTAAATGCCTATTTATATACTGATATAAAAATTGCAGATGTATTGATCATTTATTTCAACGAAAAAAAAGTCTTAGTATCAGATGTTCCATACTGGTTGCCATGGACATTTACCTAAATAAAATAATTGGCTCTTTGTGCTAGCATTTGTACCGATGAGAGAAGAAATATATACATGATTTTTTCTTTTCATTCATCTATGTGTATAAATGTGATTCACATGTTTGTATCCTAGAAAATCACGTAACTACAAGGAATGTTCAGAGAACCAGCTTAGAACTGCGAGCTATAGGGGTTTTTCGGTTGCAATGGAGTTACCGATCGTAGCGCCTAAAATTACATTCCTTAGCTCAAATGCGCATGCTCACAAAACAATTCCAGTTCCGGATAGTTCACCGTTCCACACTTTGTTAGCGAAACATAAAGTCAACAAAGGAAGGAATATTAGCTGTACTACAGATCATTATGGTTAAACCAATCAATCAATTATGTACGCCAAACATCTTTTGTTCATACTAGGAGAATAATTATAGACATTAAATCAGATAATTAGATTCAGTGTCCATACTTACAGTATATCAGGTAATTAAATAATATTTAATTTCCATACTTAAATGATATCAAATAATTAAATTAAATATGCTGTCCATACCTGATAAAATAGATTCATTATCCATAAGTTCAGATACATTTGTAAGAACATTTCACTTTGCTCTCCGATTTTAAACATTTATTGCACATTTTTGGTTATATAACTTTAACGAAAACAATCTCAACAATTTGCACTCTTCATATGTTGATATGTCCTTCTTTCTCAGTTACTTTCGCAAGGCTAATAGTTCGTTTATAACTCGAGTTAAGACAATTATAACACGAATTCGATACGTCAGCTGATTTGTAATGCTGAATATTTTAAACCAGAAATGGGGGGTTTAAAAGAATGGAACACAGTATTTGAATGTATTATGAGGAACTTGTCAAAGCAATAATTACATTAGCTATCAAAACGATAATGGAGTGTAATTAATGCAGACGGAATATTTATTCATATTTGGGTGTAAATATTGTACAATATTCAGATTAAATAACATGCCCAATGACGTTTTTTTTTTTTCATTTTCTTTTTTACTTTGAAACATCAAGTATCGGACGTTACGTGCAATAACTTTCAGCATGATTTTTATTTGTTTATGCTGACACGTAATAACTCTCAAATTTGCTGGGGTCTTTAGACAAGATTTATGATTGCCACCAGCAAATTCATCTAGAACAGCATTCTTAAAATTAGTTTAATTCTGTTTACCTTTCCTTGCATCAAATATGTAAGTTTTAAAGATCCAATTATTTCACAGATTCAATCATATTACTTTGGTTCGCCTTTTAAATCCATATTGATCCACGGGACCGGATGTGAAATTGCAAACAGTATGATTTAAAAAAGAGATTGCTTGTAAGAACATGCTCTGCAAGTCAATAATAAATGGATACACACAAATATTCATGGTAGCTGTCTTTATCTATCGGTCACTCTTTCTATCTTAGCATCATTTTATACTCGTTTTTAACCAGAAGTATGTTTATGTAATATACGTATGCGAACACACATTCATTCGAGGATATACATACTCATGCACCAGATGAAATGAGACAGACATACATGCATATAGATGACAGCCACAAATGTCCTATACATGAATAGTGTGTCTAACATCGATATTTCTCCAAATGTATACTCTAAAATTTCCATCCGTTCAATGAAATAAAATTAAAATAATCATAAGGAGACTCATACGTGCGCCTGTCTGTTCAAGTATGGTTGACATTTGCGCATTTTGATAATAAAAAAACTCAAGTTATTTCATGAAAAATATAATGAACAGTAACTGAAAAGCAACAGTTTAAATCAGCAATAAAAGAACTTTAAGAAGTTAGAATTTTTTTCTCGTTGTCGTTTAACTTCAACTGCTATGATTGAAGCTGTAAAATATAAACATATTTTCATTATTCTTCAAGCGAGATAAATTGCAAGAACTTTTTAGGTAGCGATACACTTTCGCACAATCAAATAATACAAATTAGAGCATAAGGTAGTAATGGAAAATAATGAAGTTCTGAAATGGGCAGAGAATATTTATTAGATATATAGGAGCTGTGCAAAAAAGATGTAAAAACAATTGGATCAAATATTGATAGAATTTTTATTTACGATATTTACGATAGTGAGATATCGATCCTGCTTACATAATGTGAGCGATCTGTCACATTTTCTTGATCTACATCTGCCATCTTAATTGATTAAACTTTCCGGAAGTGAGTTGCACAGAGATGCCCTCTGGTGTTTTCAAGGGAAGATACTAACCGTGAAATCCCTTATACAAAGAATGCATACATGTATTGGGCACCGCAGTACATGATATTTGCTGCAACCAAATTTGCCTGATAGTCCAAGAAGAGCAAGAATAACCAAATATTCATAATGAAGTAAGAGAATATGTCACTGTTTAATGATTTTGGCACAAATGATATGTGTCATACATAAAAGCCGCATGACGATGTCATTACCAACAAACATCTACATTGAGTAACACAAGTAACTGTGTAGGTGCAAAGTTATACAAGATATGGCTTCGAACAGACATCATAGATGAAGTTCACTTTAAATATTTTAGATATCACTTGGACATATGAAGTTTGGATATTCTGCGCACTCTCTCTCTCTCTTTCTCTCTCTCTCTCTCTCTCTCATTTTCATTTCAGTATGTAATGAGGAGGCAAGCATGATATTTTATCATGAGGTCCGATTAGACGAAGATGAAATTTGAGCGTGCCACGGGGTAACCTTCGCTTTCCAATGGGTTGCTATGCTTATTTTCAAATATCCACATTATATGGACCAGCAAGATGGTAATTCGTCCTTTTTCTTCAATATACTTTCTCGATTGAATGTATTGCATATATTGTACTTTCACCCATATTATTTGTTCTGGTTTATCTTATACTTTCTACGCATTAATTTGGCATTTTACGTCCTTTCCTTATCTCAGAACCTAGACATCACAAATTATAGTCTTCACTGGCAATCTTGTTTTGTCAACCTTTTATAAACGATTGATAGCGCAATGCCTATTCAGTAAAATTCTTATTCCATGTACTCCAAATAACTGTGCTGGTTCATTTCAGGAAATGGTAAACTAGCATATGGTCTGGTGTGCAGTCCCTTTTTAATTTTCTACCTCAAAAGTGAATTGTATCCTGTTGACAGATGCAGTCTTGGTGAACCTGGCACCTTTCTCAGTTTCTATACACCCGGCCGCTCTCAGGTGTCATATATTATCATCAAGTGTCTCACCAATTGTACGCCCACGACACCCAAATAAACAAATCTAGCCGCCCAACTGACGTTGATGCCACCATCCAAGGTGTAGAGAGGTGCATTTCTGATGTGAAATCATAGATTACGTGTAACAAGCTGCAAATACATGATGATAAAACTGAGGTCATTCTGATCACAACACAAAGACGTTCTTATTCACATCCTTTACCTCAAAAACAATAAATATCAGCAACACCAACATTAAATTCATGCAGTCAGTACGAAACCGAGGTGTTAATCCGGACAGTACTCTCACATTGTACCACCATGTCATGAACATATCCAAGGCTGCATATCCTGAGCTGAGACTAATCAGGTCCATTCACAAATATCTTTCAGATTATGCCACTAAAACACGTGTGTGTTTATTCGTACTTTCAAGACTGGACTACTGTAATTCAGTTCTGTCTGGTTCATGTCAATATCTACTCCAGAAACTTCAAAGAGTTCAAAACACAGCTGCTCGGATCATCCTTAGAGTACCACGATCAGATCACACCTCCCCGCTGCTCTGTACCTTACATTGGCTATCCATTCGATCAAGAATCAAACACAAAATTTGTTCTCTGTGCTATGTTTCGCTAACGGACTCCGGCCCAACATACCTATCCGACCACACCCATGTGTACACACCAGCAAGATACGAACGCTCCTCTTCGACAATCGTATACTCATTATTCCCAGTATGAAAACGAAGTCATATAGACAACGTTCTTTTCCATACCAGGTCTCAGCAACGTGGAACGAATTGCCAACTGAACTTAGACACAAAGACACAGTCATTCCATTGAAGAGTGCTCTTAAAACGCACCTGTTTCGACTGCACGAACAAACTTAAAGACCTAATAATGTTTCCTACCTTAAATATTTTCAGCTTGTTTTTATGTTTCTAATTTCATGGTGTTTGTTTTTTTGTAATCATATCATGTTTTTTTTAAATTTGTTTTATGTTATAGGTGTTGTCTAATACTATAAAGCGCCTAGAGCTTCTAAAGATTAGGCGCTATACAAAGTCCTCATTATTATTATTATTATTATTATTAACATTATTATTATTATTATTATTATTATTATTATCCCCGATAGATACCATCAGTATAGTAGTAATGATGGTCTTGAAATAACGCAAATATGTATATATATATATATATATATATATATATATATATATATATATATATATATATATATATATATATATATATATATATATATATATATATTGGAGATTTCGTTAAATTCTTAATGAACTTTTGCAATATCTGAGATTGCTAGATACTGGATAAATGTATAAATAGACTTTGTCATAATGAAGAGGACAATTATTTCTATTCTGAATTGCATTGGTAGAGCATTCACTGACACTTGTATTGGGATATTTGTCACCCTTATAAGTTTGTTTCAATGTTACAAAGTTACAAACGTTTCCATAAAGCTGGAGACAAATATTAATGGAAATAATTTCTCTAGCTGCTTATCTATTGATATCAGAAATCTTCGACGACAGATACGATACCGATTTTGCCAATCTCATCTGCTTCCCTTGCGAATTTAAATCTACCAACACGAACAATACTCTAATAGTTGCACGCCGTCATCCGCTGGGCACATTTTGTTACCAGGACTGGCATTTTTTTCCATATTATTCCGGTCATGATGTATAAACTGTGTTCCGGAAAGAAATACGTTTTCTAAACTCAGACGAATTCCAGGCCAATTTCGTTGTTACGACGTATCTAAATGACTTGACCCGACCTTACTACAAGTAAATATCATGTACAGTTTTGAAGATTGGGTGCTTCAGTTTGCAATCAATGTTTTGTGTTATCAAAAATAGAGGTAATAATTGTTTTGAAAAGATATTTATAATTTACGGAGAATTATATCTCAGTCTCATATTCAGCCACAGAGCCTTGCAATTTCCAGATCTCCATTACTCTAGGTAATTTCTCCCCACTAATATCGACGAATTGAAGCTAAAGTTCGATACGCTTTACAAAGTTTATACTTTTGGATGCAAATGTCTCGATGTTAAAATACATCGACTCTAAGGAAGTTTATCTTACCCTTTTATCATAATACACAGTCGTGAGAGGTATGGCGTTGTATATGGACGTATCCTTAATTTTAAACCCACCCACCCCACCAGACCAACACCTCCAATAGCCCTACCAGAAATAACAGAATTTGAATAGGTCCTAGCAATTCATTTAGGTGTCATAACTTTCTCTGGCATTAAGACTTACTGATACTTTGATATTATGTTTTTCACTTTCAAAGAATGCTTTTGCTACTTTTTTCCACTCGATATGTCAACGTTCATCCAACAAGCATCCCCAATCAAGCTACACACCTTGTTTCCACTCGATATGTCAACGTTCATCCAACAAGCATCCCCAATCAAGCCACACACATTGTTTGGTCATAATTGATATATTGTACATATTACTACATGATTTCTTTAAGACATTCGGGTCAAATGTGATTAAAGGTCTCACTGAGGAGGAATAGTCAATAATGTATCTTCGTTGTCATTTGTAAGCAAATATTTTTGCATTCTATCTGTCAAATCGTTGATGCATGACGAATAGATCCAAACCGATAAATGAATCAATAAATGTGCTACTATTATCTGTATTTCATATTTACGTAGACCCTTGTAATATATTTCTACTCCAAGACATTTAGAACATGAAACAACCATGAAGAATAAAAGAATGAATATAAGATAAGAATAATTCATCAAAATTCCTTGTTTCAAACCCTTTATTTTCCAATGATACGTTATTCCTACCAGAGCCACCTTGTCTGGAAAGGAAATCTACACGAGTTCAGATAGTCTAATAGAGGCCTTGCCAAAGATAGGTTGACATACGACTTAGGAAAACGAAGGAAATTATTTCCCCCACATTCCTATTAAAGAGGTGAATAACCCCTTTCACTAACGCCTGATGAAATTATTTCAGCAGATACACATGGTTTAAACCAATAGTGAATTTAGGCAAATCTGTTTATATGTGCAATTGAATGAGAAGTGACAAGTTGTCTACCGCTCGATTCTACACAAATGTGTCGAAGTTCAAGCTTAACCAATTCAACTTCAAACTGAATTAGTTTTGGATTTACCTGAATCTTGGTGACTCTGTTAGGTTGAAGTATCCTCTACTATACAAAACTCCCAACTGCTGATATAAGTTCGAACAGTAATGATCCACATCTCATGATTTCATAAATAATTACAGTCATTAAATATATTATTATTATTATTATTATTATTATTATATGCCACTACTGCTGCAGCTGCTGTTATTAATTCAGAGTCTTTGATAGAAAGTTAGAATTTTCCGCCGTTTTAATTAGTTTGCATAGCAATTTATATTAGTATTGTCCTTAGTATTCTTTGTTTTTGATATTAGTAGTAATACCAATTATAATTATACAACTGTTATTGTCTTCTGAAAAATCTAGTTTTATGGACCAGAGATAAAACATGTTCCCTTGGGACCAACGCTGTGAGTTTTACTGTGAGAGTACAGGAATTATGACGGTGATCGAGCCAGAAATCTACTATATTTATTCTCAGTTTATACTGGGTATGATTCAGAAGGGACAAATGAAAGATTCCTTTTGTTTTGAAGACAGAACGTCAACAATAGTAGAGAATACGTACCCAACGTATTGGGAGATAACCTATCTAACACGAACTTTTTACTGTCTTGCCGTAAGGTTGTAATTTGGCTACGTGAGAAATTAACGTTTCAGCAACGTTGCACATCAGTATAATCTTAATTGTCTTCTGGTCTCGAAAATATTGGAAATGACAAATTGACCATAGCAGTTTCTGCAACAAATGGTATCAATTTTTCTATTGTAATATGTGGCGCTCTTATAAAGTTGAACAAATATTGTGTTTAACTGGGGGGGGGGGGCAATCAGTTTCGTTATTTTGTCTTTAATTATTTTGGAGAGAAATAATTCAATAAAGTTTGCAGTTTTGTCAGAAAATATTTTACTCGTCTGCTTTTATGATTACAAACATAATGTACGAACATCGCTTTATCATTTGTTCTTCTTTTCTTTTTCGAATCTACGAACCGAAGTATATAGCTCTTCTTGTACCGTATGAATCCAGTCTGTGGCAGAAGCGTTGAACTATTTGCAGCTTTCAACTGTTTTGAACTGTCATGATATGAATATTAATCATTTAATCTATTATTCGTGTTTTCCGTGGCAGACATTAACGTATGAATTGTAGAGATATAATTTTGTCTTGTTCTAACAAGTCTACTGACGAAGTCTTTCATATGTAAGACCATGGGGCATGCGAGGCGGTGCCATGTTCAAACATGTGACCTTTATGACGTTAAGCAACAACGTTGTAGCAGCTTTCCAGCAAATTCAGCAAATTAAATTGACACAACGTTATATAACGATGCTATTACAACTTTAGAGCAAAGTTTCTCCACCGATGTTGCAACATCGGTTTGTTGCTGGGAACCTCTTTCTTAAACGTATAATGCAGTTTATGTCATTATGTCAGAACCACAGATTTTCTACACCTTAAATAAAGCAAACTGCTTTGGAAGAAACGGTTTCTAAATGTTAGTTATTTTCAGGAATTTAATATTTAACGTTGTAGCAGCTTTTCAGCAAGTTCAACAAATCAAATTGTCACAAGGATATATATATAGCAACGCTGTCACAACTTTAGAACAACATCCCTCCGACGATTTTGCACTATTTGGATTGTTGCTGGGAACATCTTTCTAAAACGTATGATGCTTTTTTTATTATGACAGAACCACAGTTTCTCTAAACATTAAATAGAGCAAACGTCTTCGGACATGTTTTCTGAATGCTAGTTAATTTTTCAGGAATTTAATATTAATATGACTCTCAGTACAGACCTGATGATCATTCGTACGGCTACGACCTATCAGCACTTAATCAGAAGCGCTGTATTACAAGACAGGCCTTATAGCTGTTCACTAAACAAGCGTATATAGGGATAGAAAGTTATCAATACATCAGTATTGAATTCCCGATCAGTTATAACGCTCTCATTCGATCACCAATGAGCAGTAAATCGTAAAGAATGGGGGGTAGTCAGAGCAAATGACAAACCTAAATATAGGAATTCAAATAATTTTCGTTATGTAAGGTTGACCTATTGTATGGTATTGTTGTTTTGCTTACAATAACATCGTTTCCTCTCTCTCTCTCTCTCTCTCTCTCTCTCTCTCTCTCTCTCTCTCTCTCTCTTGGTCGGTTTGTCTTCCATGTTTCCCCCATCGTTCTAAAACTGCTATGCTGGTTGCCTTGCCAGGAGAGAACAACTTCGTAAAGTTTTAATGCAGAAGTAATAAATGATAAACTTACACGGCGTTGGAGTCACCTTTAAAATACTGTTAAAAATGAAAATACAACATTACAAAATTCTTGTTTTAAAACTTCATAAGAAGATCCCTAATGTCTGATTTGTAAATGTTTGCATGAAGCTATTAGGAGTTCCGCAAAACATGGTATATATACTAATATAATTAACATCCTACCGGTTTACGACGGTTTTAAGGATTTTTGACTAACCATCCTGAAACAGAAATTTAAAGACAAATAAAATATTGTATTCTGGACAAACTTCTGTACATATATATTAGCAGAAGGCTATATATCCAGCAAGACAATGTAATGCAAAGTTACTTCCTGTAAAAAAAGATGCCGTCTTTATATAAAACTTTACATTTATGCTCCTTTTACATGATATTTTATACATGATATTTTATACAACGAGTCGTGAGTTCTACTTACTGCAGACATTAGTAGTCAAAAACTGATATATATATATATATATATATATATATATATATATATATATATATATATATATATATATACACACACACCAGACAAAACGGAAAGTGCTTTCCCTGGATTTATATAGTATAATGCTTGATAATAGTAGGCAAATTAATATTTACAACAAAATAATTATATGATACAGGTTAGAGAATATATAATTGTTACTCTACGGCGATTTGAACCCAGGTCCGCGGGTAAACGGTACCCATCGCATTGCCTGCGCACACTAGTCCATATTCCATCACAAAAATGATGCAAGTGAGTCGGTATTATATGCACTCGTGTATATTAGACGCACTCTCATGACAACCTAGTTATACATTTTTATATATCTACACAGTCCAATGAATCCGGAATGACTTTATAGATAGATGAGAATTGATTACTAGGTGGTCATTAGAGTGTGTCTGCTACAGACGAGTACAAATAGCACCAAATCCGTTGCATCACTTTAGTGATGTCTGCTTAGTCGTGATAGAATATGGACTGGTGTATATATTCTGACTCTGCAAACACTGCATATATATGACCTCTAATGTAAAAATATAATATGGTGTGATAATGCCTCATATCAATAAAATACAATTGTGATATTTGTTGTAGTTCATCCAAACGCGCAAACAGAAATTGTTCCTAATGGAGATATAACACGATATAACAGCATCAATTATTTCAAGAGGCCTTTATAAGCGGAATGTTAAACCCACCATTGCAATTAGATTGTATTGGAAATTTGTCACAAGCATGATATACGGCACATCCACTGAAGTCGTTAAAGGTCAAAAGAAGAAATTGTGTGTAACAAAACTTCTATTTGCATAAATATATTAACATTGGATCACCTATGTCATTAAACAATGTATATAGTGATGTTGATTATAAAATACTGCCATGGAACTTGTTCCCTTTCCTTTCGGGAAGAAACATTTTTCTGTTTCAATTATGCATTTCTTTAAATATTTGATTCTGAACCGCTCGTCATTGGATTGTATTTGCCATTAATCAATGGCTTCAATAATTCCCTCATGACACCTGAAATAATACGCAAATTGCTAAATGATTTTTACATATGCTGAGAGACCATGAACAGCCTGTCTTACACAGTTAAAGTTTTATCCTCTATCCAGTTTCTTAAAATAATCAATTCTATAAGAACTAACATCATAATTAATGAAATCAAATCATTAAAAGAGTATCACACGTCTAGGCTTTACTAAAACATCATATAGAGACTTATGCTCATAATGAACAAAGTCACAACAAAACCTCCTCTTGTAACTTCCGTTTGCCACTATGCTAGCCATTTGATGCTACGAATAGAACGTCATCAATCTAACACATATTTAGAACACAATGAACAGAGGATTATACCAGCTGAGGCTTTCCTGTAAGTGCAGTGACGGCATTATGAGTATAGTAGCTAACGTTGTGGACGTTTTCTATTTAGCATAAATCTATTTCCTCAAAACATGTGCGTCAGAATGATTTTTGGACAGTGTTAAATTAATAGTGTAAGCAATTTCCTGTCGCATTGTGACCGTCTAGTCCTCCGTCACTGTATTACAAACTATGGACTTCCAGCAGGGCAACCAATGTGCCGAGTTAAATAAGTAATATTTACACGTGAATCCATCCATCCATGCATACTACATGCATGCATGCATACATACATACATACATACATACATACATGCATGCATACATACATACATACATACATACATACATACATACATACATACATACATACATACAAGGCCGGCGCTACCATATAGGCAAACTAGGCAGCCACCTAGGGCGCTGATTTCAGTGGGCGCATTTCTCCAAATCAACAACAGTTTTGAAAAATAAATAAATACATTTCAGTTTTATTTTGGGTCGTTTTTTATCCTGGTTTATTTCATACAGGGATAAATAATCGGGTTGATTCAGTCTGACCGAAACACCTGATATTTTTCGGGAGGGGGGCGCCAGAATCTAACCTTGCCTAGGGCGCCAGATAGTCTGGCACGGGCCCTGCATACATACATACATACATATCAATGATATATGGAATATATTCAACCATTTACACTCATAGTCTGTTAGAAAACTCTGTTGAATTTACATTCTTAGATATTAAGGCTTTAAATTATTTAAAACGAATATATTTCATCTGTACTTTACTGCATATCTGTGTGATAATAGACAAGCAAGAAAAATGAGGCACATAACATATTAGAATATATATATATATATATATATATATATATATATATATATATATATATATATATATATATATATATATATATATATATATAGTTTGATAGACAGGTAGATATAGAGAGACAAATGGATTTGTAAATATCAATATAAAAGCAATTGCAAATACATTGATCAAATACTTCAAAGAAACAATAACGTTTTTGAATTGAAAGTTACAACATCGTCTGGTCCACAAATAAATGACCTAATTTAATTGTTTAAGGCTGTATTCATATTGCTAAATCTTTGACTTAATATTTGTACTGATGAGAGAAGTAAAGTGTAAAATGTTTGGTTTTCTTTAATCTATATGTATAGATGTGGCTCGCATACATTTAATGATCTCTTTCCTTGCAACCTTAGAACCGTGTAATTAAAATACTTGTTCAAAAGTCGAGCTTTTATATGACATGCAAACTAAATTTGCATCTCACTATTACAAATCTTGAAAGAATACCTTGAAAGATTTTAATGTATTTTGACACAAATTAAAAAACATACTTTTCGTCTAAAAATATCCATATCACGATGTCACTAATCACAACAAAAGCTACGAAGGATTACATACGTGAGTAGGTAGGTAGAATAATATTGAAAGACTTTTCCTTTCTGGCAGACAGACAGACAGAGAATTTTCCTTAATCAAAAGACGAAAAGAGAGCCTTAATATATTAGCACGTGGTCCAATTACAGAAATGCAAATTTGGCCCTCTTTTAGCTGTCGTGGTCTTTCATTAAATCGCCGTGCCAATTTTTAAATGTACATGTCCAGGGACAAATAATACTACTTTGCCATATCCATTTTCAAGTTTCCCATTTGACGTATTATGCTATATCAATTCCAATTTGTGTTATGTTTTACCTTTCACATTTGAAACATTAAATTTTCCACCTACATTTATAACATATCTCAGAATTTTACTTTACAAATGTTATCACAATTTTATGCTGGACGAATAATGGAGCAATGTCTGCTAATTAAAATTGGTATTCAGTGTGCCCTTGCTACCTGTCATCATGCATTGCGGAAAATAGTTAAACAAATGTGTTATATTTTCTGTTTCAAATCTAGTTTACATCGAGAGAGCAGAAGCGGTATCGGTTGACCTTACAGCTCTCTCAGTATCTTCGATAGATAACATCAACACGAAGGCTGTGATGTTCGTGAAATAATGGGAATATACATAGCTGTATTATCCTGTAAACAAACATTCATTATGTTTTAAATAGCCTGGAAAAACCTCTATAGAGACTTTAATAGGCGGGGCATCTGAGTTTGTTGGATATTGTGACAAAAGACATTGTGATAAAGGAGGAGACAGTTACATACATTTCTACTCGTATTCATAGAGCATTACATTACCCTGATACTAGAATATTGTTCACAAACATAAGATTGTTTCACGCATACCAAATTATAACAAAAATGTCACTGCAACTGGAGACAAGTGTCAATGAAAACTTGGCAGACACAAGACTGAAGAATCCAAAGATACCTAAATGTCTCAAAATATCATTTATTTCCGTATCAATGTTAATTATACTCGCTCTAGTCACCTATTTATCAATATCCAAAGGCCACGACTACAAAAACAATACAGATTTCACCAATTTCATCTGCTTCCCCTGCGAATTTAAACCTACCAACACGAATAATACTGTAGTAATTATGAAAGAAGGAAACCGCTGTTGTCTACAATCGTCAGAAGGACAAAATCTGCTATCCAGGATGGTGCGTTTTTATGTTCCAGTTATATTGCAAGAAATACGTTAAGACAACAAGCTGTGTTTAAAGTTAGATAAACTAATCTTGTTCACAAGTCGATATGGTCTAAAGCTATATAACATGTATCAGATTGCGTTTAAAATGTATATTTTGTGTCACCAAAAAATGAAAATATATTTGTGAAACGATATTGCTGATTTCTAGAGATTTAGAACAATATCTCAGAGTCAATTTGCTAGATTCCAGACCAGATTACGATTAATCTCCATTAATCCTTATGATTTATTCACATTAATATCAATGAATTCAAGCGCAGGTTCAAAAGATTCCATAAAAATGTTGATGCTCAAAAGTCTGAAGTCATTATTTCAAAATGAAATTATCTTAAATACAAATGCTTTACCTGTATAATACATAGAATTATATGAAGCTTTCCTTCTTCGGAACCTCTTATATGATTCATGGCAATGCACGGTCAGTGATATAGTGACATATGTTTTCTTAATATCTCGCAAGTCCAGACATACGCCTTCTATTCTGCTACCAGAAACCAATGAAATAACGTGTGTTATGGCATTTCATTTAAATAACGTTACGTGGCATTACAGTCTATTGATATTATGATTATTATTTCCTTCACATTATTATTTCCTTCACTTTCAAAAATAATTTTGCTTAATTTCCCCAATTAATATTTTAGCTTATATTCAAGAAACATTCCCAAAACTCAGTCCCTCGCATTGCTTGGTCATGATTACGATACATAGCAGGTTATTAGCTTCTTTTCTAAAGACATTCGGGTCATGTTCATTAGGTGGAAGTTCATTTGTATATCTTCGTTATCTCTTGCACGATATTAGCTGATGAGCCCCATAAATCAAAAATGTTTCTTTCGGGATACGAACTTACAGTCATTACATTGTATCAACTTGTTTTATATGGCACATTTCTTGCGTATGTCAGTGAACATAATCAATCCTCTAGTGGAGAACATTTTTATACTGCTATAAAAGTGTTATGTTTGTATGTATATACGTTTCATATTGTTGCCGTCACACCAGTTTAAAAACAAACAATAGATACAAGCCCAAATATGGATGAATCAGTGTGATACTGTGATTGTGTTTCAGATATCAGAGGACAGCTCAAGTATTTCTCATGCAAGCCGTTTACAGGACGAAGAACAAAGTAAGTAATGAACATAGGAAAAGAATTATTCGTTAAAAATGTTACTCTCTTCATATCCTTTATCTTTCGTTCAACTGTTATTCCTACCAGATCCTTCTTGTAAAGAAAGGGAATCTACAATCCAAATGTATGTTCACATAGCACTTAAAAAACGGAAACAAACGTATTCCTGTTTTTAGGAAACAGAAAGAAATATATTCCTGTATTTATTACTTACCAAACGATATGGAAAGTGGGAGTTGTACTGCATCAAGATATAGAGAAATAAGAGCTTACTCACGGACATGAAATGTTCTTTTACCTACAATTATTATAACAATGAATTTGTCGTTTATCGTCAGGTCACAAATTACCGGATGAGACAAATAAGAATGCTATCGCAGCGCATTTATATCTTAACACGCAAAATTACAGTAAGTATATACGGACAAAATACAATGTTTACACATCTCTCTCTCTCTCTCTCTCTCTCTCTCTCTCTCAAAAGGTTCAATACAACAGCGATTTGAATTATGATCAAAACTAAATGCTATCATAACATTCATTCGTCTTTTAATGTTTCTTATATTAGTGTTGCAGTCGTTATAACCATATTCGTAGCTCAATTTTATATTTTCATCTTCCAGAATATTATTATTATTATTATTATTATTATTATTATTATTATTATTATTAATTATATATTGTTAACTATTACTTATACATTGCCCTTTCCGCGCATTCATCAGATTTATATAAAATTATTGACTTCTACTAGTATTATCGTATTTATTTTAGTGTTCCTTGATATTAGTAGCAGTAAGAATAATATTAGTAGCAGTAAGAATAGTAGTATTAGTAGTAGTAAGAATAGTATTAGTAGTAGTGTTATTGCTATTACTTAGTATGGTATACAAATTATGCTGATGGTGTTGCTACTATAACTGTTACGAATCTTTTGTTGGAAATGTAGCACTTTCTTTGAACATAAAAGTTTTAAGTAATATTTATATTTTATAATGGTACTATTACCATTGTCATTGTCTTTAATATTTTGTTGTCTTTATTATTATTATTATTATTATTATTATTATTATTATTATTATTATTATTGTTGTTGTTGTTATTATTATTATTATCATTATCATTATTATTATCATTATTATTATTATTATTATTATTATTATTATTATTATTATTTTCCAGGTCTTTCGAGCAAGGTTCTCTTATGGACTAAAAATAGACCATATTCCTTTGTGTCTAGTGGGCTGAATTACTCTGAGAGTACAGGAACCATGACTGTGATAAAGCAAGGAATCTACTATATTTATTCTCAACTCACATTCAACACGTACTCTGCGATTGCGAACAGCACGGGCTATGATCAGCTTTACCAGCAAATTCGGATCAGACGGGATAAGGTTGAAATACCCCTATTGTTTTGGAAACAGAGCGTCAACAGCAGCAGGGAATACATGCCCAGTTTCTTAGGAGGAAACTTTGAACTGAACAAAGATGACGAAATTTACGTCACAGTGTCAGATCCACAGTTTCTGTATCTGTTCTATAAAGCAAACTCCTTTGGACTGCATTTTGTCTAAATGTTAGTTATTTTGCAAGAATTTAACATTGATACGACCATCAGTAACGATTTGATTCCCAGCTTTTTTACTGCGGCCTACCACCAGAACTTATTTCGAAATGTTGAATTAGAAGACAGACGTTGTAGTTTTGCACCAGATAACGTACATCTTTGGATAGTTCTATTAATTTAAGGTAAATTGTAAAAGCTGCTGCAGTCTCTTCCACTTGCATGATGCAAGGTTTGGAATCATTAAGTTACAAGTGAATGATTAAATATCTGTGATATTTTTTTCCAGTAATATTGCCCTGAACTTTCTCTTTTAAATTAGAGATCTTACCTGCGGACGTGCAATTGAACTCAAGTAAATCATTTCAAGACCCCAAAGGCAATTTGCTCAAATTGATTTCTATCTCCAATTCAAAATATATCATGTTTAACATATTGCATATACCTCAGAAACAATTGATATTGTGACTGTTTCGAAATTACTAACTTACGCCTCGCATTCAGTTTACGTTTAAAAATTTAATAATAATAATAATAATAATAATAATAATAATCATTTTTCCAAACACGTTGAATGTGCAAAAGAACACTTCCGATTTTTGTTTCGACTTTCGATCAACTGTAAGGCATTTAAGCTGCACTTATCCCAAAATATTGCATATGATTCATCCTTAGGTGGATGAAGTCCAGCACAAAGAATGCAACGTTTATTTCCCCTCCCTTTTGAATATTACTTCGCCACGAATGTCGACTTGCAATGTTCCAAACCCTAACATCCTATCTTGCTTAACTCCGTATGTTTTCATATACGGGGCTGTATCCTTAGTATTTAAAGATTTTGCTCATATTTTGACGTTGTGCATACATTCAATGAAAATGACGTAATTTACAGAATTAAGAAAAAGTTATGGAACATCATACAAAAATACAAAATAGGTGAACATGCTAATCGCGCTGCTTCTTTCCCGGAGAAGGTAGTATTTCGGTATATATCATAGTAATCAATTGATTTCAACCTTTCATAACTAATCCTTATATATCATTTTATATTGGTTGAAAACGTTATTCATGCGCATTAAGAAAGAAATGTATTCAGACTAAATACATTGTAAATACATTTCATTAAACTAATTAAATCATGCATACGGTAATAATCTTTTTATGCTATAAAATGCACATTGTATCTCGTAGGTTTTGAACTTACAGTGTTTCTCTATCTTTGAGAACAAGATTGGTATGACGTTTTGTTTCCTGAACTAACATGTTATATAAAAAATGAAAAATTGAATTAAAATTTGGTTTAATTAAAACGTGCCCTAACGCCTAGGAGATTTAAATCGGAAACTAATTGTGAAGTCTTATTTTTGAATATTTTCTACGCTACATCTAACAACAACAAGAATGGAATGATTCAGGTGGTCTTATTCTATTTGGTTTCCCTACCATTATATTGTAGAACCTTTCTCAGAATATTCTGACTTTTAGAGAATTAGATAAATGAGATAACACGAAGGTTATCCTAAATAAATATTTCCTTTCTCCCCAGAAACTTAACTGATATAATATTGTGTCACACAATTTCCTCAATTAGTTATGAACTGATTTTAAGGTATTGTATTCCAAATTTATTGAATTATTTTTTCATTGGTAAAGGATGTCAAAACAACTGTACGTAATTGTTTGGTAACGTGTGGTAGAATGTGGCTAACCAATGTTTTAAATATTTGGAGATCTTTGCATACGCTGCAATGTGGCTAGCCAATGTTTTAAATATTTGGAGATCTTTGCATACGCTGCAATTGCATCAGGAACGACGATACATCTTTTATAACTATACTCTCTTTCAGAATAGCTGCAACATTGAGATTTTTCTTAATGAATATAACAACATTTAAAAACAAAAGGAGCCAATTCAATTTTATCAAATCGTACACCCTGAAAAATTCTGAAATTCAAGTTATGACTGCTTATTCATTTTCACCATTAAAACCTACCTCTGTTTAAAAGAACGCAAAATTGCTTTTAAGGAGATTAAATTTCAACACAACACAAAGGGTTTGTACCAGATCTGTGTCTAAAGTTTTCCGACTACCAATCATGTCAGTGTTTACATCATCTTTTTCCTACAAACATCCATAGTATCAAACTTTAAAATTCAAACGAAAGATATCTATAATGTATCTCAATTAATTACATCATTTTGTATTAATTTCTGTTACTGTAGAAGAGCTCCATTTATTGTGAACGATTTATATTCTTGTACTGTGTAAGGTCACGTGAATCGACTAAATTTCATGTTCTTAATTCAAACTCTAAAGTACTCAATATAAATTTAAATTTGCCCGGCATGTCGTATCCAACTCTGACTGAAGTTAATTTTGCAAGTTATATATTTAGCTTAGTCTCTCAAAGTATAATCGTTGTAAAATTCAACCCCTGCATCTTAGTAACAATATGAGTGGGTATCGTTGGTTCTCTCTAACGGATAACGATATACTGGTATTTTGGTAAAGGTAGTTAGTAATTACAAATGGTAAATATGCTGTTTTGTTTCTAGAGCATTTGTATGTTATTTATTTATAAAACCCATGATATATTAGTCAAGATAATTTAACAGTGTTACATTTCATTTCATTCAAAATCCTTTGTTTGAAGAAAAAGAGTCGTCTCACATTATTTGTGTTGCTGTTGAAATTTTGTTTATTGTTAAGTACTTTGGATTCTAACTTGCACAGGTAAGGTGAAATAAACTATTTATGAAATGATATCATCGAGTTGTGCTTATTTACCTTGTCTCTCACTACATATCTCCTAATTGGTTTTCTTCCATTTATTTATTTCCTCCTTGCAATTTCAGGCCTAACACTGTCAATATTTATTTCAGACTATATTAATAGCTCCATGTAGCGAATATTAATTATGTATCATACCAAACTATTTATATCTAAATATGTACCATGTGTGGATATATCTTTGTCATAAAGGTATGCTTCGAAAGCGAATTTTTCATATATTGTAACCAATACAGCTGGAACACACTGATTATAAAGAGTGCCTTCTGTACGAATATTTTTAAATTTTATGACCAGGAAAAATATTGTGACATGTGGTCCTAAACCGTTTTAATCAAAATTACCAAATTATTTATCTCTTGCCGTGTTTATTTATTTATTAATTGTTTGCTATGTTTTATTATACTGTTTGATGTTATTTGAATAAATACTAGTTAATAACATGCAAACATATAAATAATGCTGCAATAGGAAGGTTTGGCTATGGCAAGACTCCGTGTGTCACATGTAGTTCCATCATTTACCGAAATTCTCCTAATATAAAAATATTTAAGAGGTTCTTTTATTTACTTTTTATTTTAACATTTTATATCATTCGCAACAGCGTTAATATTTGTGAAGAACAGATCAATCATCTAATGTCAAATGAAATGTAACTACTGTCACAGTTACTTTTATTCGACAACTTCATACTCTTAGGCAATGTCTATCCGTGATGTCAGCACATTTCTTTTCATATAAAAAAGAACAATCCTTTTTTTATTATAGTATGTCCTATAGAGGAATAACATTTTATATCTTTTTCATCAGCGTAAATACTTAACAATACCTTTCCAGTTATCTAATCTGAAATTAAATGTGCAGTTATTAAATCTAGAGTTGCTCGCAAAACAAAATGTGTTTGGTTGCATAGTTGAGTGCTGGAGTGCTGGAAGGAATTAATGACTCCACATCCAAAATAATTTAAATTAGAAAAACAATCACCTTTATGAATTATTATATACATTTTTCAATACTGTTAAGCCACATTGCTGGAGATGGCAGTTTTACCGTTTAAAACTTTATTCAGTCTTCGAATAATGGTCTCATAAATATTTGTTTTTATTTTTGTGTAAGTGGTCATATTCGCCAAACCACGAACATCCACACACGTTTCGCTTTTTTTTCAATAAGTAAACAAAATTAAATTAAAAAAGTAAAAAACTTACCATTGAAAACCACAATACCCCATTTTGTGTTTCGTTTAGTAACCTCTGAGTATTGATTTATTTGAATAGCTTTTAAGTCCTCCTCAGAAAATTTCTCGAATCTTGGTTTATATCCCTCAGTGGCCTCAAAATTGACTGGCCCAGTTCCCACGCCATTATTGTTGTTGTGGTGTATAGCTAGGATGACTGAGGTCATGAGGTGCTGTGTGAGGGACTTTATCAATCTATGTTGTTCTGTTCATGTTTCAGCGTTTGTAACATCCATCACATTATAATCAAATCCATTTTCATCTGCTTTAATTGCTGATATTATTTCTGTTAACTCCTTGTCATCTAATTGTTCAAAAAACTCCGCAGAAAATTGCAGTGAAAAATCACCGTAATCGGCCATTTTGCGCGACTATGTTGCAGACGAACACCAAATTGTAAACAATGCATTTCAGTCGAAGAATATTTGAATAAGTATAAAAAGAGTATAATTTATATTTATTTGTGGAATACAAAATTTAAAAGATGAACAATTGTGCCACAATGACGTGTCTGTAATGTTTATTTATATTGCAAACAGTACAAACAAACCGAAAGTATTCCTAGAATTTATCGATGTGTAAAACATTCCAGATCAGTACCACGTATTGTGGAAAATCCGTTTCATTTATAAAAATTGGAATTATACAAAAGTATCAGTGATGATCTATGCATTATTGCTTTTCACTCAAATAGTAGTATTGAATTATTCATTTCACTCATTTAGTGATTTTGAATACTAATGATCAAAAAAATGTAACATATGTATCTCGTTGAGTCCAGACAGCGGGCATGGTGCATTTGCGGTTCCAGACCCTTTCATAGGACAGTCAAGGAGCCACGAAGCATGCTTCTCCCGTCAGCCAAATGATTCCTTGAGAACCTCCTTATTTCCTGCAGAACTGTTCATCCAAAAGCTTTGCAGAGGTAGATGTCTTGTGTATGACACAAAATATACTAAGGCCATTTAATCATTCTATACATGCGAATGTGCATATACAATCAGATTATCTTTTCTCGTGATGTGCATAATTATTATGTTGTATCCTTGCATCATTCAACCCCATCACAACAATCTCTATTTTACATTTTTCATTCTGGTAATGAAATTAGGGGTCGTGATCACTGAATACATTGATCTGAGAAAGGGCTTAAATTATATACTATTCAAAGTGCTGCAAAACTAGCATCATAATCAAACTTTCCTTCTCGACCGACAAATAATTTCTACGTTTTTATTTAAATTTTAGAAAAACAGCACACTGGATGGTCCAAACCAGTTTTTATCGTCTTAGGCCAATACTCCACCAACGCCGACATTACTTGCTTCGACATACATTTTAAGTTTTTGACTGAAAGCTGGAGCTGAAAGAATTAATACCTAGCCCCGCCAAGAAATCGCATAAGTAGTATTTTTACTGCTAGGCACTGGGAATTCATAGATAGCATTGACATTAATTTATACAGATTTAATGTCTACTTGTTCCAATATATGTTCTTTAAACGTAACAAAAACATAGCATAACAATTTTACCTACATTAATTGCGACATTTGCATGATTGAGTCGATCAAACAAATTTCCGAATGGTCTACACGTGACCACCTTTCATGTGCCATTGTGGCTGATGAGCTAATGTAACATACCCTTCTTTGTATTACAAAGCCAATATCAAAGCCAAACACTCCTTCTTGGTTGTGAAATAATTTATATGGTGCTCGGGTTTGTTCGTTTTGGTTTTGCTTAAAATAGCACACTGGATGATCCACGGCGGTTTTGTCTTGTAAAATCAATATTCACCAACCTCTACATTACTTGCATCAACATACATTATAAATCACTGCCTGAAATCTGGAGCTTATAGTCTGGTGCACTCTTAAGTATATCTTTGTTTTATCAAAACTCTCATAACATTTCCACACAAAAAATTGAAACTGGGATTTTTACTAAGCAAATTGGTCAGGAGCTCAAAAATTATCAAAACCTTTCAGAAAAATCTCTTATAATATACAGCCATACCCACACCTCACATCAGTTGCTTTTTACTAAGGAGCTCTGAGCATTTAGATTCAGCACTGACCTTAACTGTTACATCATTCACTCATTACTGTGCATGAACATGATAATAATTTCTTTATGTGTACTGACTACAGAAAAGTCAACTCTATCTACAAAACGGATTCATTTATAATGCCAAGAATCGATGACTTCATTGTCAGAAATGTATAAGTAAAATATGTCATTAAGTTTGACCTTTGGAAAGGATTCTGGTATCTTCCACTCACGGAAAGGGCAAAGGGAATTTCAGCCTTTGCAATTCACGATGGATTTTATCAATATAAAATGATGCCATTTTGTATGAAACATTGTCCATCAACATTCCAGTGTTTAGTCAACATGATAACATCCAGTCTAGATAATTGTGATGTGGGCGTTGATGACGTCATTAGCTGCAAAGACACCAAGAAAAATCACTTGTAAACTATACAGAATTTCTTTGATTGAGTCAGGGATGTAAATATCACAATTAGTTTAAGAAAACGTGAGTTTCACCGTGCTTGTGTTACATTTGTAGGACACATTGTGTAACAAGGTCAAATTAAACCTGTTACTCGGTTATATGAAATAATTTTCCAGCAAATATTGAATTTGTTGAGGATTTATCTTGTGATGATACTGTTTCACTGGTCTAGCATCTACAATTTCAACGTCATTGTAGAATGTATCTGTATTTGTTGGCACGTATGTAATCAGTGGTCGTATTCACATAATATCTAGTTTAGTTCACTCTATTATCGTGGATGTAGCTCCTAAATTATCTGGTCATGATTGTTAAATATTTCTGAATTCCAGAGATTATTTAAACCAAAGTCAGCACAGTACAGATTGCATGCCATTGTCTGAATCCACGCCGTTTGGACAGATACAACAAAATCGATTGAATAACTAAAAGGGATCAGAATACTCTGTTAGGATATTTTATATGTTTCTGTTTTCTCGTCTCAGGGGTATTAGTACTATCATTTAAGTAACTTTCTTTTAAGTTGTAAAAGGCATAAAATATGTATGTAGCCTAAAGATGATTTTCAGGTACGGGCAATTGATCCAGATCTTTATCCCTAGGTTGAAAACTCCATTTTTCGTATTTCTGACATACCCTAATTCATTTTCGACTTAATAGATTGATACTTAGTTCTTGCAACTTGATAAACGATTCTCATTTTTTTTAATTAGAGACATGATCAAGAAGATTCATCTTGGAATGTTCATTTGAAAACGGTTTCTTTTTAATAACTTCAGTGGTCTACAGATAGTATGTGTAAAACCTAGTTCAAAAGGATAAAACATGATGATTCTTGAACTGATTCAATAATTTCACACAACCGTAAATGAACACCAACATACCAATAATTTGATTTCTCTATCATCTCTTTCTCTTTTAATCTTTTCATCATCTCTTCTCTCTCTCTCTCTCTCTCTCTCTCTCTCTCTCTCTCTCTCTCTCTCTCTGTTAGTGGGCGTTTTTCCATCATAGGGCCAAAATTATACGCTATCTAATGCAACAGCCGAAAGAATTGGTGTGGTTGCTTAGGCATAGTATAACAGTATTTTATCATCCATCAGTATGTTTGTCGATTAATATGTCAATGTTACCCTCATAGATATAGATTGAGAGAAAGAACTAAAACGATGGAACGCATCATTAAAGTCACCAGATGAATGCGTGTTGGGTTATGACTTATAAACAGTGGAAAGGAGTAAATTCCAATTCATGTTCTCGCATCATATTATATGTTTTCGACTTTATTCATGCCAGTCCTATTCCGACATTTTCTAAGATTGCTTGTGTCATGACCTAGAAGACACACTGTACTAGCTGTATGGGGAAATGGGAACCAGTCTGGAAACGGGTGAAGATAAAATAGAGTATATATGGATTTGGCTGGTCAGTAGTGGCTTGATAATGAAAGTGATATTTTAGGGACAATAATCTTTTGAAATCTTATCCTAGTTGTAACTGAATAAATAGAGACATTTTTATATTTCATGGAATTTCAGTTTTTTAACAGGCTTGAGTTTGGAATATGCATCACTGAAATTAGCACTGACTCTATGGAGCTGAATTGAAAGCACATGTTACAAACGTATGTAGATCCACAAAATGCCCCGGCCTATGTGGGGTTTTAAAAAAAAGTATTTCTGTACAGAGGCTGTCATGCAGGATGCATCCAGCCTGATAATGTTACTGAATTTTTAATATCATGGTGTCTGCATAGGTTTACCAAAGGAACTGAATTACTACGGCGAGTCCTATAGTGCTTTGGTATAAGGGACAGTAATCTATTACGAAATGAGTACATCGAGTTGGAGCTATTTCCCTTATCTCTAAAAGCGTATCTCTTATTTGGTAATATTTTGTCCTATTTATTATTTACTTCCTTATATTTTCAGGATTAATATTTTGTCAATATATCATTCCTAATGCAACTAGCCATATGTCATTTTTTTCTCTAGCCAATCACAATGTATCTTTTAGTGTTTCTTGTTTGTATTTATATTTGGCAAACGTCATGTGACTAGTTTTACCAATGAAAAAAGACACAAATGGAGCAATAGGCATCCCTTTACATCCGAATACGTTTCAATAAAAACAAATCGGAATAAATAATATGACATGTTGTGCTAAACAGCTTGAATCCAATATATGGTCTCAGATTGTTGTACAGGCTGCTGTAGATTTGTGTTTTATTTATTGTTTCTCTTTATTGTAATCATTATCTACAGTTGATATTATCTGAATAAACCCTGGCTAATAACAGCTCACGTATAAGTAGTGCCACAAAAGGAAGGTTTTACCCATGGTATGATTCTGTGTTTCGCATGCAGATTCATCACTTACTAGAATCTGCATAATATCAACATATGCTTAGTTTCCTTTTATTTGTATTCATTCTTTCGATTCATTCAACGTTAATTTTCTACAATATTTTCTTTATTATTACCATATTCTGGGCTATTCTGTTTTAGATAAATTTTAAAGGTTTTTTTTTTTAAAACAAATTTGAACTTCCAAACCCTCAATTCATTATATAGTTTCAAACTAAAGCCCTTGTCAAATCTGAAATACTAAAATAAATACTTTTGTGTGTTTTGTAAGCATGTGTATAGTGTGCTCTTTACACGATGAAAGGGTCTCGACGGTCGATTTATTTAGCATAGGATTTTCAATCTAATTGTCTGTCCAAAATATAATTCATTACTTGCATCTATGTTATCATTAGTCACGTAATTGTTTTAGTTACTCACATGTATGATATCATTACTCACGCGTGTGTTTTCGGTGAATATTTAACGGATCGGTTCATTTTTCTCCCTAAATAGACTCGTTTGAATAGAACCACTGATATGAACAAAACCTCGCACAATAAAATGAGATAAGACACTAGAATTACAATGCAGTAAGAATGTAGATTCTCTTTGAATGAAGTATGATTCTATATTATTGTCTGCCACATGTAAATGTATCGTTTCTAGCACATAAGGTCATATATTATTGAGATAGAAAGAGAAGCAATAATCTCGATACCCCATGGTTTTGTATTCGAGTATCACTTGCTCTTCAACGTAAGTCTTTGTACACAGAATTATTATGCCGGTCTAAGTATCTTGTTTATGGAATCAGCACTGAATAGGGATACCATTATTCTGTTTTTGTTTTAGAAGGTTGCTAGATTTGGCAGCTCTCACAAACGTATTTCAAATAAAATAAAACAACGGTCTTGCAATGTAGGGCGCTGATTGTTTTGTTTGTTTGTTGAGGAGTATTATTTTATTTGTGTGTTTGGGGCTTTGTTTCCTTTTTGTTTTGTTTTGTTTCCTTTTTGTTGTTTTTGTTTTGTTTTATTTGTGTTTGTTTCATTAAGCGTCAGTGCTCAGAAACGTGATATAATTTACATCTTGTGGATGGTTATTGGAACTTTTAATTCATATGAAAATGCAGCATTACAAACGGACAAACACTTTTCCATTCAAATTTATAACAATATCCCAATTTACGGTCTGCAAATACTTGCACGTATTGATACAAATTGAAGAACTGTAATATTTGGTGCAAAGTATGCCTACTAATATATGCTAAGAGCCGACTAGTTTACTGTGGGTTTCACGACATTTAATTAACCATCCTAAGACAACACTTTTATGACAAATCAACGATTAGTAATTAGACAAACATCTATATGTACATATTGGCTGAAGACTACTTGTGCAACTTGGTAGAGTAATTTCACTCACTTAAGTCCTTTTAGAGCCACATTTCGTTCAACATTCAGTCTTTCATGAATGTATTCAAGGTTCTTAGCAAAGGATCTTATCACATCGACACCAGTGAATTTCACCCAGATAGTCACTGTGGTGAATCTGTTTCCATATAAAACCAATGCATGATGCTTTTGTTTACAGATATATTTCATGCTTGCGCTAAATATCGTTTCGCCCATTTCAGCACCATTAAATTTAAAGCAAATAAGGTAAATTTCTTTTTCACAAATATCTCTTTTTTGAATTTCAATGTTCAAAGCTTAAATTAAGAGGCAAATGTTACTTTAATATCTTGTCACCCTCAACGTGTTTAACAACAATTTCACCGATTTAACTTGTAAGCAAATAGTACAAAATATCATAATGGAACTAAAACCGCCAATGAATTTGAAGCTCTCCCAGTCAATAATATTTGAAAACTGAGCATAATAAACAACTAGAAGAGGACTCCAAAAGAGAGGCTAGGTTATTTGCCAAAATAGATAACATAAATAGACAACATACATATAGACTAGTGTGGTTGCAAACGCATTGCCTGTCGCTCACAAAAAGGTGGAGAAATTATCCACGGGGCATCCAAAGCTGGTAACATATCACCCGTATTTCGACGGCTCCCAAAGCAAGGTGTACAGCCCATGCAGTTGATGTGCTGAATTCTCTGAATACGACAGTATGATTGGCTTAGTTAGAAATGAGTAACAATGAAGGACAAATGAGTCTTAATTGCACACCATTTAGCAATTCGATGTGACAAGTACTAATTTCGTTTCATCCCATCAATTCAAGGCGTTTGTAAAATACAAATCCAATTGTAGCTGACTGACAGTTGTGCCTATCAACTGATAAGCATCTGTCAGCAAATCATATGAACAATAGTCTTATCAATTGTCGTGTTATGTATATTTGATTAAATTTATATTTGATTTAATTTAATTGTTTGTAAGTTTTAGGATCTTTTTATTTTTAATTTCGATACATATCAAAGTAGTGTAATTTTGTTTACTAGGAATTTGATATTTTCCAGAAGTTAGTTTGACCTGACTGTTCAGTTGAAAACACCTAAAAATAGAACTTTATATATCTTTGCTGACCTAGTTCGTGGCCTTCATTGTGAATCAAGAAAACAACATTTTTAAATTCATTCATATTGTGTGAATGATAATAGTGAAATCGAGACTGTACTGGAATAAATGAACTTCGACATGTAAATAGCTTCTAAACTGTTCTGAGATGTGATCACGTGACCCTCATACGGTTTCTATTTTGCAAATTATTTGATTGTATAACCTTTGTCTATAGAGAAATAATCTCAGTTGGACTTTTACTTTGGACACTGGAAAGTGTTTTGTTGTGACCAGATGAGTCTAAATTTTAATTTGTGGCATTATTAATTCCTTTTCCTGGAGATATGTTATTTTTACAGTATTTTTCCAGGGAAATAAATTATTTGTCAAATTTTTCAAAGCTTGTTGTTTTCAGTCTTTCTTAGTTACTGTTTATTAGAACCTAAACACTTAATATAAGACTCGGGCATGATACTAAACCATAACACGATCGGTGACCATAACACGATCGGTGACCATAACAACTATGTAAATATATTGTCCAGCAAAGGCCTTTATACGTAATAGACGGCCTATCGCTTTCTTTTCTTCGCTCTACATTCCGTCCAATCTCATCTTGAACCCAAGGTTTTCTCATTATGAAATCATGCACACGTTCCTGAATTGGTTTTGTTAGAGCTTCTAGACAACAGACAACAGACTCAAGCAGTCATATTATGATTTTTTGTTTGCCCAGTGACATATTAGACGTAAACTTTGTTTGTATCACGTTTTATTAGTATTGCGTTACGCTACAAGAAGTTTCTCTAATGCGAATATTTGGCTAAATACGAGATAATGGCTTTCAAACTTCTGGTGATTTTCATTCTAGAATTTTTTATAGTCCTGAAATATTAAAAATGGATAATTCCTTGCCATGTAATTATCTCGCAAGTAAAAACACTGCATTGTCGACTCTTATATTGTATCTTTAACACAAGATTTAAGTATTTAAAGCTACCGTTAAACTATCTCGAAAAAATCAATGAAAGTTGGAATAATTCATTAGATAACGATTTTTTTAAACAAAGAAAACTGATTCACAAATCCAACTTAATCAATATATAATGTGGGATTCAGGAATAATGTGGGATCCGCGGAATCCAGGAATAATGTGGGATCCATTCCAAACAAAACGTGGGATCCATGGATACGAGCTTTTCTTACTGTTTAGCAGTATATGTGTCAATTTATAATTATAATTTTATGCATATATCGTGCATTAATAAAAACAAAGAACAGATTGTTCCACTTAAGTCTGTCTTCGTTTACTTCAATGAAGCTTCGCCAAGCAAAAGTCAGTGTATTTTCTTCTCACCTTTAAATGAAAGTTCTTCTCGTCTTTTATTGCATTGACAACAGAAATGAGTAATACGTTTTGAAAACTGATAACTTGGATGATGTTCCAAATTATTTTCAGTTTCACTTATAAGCATATGAGATGAAACGTTTTTATTTATTTTTCATTTTACTTTCTCTATACATTTTTCCTAAAATTGAGTATTAATGCAAAGGGGTGTCTCGTTCAATACTCCATGATCATTTCTTATCGAACAGAAATGGTTCTAATATTGCCAGACTTTCTTAGCATTTAAGCTACACATAAGAATTTCGATCATTTACAATCAAACTTTAATATTTTTAATCATATTTATTAAATCGCTACTTATGCTTGGTGGTATGTTAAATGCCTTAGTAAAAGAATGATTGGTGGTATGTTAAATGCCTTAGTAAAAGAATGAGTGTCGGTGATGAACTAAAACTAGTAACAGTAAAAGTTCACGGTTTTTCTTCTTCAAAAGAAGCCTGCGGATGAATAAAGTGTACTCATGAATAAGTTTGAGGTTAAAACCAAATTTATTTTATCGATGTTGCTACCCAAGTACTATTTGATATTTGTAAACGGGGAGATCTCACCGAAATGGATTTTTAGTAGGCACCTACCAGGCATTTGTCTCAAAAAAGAATCCCGCATTATAAACTATTTCATCCATTTAAATTGTCCTCTTAGATACGCAATGTATAAGATATACGAGCAAATATGCGAACTTATCACAGAAGTATAGTAACTTCGCAAACCATTAACATTATGGTGTTTGGGGTGGATTTAGTTATATGTACCCTATAGCAGCAAATACAACCAGTGGAAAAGGACCCGAATAAATATGCACAGGCCCTTTCTCGTCCTTTTCATGAGCCATTCTGGATGAATGTGTTTGCAGTATTAGGATAGTATATAATAACGACTGATATATTTATCGAAGTTTGCGTAAGGGGTTAGAATACAGTTATGAACCTTTTGTAAGTTTTCACTTACAGCACAAAGTTTTTCTCATACAGGTTTCTAAAAATAGTGATTACTTTTATAATGCAATGCATAATCTGGGCAGCGCTATTAATATAACGTGTCCACAAGATCATATATGTCATGTAAATTGAGGCACATAAAAGCTTAATAACCAATTCTCGACTTTAAAAAGGAGAGCTATCTTATTGCAAATATTAAATATATGGATGAAAATCCATAGTTCTGATACTAAACTTTTAATTTAAAATATTACATTTTTCATGGTTTTGTCAAACCTGATAAATCTCTCCCAACAAAACCAGATTATTAAATGATGTTGCGTGGTCGTAGGCTTTTAGGTGTCGTGTCTTGTATTTGTGACTTGGCAATTTATTTGTTATACCTTATTTCTATTTTACTATAATATTCACGCATTTTTCCACAGGTTTGCAGATTTTATAACGGTACGCAAATAATTTTCCTTTGATAATCGATACAATATTAACTCAGGATCGCAATTGGATTCAATGTGAGTTCTTAAGGTCGAGTGAAGAAGGAGGATAGCAAGGTTTACACTTTACTTCCCTTTCCTACGGCAATCACCGTCCACCCACACCTTTCATAGGAACGCCGTTGACTAATCTTTTTCGAAATGCAAAGAATTCTAATGCTATATGGAGTTGGTGCATTCATTGCAATTCTGGATCAGCTTCCTTTGAAATTCATTTAGTGTAAGATATGCTCTACATATCCACCTAGTAACCAACTATTTATTTTGGACTATATTAAAATATTTCCGAGGCAAACTTTGATTCTTTTTCTGGAAAATGGTATCAAACTATAGTTTCAACAGGTACCCACACGAAAAGAAATTCCTCAATTCCTTCAAAACTGAAGCTGCAAAACCAATATGAATTTGCAGGCATTATCAAAAAACGGTGCTGTAAAATTTGATTTAATTCAATAAGTATTTTTTTAGCCACGGAACCAGCTTATGTTTTTTGGTATAATAAATTACGTACGTAAAAGTAACAAAAAGCCTTCCTGTGGGTAAACTGTGCGTATTGTTCGGATGGAACCTAAAGCTAGTGCATTTAATAATTCTCAGTGGAACTGTTCTACTGCATGTAAACAGTGAGACCTTTCCTGGCATGATTCCTAGAACCGGCAAGAGCAAGGAAATTTCTGTCGAAAACAAGGAGTGCAACATATCATTTTCATTGTTTTAAAAGTTTCATCTTCGATCGATCGTTCATAAGAACAGTGATTTATCCGTCCTGCCTTATAGGTAGCTTAATTTGACCAACTATTAACCTCACAGACTATAGCAACTAAATTTGTACTTCTGTGCTTTAGTGTTCATAGAGTTCTTACTTTCTATCAAAGTAATTACTAAAAGCAATTGTTGTGTGCTTTTATTCGACGTCACTATAATACATGTAGTTGGTTATATGATAAGAAATAAGTTATGTATAAAATATTTCACTTTGGTTTTAAATGAGATATTTTGAAAATTATTAAATCATTGCATGTAATATTCAGGACGTGAAGACAAACGTGATCTTTATTCACGCGGTGCGACGAGACGAACCTCAAAGTTGCCTGTTGGTTTCGTCGCCTTGCAGTCTCAACTAAATGCCAAGATAGAACAATGTGGTACTTTGCAAGGATATATTTAATAATTGTACTGATATGAATATGTTAGCATATTCTACTTTGGATCCACGTATTGTCTCTTTTATCTTTAATGTGTACCCAGTCTTTAATTGGCTTAAATTACAAATAAGAATATTCATTGTCTTTAGAGCTTTATAAGCCAATGTTTGTTGAGCTTAGACAATTCTGCATTGCTCCGGAAAGCAGGACCAAGGTTACTAACATTTTGAAACATAAAAGTATTACTCCACGCTATATCCCGTACTCCGTTTTAGATTAATGGACCATCTTTTCGAAAGATCACAACATTATTTCTATAATGGTTCATATTTAGATTCAATCTATAAAAGTTGCCAAGCAAATTATATATTGTCCTTTTGTCCTGATAATAAACATAAATCGTCCGCAATAATGGTCACAGATAAGGTCAACTCCTCTTACTCTATACAGATATCTCCCGTAGATTGTAATGATATTTCCAGATCTTTAATAATGGAAATAATATCGGCGGTAACACTTCACTTTGTACCAAACCTATTTCATACTCAAGAATTGAAATACGAATACCAAGTTGTGAAACATGATTTGCCTGCACTGTACATAGAATGAAGAACATTTAAAATGTTGCAGTTTACACCTTGACTAAAAACCTTCAACCACAAACCATTTTTCTAAACGTTAAGAAATGCCATTTTATGTTCATCTAAACCTACATAAACCCTTTGATTTTAACTTAAGCACTTCTTAATCAGGCAATGAAAACAAAACTGTCACTAGTTCTCACTTCTTCCTTGAAACAAATTGTCTATCTGATAGTTTGTCATTTTTCTCAACAGGTCTTTCATTTAAACTAGTGGTAAATAATTATGAAAAGCACCTTAGTAAATTAACGTAAATATTTTTGTAAATGTGCTGAACAATCCAAGAGATATCTCATAAATTAGAGGGATAGCTCGCTTTATCTGCAGTATTTATGAAACTAGTTTGAAAAATAAAGAAGGGGACGATTATTTTGTATTAAAACTCGAATTTCACTGACATTATATCTACCTGAGATCATTTTGTGATTATACGTTATTTTACGCCTATAAAAATACAAAAACTGTCGCTAGAATCGCTAGAATCACATACAAATATTAATGACAACTTGCTATATGCAGGAACGAAGAATACAAACGGCAATATAAAACTGTGCAATTTACCTAATCTTCGTCATGTAGTTATTTCATTTCATATCAGTACTAATAGTAGTCGCTTTGTACACTTATTTATTGACAATCAGAGTCAGCGACGAGAAACATGACTCCGATATCACAAATCTTGTCTGCTTATCTTGCCAATTTGTATCCGGCTACACGAATGAAAGCGTTGTGTTGATGAAAGAAGGAGACCGTTGTTGTTCATGGGCATTGGAAGGATACGAATTTGCTGGCAGCACTGGTATGTTTTTAAATAATAATCTAGTCTTTTATGTCACGTGTTTAGGCTCGAATAAACAGAAACACAAAAAAGAGTGAAAACACGAGCTTTGAAAAAATATAATAATTTATGTTCCAAGAAAAAAAAATCTGTAAGAATAAAATGATATGAAGGTACGGTTTTATAGAATCAAATCCAAAAATAACCAAAGAAAATCCAAGAATAAAATTTTAGTAGTCTCAATAACAAAATGTTCAAATGATTTCAAGTTGGAATCCCAACAAAGAATCCAAGATGAGAGACGATGACGTATGCTGCATCCTGTAGTTTTGAAGTCCATAGTTTCTTGTAGAAACAAGAATTATCACTCCGGTTTTGGCAATCCAAATAAATTTCTTATAAGAACTGTCTTTGATTAAGAGTCTCACATGAGCACGTGTATTTTCCAGGAAAAAAGCATTAATCCTTTTGAATCCAAATAATTTGAAATAACTCCAATCCAAGTAATTTGAAATAACTCCAAACAGCACAACATACAACTTCCAGTTTAACAGACCAGCTTCTACTGGGAATAATTCTCCAAAACAGAGGTTATATGGTCTTCTAAAACGTAAACAAGGGTCACGTGATCTTGTTCTCGAAGCTCATAGAAATTAAAAACTTGTTAAAGGTCACGTACACCCTGTGAGACCCTGGAAAAACCAGTCATTTTACTCTAAGAAGTAAACAAATTAAAAACAATTGTTTACATCTTAAACACGAAGTCCCATAATGACCTCGACAACAACCAGTCATTTTAAAATAAAGATAGAACTTGTTTATGTTTTTGCTACAAATTTATAAACTAACAGTCAAGGTCAAATTATTTTCTGAAAAAGTATCAATATTACATTACGATATCATGTAATGAAGAATAAAAAAAAATTAAAACAGACAAACAATTAAATTAAAATAAATGTATGTTAAATCAGATATAATTAAATCAAATATACATAACAAGTCATACAGAAAAAATGCAAATGTATAATTTGGACTGTGTTTTAAATTCAAACAAAATGGACTCTAATCTCGTTGATATGGTGTATCTCGTTGATAAGGTGTACATAAAATAATATTCTTAACACAACCTATTATTTGCACAAAATGGTATAAGGAATACAAACGTTTTGTACTTTTATTTTGAAATCAAGATTCGAATCACCAAATGAAATAAAAGTTCAAACTTTAAATAGAATCTTTTCGGTTTCATGAGAATTACGTGGCTTGCCATTTTCGGACCTGATGGACATTAATGTATATTAATCAACGAAATATATCACCAATAAGATCTCGTCTTCAAACAAGTTTCGGATAAACAATACGCATCTGTTGATACTAAAATCAAAGAAGTCCTTATTTCGAAGCCAAATTACTCTAGATACAAAAGCTTCACATCCGAAATGCACTATTTCAAGTTAAGATTTTCTTGTCCATAAATCTGCATAATTGAGTACGGTAATATAGAGTATGTCAAATGTGTTGTGGTTTATGCATGGCTCCTGGATTTCTCTCCACCCATGACCCCTACTCAATTCTTTTAGGGGTCATAATGTTCTCTTGTAAAAAAAATGCTTAATGTTATGAGTATGTAGCTTCTTACAAAAGAGGTAAATAGACAAATAACCCTTCCGGGAAACAGTCGATTCGTTTCCATGAGACCTGCTGATATATATGCAGCACAAAATTATCCAAAACAGGTCACACGCTTAATTTGGTCATAAATGCGTCACTGGTGCGACTATTGCTCCTTTTAAAAACAAAATATTGCTGAATCTAATTTAATCAAGGCACAATGTGTGCTGAACGAGGTCATAGGCAATTGTTTATTTTTGTTATCTATTACAAGCTATTAACTGAAGTGTTCCATAAATCAACATAGTATGGTTTCGTTATTGCATACATTTTCGTTTATTAATTTACCTATTTGTGCGTGTGAGCTTGTTTTACTTGCATTATGATTTTTAAATCACGCGACACTTACTAAATGCATTGATTTTTACGTTCTGACGTTATATGTTTAAGTTTAAAATGATTCGGTTTTTTATAATTGTTAATAGGTTTACTGCTTCCTGATAGGATTGTCACTCGAGGAGGAGAAAAACATTTTCCGAGTATATCAATGAATGTACCCAAGTTGAAATTTAGAAAATCTTATCATGTCAACAAAATGTATTGTTTGCATATTGTTCTTTCTATACGTTACCGATCTATCAATTTAGCAATAATTAAAACCAACACGCTGGATAATTAATGAATAAATATTGTACTTCATTTGTAATTTAGATTTCTGACGGACATTCCCGTATTTCTCGCAGCGCATGTCCTTTACAAGCTGACGATCATAGTAAGTATGAAATATAAGACGTGAATTAATCAGCAAAAGGTATTCTCTTAGAATCCTTTGTATTCTCTTCAAAGAATGTTAATCATAGTCTAGCATGCTTGTCCGTATACGTGACTTACTAATTTCAGACAGATCTTAAATAAATATTAATAAAGACAGATTGACACAAGAAATAATAAACGGAATAACCCACGCTTTTTAAATGCACTTGTTTAACAGAGCTTACCAGAGTTTGATGCTTTCAATGAGTATACATATATGTTGGCTCCAATTACATAGTCAGAGGGATGTATTTTCAAACCTCTAGTATTTGGAAAGGTTGCATCTTCCACAATCAGAGCAACACGACACAGTTTTTCTTGGATAAAACATGTTAAATTGATAAGGCTGATCGAATTTAACATTTAACATTTCTTCGCCATATTTCTGTATTAACCGTTTTCAAAACAAATTGAAAAAATTTAGAATCACGCTACAGCAATAAAATGGAATTTCTAAGAAAATATGAAGAATTTCAACTTTAAATCAAAGTTATTGTGTACTTTTAGATCATACAATACCGTACCATTTATACCACACTTACCACGGAAACTGCTTCGACAGCTATAATTATTATTATTATACGTTAATGATAATCAGAAATGCATGCTGTCAAATGTCAACAACTTTCATTTTTTGTAGCAGAAGATGAAGCTGATCTTGTAACTATTTTTGTTGCTCTTTTTGCTGTTATTTATATAATAATTATTATTAGTTCTGTATTATTATTATTATTATTATTATTATTATTATTATCATCATTATAGAATTATTATTATTATTGTTGTTACCGTTTAGTAGTAGTAGTAGTAGTATCATTGATCCTATGCTACTATTGCTGGTAGTGCCGATAATAATACTGATACACATTCTTTCTTGGAAAGTTAACACTTTCTTTTCATCAGCATTTATGTCTTACAGTAGTGGTAATAGTACTTGTCGTATGAGTTTCATTATTTATTTTTTTGTTGTTATTATTATTAATATTATTATTTATATTATCATTTTATTATCATTAGGGCTCCCAAGCCAAGTGGTCTAATGGACAATAAATGTAAAACATTCTTTATGAAATGCGGGCTGAATTACTCCTTGAGTACAGGAACCATGACGGTGATCCAGCCGGAAATCTCCTATATTTATTCTCAGCTCACTTTCAGCACGTACTCTGCACGTGAAAATAGCACGCGCTATGATCAGCTTTATCTGCAAATAAAGGACAAACAGGCTAATAATAATAATACGGGAAGCACACTTATGTTTTGAAAACAGACCGTCATTAGCAGTCGAGATTACATGCCCCGTTTCTTGGGAGGTAACTACAAAATTAGGAAAGGATGACGAAATATACCTCCCGGTGTCAGACCCACGGTGTCATTAAAAAGATCTAAGAGCAAACTTCTTCGGACTTCATTATGTCTAAATAATAACAACTAATTTCAGGAATTTAACGTTTCTACCATAGTCAATACAGATTTGACACCCCTCTATGTCGCTCAGATCTTCCACAACTCTTTGAAAACAATTTAATTAATAGACAAAACCTGATTTGTTCGACTAAATAAGCTACTGTCTTCTGAATAATATAAGCTTCGAATGCAATACTTTACAAGTGACTGGTTAAAAACAATTTATATTCGCAAATAAAACTTACACAAATAGATGCATATCGTCATTTCAAAATAAACACCATCATGTTTATTATTTGCAGATCCTTTATCGACCTTTGATTGTGATAGTTGTAAGATAGCCATCTTTTGACTGGTATACATCTTTTTATAGAGAAATAGTGTTGTTTTTTTGTTGCTGCTGTTGTTGTTGTTGTGGGGTTTAAAGCCATTTTTCAGTACACGATAGGCTATACATGGCGGCCAGTATTAATGGTGGAGGAAGAACCCGGGAAAACCCAGGAAAGAACCACCGACCCATGAGAAGCTACTGACAAGCTTTCTCACATACCCACATTGGCCGAATCCGAGATTCGAACCCACGCAGACAGAGGTGAGATGGCAGTGATCCGTAAAGGATCTGTAACTCGGCCACTCAAGACCCTGTGAAATATTGAATAATGATGATGTGTTTTTTTCCTATACACGATTACCAAGGCAGAAGGATACTTCATATGTTTTGCTCCTTTTATTAATTTCCTTCCTTTTCTATCTTTCCTCTCATTCCGACTTTCTATTTTATTTTCTTTCTTCGTGTCCTGTTTTTATATTTTCCACGAAACGATAAGGTGGCCACGCTTTGGATATATCTGAAAGAAAATGTGAAATATACGCCTGACAAGATATCAGTGATAAATTGTAGTTTTACAACTATCTACCTTTTGCTGAAATATGGAACAATTTGTAAGAGGTATCTAAAAAATGTTGATACATACCAATGTAGTGAGTTGCACAACAACATAGATTTTAACGTATTTTTTTAATTTAAGTTACTATATGCAATTTATATTTAAATTATTCTGTTATCATTTAAATTCAACATTGTTATATCAAGTATAATTGTTCTTCCCACGTTGTTATGTATAAGAATGGATAAGAATGTATTTCATTCATCTCATTTCTTTCTGTCTCTCTTAGCTGGACCACTACCATCAATCGTTTAGGGTTGTGCTTAATCTCATGTATCTATTGTTATACATCAACTGGCAATCACTTTCCTTTGTTCATATTGGAAATGTTTTGCCGAATGAACTAATTTGTATACATTAGCACCTGCAGCACTCTTCAACTATTGCAATCTGGTGTAATTTGGACAGCCTCTATGTTTACACTTGTATGTACAGTGAAAGGAAAAGAAATTGGTTCAGTTGTAGGCTTCTGTTCTAATATTAAATGCATCATATTATATTGATTGCAGATGTTATCTATACAAATTAAGAAATAAGTATGTTCAAAGCCTATACAATTTAACAAATGCTTTACCTATAAATAGATCATCAAATATGTTATAAGGTAAATTATGTGAAATTCGGTTTTGTCCAGTAGCATTTACACTTCCAACTATATATATATATATATATATATATATATATATATATATATATATATATATATATATATATATATATATATATATATATATATAATGTCGACGAAGATTGTCACAACTAAATGTATCGCAAATTATATTCTTAGAAAATATCAGCAGAATTTAACATTGTGCAAAGCAATGTTGATTCAAAATCAGCAAGGATTATACAATGCATTGTCACGTTTAATCAGTAGTGTATTTCTAGTGTACAGTTATGAGTGAGGAATAAAATCGACAATGTCATGTATTGTACGTTCAGTTATTTCCCTCTTTCTGATACTGTATAACCGTTTTGGGATAATTGCGGAAAGTTAGAAGTAAACGTTATCCAAAGGCATATTGCTGTTGATTCAATAAACTGAAAATAAAGTGCTGATTATTGTATGCTTTTAACCGAATAAAGGGTGCTGATTGTGTGATGATTTTTTTACTCTGGAATGTTGAGTGATTGTAGTATTCTGTAGGAAACTTTCTTCCTTTAAATAGGACCCGTTATCAGTGCGTTTAATTTTAACTGTTTGTACTCTTTCTACAGTTAAGGATGTTAGAGGCACTGGATACACTTCAGTGTTAAACTTTAGATAGAACTGAATGACATAATGTTTGGAGTTATTTTCATACACTGGTATTGGATTATACGTAATGTTTTGTAATTTATGAATAAACGCACCTATCTAAAGTTGAAACACCGAGTTGTTTAAAAGGAGATAAAGCAAAGTCTCGAAAATAAGCAATTGCAAATCTTTTAAATTACACTCTAACAATAACTTTTAATTTCAAATTTTGTCAGAGCAACAAAACATTAATGAAAAGTAATGTACAGATGTTTGTGATTTACGTGTAACAATTATGAATAGGGAAAGAAAGAGTTGTGAACTTTAGTGACGACTGTTACGATAATAAGAGGAAATACTTGTTTAATTCAAGACAATATCTGAGTTCAGCTTTAAGAAAGAAACGCAAAATATATGTTTAATAGCACATACAGATAAGGAATAAATTATCAGATTCGCTCACATATTGACGTGATGCGAGAAACGACTTCCCCACCCATTCCACGAAATCTACGAAAAATCCCACACATTTAGCCAAAGATAATTGCAGTTTTGGAACTGCACTAAACTGCTCACTTCTATCGAACACACAGCCGGAGCTGATCTCACCAATGCTTTTTGTTGTTTATCTCGAAATATCGGGTGATGTTCATGTAGGTGTCATCGCTAGAAATGACAATTTTGTAAAGTCGTGTTGATAAGGTGCTGCCTGTGGCATAATGTACTTCATGTTAGTATTTTATTTCATAATGCTGTTTAAAATAACGATACATCACTTTAAAATTCTTGACTTGAATCTTAATAGCAATATCCTAACTTCTGGTCTGTAAAATACTTGAACGTCTTGATACTAATAGAAAGGTTTGTCAACGGGATGCTAATCATGGCAACCTTTATAAGTTAGATCCTACCCGTTTACTTGGCTCTCACGACATTTTATTAACAATCCTAAAACTGCAAGTTTCATAAAAATTGATATTTTGCACAAACGTCTGCACAGAAATATTACCTGAGGGCTTTATGTTCCGTAACATTGGGAACTTTCAATGATAAATTTAAAATCACAGATTGCAAATGATTCTATATTAAACAACGCATGTTGCCTTATTTACAAATAGGAATTGCATGCTTGTAATATTTTTGTGTGATGGTTTCGTCCACTTCAGCATTGTCAAATAAACAAACTGCTTTTATATTTCGAGAGCATTTATGTACTAGTATAAATTAAGAAGATAAGGCTTCCTTTTTATCTTGTCACCCTGCAAGTTTTAACAACAATGTCACCTGTTTAACTTCGAATAAAATTCCACTATTTTTCAATACAGGTGAGAGAGTCATCATCTAATGAAATATACAGTCACTAGCGAAATATTAAAACTGAGTAAAACCTCGTATCACCGTGTGGCTCCCTGTCAAGAATATACTTGTTTTAAGACTGTAAACCAGGAGCAAGAATTAATGGAAGACTCACAGTGGAACTGCACCATTTGCCAAACCATTTAAGATATACATAGGCTAGTGTGATTTTCTAGCCTTTTCTGTCGCTGACGCATTATCAAACCCGAGGAAAAGATACATGTGAAATATACAGCCAGATAGAGCCCGCCAAAAACTCAAACGTTTACAAAAACTAAGTGTAAAGCACATTTGGTTGCTGTCCAGAATGTTCTGATTAAAAACAACTGATTTGGAAACTAGTTACAGTATCCGATCCCTATGCATGCTAACAATGGGGGGAAAAGAGTCTCAGTTGCAGACTCTTCACATTATTTGGTGTGACCATTTAAACTTTAGTCCTCAAGCTTGAGCGTTTTCCCTATCCCTATATTTTTCAATAAACCACATTCGACAACCTATGTGGAGTTTGGCTATAACACATTAGTTTTAAATAGTTATGTCATGCGAAGAACATAATATTTGCCTTTGTGTACGATTGTTTGGAAGTGGCATGAGTCTGGCGTACGTTAGTGTAGAGTTTCTTCCTCAAGTTTATTTTCCAATGGTGTCGATGATAAATCTCAGAATGATGAAATACGGATTACTTCGAGTCATCATAACACAATCTCTCAGCACTTCCAGGACATGCAATTTAAGCAACAAAAGACAAATTCATTTACTTACACGTCTTGATGTCCAGGGTCTTTAAATTAGATAATGAACAAATGAACAATTAAATGTTTTAAACTTTCCAATGTAAACAGTTGAAGCAAAGACGCCAACCAAGATTTGTTTTCTCTCCTCCTATATACATGCGTGAACTTTTCCTTGTATCATTCTAATGGTTACCTCACGTCAATTACATTTTCGTTGCACTCAGTAACTTGTAATTTCAGGCATTCACAAAATACAATTTCCAGTCAAATGTGTGGAAAAGACACACCAAATCCACTAATTAAAAGACAATGGAATCTGGATAATCACGTAAGTGATAAATGCAGGTGAAATAGCCTTAGCCGTTAGCTAATGTAGGACGACATATTTTCAACTATTAACATAATAATCTTTCACTTCAGTTCTGAACAGATCGAGTAACGTTTAATCACTAGTGCATTTGTAGTAAAATTTAGATATATTCCATTTTCTCTGCTTGCTGAAGTAGCAACATTCACATCAAGAATGATATCAATCTATAATGTAAATCTCCTGACAATTGATTGAAATGTCTCTGAATTTAAGGACAGTCTCTAATAATACATTACATTAAAACCAAAATGATCTGTGGAAAACGTACGAGTGACTATCTTTGCATAAAACTTTACATGAGCCATCCGTTTATATGAAATGTCTACAAAGTGTCGTATTTTAACTCTTCCGAACCAGAGAAATCGAAATATACTATCTCTTTACATCACGTGAGAAAAAAGGTATTAGAGATCAGATATTATATATTTGAAACTTTAGAAACGTCTAAACGTTTAGCGAGTTAACAACGAAGTATGTTCTATCTCTTCAAACATTACCCTCCTTGTGTGACGTCATAACTAAATAGGGTGTCTAATATAAAACTATGATACGAGGTCATAAAGCTACTACTTTGACGTTTGTTGCCGCTCATCCACTGAGTAAACAACAACGGTTTCCGTATCGAGACAGAACATGAAATAATATGATCAGCTTTGTAATGACATTTAATTTTATTCTCTCATTTTTCACTAAGGATATAAGCGGAAACTTACACGTATCAGTGCCATTAGATTGTATTGGAATCTTTACGGTTTTGTCACAACCATGACAAAAGGCATACGCAGATGTCAATAATGGTCTAATCAACCAATTGTGTATGTAACATCATCAAGCCGGGTTGGGATTGGACTAATCAAACGTACTAAAAGCAATTTCGTGAATGAGATTTTTATTTATATGAATGAACCTGACAAAACACTCTTGCGCGTAACGTCTAACAATGGATTTAACAGGATGATGAGCACCGAGTACAACAACTGATACAAGGAAATGATATCGCCCCTAAACGAAATTAATCAGAACATGTAACTTCAACGATTAATCATAAGAAAATCAACGTATGAAACTTATGAATAAATATGATTGATAAATGCATGTAGTATCTTGGATTTTCAATGTATAGGATTTGTACACCATTACGAACAATGTATGATTCCATCACCAAGGGTGATAGAAGTATCGGACTTACACAACAATATGACAAGTAATATGTATTTATTATTGCTTTCCATTCAAATAGCGGTATTAAATTATTGATTTCACTCATGTAGTGATATCGAATACTTGGATAAATAGATGGAAAATATATATCTCGTGGAGTCCATAGAGCGGACACGATATATGTTTGATTCCACCGCTCTCCTCGAATGGTCAAGGAGCCACAACTAATGGATCGCCCCTCCCAGTCTATCAAAGGTTTGCTCGAGAGCCTCCATATTCGATGCAGACCCCTCGGTGCAAAAGCTTTGATCCCTCACTGTGAGTAGCATCCTTATGGGCGTTTTAGAGTTTTCTTACTGATATAGGTCAACGCCTTTTATACCCCATGTTTTCACCCTTGCAAGTGCATGTTTATGCGAACTCAAGTGGATCCAACAGGTTTGTCAAAGAGGCCCAAAAGATGTTTTGTGATTGATTATATACTACCCAGGGCCTCTTGATCAATTAATAGTCTTATGGATTATCTGAGATGCACAATACTGTAAACTTGGACAATAGTATGAGAATGAACGTGAAAAAGTCATTATATGATATTGCGCAAGAATAAAATGAAGTCGCTGACTTTGACGGGTCGAGGTACATTAAAGTGTCAGAATGCATTCCAGAACAGTCAGTGGTGAACGTGAGCAACGATGACAACTGATGTTTTGAATGGGAGCTTATATCTCTACTCCATCGCGCCATCAATGAATATTTTGTATAGGTTACTTACTTCAGTATGTTTGAACAACTCAACCCTGATTTCGGAATAAACACCTGCAACTAAATCAACTATCTGTACACTAGTGACTTTTTTATTATTAAGCGATATGGATGATTAACTGGTACGGTAACACTATGTGTAGATAAAGTATTTTGCGCTAATCTTTGGCCGGCACAGTAAACATCAGGGAACAACGTTTCCAACCAGATGTTACATGCCTTTGCTTAGTACACAACAGTGGCAGAAACAGAGAGCAATCAAGGCAGGCAATAATTCCAGAACCAGGCAAGAACAATTTGAAATTTACTGCAGTGCAAACGAAATCTGAGATGCCCGAATGTAATCTACCGGACTTCCAATGTCCATGCCAATACAATCGTGAACCAGAAAATCGAATTTTACCCTATCATTGACTAATTTGCGACCTAGATACATGCTACCATTCCAAGCAACTGCAGTCTCTGCCAATAATCTTTCTTTTGATGTATTTTGTTACGACTCTGTGGTCTTAAACAAAATAACTGAAACAATTTACCAAGAAGTTAAATAAAATTAAACAAATAATTTAATTCCTTTGTAAACAAAGTGAAAATTTAAAAGGAACCTAACCTTCATAAAAAGTTATATCACATGTCCAAAAGTATAATGTGTTCAGACTGAATTCCAGTAGTGTTCCAAAGAAATTATAAGCTTGAATTTCCTGATGTGCTAATAGTCCCAAATGTGTCAATAGTCTTGATGTTTCACAATGATATAATCCAGAACGTCTTTGTTGTTGTTCTAGGGTTTAACGCCATTTTTCAGCACAAGATAGGCTATACATGGCGGCCAGTATAACTGGTGGAGGAAGAACCCTGGAAAACCCAGGGAAGAACCACCGACCCACGAGAAGCTACCGGCAGGCTTTCTCACGTACTCACGTTAGCCGAGCCTTGAACTCGAACCCACGCAGACAGAGGTGAGATGGCAGTGATCCGTAACGGAGAGCGCTTTAGACCACTCGGCCACTCGGGGCCCCCCAGAACGTCTTTGAATTAGTCCTCTATAATCTTAATGTAGTTGGCTGCTTTCCAAACTATCACTGAGTAATTTGTCATTCCAATGAATACTTTTGAAATAAGTGATTCCTCTCAAATTATATCTGACACAGCAGTAAATACTTATAAGACCAAAATTAAAAGTGGAATGTATAATCTTGGTAATCTCAATCACCTTTTGACACGTTGACATTTCCTTTAAAAAATCCATCTTAATGGCAAATTACCCCAAACTGTAAAGACGTTCTTTTCTAAAATCTTCTAAGGTCATGATCAAAAACTCGGCATTGAACTCAAGTCCACGTAAGCAACCTATGTATAACTTACAAGCAATACAAAAAGCAAGTACCCACCAAAACTATATCTTGGGGGACAAAGGTCAGGAACACAAAATAAAATTAGATAAACATGACACTTAATCTTGTTAAGAAACAGAAAGAGTTATACAATAAAGATTTATTTTGCATATTAACGAATTATTCATATGGTACTATAACATTAAAAATTACATAGGCTGATATAGTATGAATGATACAAAAAATGCAATAAGCAATATAGTAGTTACATGCAGTAAAGTGCATCTGCAATCAGATTATATTTTCCCTCCATGTCCTTCTGTTAACATCCAACTTACCCCAACAATCTCTTATTTTTTGTTTTCATTTCGCTAAATAAGGTAAGTGTTTGTGATCATGGAGCAGGAGCTGAATGTTTTTAAACTTCAATGAGTCGTAAAGCCACTATCAAAGCCAAACATTCCTTCTCGATTCACTCTTAAAGCATTTAATTTAGAAGAAAAAACCTCCAAACTTTTGTGACACCAGTGAAACTTGGATGTTATACTCAACAAAAACATTGGTCATGAGTTCAACAATGATGGAAAAGTTAAGCACAATCTCCGACATTATACAGCCATACCTAAACATCGCATCATTGCTTTTAACTGATAGGCACTAAGAATTCAGAAATAGCGTATATTCTTAAATTCTACAGGTTTAACTTGACCGTGTGCCAGAATATATGCTAAACAGGAAAGAAAGGCACGGCAAAACTCACTTTGTCTAAATTAGTCGATTAATGAATTGTGAATGGTTTTCAATTGACCTTCCAGGTGTAGTATTTGATGATGACATCATCTATGTATGCATCACAGGTATCTGTCAAATATGTATGCAGCACAGTTATCTAAACCATATATCATGTTCGTTAAGCGCAGGGATGTTGACGGAGAATTATTCAATGCCGAACGGACAAGGTTCGATACGGTCAGATTTTTGCCCCCAAATTAGTGATGGATTAAAAATGCTTGTATAAGTATTTGTTATTGTTATGCGATTTCCACTACATATCGAGTGAAACATAACTACGCATGATAGAATGAAGTAATGTGAAATTAATAGCTAATATTGGACCTAAATAGGCACTTGTAGAAGCGAAAACTCAACTTTTCCAAGGTTTCTGCCTCTTTAAAGTTCTCAAAAACTACTAGCGGATTCGAGAACACATTTGATGTTTTACAGAATATAATTTTGTAAGCATCTAACAAGTATCCAAATTTCATGCATGTTCTCGTTTGCGCTCATGACTAACGAGCAGAAAAAAGAAGGCATACTGAGTGGCTAGCATCATCTGTCATGCTTCGTCACCATACAGTTTGGGATGTCACTTCGTAATAATACAAAATGCCATTGTGCTTCTTCAAACAACATGGACATTCAAATGTTAATTCCTATTTGTATAGGCGATTTGTTTTCTTTTTCTGTTTCTGGTCACATTTTGAGGCATTCTTTACTGAACCTCATAATCATAATATTTGGATGAGAGATGCTCAATATAGAAAAGGCAAACTTTATATTAACTTTATGAGTGATTAGGTAAAGTTTACACATCGACAAATACCCAGCCTTAATCATTTAATCCTGACTATTCCAATTTACTTTCTTTGTGTCATCATATCGGAATATTACATCAACAAAACCTTCACTTTTAGGTTGCTCGAAGTTTTTTTATTGGCCTCTTCACTGCAACTCAACAAAGAGCTTAATCTCCGCTAGCCAAAGAGTAGTCAATTGTTTTTATAGTAATATAGTGCAGAGTGGCAGAGCGGATATAGCAATACAGGTAGTGTGTCAGAGCGGACCATGCCAGTCATATAAGGAGCTTGTTATTAACATTATTTTAATATATAACAAATTGGTTGATGTTGTTTAAACTAGGCTATTCCCTTTTTTCTAACATTACGCTTCCGTATGACACATCTTGTTATAACATCCGTTGTTCTAGATTTCTTCGCATTTTGATCTTTCAAAAGCTAGATCGTGTCCACTTTTAGTGAGATCCCTTGACCTTGAATAACAGCCAGTGAAACATTGTTGATGCAAACTGCAAACTTTTTTCAAGATCGGCTTGTAAAGCTTTCCATATGCATTCTTTAGCAAAAGGGGCGGCGTGGGAATGAAGGAATGACTGTGCAATTACATTGTTTTAACTTCTAATGGGGGATTTAATCAGAGGTTTGCACATTTTGGTCAGAAATCACAAAATTCACAAAGGCAGGTGGGTTTGGCACATTTTTATTAAGGTGTAAGACGTTGGTGAAGATAAAGTTTTACATAAAATTACCTGGTAGATGGGCTCAAAAGGTAGTCCTCAGAACGTATTCATCAGTATCACGTGACCATTTATATCCGATCAGATTACGGAAACTTTATTCTCGATTTATTGAAATTCCTGTCGTTGTGTGATTTTATATTGTTTTTGATTTTGGCAATCATCATCTACAGTTTGAAGCGATCTGATTAAACACCGGTTAACAACTGTTTACATAATAATGCTGCGAGGTTATTCCGATGCAAACATTAGTGTTTCTAAGCAGCTTTATTGTTCAACAGAATTTTCAGATCATCAAAACATTTTTAGTTTCTTTTCATTTCATTCAATGATGATCCAACAAATGTTTTTTTTTTCTTCTTTTTCTGACGAGCTCCAATGGTTTTGTTACTTCAACTACACGGGATTTATGCAGAATATCTCAACACTAGCAATTATAGCCATATTCAGGAATGTTCTATTTTATGATGAATTGAAAGTTCTTTCTATTTTCCTTTCATTTCCCAAACTACAATTCATTCTGTAATTTCGAATTATAGTCCTTGTCTAATCTGTAATAAAAATAAATAAGTTAGTCTGTTTTTTAAATATGTGTTTATTGTGTCTTAACACGATGAAGAGCCTCAAAGGTCTATTTTTTTAACAATATAATTACCTGTCCAAAATGTGATTCAAAATACGTGTATGTTATCGATGAACTCGTTAGCGGACCGATTATTTCATTCTGGCTAAATCTACCCGACTGAACAGGACCAATGATAGGAATAGAACCTCGCAAGATAAAATGATATGAGACACTATAATTAGAATGCAATAAGAATGTAGATTATCTTTGCATGAAGTACGACTCTATTTATACTGCTATTCGCCGTTTGTAATTGTATACTAATCTCGTACATAATTTGTCAAATACTAATGAGAGGGAAAGAAAGACAGTAATCTCGATATCATTTGCTCTTCAACGTATATATTTGCTCTTCAACATATATATTTCATACTTGCGCTAGTCGTCGTGTTATGGTTTCGACAATTTCAGCACCGTCCAGTGTACCTTTCATTTTCATGACTATTAATGTGTTTTGCGTTTGAACATTTATTTTATAAGCATGAACCTTGCTTACAAACACCGTCAGCGATTAAAGTTGTAAGCAAATGGTGCATTTCGTTCACGCATCTTCATCATGTGAAATCTGTACTCATCCGCAAAATATTAAAATTGAATAAAGTCCCTACATAATTGGTGGCTCTCCCAATCCAGATTTTTTTTAACTGCATAACAAAATCAATAGAGAAATAAATCCAGAAGAGAGACTTCACCATTTGTCAAACTAGATAGCATGCAAGTAGGCTAGTGGGATTTCTAAAGCTTACCAGTCGCTCATGAAAACCGGCGAAATATCGGGGGGTCACAGACAGCACATACCTCGAAGGTTGACGAAACAATGTATAACGTACTTGCTGTCGCTGTTTAGAATCCTCTGCCTAAAAAGGTATAATTTGCTTAATTAAAAACGGGTAAAACCAACTGAACTTTTTGCAAGTTCAGAAGCTGGGACAAGATACTTTCAATTGCAAATTCCTGACGTTATTAGGTGTGATGAGAATTATATTTAGTACCCACTCCATCCATCCAGCTCAACCTCGATTTTTAGATAGAGAGAGAAACAAATTACACAGTCAAAACAATTTAGGCCTACCTGGGGTGTTTCACACTAGTCTGAATCTGTTATGACATACGAAACACAAGCTACAGTTCTACAGGAGGAAACTGTTTTAAAATGTTATCAACTCGGGGGATGAGGAGATTAAAGAGGAGAGCTGGGAAACGGAAACGAGGGTACCGGAAGTACCGAAAAGTAGAGCCGGGAAATTAATACAAGGCGGACGTTACAGATGAGTAACATAGAAGGGACACGGAAAGGAACCCTCTCACCTTTGATTTCGGGGGATGAAATAATTGTCAGTTTGGATAGATCGTGGATTGATTGGAGCAACTGCATTGACAATTGCCTTGTAATTGTGAAATACAGTAATATAGTTTATTAAATTGTTATACCTTTTACCTTAATAATTTGTATTTTAACACCTAGACCGTCGGCTTTGCTGAGTGGGTGCCCGGAGCTATTTAACCTTTAAATTGTCCGTCCTTCTCCGAGGTTAGTAATACCTCCGTATGAGGCATATGACACTTTGTTTAACTATTTTTCCCTTGAACTTTAGAACAACAATTAGTATTAATTTAACATGAGTAGATATGCCTGCATGACCACATCGACATACACTATAGGGTGTGCAGTTAAGCAAAAGAAGAGAACTGCTATTCATTGAAAAGTCTTAGTGTCGAGGATATTACAATCAGATAACGAACAATGAAAAGATTACAACGTTGCAATGTACAGCTTGAAATAAATGAACCAATCTTTTGAATTTTTTTTTTCTTAAACATACAGGTGTGACCTTCTATTCCTTTACAGGCAAGGGGATATTTGTCGTCTACCTGTTGACCCGGTTTCTTCCTTAAACATACAGGTGTGACCTTCTATTCCTTTACAGGCAAGGGGATATTTGTCGTCTAACTGTTGACCAGGGTTCAAATGACCATAGAGTACGAATTCAAATTATCTAACCTGTATGATAATGATATTTCTTCGGATGATTGTTTAGATAAAAATATAACGATAACTACAAATACATTGATCATTTATTGCAATACAAAAGAAGGCTTTCATATAAAAACTTCAAAACATCATACAATCCACAGTATTATGACCTAAATTAAAGTTTTAAGATGCGTACGAATGTATTACTCTTTGTACTAGTATTTGTACTCAGAAGATATTTAATGCATAAACTGTTTCCCTTTTTGTTTTGTTATATCTATATGTATATATGGGCTTGCTTATTTATAAAGATGCATTTCATGTAGACTTAAAAAGCGTGGAATTACAATGCTTGCTGCAGGGAATAGCTTAAAGAATGATAGATTGCAAACCACAAAACAAATTATTGCACACATTGCAATGGAAGACGGAAGAACATGACAATTAGAACAGAATAATTTAATTTGGCTGCTAAATTTGAGAAGAGCACTCATAACCAAGCATTTCTAAATGTAGTATTTTTAAGGGAAGACCTGGCCGTTTTGAATGATATTTAACAAACTAGCAAAGTATTAAGTTTCTTTTTAAATACAATATGATGATGTCACTCAGGAAAGAGAACTCAACGACGGATAATATCGGTGTCATGCAGATGTACATACGACAAGCACAGGTTATAATTGGTTTGACATGTTCATGACTACCACGGTCTAATCTGCCATAAAATCACTTATGTGTAGGCTATGATGCTTACCTCATAAGCAAATCTATTTTGTCATCATCTGAACACAAATACATAACCTAAGTTATTCAAGCATAGAATGTAATTCGCATTGATGATCTTTTCTTGTAAGATTGTAGTATTAATATAGACTCATCGAGTCAGCAAGTTTCATATTTATGTTATCAAAAAGAACAAACAACTTGCTTCAGTTCACGATTTTCCCGAAACAAGAATATTATGGTTACATATAGTTCATTTCAAAATAAGTATTTATCACATTTTGAGATCTCCACTCCATGTTTACACCCCTACATCATGTTTACAATACTACCAGGCAAGGTAGTATACATGTACCTTCCAATAAGCTCAACCAAAGACAGTAAAAGATTAAATATAGGTTATAATGAGTTTGTTTTGCTAGAAGGATTTAGTGCTAATGTAGATGCCTATCATCATCACATCTGATGATTATGGAATAACACTGGTCAACAGTGAAATCATTACTGACTTGAAAAGGCCCTAGTCTGTAGTATTTTGGTGTGCCGAACACGAATATAACCGTGAAAAATTTGTATTGGCTCTCGTTTTGAAGATATTCATATACCTCATTTTCTATGTTTCACTGTGTAAATTTCTCCAGTAGGACTGCAGCAACATCCGGAATAATGATGTAACATTGCATAATACCATCATGCTCACATCATCCACAGTTGATTGCATCATTTTCTGATGCAATGCAATACTAATGCCATGCGGCTGCTGAAGTAAGTTGACGTCAGCAGTGTACTATACATGTGTAGGCCTATTATACTAATGCCAGGCGGCTGCTGAAGCTGACGTAAGCAGAGTACTATATAAAGCCCAATCAGATAGGTTCAGCATTTAAAATATTTTAGACGTTGTGCGAGACAGTTCAAGCTACTGTTACATAAAACTTATTATTTTATCCATTTACGTACAATAAAGAACAGTAATGCCTCGAAAGTGTGTTAATACCGCGGACAATTTTTGCTATATTTGTGGGGAAGTGACATTTGCCAACCAGAAGAAAAGTATCAATTCTCAAGTGAAGAAGGCATATCATCTTTACTTCGGATGCAAGGTTGGTGACCAAGACAAGCCTTGGGCTCCGCATATATGCTGTGCTACATGTACAACACAGCTTTCACAGTGGTTGAATTGCAAAAGGTCATCAATGCCGTTTGCAGTCCCAATGGTGTGGAGAGAGCCAAGCAACCACCTAAATGACTGTTACTTCTGCTTGGTTCCTCCTCTTTCCGGCGGAATAACGAAGCGAAAGAAGTCGAGAATAGTATACCCAAACATTCCGTCTGCATTGAGACCAGTTCCACATGGTGAGGGACTTCCTATTCCAGAACCTCCAGCAGAATATTCTCTTGATTCATCTGACGAAGACAAAGGTGAGTCGACCTGTTCTTCTCCTGGTCCATCAGCATGCAGTGATCCAGATTTTCACTGTGGTGCATCATCAACCCCACACAGAATAACACAGGAAGAACTAAATGACCTGATTCGTGATTTGGACTTATCAAAGAACAAGGCAGAATTGCTAGGATCAAGACTCCAACAATGGAATCTTCTAGAAGAAGATGTCACAATTACTGCATATCGAAAGCGCCACCAGCAATTGGAGCCTTTCTTCAGAAAGGAAAGTAATCTGATATTCTGTTCCGATATTGAGGGCCTCATGAATGCTTTAAAAATCACTCATGACCCACAAGAATGGAGACTATTTGTGGACTCTTCGAAACTGAGTCTCAAGGCTGTGCTTTTGCACAATGGAAACATTCTTCCATCTATTCCAGTAGCGTATGCTGTCCACATGAAAGAGACATACGATAACTTAAGGCAGCTACTGAATTCCATTGAGTATAACAAGTACAGCTGGCACCTCTGTGGTGATTTGAAGGTAGTTGCCCTTTTAATGGGACTGCAGCAAGGATATACAAAATACATGTGTTTCTTATGCTAGTGGGATAGCCGAGCAAGGGAAATGCACTACATGAGGAAGGAATGGACTCACAGGCAGAATGTAGCCATTGGAGAGAAGAATATCCAACACCCAGCTCTGGTTGAGGCTCAGAAAATCTTGCTACCACCCCTTCACATCAAACTAGGTTTGATGAAGAACTTCGTGAAAGCCATTGACCGGACTTTGCCAGCATTCCGATACCTGCATGAAAAATTCCCTCGACTCAGCGAAGCAAAGATTAAAGAGGGAGTTTTTGTGGGTCCTCAGATTCGAGAGCTTTTCAAAGATGACCGGTTCAACAACTTGCTGGAAGGTGACGCGAAACAAGCATGGAATGCTTTTCGCCTAGTTTCTACAAACTTCCTCGGAAATGTTAGGGCAGAAAACTATAAGGAACTAGTAGAAGACATGTTGATGAAGTATAAGAAACTTGGCTGCAATATGTCTCTAAAGATTCACTTCCTTCATTCCCATTTGGATTTCTTTCCTAGCAACTGTGGTATTGTTAGTGATGAACACGGCGAACGTTTTCATCAAGATATCGCAACAATGGAACAAAGATACCAGGGAAAATGGTCCACTACAATGCTGGCTGACTACTGCTGGACACTCCTCAGAGATGCTCCCGAACAGCTGTACAAGAGACAGGCGAAGAAATCTAAGATGTAGTCAATGACTTGATTTTTTATAGGTAGGCTATTACAGTTGACCTTTTACTATTGGAATGCATTTCGTTATGTAAACATTAATTTCTTGCAGATTACAAAAAAACTAGAGCCAATTTTGCAATTTGACTGTCATATTCGTGTTCAGCACATAAAAATTGATAAGAATTGACTAATTTTATTTCAGTAACATGACTTTTGTAAAAATTTGTTGTCCAGTGTAATTAGTACATGGTAAGTAAGCAGCAAATTTAAAATTCAACTCAAGCTGATAAAACTCATAATGTGGAAAATAACGATCGATGTTTATAATGGGGGAGTCATACACATCAAGGTCCGTGCCTTCGCCAAGATTTATGATTCGACATAATACCGTATTTATACAGCATGAAAGCGTATGTGTACAGCATAAAAAATATTTGATCAAAACCTAACCAATACAATGCGAAACGTAGGTCACAATGACCTTTTCTATATGTATGGTTGTACTAGAAATGTATACGATCTTACCGTTTAATGATTCAAACATAAACAGTTAAACACACAGTTGTAAGACAGGTCAATCAAGCTTGAAATATCGGTCACAGTGTATTACTTTTGTATTAATGATGTAGTATTTATCAAGAATCATCCTCTCACCAGTTGCATGATTCTATGTATAGCAAATAGCAAAGTGCATACATCAAGCACAAAACCCACTTGGGTCATGCGCTAAACACAACAGCTTAACCTTAGCCTCCAAAATGTGAACTGTAGGTCATAGTAAACTTCTTTATATAAGGGTCTCATACTAATAGAGATGTGCATAGTAAACTAGCGTGATGATTCTAGTAGGATAAATCAGATTAAAAGACAGTATTCTTTGTATAATGGTATGTATAGAGGGCGGAAAATACCCGAGCAAACATTTAACCAAGAATATCAAATTAAATGCAAGTGTCAGCTGCGGCAAAATTATGGGATATTGCACCGTAATTATGCTAAAAGCTAATTACCTAAAACTTTAAATGTTCAGTGACATAGGACAGTCATGCTGCGTCATAACTAGCTTGTTATATCTTTGATTCCTTCTCTATATTGATTTGGAGTGGGTGGTCAAGAAATCGTGTCTCTGGCATTGTATCTTCAGCTATAAAGTACCCTTCTTAAATGAAAATAATATTATGCATATAAAATTAACATTAAAGTATTTTACCCATATAAGCAGTGCTATGCGCCTGAAATCCTATATATCTTTGTTTCCTATAAAATAATCTCGGTTGTAGCTTTGTCTTGATTATATTTTATTAAAAAGTCTACAATATTATCATGAATTAGTATCATTTTAAAACAGATTTATAATTAATTATAATAGTCAAATATTGAAAATACGGTAATCTTTTAGACAATAAAACGATGTTTGGATTCTACCCTGATCATTGTACAATTGTTTCGTTCTCTGCATTTCATCAAGTCTTCTGCGTGACCAATTTTACATTCTGCCTGTACTCAGACACATCGACGACAGGAAACACAAACAATATCAACTTTAATTGTGAAAATACATTTCTACAGCATGATTGAACACATACATGTATGCATAGATACATTTGATTTAACACATACATGTATGCATAGATACATAAAATTTCGAATCTTAAACTAACATGAGCCAGGCATTTTATATCAAAGATGAGACTAGTGTATTTGTGTTTATTTACATATATATTTTACACATTTAGACATGTCTAAATCATATGCTTTCAAAACCCACCACACAACAGTCATTTGTCATATATCTAAACGACCTCAAGTATAACATTTTCTAGATCATATAATGCATGCTAATACATGCACACGCATTAATCAATAAATAAATCAATAGTAATACGCATATATATATATATATATATATATATATATATATATATATATATATATATATATGTGTGTGTGTGTGTGTGTGTGTGTGTATGTATGTATGTATGTATGTATGTAGGCGTAGATTGTTATACAAGAAGCGAGAGTTAAACAACGTTAGAAAAATATCTGTTTTGAATTTTTGCACAATTTCATGCAGCAATCAACTGGGACTGGGACAAAATTAAGCCAGATGTTTAATGCAAAGCACTGTTTGGTACTATTTGTTTTCGTTTTGATGAATTTCTCGATACCTCTGGTGAAATTTCAGCTGCAATCACAAAAGCAGGTAATATTAAACAGTTTTTATTAAAAGCGCAAAAGACACGTCAAAGCTTACACGATTGAAATAAATAAATACAGAATCACTAATGTCTCCACTACTGTATTTGGTATATAATGTTATGCATTATCTTCATTTGCAGCACAGGAATTTAAGACACCATTGTGTGATATATGGCATATTTCTATCACTCTGGTACTATCAAAAGGAGATCGCGTTTGTTGTTCGACAATAATAAATATGCACCAAACAGAACGAATCATTATATCACTAGATTCTACAACCGAATGTTTGATAATACTAGGCAGAATTAATGCTAAATACAAATATTAATATTATACAGGTTAGATAATTTTTCATTCGTACACTACTGAGATTCAAACACAGGAACACGGGTAAATGGCATCCGTCGCCTTGCCTTGAGTCACCAGTCCATATAACCTGTAGAATCAAGGGATATCACTTTCCATTATGTTTGTTGTAATTTGTGATTCTATATAATTAATTTTATATAATTCAAGTTTTGTACATTAGAAAATTATAAAGGTCACTTATTTACAGTTGCCGTTAGTAACAGTGTCACTCATGACTCTAATTTCGTTTTATTCCATCTCTTTAGAGTATTTGTAAAATTAAATTCCAACTGCAGGTGACTGACAGTTGTGCCTATGAATTTATGAGCATCTATTGGCGTAACATATGAAACATACTATCATTATTGTTTCTCGTGCATCACAGTAAACCATAACACGATTGATTACCACAGCAAATGTGTAAATATGTTGTACGCAAGAGGCCTATATACGTATCTGATCGCATATCGTTTTCATATCTTTGATGTACATTCCACCCAATCAGAGCTTGAATCATTGATTTATTCATGCGCATTCTTTAGTTGGTTTTGCTAGGGTTTCTAAACAATGGATAACAGATCTCAAGTATTCATAATATGTCCTTTTATTATAGTAGACCTTAACTTCCTTTTGTGTCACGTCTATTTGTTTTATTAGTATTGAGTTTCACCATAAGAAATTTCCCTACTGTAAACATTTAGCTAAATACGGGATAGAGATGGCTTTTATAATTCTGGTGATTTTCATTCTAGAATTTCTGATATTTCTGAAAATGTTAAAAAGAGGCAATTCCTTGCAATGTAATTCTATCGAAAGGGACGACACTGCATTGTTGAAACATAATAGTGTATCTTAAACAGAAACGTTTTTCTGTATTATATTCCCATTCGTTTTATAAGTATTGAGTTTCACCATAAGAAGTTTCCCTACTGTAAACATTTAGCTAAATACGGGATAAAGATGGCTTTTAAAATTCTGGTGATTTTCATTCTAGAATTTCTGATAATTCTGAAAATGTTAAAAAGAGGCAATTCCTTGCCATGTAATTCTATCGAAAGGGACGACACAGCATTGTTGAAATATAATAGTGTATCTTTAACAGAAACGTTTCTGTATTATACTACCCTTAGTTTTATTAGTATTGAGTTTCACCATAAGAGATTTCCCTACTCCAAACATTTAGCTAAATACGGGATAGAGATGGCTTTTAAAATTATGGTGCTTCTTATTCTAGAATTTCTGATACATTTCCTTAATATCTAATTCTATCGAAAGTGAAGGCACTGCATTGTTGTAACATAATAGTGTACCTTTAACAGAAACGTTTATGTATTTGAAGCTAGCCTCAAACTATCAAGCCAAAAAATCAATCGTTTTTTAAATAATTTATATAACACGTTTTTTTTAAACCAAAGCTGATTCCCAAACTTTATCAACATATAAAGTGGGATCCAGGATTAATGTGGGATCCAGTCCAAAGAAAACGTGGGGTCCATGGATACGAGCTTTTCTCACTGTTTAGAAGTATATGTGTCATTTTATAATTATGACTTGATATATACCTTACATTTTTTTTGTAGGTCTGTGTTCTTTCACTTCTATTCAAACTGGCAAATAAAACGTCAATGCATTTCATTGTCACCTTGAAATGAAAGTACTTCTCATCTTTTATTTGTTTTAATGACAACAGAAATGAGTAATATATTTTGCATACTAATAACATACCCATATCCGTATTATCAGTTTCACTTCTAAGCATATCAGATGAAATGTTTTTATATAGTTTTTATTTTACTATTTCTATTAATACATTCTCTTGAAAATGCATATAAAAGCAAATAGAAGTTGTCGCTTATGGAACAGAAGTATCTTTGTCCCAGTATTGCCAAAGTTTCTGAGAATTTAAGCTACACATATGAATTTTGATCTGTTTAAGTAGAATGCTAACGTAATCAAATCCACGTTATTGAATCGGTGTTTAGCCAAGGAACCAGAATGTGTATACTGGCACGTTAAATACCTGAGTAAAACAATAATGGTCGGTGATAGCCTGAAAAAATTACAGGAAAAAATTTATGCAATTTTCAAAATAAACCTGGGCATGAAGAAATTGTCCTCGTTAACAGGTTTTTATTTAAAAACATTTTATGTCGCTGTTGCTGTGCATATACTATTGGCTTTTGTAAACAGGGATATCTCACCGTGATGGATTTTTAGTGGGCACCTATCACAGAATTTCAGTCAAAATCAAGGCTCTTAAATCAACCATTCATACGATACAAGAGAATTTTGTTATCTTATCACAAACGAATAGTAACTTGGCAAACTATTAACGTTACTGTGCTTGTGGATTGAATTTGTTGTCTGTATCCTACAGCAGCAAATACAACTCGTGGAAAAGAAATCGGATAAAATATGCAGAGGCCCTTTCTCGCATGTTATATGAGCCATTTTGGATGAATTGATTTTCAATGTTAGGATAATAAATAATAGCTGGACTGATATATGTATCGAAGTGCGTGCAAGGTCATAGAGTATAGGTATGCAAGTTTCGGATGTTTTCACTTACAACACCAACTTTAGTCACAATGTATTTTGAAAACAACCATTGTATTTTACTGCAGTACGTTTCCTCTGCAGCGCTATTAATATTTCGTGTTAACAAGATTTATATCTATCACATACATTGGAGCACATAAATGCTTGATAACCAATTCTCGTCATTCATGAGGGGAAATCTGTTCTTCCGATTATTAAATATCGAGACGAAAATACAAAGTTCTGATACTAAAATTTGTATACAACATATTGCGTTTTTTCTTGTTTTGTAAAACCGGATACATTTATCCTGACAAAGCCAGTCTACTAAATGATATTACGAGATCACTTCCTGTTAGGTGTCATATCTTGCCTCTGTAACATGGCAATTAATTTATATCTTATTTCTGTTTTACTATACTATGCACGTATTTTGCCACGTGTTCGGCTGATTTTATGACGCGTTGCTCTCTCTTAAATTGGGATTGTATTAGTATTGAAAGGGAGCTCTATTTGTCAGAAACGTAGTAAAAATTGAAGTCTGGGAAGAAGGGGGATTCCAAGATTTGAATTTTACTTCCCTTTCCTACGGCAATTACCTTCCACGCACACCTTTCATGCAAACGCCGTTGAGTACTGTTTTCAGAACTGCAAAGAATTTTAATGTGTTTGATCGACTTTGAATCTTCGTTACAAGTCCTGATTAGTTTCCTTTATCCAGGTCTTGTTGCTACGTGTTGAAATTCGTATAGCGTAAGATATCCACTACATATCTACATTGGACCGAACTACTTCTTTATGAATATGCTAAAATGTTCCCGAGGGAAATTTAGTTTCTTTTGCGGAAAATGTTCCCAAATTGAAATAAATTCCTCAATGTATTCGAAACGGTAATTGCAAGACAAATATGCCTTAGTTGGACGTTTCAAAGACCCGTGCTGTTTACTATAAATAATTATTACAAAAGTAAAATTTCACTTTAGTGACTGATTTTTATTAGCCTTTGTGTACTAAGAAATAATTACGGGAACAATTATCGTAAATTTTCAGAAGAAGCCTGCCTTTGGGCAAACTGTACACATTATTAGGACTAAACCTAAAGCTATTTATGTTTATATACAGGTACCACTGCATGTAAATCCGGTTGGAGTTTTAGAAAGGACACCTGCAAGGAAATTTCTGTCAAAAACAAAGGATAGCAAAACACCATTGTCACTGTTTTAAAAGATTTATCTTCGACTGAACATTCATATGAACAATGATTTACAAATCTTACCAATACATTGAGTATTATGACCAAATATTAACGTCACAGTATATGGTAATTAAACTCGTATTTTGGTGTCTTAATGTTCATTATATATTTTCCATACAAGTAATTAATAAAAGCAATTTTAGTGTTATCAAATAGACATTACAAATCGTTTAGTTATATGTTAAGATATAAGTTCTTTCATAAATTTCTTCAAATTGGTATTAAAAGAGATATTATAAAAAGTATTAAATTACATCATGATACTGTTCAGAACGTGTAGAGAGCCATGCCCTTTGCTAAAGCGGTTTGCTGGGAGGAACTTGAAAGTTGTCTGTTGGTTTAGTGGCCATGCAGAGTCTCAACTAAACGCTACAATTATCAATGTGGTATTTATTTTAATGTACATTCTACTATTGATTCATTTATTTACCACTACCTTTACTTTGTATCCACTCTTTTTATGGCTAAAGTTCAAAACATATAACAGAACCCGATCTTTGCAACTTTATGTATATTACGACCATCTTGCGTTATATCTCTCCTCTGGAAACCAAACCTAAACAATTCAAGTATGCACTCATTGTTATTAGTTCATTTGGCATAGTCGGTATGCAATAAGTCAGATATTTATAAAGAGACCGTCTATTAGAATTTTGCTATTTATAATTCCAATGTGAACGAAATGTATCTGCATTTCTTTCCTTAAAAATTGAATAAACTTGGAACAAATCACAGACACAGGAAATATCAACGCTTTAAGAGAACCAAATAGATAAAGTATATTTTATGAGTGTAACCCAACAGATGTTATTATCTGAATCATTTTCAATATATCACGAACTAGATGACGTTCTCAGTATAATAGTTGTAGTGCTTTTAATTCTAAACCAATATTTAACTAACTTAATTTTAAATTTAGCAAATATTTTACAATCCTTCATTGTGCATGTCGACTTGATGAAAACGCTATACCGCCAATGCGTAATTCAAAGCAGGAACAACATAAAAATTCAAACATTCATTGTAATTCAAGAAATGTTTTTGAAGTTACATAGAAGCACATGCATTGCTTTTATTGCTTTATCAGCCAACGTTTGTTGACCTTTAGATAAAACAGGACCAAGGTAATTAGCCTTTTCATCCACATCAAGATTACACCTGGCTATATTCCATACTTCGTATTGTCTTAATGGACCACCTTTTCGAAAGACAATAACTTTACTTTTATCAAGGTTAATATTTAGATTCCATTTATTACAATAGTAAATTGTGTATTAGCTTTTTTCTAAGAATATAACTAAATCGTCAGCAAATAGGGTCACAAAATAAGGATAACAAGTCTGACTCTACACAGATATCTCCCGTAGATTGTAATGATATTTCCCAATCTTTAATAAATAATGGAAATAGTATCGGTGATAATACTTCACACTGTATCAAAAGGAACTACGAGTACCCTACTGTGAAATACACAATTTACCTACACTGTACACAGAACGAGAAACATTTAAAACTTTGTGATTTACGCTGTGACTAATATTATTCAACCACAAACTATTTATGTACACACTATCATGCCATTTTGAAAGTCATCAAAACTATTTAAAACGTTTCATTTGACTTAAATACTTGTTAAATAGACAAAGTAAAAGTAAACAGCGTCTCTAGTTCTACTCCTTTCTTGAAACCAAATTGACCTCTTTGTCATTTTCCCACTTTTATTTCAAGTACTGGTAAATAATTTTGAAGAGCACCTCAGGTAAAGGGACACCTCTAAAACGTCCTGCATCACACATGTCACAAGACTTGAACATAGGTCCACTTTCCCCCTCGCCCGATTGTGTATGACAATGACCAGTGTGGAATAATTATTAAACATTAAATTTGTCTCTCAGTATGTCCACACCGTTTCTTAACTACTCATTCAAAAGATGGTCATGTTGTCTCGAAGTTTAAGATTTCTATCGCTTTTGGAAATACGTCCTCTGTTGTTTCTTTATCCAGTTCTTCAAAGATTGTGCCCCGATACAGTTTATCATGTTCATATATTTCTCGCGTACAGTCATTTGTTTCCTCATATTGTGCAAATTAATTCATGTCTAAACATCTTTTCCGGAGGAAAAAAAGATACAGAAGAGTTTGGTCACCAGTGTACTGCCTGGTTTATTATGACTCAGAAGTAAATGGTCACCAAAGGCCGCAGCGGTATCGACGGACCTTTTGCTCATCTCGATATCCTCGATAGATACCACTAGCACAATAGATATGAGATTCGAAAAATAGTTGATTGAATGTTTCGGCTTTGAAAAAGAGTTTGCGTGGTTTTGAAAAAGCAGGAATATACAAGAAATACTCTCGCATTCTAAATTTTGTTTTAAATCTGCTGGAAAATCATAAATAGATCTCATAAATTATTGAGATAGCACGCTTTATTTGCGTTTTTATGAAAAGACTTAGTCAACAAGAAGGGGACGATTCTTTTACATAGACACTCGAATTTCATTGACATTTTACCTACCATATATCTTTCTTGCGATTATACGTTATTTCAGGCTTATCAAAATACCAAAAAGAAATGTCGCTACAATGTCAGACAAATATTAATAACAACTTGGTAGACACAGAAATAAAGAATCCAAAGGGCAATATCCAACGGTGTAATTTGACTAATCGTCGCCATGTAGCATTTCATTTCATATCTGTGCTAATAATAGTCGCTCTGGCTACTTATTTATTGACAACCAGAGTCAGCAACGAGAAACAAAACTCCGACATCAAAAATCTCGTCTGCTTCTCTTGCGAATTTATATCCGGCAACACGAATGAAAGCGTGATGTTGGTGAAAGAAGGAAACCGCTATTGTACATCGGCATCGGAAGGATATAAATTGCAGGCAACACTGGTATGTGTTTAATAATTAGCTGATCATACTGAAAAGATGCATATGTAGAAAATAGATAGTGTTTTAAATGCAAACTAAATGCAACATAATCTCCTTGGTCTGTTGTAGTAGAAATAATATTATTAACCCAACCATATCATAAGCACAGAATGTTATAAAGTATGCAGAGGTTTTGAGATTGACTTTGAAATCAAGATTTGGGTTTCCTGAGAATTCAGTGATTTGCGATCTTTCAGACCAGATGGCGACTAATGTATATGAAGCTATATCCCCAATAATATAGTCGTATTCAAACAAGGGTCGGATAAGCAACACAAAACTGTTGATACTAAAATGACTGAACTCTAATTTCGAAGTCCAATTACTCTGAATACTTTAGCTTTACACGCGTGAAACATAAATTCAAACCAAGATTTTCTTCTCCATACATTTGCATACTTGAGTATGGTAATACATATTATGTCAAATATGATGTGGTTTATTCAAGGTTTCTAGATTTTTTTATCCACCCAAAACCTCTACCACACCACCACTACCAGAAATTAATATCATGACTATGTTGCTCGTTTTCAAAAGCCGTAAATAAATAAATACCCTTCCAGAGACAGTTGATTTATTTTCCAGTTGACTTGATGATTGATGTATATCCAGCAAAAAAAGTATCCAAACTACTATCACACGCTTAACTTGGTCAAAATGCTTTATAGTACAGGCTGTTGCCCTTATTTAACGTTATTGACTCTAATTGAATCAAACCACTCAGACTGCTTAACGAGGTGATAGGCAGTTGTTTATTTTGTTATCAGTTACAAGCTACCAACTGACGTGCTCCATAAATCAACACAGTATGGTTTCGTTATTGCATACCTTTCGTTTAATGATGTACCTATATGTGTGTACCGATTTTGTTCGGGAAATCTTGTATTTATTTTGTTTTTAACACCTACAAACATTTTTTTATTAGTAGTATTTTATTGTTTTCTGAAATCTCTGTCGTTCTAGGACAAGAGACACGCATTTTTCGAATATACCAATCAATTTAATAAATGCTCAAAAGTATGAAATCTTACCATCACCCCAAAAATGTATTGTTTGTATGAATATTCCTTTTATAATTTTACCGGTATACGAATTTTACAACAGAGAAAACAAGCATGCCAAAAATTGAAGCAATAAATATGTCACTACCATTTGCATTTTAGGTTTCTGGGGGACATTCCCGTATTTCTCGCAGCGCAAGCCACCTACAAGAGGCAGAACATAGTAAGTACGAAATGTAAGACAGGAATAAGTCAGAACCATTTGTATTCTCTTCAATAATGTGTTAATCCTGATCTAGCAGACCTAGCCTATCTGAATAGGCGATCCACCTAATTACGAGAGGTAATAAATAAATATCGTCATAGACAGCTTAACACAAGAACTAAGAAAAGGAAATAACCCACGCTTTCTTCCATCATTTGTTTACAAGCGGTTCATAATTACAGGCAGTTGACGTATTGGTTAGTTCGAAATAATCGTCAAAAGGATGTATTTTTAAGCCTCTAACATTTGGAACGGTGTATCATTTGCTATTAAAGAAACGGGACATAGTTTTTCGTATCAAAACGCTTTCATTTTTATATAAAACATGTGAAGTCCAAAAGAGTAAATGAATTTAATATATATAACATGTTTTGGCCAAACTCCAATACTGTGTTCCAAACAAATAGAAAAAAGTAGTTCCACTACATCAGGCTACAACAATATAATTTAATTTCCAAGGAAATGGGGTGAATTACATTAGCCAAAACAATTTTAATATGAAGGGTATCTTGTACTTTCAGATCATACAATATCAGCAGTTAGGAACGACACATCTATAGCAGGTCATCTATACCTTAACACACAAAATTGCAGTAAGTACACATCTTATACAACTAAACTGCCATACCATTTATACCTCACAAAAGATATATATATATATATATATATATATATATATATATATATATATATATATATATATATATATATATATATATATATATATATATATATATATATATATATATATATATATATATATATATATATATATATCGCGTCGAAAAAGTTACTTCAACCTGGTTGCCTGCTTCATAATTTCCCTGCGTTGCACTCGGCTTCATGGAGCATACAAAGTAGTAAACAAGACTACTATTTCGATCGCGATCATTATTGCAAAAGATCGATGATTTGAATAGCGATCTGAATGTTAATCATAAATGTATGCAGTCAAATGTCAAGACATTCATTTGTTTCTCTTGATGATGTCACCGTTCTCTTAATATGTGATGTTGCTCGTTTTGCTGCTTCCTTTGACTAGTACTGTATTATTAATATTATTGCTGCTACACTTATGATTAGTAGTAGTAGTAGTAATAATGATATGCTAGTATTGCCGGTAACGATGCTAATACCACTCCTATAGTTTCTTTGTATGAACGTTTGCACTTTCCTTAGGTATGTCAGTTTGTTTAGCATTTATATCTTGCAGTAGTGGTAGTGGTAGTGTATTGGTGTTATACTTTATGTTGCTGTTATTATTATTATTATTATTATTATTATTAGGTCTCCCAACCAATGTGCTCTTATGGACAATAAACCAAACGCATTCTTTTATGACCAGCGGACTGAATTACTCTGAGAATACAGGAATCATGACGGTGATCCAGCCAGGAATCTACTATATTTATTCTCAACTCATATTCAGCACGCACTCCGCACTTTCAAACAGCACGCGCTATGATCAGCTTTACCAGCAAATAATTCTCAAACGGGCTAAAGAAAGCAGCCTAATGTTCTGGAAACAGAATATTAACAGTAGTAGAGAATTCATGCCCAGTTCCTTGGGAGGTAACTTCAAATTAAAAGAGAATGATGAAATTTACGTCAAGGCGTCAAACCCCCAGTTTCTGTACAAAATGTTACGAGCAAATTTCTTCGGACTTCATTATGTCTAAATGTTAACACGGGAATTTAACGTTTCTACCACCGTCAGTACGGATTTGACCCCCTAATGTTGCTCCGCTCTACAAGAACTCTTTTCGGAAAAAGGAATTAGTTGACAGACCCTGGTATTTTCGGCTAAATAAACTACTGTTTTCTCAATAATACAAGCTTTGACAGCAGTATACAAGAAAAATGTAGTTTTACATTTAGCAATTGGGTACAAGTGGCAGGTTAAATATACTTCGTATTCTCAAATGAAACTTACACAAATAGATGAATGTCGTCAATTCAAAATAAAACACCAACATTTTTATTCTTTGTAGATCCACCATTGATTTTATGATATTTGTTCAATTCCTACCTTTTTTACGACCATGTAGATTTTGTTATGAAGAAATATTAAATAATAACATGACGGTTGGCCTAATAAACGATTGCAGGAGCACAAGGAAACTTCTGATATTTTACTCTCGATTTCGACCAAATTGCAATTTACCTAGCATTCACTTCTTACTAAAAATATGATTGATTCGCCCTTGATATCAGTGAAACTCCTGTCGGGGCCCAGAAGTCAATGCTCCTAATATTCCTGCATTTTAAGCCTTTCCAGTGCGCATTATACGATCTAACTGTAAAGAAACCTTTCTTTGGAAACGTTCTGATTGTTATTTGATTTTGTATTTATTTCTTTTTTACTTTGTTTTTTGGGGGTGAAGTGGGTGCTGACTTAGTGTACCCGTCACACACACACACACACACACACACACACATCCTATCTGCCCATAGGTAATCAGTCTAATTCAGATGTGATGTTCTCAGGTTGATACTCATATTTTTTTCAACCTGCAAAATTATATTAAAAAACACAAAATATATTACTAAGCACCTTTTCTCCAAAATGATCAATGTGTCCGCTGTTTGAGACTGACTCTAGTAATAATTGAATGCTTACATCATAAACTGAAGGGTGGGGTCATTGTAACAGTGCTGATTAGTTCCACGAGAAATTAATACCATAAATATATATATATATATATATATATATATATATATATATATATATATATATATATATATATATATATATATATATATATAATTTGAGTCCTCTCCTTATTCATGTCCTTTTTCTATTTTCCTTTCATTCATACTTGATACTTTATTTTCATTCATCATCTCCTTTATTTCTTTTCAATGAAACTAGAAGATGGCAAATCTTTGGATATATCTGAAAGAAAAGTGTGAATTATGCGCCTGACAAGAAATAAATGACAAATTGTTCTATATGTTACTATATTAAACTTTTTGCAAAAATATGAAAACAATACATCAGGAAGAAGCATCCCAAACTATCGATACATACAAATTTAGTGAGCTGCTCACAACACAAATTTTAACGTTTTAATTTCTTCAATTAGGTTAATTTATAGAATTAATACTTGAATTTGTATGTTCCCTGTAAACTAAATATATTTATACATATTATAATTGTTCTTCGCAAGTTGTTAAGTATAAGAATGGATAAGAATATATTTCGTTGATACTCGTATTTCTTACACCGTGCATAAACGTATTGAAAAATAATATATATATATATATATATATATATATATATATATATATATATATATATATATATATATATATATATATATATATATATAGAACCTTCTTTTTATTAATTTCCTTCCTTTTCTATTTTTCTCCCATTTACACTCGATACTTCATTTTCTATCTGCATGTCTTATGTTTTTCTTTTAAATGCAACTAGAAGATGGCAAACCTTTGGATATATCTGAAAGAAAAGTGTGAATTATGATCCTGACAAGAAACAAATGACAAATTGTACTATCTTTTACTATATTAAACTTTTGCACAAATATGAAAATAATACATCAAGAAGAAGCATCCCAAACTATCGATACACACAAATTTAGTGAGCTGCTAACAACACAAATTTTAACGTATTTCTTGAATTAAATTAATATATGGAATTTATATTTGAATTAGTATGTTCCCCTGTAAACTAAATATAGGTATATCTATTATAATTGTTCTTCGCAAGTTGTTAAGTATAAGAATGTATAAGAATATATTTCGTTCATCCCATCTCTTTTTCTATCAATCTCCATCAGATGTACTCTACCATGCAAAATTGTATTTGTGCTTATCTCGTGTTATACATGAGCTGGCAATTACGTTCCGTTCCATTATGTTCGTATTTGAAACTTTTGGCCTAATCAACTGATTATTTAGCATTGGTATTTGCAGCATTCATCTCTTCAACCATTACACTCTGGTATAATTTAGTCTGCTCTCTGTGTTTACACTTATATGTACATTAAAAGGAGAGGGCTTTATAGGTTGCTGACTTCCGTTTTAATACAAATTGCATGATAAACTACTGGTGTAGTTTTGGAGATCAAACAAAGTCAAGAAAATGAAATAATTTCAACTATTGTTTTAAATTACATTTTGAAGTTTTGTTCGAGCAATAGATTAGTAATGAAAAGTTATCTTCAGACGTTTGTAATTTACGTAATAAACATAGAACAAGGAAGAATCAGTTGTGGACTTTAATGACGATCGTTACAATAATAAGAGGAAATAATTGTTTAATTCAAGACAACTGCTGAGCTCAGCTTTAAGAAAGTAACGCAAAGTATATCATAGTTAAATAGTACATGCAGATAAGGGAAGACTAGTCGTATTTCTCTCACATTCTCACTTTATGTAAGCATTCGAATTAATGCGAGAAATGCTTTTCCGCCCTTTTCTATGTAATCTACCATATTTCATACCATTTTTGGAAAGACAATCGCAGTTTTTGAAAGGCACTAAACTACACCATTTCTATCGAACACTTAGAGCTGATCTCAGCAATGCTTATTTTTTCATTAAAGTCAAAACAAAAAATATGCTGATTAACATTTTTAAGTGTTGTTTAGGTAGTAGTGGCTGTTGTTGTTGTTGTTTTCTAATTTCCGATGCTAATTTCATAGATATAACATGCTGCCATTGAAAACTACTGTTCATAGCATCAATCTTATCATGTGTTAACTGAAAATAAAATTCGATGCCATACAAATCGTTTCCAAAATATTGTTTTAGGTTTTTCTTTCTGACAGACTCTCATGATAATGTTTTCGTCATCTTCGTACGAGATTTCATAATAAGAAATGTTTTTCCTTCAACGGAGATAATTGGTAACTATAGGATATATTTCATTTATTTCTTATCATCTGCATTAAGTTTTATGTCAAGAGCAAAATTCCCTTTACTGTTTACACTTTTGTACTCTTTTATTTACAAAATAAACTGGTTTGACCATATACCGTTTCAAACTTCAAAAAGAACCTCTAAAATACCCAATTGTTAAATGTAAAACGACATTTTTCATGCATAATGTAACCTGAGAGGGAGGTTACTTTTTTATAAAAATTATCAGCAATATTTTCCTTGCCTAGTGAAGTCAACACTCTCTAGTCCTTTGTAAATAAAGTCTTTATGGACCGCAGTAACAGCAGTGTGTATCATCGTTCTTTATAAAAGTCGTAGAAGAATCACACGGATAACGTTGTAATAATCTCTTGGTAACGGAAGCTACGTATGTTGCTTGAATATCACGATTTTGTGACCTTATTGAGAGACAGTGCTAGTTTAATATTAAACAAAATGTTGTACAATATTGAATAAAAATATATACCACCAAAAACAGTATTGATTATTTAAATATCTTTCAAGATGCTACCACAGAATTTAACCTTTCACATTTCTAAATTGATGATCTGACAGTTTTTATTAAGAAACCTTTGTTTCAAAAATGAGAAGGAATATTTTTATTTAATGCAATATGCAAGAAACGGTAGCAGTCTCACACATACACTAAAGATGATAGTGTTGCGTTAGGTATTTCTTTATTAAATTAAACATTTGAAGCGGATTTTTACGTCGGTTAGCTATGCATTTTGATAGCTGATAGGTACTTACATTTTTATTACTTATATGTACAATTTGATTACTGATATGTATAATTTGATTTTTATAAATACGAATTAGTAGCATTACCATACAGGCTAGAAACGTTTAATTCATACAATTTATATTCCTATTTACCTTGAATTCTGTATTTGGAATCAGAAATGATTATGTACAGATGAGAATCAATTACTAGGTCGACATTTGGTTGCGTCAGCAAGGATATCCTAGTCAGGTCGAATCTAACGCCAGTCACTAATCAAGACAACCCTAGTCAAACTGGTCCCTGTGGCGATAAAAAGTGCAAAACCTATCAACATATCATAGAGACCATGACATTTTCTAGCACAGTGAAAACCAAAACATATATGGTCCAAACAAAACGTGCAAAACAGAAAATGTAATTTGTCCTATCACAAATAAGATCTGTAGCCTTCAGACTGTCGACGAAACTGAAAAGCTACACAAAAGGATCAACTTTATAGATCTGATTGATGACAAAGAAGCTGTACAGAAGTCCGGTCGCAGAACACTTCTCGCCTGGCCACACTTTCAGTGATATAACTGGAGTTCCCAAACCAGGAAAGAAAAGAAATCTTACTGGCTAGGCCGCCTTAGAACACTGAAACCAAGCGGTTTAAACCAAGAAGACTAGAAAAAAGACAGCCATGCACAAATAAAATTATCTTTTGTAGCCGACACATTTTCTTTAAAATAATTTTCTAAATTTCCTTAATAGCCTACAACTACTACTTTAACAATGAAATATTCGGGGTATAATTTGTCCTTAGAAATATTTACATAAAACAAAAGATGTCGTTATGGCAAATCGATTTCTAGGTCAATACAGATATTTTCCAGCATCCGCAACAAATTGAAATAAACTAGTTGAAATATATTACATTTAAAGGTTAAATTCCTGTAGAATATCCATGTAAAGTTTTGCAAACACAACCATTTTTGTGCTTTATTTGTTTGTCTTGTCAAATTTTTGTGTTTGCCTAATACACTGTAATGCTGGGATCAGCCTAGCACCGTTTGGAAATCAGTCTTTCACACTGAGCTGGAATCAGCCTAGCTCCAATTCTATTTTAGGTGGCGTCAGCCCTCAACCCAAAATACACTTTAATGCTGGGATCAGCCTAGCACCATTTGGAAATCAGCCTGTATCAAAATTTGTGCTAGGCTGATCCCAGCTCAGTGTGAAAGACTGATTCCCAATTGGTGATAGGCTGATCCCAGCACTACAGGGTACTCTGGGCGGATTCCAGCTTAAGTAGACTATGTGCTAGGCTGATCCCAGCATGCTAATGTATTCTGGGCTGATCCCATCTTAACTAAATCTATCCTAGGCTGATCCCAGCATAAGAGTGTATTCTGGGTTGATCCCAGAATCGTGGAATAAGGCTAGGCTGATCGCAGCATGAAGAAAATATTCTTATATTTTTCTATTTAAACTGTAAACGTAATGTATTTAACGGGCATGAAGATTAGTATAGCTTATGAATATCCGATTGGGGGAAAATGCCAAATCGAATTTCATATTTAAAAATGTCAAATGAGAACCCCCAATAGATGCCAGTTTGTAATGTGAAAATCTATTTGGAAGGACTGGAGTCCGAAGCATGATACTAAATGTATGTACACAACTGTTCCTGAGCAGAAACAAGTCGGTTAGAATGAACTCTGATGTAGCGCATACAACATGACGAAGACCATTATGCTATCGTCCTAATTAGATGGTCCTCCTAACCAACTGCAGGTGCAGTTGTGGCTGCTAGAATACGAAACGAATGACGAGAAACGTTTTTGCTCATCATAGCCCATGCGTGTCAGCAGGAGCCTCAAGTACGACAGAAAAAAGTTCCTTACTAAATGGACGGCCCATGGAATACACAAAAAAGGAGCATTTGAGCCATGACTTCCAGCCAAAGTAACTTGGCGCCGCTGACTCAAATACTGCTCCATACAAGACGCAGGGCATAACCACGAATTCCGAAAAAATTAAATATTGACACTAGCACAAAAAAGATCAGCCTTTGTGAATGATTTCAGCAGTTGCAGAATTGTCATGGTTAATCAGAATTCTTTTCTTTGGCCACTGAATTCCCCATTAACACCACAATTCCTGCACATGTTGTGTCATAATGGCACACAATATCCAGAAATGTTTGCATTCCATGCCACTGAACGAGAGTGGAAGAACGATGTGTAGTAAGACGGTCGTGCTTTCAATGAACCCATATGAAGTCCTATATGATGTGGACGGCTGCATCGGTCTGTGCACGCACGAGACTGCTGGGCTGTGAACACACTATCCAAAACATGTTTGTATATCCCTGTCACAGAATGCCAGTCTTCCAATTACGTGTTGTAAGATGGTCATGTCTTGCATTAATCCGTATAAGTGAAGTGCTCTGCAATGATCCCATTTGAATTGCAGTGTCCTTTTAATGTGGACATTGGTACCGGTCTGTTCATCTACAAGATATGAAAGAAGAAAATTGAAAAGCAGAACCAGGCAGTAGAAAGTGTTATAGTGATGTGCAAAAGCGACCTGAAGTCAGCACCAAATTGCAAACTTAAACATTTATCGCTCAGGCAGATATATTTCTCAAAGGGATATGACTGGGACCTAGCCAAAACCCAAATAGTACTGTCTGATAGACAATGCGTAGCACCCTGATGCTGCCCTAATCTTAAAAGTATGAGTTTTGAATAAATGAGGATTAAAACTGCATAGCACGCGGAAGGTTTGCAAGGCTTGGCTGAACACCTGCCTAGTTATAGGAAAATCCCCCAAGAGGTAAGGAAGAGTGGTCCAAAATGGCAATCAGTAGTTGTAAATAGTGACGTAGATCATGGACAGGGCACTGGTTTTGTACTTTTTGGGGCATGAAACTTAGGCAAAAGGGGTACTCTTTTAATGTATGTACTGTGTAAACTCGACAACTAAACCAACGTCACTGATCTGAACCCGAGAAAACTAAACTTAGGTTTGCTCAACCAGGTTGTCCGGCATTTCTCCTAACCAAAAGAATGCATGAAGTGCAAGGATAAACATGGAATTAAATAGAGCAGCACTGATGGCGTTGTGAGTGAATCTAGGCAGGAACTTAATGAGCATTTTGTAGAATATATTTATCAATGGTAGTTTGTGCAAATGTTATGAAGTGTTCGCAGAAGTTTTTGAAGAAGGAAAAACAAGAAATTTATCGGATCCGGGATATTGTTCAGTTTCTGTACATAGCCAATAGCCGAGACATAGGTATATACGGAAGATACCGTATAGAGTTTTTCAGAAAGATATAAAATAAAAATTGCCAAACAATTACATGGAGAAGGAAAAAAAGGATAGTGCTGTGGAGTTTTAAAGTTGTTGAAAATTCGATACAGTGTTTCCAACTGCACCTATAAGCTTCCATGGAACATGGAGAAAGAGTACTTCTTACCAAAATGGACACTTTTATTACTCCCAGTCATTAATGTTGGAAGTTCCGAGACGTGTACTGGAATTTTCTCTGCTTAAAGTGAGTGCTGGAGGAATCTGTGCACCTTCTTGCATTTGTTGGCGAAGTCTGATCGAATGATACGAATTCTGCCTCGTATATTGCAACCGTCACTGAAGGGATAGAAGTAGTCTTCCCTAGGGATGCATTGTTGTCCATGACGGGGACATCAGGCGACAATGATTATGAATGCCCCAAAGAATAGAATGTCAAATTGGTCCGTGCTTGGCCCGTGCCACTATTCCTAGAGTCAGTCAAGGAGCGAAACACTTTCAGATAATGTAGCCAGAGTATTTTGCAATGCCACTACCATCCTCGACAACTGGGTCACTGTCGAAATATTAGGATGTGTTCAAGGCACTTCCGGTTGCGCATGGGCGAGCTTGTCTGTTCCAAGAATTGTTTGATTATCATTAACACCGTCGCTGCTACATTGCCTCAACAAAGGAATTGACGAGATTTCGTTATTACCGGGATGAAATGAATGCCAGATCATCAAATAGACCCTCTAGGTGATGTCTCAAAATTGTACATCTCTGGTCAATACCGATCTCTTGTCTTTATCATCTTCGTCCATTGTGTCAGGTCCTGGTAAATATATGTGTGTCTTGAAGACATCATACATTTACATGTAGCCACTTATATGTGTGTCTTCCATAAATTTATCCTATTAAATCCATTAAAATCCATAATGCTTGACATTTTAAACTGATCTGTATGATAAATCGATGAATTTAATTATAGGTCACATACCAGTATAAAGATTGTTCACACTGATCGGATTCACAGTATCCCATAATGTCTTTTAATTTCACATTTCTGACAAGTAAACAGCGAACATTAAGTCCACATGTTTGTGATTTAATGTATCCATTAAATGTCACTATCTAATGTCATCTGGTTAAAAGTCCAAGAATTTTTACTCTCTCAGACAAAGTTCTGAAATCCTCTTTAGTATTATAGTGATTGTAGATTGTCTATTCCTTGTAAATGTCCTCTGATTGTATTTCCTTGGCTTCACTGTCATATGCAGGTGCTCATGTACAGACTGGGTTTGGGTTCTGTCAGTGATTCCTCGATCATACAGTTTATGAAATCTATTGAAAGCTGAAATAGAACATATGTGAATTGTGCAGCAAGATCACAAAAAATACAAACACACACAGTTGAATGACACCAAGCAGAGATCCATAATAAACGTTTGATGTGGAGACTCAAAATCCATTTTCTGTACCTTTGGAAACCAGAGAATTGAAACTCTATATTCAATGTCACATGTACATGTACTCCCTCAATGGTCATTAACAGACAAACACCATTGGAACACCGACAATGTATACCTACAATAACTCAAGATCATCAAGTTGTGCATAAACTAAAATTTAATAAATTATCATTTTATTTGTTTCTCATGTCTATGTTTTGTATTAGCCTTTGAAAAAGACTCATTGAGATTCGAAAGAGCTTAGGCTAGTTAGATACCAGTTTTGCACTGTTCATTGCATATATATATATATATATATATATATATATAGAGAGAGAGAGAGAGAGAGAGAGAGAGAGAGAGAGAGAGAGAGAGAGAAAGAGAGAGACAGAGAATGTTTAGATATAAGTATAAAGATAACTGCAAATACATCATTTATTTCAATATAAAGAACGCTTTAATATAAAGACTTAAAACATCAATTCGATCCACAATATATGACCTAAATTAATTATTTGTATCACTCTTTGTGCTTGTATTTGTACTCAGAAGATAAGCAATGCATAAACAGTTTCCTTTCTTATTTTGTTTTATCTATATGTATAAAAGAGCTTGCTTATTTATAAAGATGTATTTTATATAGACTTGAAAAGTGTGGAATTACAATGCTTGCTGCAAGGACTAGCTTAAAGAATGGTGAATTGCAAACCACAAACAAATTATTGCACACATTGCAATGGAAGAGAGAAGAACATGACAATTAGAACAGAATAATTTAATTTAGCTGCTAAATTAGAGAAGAGCACTAATAACCAAGCATTTCTAAATGAAGTATTTTTAAGGGAAGACCTGACCGTTTTGAATGATTTTTAACAAACTAGCAAAGTATTAAGTTTCTTTTTCAATACAATATGATGATGTCACTCAGGAAAGAGAACTCAACGACGGATAATATCGGTGTCGTGTAGATGTACCTACGACAAGCATTCTTTATTTTCTTCTACATGCTCTTATTTGTAAGACTGTAATAGGTATATACTTGTATAACTCGAACTTCATTAGTGACATCATAATTTTTAAAAATCCTAATTAATTTAAATGGAACGTTCAAGTGATTCACCTTTGCTGTCAATTGTTCGAAGAAATACAATACACAAGACGCAATGGTTCGGGGAGCTCTTATTGTATGCTTGGGTTGTAATCGTAATTTTTAAACGTATTTATCCTAGCTAATTTGTGCTTATGCCTAAGGCATATTATTCGTCTTAACTTATAATCCTTTAGATGTAAATTGTTGATTGATTCAATTGTTTTATCAATACTTCACTTCTGATGTCGTCATAATCTTATTATATTAAAGATGTTGCTTTATTACTAGCGTTACCATTGACAATATTATTAGTATTAGCACAGGTAGTAGTAGCAGTAGCAGCGTTGTATTAGAACTGTTAGCTCTGACATTAATATCAATTGTATCAGCATTTGTAATATTAGTATTAGCATTGTTATTAATATGGTTAGAATTAGCATTGGTATTAATATGATTAGTATGAGCATTGTTATTACTATGATTCGTATTAGCATTGTTATTAATATTGGTAATATTGGCATTAACAATGTAATTATTATTAGCATTGACAATATTAATTGCCATTAGCATTCCATCAGTGATATTAGTATTAACATTAGCTATGTTAATATTATAAGTATTAGCAATGGTAATATTATTAGTATTATCATTAGTAATATTATTACTATTGGCATTGGCAATATTATTATTAGCATTAGCAAGGTAATATTAACATTAGTGGTAGCATTCGCTTTCGTTAAATAATCGTATTAGCAGCATTAGCGTTGTTAATGGTTATATTATTATTAGCACTGGTAATACTATTGTAACTAGCGGTATTGTTTTGTTATTATTATTATTATTATTATTATTATTATTATTAGTATTAGTATTAGTATTATATTATTATTTGCAATAGCGATCGTTACACATTATCTACAGACCAGTGTGTGTGACTTCAGTATACAATGATACCGTTTCTGATATAAAAGAAACATGGCATACCATAGTGGGAAGATGGAGGAAAATTATACAATAAACCTGGTCAGATTATAATATTTTTTATGCAATTGTTTCGATATGCAAAACTTAATACAGGAAAATTATCTCATTAAGTAACTTAATATGTGCTACTTTTGAAAGAATTTGCTTCATATGTGCCCACTGTAACGCAAATACTGCAACTTTATAGAGATTGTGTAACGTTTAGTTTTTGTTTCTGTATATTGGAAACCAAAGCATAAAGAACAATTCCATCACCTTTAATTACTAAGTTTATACTAGTCTCCAGTAGTAATTCCTAAAGAAAATCCAGTTAAAGTGATCTTGTAAACATAATTTAGACCCCTGTGACATGGCCTGCGTGACATGCAACAATACAACGATTCGTTATTTCATACATCTGAACGTAGAGGTACTATAATAGGTTGATGAAAACCAAAGATTAGTCTGTTGTTTTTGTTTTAAATCAATGTCCTTAAAATCTGTATCGAAATCTTATTAGCATTATCCATCCCTAGAAGTCAAATGTTTTACGAAACGTTGGGAAAATAAAAACAGCATGACCACTAATAAAAGCAAAGCTCATATACCTGTTAGCATCTTGATTAGTCACAAAAACTAAGCGTAACATGAAGTTCATCCAGTCCGCTCATATTCTCACTCACATGTACAATACACAGTTTATCATTTAAACGACATGTTCATCTCTATCACCAACTAATCTGCCATAACACGACATATGTGTAGGCTATGATGTTTACATCATCTGCAAATATGTGGTCTTGATCTGAACAAATATACATAACCTGTGTTATTCAAGCAAAGAATGTACTTCGCATTGACCATCACTAGTAAATTAAAATACAATCCAAGTTAGTGAAGCGCATAATGTGGAAAATAACGATCGATGTTTATTATGAGGGAGTCATACACATCAAGATCCGTCCTTTCGCCAAGATTCATCATTGGTCATGATACCGTATGTATACAGCATGAAAGTGTATGTACATCATAAAAACCATTTTGATCATAACCTAACCAATACAATGCGAAACGTAGGTCACAATGACCTTTTCTATAGGTATGTACTAGTAGAAATGTATACCATCTTACAGTTTAATGATCCAAACATAAACTGTTCAACACACAGCTATATAGCACTAGTCGATCAAGCTTGAAATATCGGTCACAGTGTATTACTTTTGTAATAAGGATGTAGTTTTTATCAAGACTTATCCTCTCACAAAGTTGCATGATTCTAAATACAGCAAAGTGCATACATGAAGCACAAAACACACTTGGGTCATGGGCTAAACACAACGACTTAACCTTAACCTATCACATGGGAACTGTAGAACATAGTGAACTTCTTTATATAAGGGTCTCATAGCTTGATGATTTTAGCAGGATAAATCAACTTAAAAGACAGTATTTATGGTATAACACTATGTATATAGGTTGCATAAAACATGAGCAAACGTTTAGCCAAGAATATCGAACTAATACACGTGTGTATTATATGTTAGTCCTCTTAGACCGCTTTCCATTGATGGGTCGTTTCAAGCCCAGATAAAATAGTTTCCAGTGAACAAAGAAAACCTAATGATCAAAATGAAAAGAGAGAATGTGTGTGTGTGTATGTGTGTGCTTCTTTTATATGTGCAGAATCTGGCTACGACTCTACCTCAAGGATAGTTCTTTTTAATGGAGAGCCGATGAGGGGAAATGACAATGCTACGATTAGTTTTAGAACCTTTCTTCCTGTGGCTCAAAATCCATCATGTCACTTTCCTGCTCTTTTTAAGGACGGGTTATCAACTGTGGCAAAATTATGAGATACCGCACTGTAATTGTGATAAAAACTAATTACCTAAAACTTTAAATATTCAGTGACAAAGAATCCGCATGCTGCATTATAACCAGCTTATTACATCTGTGATTCTTTTGCTTTATTGATTGGGGTGGGGTGGTGAAGAAATCGTGTATCTGGCATTGTATTCTACGCTATGCAGTAACCTTCTTAGAGGAAAATAAATATCATGCGTCTAAAAAATAACATAAACGTATTTTCCTCATACAGTCAGTGATCTGCACCAGATATCCTATATTTCCTTGCTTCCTACTAAAGAATTTCCATTGTAGCTTCGTCTTGACTACATTTTCTTAACCAGTCTACAATAGTATCACGAAATAATTTTGTTTTTAAAAAAGATTCATGATTAGTTATAGTAGTCCAATATTGAAAATAAAATAGTCTGTTCGACAATAACACGATGTGTCTATTCTACCCTGATCGTTGTACAATTGTATCGTCGTCTGCATTTCATCAAGTCTTATGAGTGACCAATTTTACATTCCGCCCGTACTCCGAAATATACATGACTGGAAAAACATACGAACAATATCGACATGAATCGTGAAAATAGTTTTATACAGCATGATTTAACACATACATGTATGCACTGATACATATGATTTCAAACCTTAAACTGAAATCAGCGATGCATCCTCGACCAGTGATGAGACTCGTGTATATGTGTTTATTTACATATATATTTTAAAACATGTCTAAAACATATTCCTTGTAAAACCACATACAACAGTCATTTGTCGCAACATCTAAATGAATCTAAGCTATAACAAATTCTAGATCACATATACCATAGCACTGCATGCACAAGCATTAACCAATCAATATATATATGCAGGCGTATACTGTTATACAAAAACCCAGAGTTAAACAACGGTAGAACAAATCTGTTTTGAAGTTCATTGTACATATATCATGCAGTAATCAACTGGTACCGAGACAGAATTAAGCCACTGAAAACTAAAAGACGGACATATAACTTTCACCTTGTGTCTTTTGATTAGATGTTTCATGCAAAGCACTGTTTGGTACTATTTGTTTTCGTTTTGATGAATTGCCTGATACATCTGGTGAAATTTCAGTTCCAATCGAAAAAGCAGGTAATATTATACATTTTTTATTTAAAATACAAAGGACACGTCACGGCTGACCCGATTGAAATAAATCAATAAATAAAATACTAATCTCTCCACTGTTGTATTTGGCTATATCATATTAGTTATTATCTTGATTTATAGCACAGGAATTTACGACATCATAGGGTGATATATGGCATATTTCTATCACACTAATCCTATCAGACAAAGAGATCGTATTTGTTGATAGACAATAATAAATATACACCAAACAGAACGGATCATTCTATCTCTAGATTCTACAGAGATTACATGATAATACTAGGCAGAATTATTGTTTAATAAAAATAATAGTATTATACAGGTTAGATACATTTTAATTCCTACAATATTGAATTCAAACACAGGCCCACGGGTTAATGGCCCCATAGCCTTGCCTTCAGACACCAGTCCATATAACCTGTAGAATCAAAGGATATGACTTTCCGTTCAATTGTTGTAAGTTGTGATTATATATAAGTAATTATATATGCTGCAATTTTAGTACATTAGCCAATTATAAATATCACTTATTTACATTTGCAATTAGTAATAGTGTCACTCATGACTCCATCCCATCCCTTCAAAGCGTTTTTACAATTCAGTTCCAATTGCAGCTGACTGACAGTTATGCCTATGAATTTATGAGCATCTATCAGCGTAACGTATGAACAATAATTTCATTTTTGTTTCTCGTGCATGACAGTACAACATAACACTATCGATTACCACATCAAATATGTAAACATGTTGTACACAAGAAGCCTATATACATATCAGATCGCATATCGTTCGCATATATTTGCTATAAATGCCATCCAATCAAGGCTTGAATCATTCATTTAATCATTATTAGCATGGTTGGTTTTGTTATGGTTTCTAAACAATAGATAACAGATCTCAAGTATTCATAATATGACCTTTTTGTGGACCAATCATGGATGAGATTTAAACTTCCGTTTGTGTCACGTCTATTCCTTTTATTAGTATTGAGTTTCACCATAAGAAGTTTCCCTACTGCAAACATTTAGCTAAATACGGAATAGAGATGGCTTTTAAAATTCTGGTGATTTTCATTCTAGAATTTCTGATAATTCTGAAAATATTAAAAAGAGGCAATTCCTTGCCATGTAATTCTATCGAAAGGGACGACACTGCATTGTTGAATCATAATAGAGTACCTTTAACAGAAACGTTTATGTATAAGAACTATCTTGCCGAAAACTCAATCAATTTTTAATTAATTCATATAACATGTTCTTTAAAAAACCAAACCCGATTCCCAAACTTTATCAACATATAATGTGGGATCCAGGAATAATGTTGAATCCAGTCCAAAGAAAACGTGGGATGCATGGATACGAGCTTTTCTAACTGTTTAGTAGTGTATGTGTCATTTTATAATTATGACTTGATGTATATTCCTTGCATTTGTAAACATAACAAAAATGTGTTTCGTCTAGGTCTCTGTTCTTTCATTTCTATTCAACCTCACAAAATAAATGTCAATGCATTTCCTTGTCACCTTTAAATAAAAATACTTCACTTTTATTCACTTTTCAACGACAACAGAAATGAGTAATATATTTTGAAAACTAATTTTAAGCCCATAAGTTTCCGTATTATTACCAGTTGCACTTATAAGCATATCAGATGAAATGATTTTTATGTAGTTTAAATTTTACTTTTTCGATTTAATATCAAAGCAAAGGGAAGTCTCGTTCTAGGTAAAGATTTTATGGCATGGTTATTTCTTATCAAACAGAAATATCTGTATCCCAGTATTGCCAAATTTTCTGAGAATGTAAACTGAACATATGAATTTTGATTTATTTTAAGTATAACTTTAAAATTATCAAATCATTTTGATTGAATCGGTACTTAGCCACGAAACCAACACGTGTTTTCTGGCATGTTAAATACCTTAGTAAAACAATAAAGGTCGATAATTGATTGAAAATAATTACGGGAAACAATTAACAGAAATTGTACTCCTTAATAGGTTTAAAATTAAAACCATGTTTATTTTATCGCTGTTGCTGTGCATACACTGGTCAACAGTGAAATCATTACTGACTTGAAAAGGCCCTAATCTGTAGTATTTTGGTGTGCCGAACACGAATATAACCGTGAAAAATTTGTATTGGCTCTCGTTTTGAAGATATTCATATACCTCATTTTCTATGTTTCACTGTGTAAATTTCTCCAGTAGGACTGCAGCAACATCCGGAATAATGATGTAACATTGCATAATACCATCATGCTCACATCATCCACAGTTGATTGCATCATTTTCTGATGCAATGCAATACTAATGCCATGCGGCTGCTGAAGTAAGTTGACGTCAGCAGTGTACTATACATGTGTAGGCCTATTATACTAATGCCAGGCGGCTGCTGAAGCTGACGTAAGCAGTGTACTATATAAAGCCCAATCAGATAGGTTCAGCATTTAAAATATTTTAGACGTTGTGCGAGACAGTTCAAGCTACTGTTACATAAAACTTATTATTTTATCCATTTACGTACAATAAAGAACAGTAATGCCTCGAAAGTGTGTTAATACCGCGGACAATTTTTGCTATATTTGTGGGGAAGTGACATTTGCCAACCAGAAGAAAAGTATCAATTCTCAAGTGAAGAAGGCATATCATCTTTACTTCGGATGCAAGGTTGGTGACCAAGACAAGCCTTGGGCTCCGCATATATGCTGTGCTACATGTACAACACAGCTTTCACAGTGGTTGAATTGCAAAAGGTCATCAATGCCGTTTGCAGTCCCAATGGTGTGGAGAGAGCCAAGCAACCACCTAAATGACTGTTACTTCTGCTTGGTTCCTCCTCTTTCCGGCGGAATAACGAAGCGAAAGAAGTCGAGAATAGTCTACCCAAACATTCCGTCTGCATTGAGACCAGTTCCACATGGTGAGGGACTTCCTATTCCAGAACCTCCAGCAGAATATTCTCTTGATTCATCTGACGAAGACAAAGGTGAGTCGACCTGTTCTTCTCCTGGTCCATCAGCATGCAGTGATCCAGATTTTCACTGTGGTGCATCATCAACCCCACACAGAATAACACAGGAAGAACTAAATGACCTGATTCGTGATTTGGACTTATCAAAGAACAAGGCAGAATTGCTAGGATCAAGACTCCAACAATGGAATCTTCTAGAAGAAGATGTCACAATTACTGCATATCGAAAGCGCCACCAGCAATTGGAGCCTTTCTTCAGAAAGGAAAGTAATCTGATATTCTGTTCCGATATTGAGGGCCTCATGAATGCTTTAAAAATCATTCATGACCCACAAGAATGGAGACTATTTGTGGACTCTTCGAAACTGAGTCTCAAGGCTGTGCTTTTGCACAATGGAAACATTCTTCCATCTATTCCAGTAGCGTATGCTGTCCACATGAAAGAGACATACGATAACTTAAGGCAGCTACTGAATTCCATTGAGTATAACAAGTACAGCTGGCACCTCTGTGGTGATTTGAAGGTAGTTGCCCTTTTAATGGGACTGCAGCAAGGATATACAAAATACATGTGTTTCTTATGCGAGTGGGATAGCCGAGCAAGGGAAATGCACTACATGAGGAAGGAATGGACTCACAGGCAGAATGTAGCCATTGGAGAGAAGAATATCCAACACCCAGCTCTGGTTGAGGCTCAGAAAATCTTGCTACCACCCCTTCACATCAAACTAGGTTTGATGAAGAACTTCGTGAAAGCCATTGACCGGACTTTGCCAGCATTCCGATACCTGCATGAAAAATTCCCTCGACTCAGCGAAGCAAAGATTAAAGAGGGAGTTTTTGTGGGTCCTCAGATTCGAGAGCTTTTCAAAGATGACCGGTTCAACAACTTGCTGGAAGGTGACGCGAAACAAGCATGGAATGCTTTTCGCCTAGTTTCTACAAACTTCCTCGGAAATGTTAGGGCAGAAAACTATAAGGAACTAGTAGAAGACATGTTGATGAAGTATAAGAAACTTGGCTGCAATATGTCTCTAAAGATTCACTTCCTTCATTCCCATTTGGATTTCTTTCCTAGCAACTGTGGTATTGTTAGTGATGAACACGGCGAACGTTTTCATCAAGATATCGCAACAATGGAACAAAGATACCAGGGAAAATGGTCCACTACCATGCTGGCTGACTACTGCTGGACACTCCTCAGAGATGCTCCCGAACAGCTGTACAAGAGACAGGCGAAGAAATCTAAGATGTAGTCAATGACTTGATTTTTTATAGGTAGGCTATTACAGTTGACCTTTTACTATTGGAATGCATTTCGTTATGTAAACATTAATTTCTTGCAGATTACAAAAAAACTAGAGCCAATTTTGCAATTTGACTGTCATATTCGTGTTCAGCACATAAAAATTGATAAGAATTGACTAATTTTATTTTAGTAACATGACTTTTGTAAAAATTTGTTGTCCAGTAATATACTATTGGCTTTTGTAAACAGGGATATCTCACCGTGATGGATTTTTAGTGGGCACCTATCAGGGACTTTCAGCCAAAATCAAGGCTCTTTGATAAATCATTCATACGATACAAGATAATTGTGTCATCTTACCACAAACGAATAGTAACTTGGCAAACTATTAACGTTAATGTGCTTGTGGATCGAATTTGTTGTATCTTACAACAGCAAATACAACCCGTGGAAAAGAAACCAGATAAAATATGCACAGACCCTTTCTCACATGTTTTATGAGCCATTTTGGATCAATGTATTTTCAATGTTAGGCGAATAAATAATAACTGGACTGATCTATGTATCGAAGTGCGTGCAGGGCGCTAGAGTATTGGTATGCAAGGTTTGGAAGTCTTCACTTACAACACCAACTTTAGTCACAATGGATTATTTTAAAACAACAGTTGTTTTTTAATGCAGTACATTTCCTCTGCAGCGCTATTAATATTTCGTGTTAACCAGATTCAGTCATATAAATAGGAGCACATAAATGCTTGATAACCAATTCTCGTCATTCAAGAGAGAGAACTATGTTATTACAATTATTCAATACTCAGATGAAAATACCAAGTTCTGATACTAAAATTTATAATAGAAAATATTGCGGTTTCATTGTTTTGTAAAACCAAATAGATTTATCCGGACAAAGCCAGGCTACCAAATGAAATTGCGTGATCACTACCGATTGTGTGTCGTATCTTGCATCTGTAACTTGGCGCTTTATTTATGATATTTTATCTCTGTTTTACTATAATGTGCACGTATTTTGCCACATGTATGGCTGAATTTATAACGCGTGGTCCTCTCTTTAATTGGAATTGTATTAGCATTGAATAGGAACTCCTGTTGTCTGGAACCTTGTAGAAATTTAAGTCTAGGAATAACGAGGATTCCAAGATATAAGCTTTACTTCCCTTTCCTACGGCAGTCACCTTCCACGTACACCTTCCATACGAACGCCGTTTAGTAATGTTTTCAAAAATGCAACGAATTGTAATATGTTTTATCGACTTTAAGCCTTCCTTACAACTTCTGATTAGTTTCCTTCATCCAAGATAACTATGCCTTAGCTAAAGTTTCAAAGAACCATGCTGTTCACTATGAATAAATATTACGAAAATAAAATTTGACTTTAGGTCAATAATTATCTTATTAGCCTTTGTGTGTTGTTCTATTAAATAATTGCTGATTGGATAAACCATAATTACGGGAGCAATTATCGTACTTTTTCAGAAGAAGTCTGCCTTTGGCTAACATATAAAAATATTTTAGGACTAAACCTAACGTTAGTTTATGTTATGTACAGGTACCACTGCATGTAAATTCGGTTAGAGTTTTAGAAAGGACACCTGCAAGAAAATTCCTGTCAAAAACAAAGGATAGCAAAACATAATTTTCACTGTTTTAAAGGTTTCACATGAACAATAACAATGATCTACCCAATATTAACCTCACTGTATATGGTAATTAAATTCGTATCTTGGTGACTTATTCTTCCATAAAATTAATTTATAAAAGTTATTGTTGTGTGATGTTATCGACGTTGCAAAACATTGTGTTATGTATTAAGACATACGTTATCTCACAAACTTCTTCAGATTGGTATTAAATGAGATATTTTGAAAGCTAATAATTTGTTGCATTAGACTATTTAGGACATGAAGTAAGACTTGACCTTTTGTCAAGTGGTTTGCTGTGTCTCAACTAAACGCTAACATTATCAATGTGGTACCGTGCGGATTATTTATTTAATTATTGTACTCATTTTAATGTAACATTCAACTTTTGGTCAAATGTCTTTTCCATTACCTTTACTTTGTACCCACTCTTTTTTATTGCTTAAGTTCAAAACATATATCAGAACCTGATCTTTGCAAATTTATGTTTATCATGACCATCATGCGTTGTACCACTCTTCTGAAAATCAGACCTAAACAATTCAAGTATGCACTCATTATTATTTGTTCATTAGGAATAGTCGGTACACAGTAAGTCAGATATTTATATGGAGACTGTCTGTCAGCATTTTGCTATTTATTATTTTAATCTGATAGAAAAGTATCTGTCTTTTTTATCTTTAAAACTTGAATAAACTTGCAGCAATTCACAGGCACAGAAAATATCCATGCTACACCAGAACTAAATAGATTTAAAGTATCCTTTATGAGTGTAACCCTATTGATGATATTATCTAAATTATTTCAATGCAGAAATTACTATATCTAGTTCAAAGTATAATATTTGCAGAAATTTAAATTCTAAACCAATATTTAATTAACTTAATTTTAAATTTAGCAAATACTTAAAACTGCTTCTTTGTTCACGTTCAATAGCGTCAGCCTGGTGAAAAACACATACGGCCAATGCGTAATTCAAAGCAGGAACAACATAAAATTTCAAACATTCATTATAATTCAAGAAACTTTTTCTACGTTTCATATAAGCACGTGCATTGCCTTTAGTGCTTTATCACCAAAAGTTTGTTGCTCTTTAAAGAATGCAGGACCAAGGTAATTAACCTTTTCAACCACATTAATATTACACCTGGCTATATTCCATACTTCTTATTGTCTTAATGGACCACCTTTTCGAAAGATAATAACTTTAGTTTTATCAAGGTCAACATTTATATTGCATTTTATTAGAACAGTCATGCAAATTATGTATTAGCTTTTTACCTAGGAATATAACCAAATCGTCACAAAATAGGGTAAAAAAAAAAGGATACCTCATCTAACTCTATACAGATATCTCCCGTAGATTGTAACGATATGTCCCAATCTTTAAGAAATAATGGAAATAGTATCGGTGATAATATTTCACACTGTATCAAACCAACTCCATCCTCAATAAAGGAATTACGAGAATCCTAGTGTGAAACATGATTTACCTACACTGTACACAGAACGAGAAACATTAAAAAACTTGCGATTTGCACTTTGACTGAAACCTTTCAACCACAAACTATATCTGTATACATGACCATGCCATTTTAAAAGTCATCAAAAACTACCTAAAACGTTTCATTTTGACATAAGTACTTATTAATCAGACAATGTAAAAGAAAACTGCGTCAGTAGTTCTACTCCTTTTTTGAAACTAAATTAACCTGTTTTTCATTTTCCCAATTCAACAGTCTTTTATTTAAAATACTGGTAAATAAATCTGAAAAGCACCTCACGTAAAGGTACGCCTCCAAAACTTCCTGTATCACACGCGTCACCAGACTTGAATATATGTATAATTTCCCGCTCGCCCGAGTGCGTATCAAAATGACAAGTGTCAAATAATTATTAAATATTGACTTTGGGTCTAAGTATGTCCACTCCTTTTCTTAAATTATCATTCAAAAGATGGTCGAGTTGTGTCGAAGTTTAAGATTTTGTATCACTTTTGGAAGTTCGTCCTCTGTTTTTTCTTTATCTAGTTCTTCAACGGTTGTACCCTGATACAATTTATCATGTTCATGTATTTCTTGTGTACAATCAGTCGTTTCCTCATTTTTGCAAAATACAGTATGTTTAGACATCTTTTACCGATAAAGATAAACCAAAGTTTGGTCACCAGTGTACTGTCTGATTTATTATGACTCAGAAGTAAATGGTGACTCAAGGCCGGAGCAGTATCGACGGACCTTTTGCTTCTCTCGATATCCTCGATAGATACCACCAGCACAATAGATATGAAATTCGCAAGATAGTTTATTGATGGTTTCGGATTTGAAAAACAGTTTGCGTGGGTTTGAAAGAAGAGGAATATACAAGGAATACTCTCTTTTTTTAATTTTGTTTTAAATGTGCTGGAAAATCCTAAATAGATCTCATAAATTAATGAGATAGCTCGCTTTATTTGCGTTTTTTTAAAAATACTTTGTGAACAAGAAGTGGACAATATTTTGTATCGACGCTCGAATTTCATTAACACTTTACCTACCAGCAAGAAATGTCCCTAGAAAGTCAGACAAATATTAATCACTACTTGGTAGACACAGAACCAAAGAATCCAAACGGCAGTATGCAGCGGTGTAATTTGCGTAATCGTCGCCATGTAGCATTTCACTTCATATCCTTGTTAATAATAGTGGCTCTGGCCACTTATTTATTGACAAGCAGAATCAGCGACGAGAAATATGACTCCGATATCACAAAAATCGTCTGCTTCTCTTGCAAATTTATATCTGGCAACAGGAATGAAAGCGTGATGCTGGTAAAAGAAGGAAACCGCTGTTGTATATCGGCATCGGAAGCACATAAAATGCAGGCATCACTGGTATGTGTTTAATTAATAAATGGTTATACTGAACAAATGCAGTGTTTTAAATTCAAACTAAATACAACTTAATCTTGTTGATCTGGTGTAGTTGAAATAATATTGTCAACCCAACCATATTATAAGCACAAAATGTTATAAAGTATACAAAAGTTTTGGGATCGACTTTGAACTCAGGATTTGGATCACCAAATAAAAGAGTCTAGATTTTTCTAAACGGTCCTTCTGGTTTCCTGCGAATTCAATGATTTGCGATGTTCAGACCAGATGGTGATTAATGTCTATTAATCTGTGTTATTTATTTTCAATAATATCGTCGTATTAAAACAATGGTCGGATAAACAACACAAACTGTTTATACTACAATGACTGAACTCTAATCTCTTAATATTTCATTTAGAGGTCATCCAGTTCTCTTGTAATCAATGCAAATTAATATCAAGATTATTTGCTCGTTTTCAAAGGAAGTAAATAATTAAACGACCCTTCCAGAGACAATTGATTCATTTTCGAACTTGTTGATTGATGTACATGCAGTAAAATGTATCCAAAATCCTATCACACACTCAACTTGGTCGAAATGCTTCACAGTACAGACAGTTGCCATTTTTAACGTTTATTGAGTCTAATTAAATTAAAACACTCTGCCTGCTTACCGCGGTGATGGGCAGTTGTTTATTTTGTTATCTATTACAAGCTATTAGCTGACGTGCTCCATAAATCAACATAGCATTTGTTTTGTTTTTAAACCCTAAACATATTGCTAACTACATTGATTTCATCGTTTTGACCTTTATAGGTGGAAGGTTTAAAAGGATCAGTGGGTGGGGGGTAGTTGTTTACTAGTATTTTACTGTTTTCTTAAATGTTTGTCACTCTAAGAGAAGAGACACGCATTTTTTGAATATTCCAATCAGTTTCATAAATGCTCAAAAGTATGAAACCTTAGCATGACAAAAAATATGTATTGTTTATATGAATATTCCTTTTATAATTTTAAAGGTATATGAATTTTACAACAGAAAACAAGCATACCGAAAATTGGAGCAATAAATATGTCACAACCATTTGCATTTTAGGTTTCTGGGGGACATTCCCGTATTTCTCGCAGCGCAAGCCATTTACAAGAGGCAGAACATAGTAAGTACGAAATGTAAGACAGGAATAAGTCAGAACAAATTATTCCGTTGGAACCCTTTGTATTCTCTTCAATGATATATTAACATTGATCAAGCAGACCAAGCCTATCTGTATAGGCGATCTACCTAATTCCGAGATGCAATAAATAAATATCGTCATAGACAGATTAATACAAGAACCAAGAAAAGGAATAATCCACGCTTTCTCCATCGTTCGTTTACAAGCGGTTGATAATTTCACCTGGTTAACTCGAATTACATCATCAAACGGATGTATTTTTAAGCCTGTAATATTTGGAAAGGGTGTATCTTTTGCAATTGAAGAAACAGGGCATAGTTTTTCTTATTAAAACCCTTTCATTTGTATATGAAACATGTGAAGTCCAAAAGGGTGAATGAATTTAATATATACAATTTTGGCCCAAACTCCAATATATAATGTTTCCCAAACAATCGTAAACAATAGTTAGTTCCACTGCATCAAGCTACAAAAATAAAATGGAATTTCCAAGAAAACAGGAAGAACTAAGTTATCTTGTACTTTCAGATCATACAATATCAGATGTTAGGAAGGGCACATCTGTAGCAGGTCATCTATACCTTAACACAAAAAATTGCAGTAAGTACATATCTTACATATCTTATGCAACTCAACTGCCATACCATTTATACCCCACTAAAAATCTCTCTCTCTCTCTCTCTCTCTCTCTCTCTCTCTCTCGTCGAAAAAGCTACTTCATATCTCATTCTTACCTCTGTAACTATTTCAGTAATCTGGTTGCCTGCTTAATAATTTCCCTGCGTTGCACTCCGCTTCATGGAGCATACAAAGTAGTAAACAAGACTCCTATTTCGATCGCTAGCATTGTTGCAAAGGATCGATGATTAGAACAACGATCTTGATATTAATCATAAATGTCTGCAGTCAAATGTCAAGACATTCGTTTCTTTTTGTTGATTATGTCACCGTTCTCGTAATAATTTTTGTTGCTAGTTTTCCTGTTGATTTTATCATTAGCATTACTAGTACTGTATTATTATTATTATTGCTGCACTTATTATTATTATAATTATTATTATTATTATTATTATTATTATTATTATTATTATTATTGCTGCTGCTACACATATGACTACTAGAAGTAGTAATGCAATGCTAGTATTGATGGTGGTGCTGCTAGTAATACTCCCTTACTTTATTTGTAGGAAAGTTAGCACTTTCTTTTAGGTATATCAGTTTTTTTAGCATTTATATCTTGCAGTAGTGGTAGTGGTAGTTGTCGTTTTAATTTTTTTATTTCTGTTGCTGTCGCTATTAGTATTATTATTATTATTATTAGGTCTCCCAGACAACGTCATCTTATGGACAATGAATAGAACACATTCTTTTATGACCAGCGGACTGAATTACTCTGAGAGTACAGGAATCATAACGGTGATCCAGCCAGGAATCTACTATATTTATTCTCAACTCATATTCAGCACGCACTCCGCACTTTCAAACAGCACGCGCTATGATCAGCTTTACCAGCAAATAATTCTCAAACGGGCTAAAGAAAGCAGCCTAATGTTCTGGAAACAGAATATTAACAGTAGTAGAGAATTCATGCCCAGTTCCTTGGGAGGTAACTTCAAATTAAAAGAGAATGATGAAATTTACGTCAAGGCGTCAGACCCCCAGTTTCTGTACAAAATGTTACGAGCAAATTTCTTCGGACTTCATTATGTCTAAATGTTAACACGGGAATTTAACGTTTCTACCACCGTCAGTACGGATTTGACCCCCTAATGTTGCTCCGCTCTACAAGAACTCTTTTCGGAAAAAAGGAATTAGTTGACAGACCCTGGTATTTTCGGCTAAATAAACTACTGTCTTCTCAATAATACAAGCTTTGACAGCAGTATACAAGAAAAATGTAGTTTTACATTTAGCAATTGGGTACAAGTGGCAGGTTAAATATATTTCGTATTCTCAAATGAAACTTACACAAATAGATGAATGTCGTCAATTCAAAATAAAACACCAACATTTTTATTCTTTGTAGATCCACCATTGATTTTATGATATTTGTTCAATTCCTACCTTTTTTACGACCATGTAGATTTTGTTATGAAGAAATATTAAATAATAACAACACGGTTGGTCTAATAAACGATTGCAGGAGCACAAGGAAACTTCTGATATTTTACTCTCGATTTCGACCAAATTGCAATTTACCTAGCATTCACTTCTTACTAAAAATATGATTGATTCGCCCTTGATATCAGTGAAACTCCTGTCGGGGCCCAGAAGGCAATGCTCCTAACATTCCTGCATTTTAAGCCTTTCCAGTGCGCATTATACGATCTAACTGTAAAGAAACCTTTCTTTGGAAACGTTCTGATTGTTATTTGATTATGTATTTATTTGTTTTTTACTTTGTTTTTTGGGGGTGAAGTGGGTGCTGACTTAGTGTACCCGTCACACACACACACACACACACACACACACATCCTATCTGCCCATAGGTAATCAGTCTAATTCAGATGTGATGTTCTCAGGTTGATACTCATATTTTTTTCAACCTGCAAAAATATATTAAAAAACACAAAATATATTACTAAGCAACTTTTCTCCAAAATGATCAATGTGTCCGCTGTTTGAGACTGACTCTAGTAATAATTGAATGCTTACATCATAAACATACATCATTATTCATGTCCTTTTTCTATTTTCCTTTCATTCATACTTGATACTTTATTCTCATTTATCATCTCCTTTATTTCTTTTCAATGAAACTAGAAGATGGCAAATCTTTGGATATATCTGAAAGAAAAGTGTGAATTATGCGCCTGACAAGAAATAAATGACAAATTGTTCTATATGTTACTATATTAAACTTTTGCAAAAATATGAAAATAATATATCAGGAAGAAGCATCCCAGACTATCGATACATACAAATTTAGTGAGCTGCTCACAACACAAATTTTAACGTTTTAATTTCTTCAATTAGGTTAATTTATAGAATTAATACATGAATTTGTATGTTCCCTGTAAACTAAATATAGTTATACATATTATAATTGTTCTTCGCAAGTTGTTAAGTATAAGAATGGATAAGAATATATTTCGTTGATACTCGTATTTCTTACACCGTGCATAAACGTATTGAAAAATAATATATATATATATATATATATATATATATATATATATATATATATATATATATATATATATATAGAACCTTCTTTTTATTAATTTCCTTCCTTTTCTATTTTTCTCCCATTTACACTCGATACTTCATTTTCTATCTGCATGTCCTATGTTTTTCTTTTAAATGCAACTAGAAGATGGCAAACCTTTGGATATATCTGAAAGAAAAGTGTGAATTATGATCCTGACAAGAAACAAATGACAAATTGTACTATCTTTTACTATATTAAACTTTTGCACAAATATGAAAATAATACCTCAAGAAGAAGCATCCCAAACTATCGATGCACACAAATTTAGTGAGCTGCTCACAACACAAATTTTAACGTATTTCTTAAATTAAATTAATATATGGAATTTATATTTGAATTAGTATGTTCCCCTGTAAACTAAATATAGGTATAGCTATTATAATTGTTCTTCGCAAGTTGTTAAGTATAAGAATGTATAAGAATATATTTCGTTCATCCCATCTCTTTTTCTATCAATCTCCGTCAGATGTACTCTACCATGCAAAATTGTATTTGTGCTTATCTCGTGTTATACATGAGCTGGCAATTACGTTCCGTTCCATTATGTTCGTATTTGAAACTTTTGGCCTAATCAACTGATTGTTTAGCATTGGTATTTGCAGCATTCATCTCTTCAACCATTACACTCTGGTATAATTTAGTCTGCTCTCTGTGTTTACACTTAATATGTACATTAAAAGGAGAGGGCTTTATAGGTTGCTGACTTCCGTTTTAATACAAATTGCATGATAAACTACTGGTGTAGTTTGGAGATCAAACAAAGTCAGGAAAATGAAATAATTTCAACTATTGTTTCAAATTCCATTTTGAAGTTTTGTTCGAGCAATGGATTAGTAATGAAAAGTTATCTTCAGACGTTTGTAATTTACGTAATAAACATAGAACAAGGAAGAATCAGTTGTGGACTTTAATGACGATCGTTACAATAATAAGAGGAAATAATTGTTTAATTCAAGACAATTGCTGAGGTCAGCTTTAAGAAAGAAACGCAAAGTATATCATAGTTAAATAGTACATGCAGATAAGGAAGAATAGTCGTATTTCTCTCACATTTCTCACTTTATGTAAGCGTTTGAATTAATGCGAGAAATGCTTTTCCGCCCTTTTCTATGTAATCTACCATATTTCATACCATTTTTGGAAAGACAATCGCAGTTTTTGAAAGGCGCTAAACTACACCATTTCTATCGAACACTTAGAGCTGATCTCAGCAATGCTTATTTCTCCAATAAAGTCAAAACAAAAAATATGCTGATTAACTTTTTTAAGTGTTGTTTAGGTAGTAGTGGCTGTTGTTGTTGTTGTTTTCTAATTTCCGATGCTAATTTCATAGATATAACATGCTGCCATTGAAAACTACTGTTCATAGCATCAATCTTATCATGTGTTAACTGAAAATAAAATTCGATGCCATACAAATCGTTTCCAAAATATTGTTTTAGGTTTTTTTTCTGACAGACTCTCATGATAATGTTTTCGTCATCTTCGTACGAGATTTCATAATAATAAAAGTTTTTCCTTCAACGGAGATAATTGGTAACTATAGGATATATTTCATTTATTTCTTATCATCTGCATTAAGTTTTATGTCAAGAGCAAAATTCCCTTTACTGTTTACATTTTTGTACTCTTTTATTTACAAAATAAACTGGTTTGACCATATACCGTTTCAAACTTCAAAAAGAACCTCTAAAATACCCAATTGTTAAATGTAAAGCGACATTTTTCATGCATAATGTAACCTGAGAGGGAGGTTACTTTTTTATAAAAATTATCAGCAATATTTTCCTTGCCTAGTGAAGTCAACACTCTGTAGTCCTTTGTAAATAAAGTCTTTATGGACCGCAGTAACAGCAGTGTGTATCATCGTTCTTTATAAAAGTCGTAGAAGAATCACACGGATAACGTTGTAATAATCTCTTGGTAACGGAAGTTACGTATGTTGCTTGAATATCACGATTTTGTGACCTTATTGAGAGACAGTGCTAGTTTAATATTAAACAAAATGTTGTACAATATTGAATAAAAATATATACCAACAAAAACAGTATTGATTATTTAAATATCTTTCTAAATGCTACCACAGAATTTAACCTTTCACATTTCTAAATTGATGATCTGACAGTTTTTATTAAGAAACCTTTGTTTCAAAAATTAGAAGGAATATTTTTATTTAATGAAATATGCAAGAAACGGTAGCAGTCTCACACATACACTAAAGATGATAGTGTTGCGTTAGGTATTTCTTTATTAAATTAAATATTTGAAGCGGATTTTTACTTCGGTCAGCTATGCATTTTGATAGCTGATAGGTACTTACATTTTTATTACTGATATGTACAATTTGATTACTGATATGTATAATTTGATTTTTATAAATACGAATTAGTAGCATTACCATACAGGCTAGAAACTTTTAATTCATACAATTTATATTCCTATTTACCTTGAATTCTGTATTTGGAATCAGAAATGATTATGTACAGATGAGAATCAATTACTAGGTCGACATTTGGTTGCGTCAGCAAGGATATCCTAGTCAGGTCGAATCTAACGCCAGTCACTAATCAAGACAACCCTAGTCAAACTGGTCCCTGTGGCGATAAAAAGTGCAAAACCTATCAACATATCATAGAGACCATGACATTTTCTAGCACAGTGAAAACCAAAACATATATGGTCCAAACAAAACGTGCAAAACAGAAAATGTAATTTGTCCTATCACAAATAAGATCTGTAGCCTTCAGACTGTCGACGAAACTGAAAAGCTACACAAAAGGATCAACTTTATAGATCTGATTGATGACAAAGAAGCTGTACAGAAGTCCGGTCGCAGAACACTTCTCGCCTGGCCACACTTTCAGTGATATAACTGGAGTTCCCAAACCAGGAAAGAAAAGAAATCTTACTGGCTAGGCCGCCTTAGAACACTGAAACCAAGCGGTTTAAACCAAGAAGACTAGAAAAAAGACAGCCATGCACAAATAAAATTATCTTTTGTAGCCGACACATTTTCTTTAAAATAATTTTCTAAATTTCCTTAATAGCCTACAACTACTACTTTAACAATGAAATATTCGGGGTATAATTTGTCCTTAGAAATATTTACATAAAACAAAAGATGTCGTTATGGCAAATCGATTTCTAGGTCAATACAAATATTTTCCAGCATCCGCAACAAATTGAAATAAACTAGTTGAAATATATTACATTTAAAGGTTAAATTCCTGTAGAATATCCATGTAAAGTTTTGCAAACACAACCATTTTTGTGCTTTATTTGTTTGTCTTGTCAAATTTTTGTGTTTGCCTAATACACTGTAATGCTGGGATCAGCCTAGCACCGTTTGGAAATCAGTCTTTCACACTGAGCTGGAATCAGCCTAGCTCCAATTCTATTTTAGGTGGCGTCAGCCCTCAACCCAAAATACACTTTAATGCTGGGATCAGCCTAGCACCATTTGGAAATCAGCCTGTATCAAAATTTGTGCTAGGCTGATCCCAGCTCAGTGTGAAAGACTGATTCCCAATTGGTGATAGGCTGATCCCAGCACTACAGGGTACTCTGGGCGGATTCCAGCTTAAGTAGACTATGTGCTAGGCTGATCCCAGCATGCTAATGTATTCTGGGCTGATCCCATCTTAACTAAATCTATCCTAGGCTGATCCCAGCATAAGAGTGTATTCTGGGTTGATCCCAGAATAGTGGAATAAGGCTAGGCTGATCGCAGCATGAAGAAAATATTCTTATATTTTTCTATTTAAACTGTAAACGTAATGTATTTAACGGGCATGAAGATTAGTATAGCTTATGAATATCCGATTGGGGGAAAATGCCAAATCGAATTTCATATTTAAAAATGTCAAATGAGAACCCCCAATAGATGCCAGTTTGTAATGTGAAAATCTATTTGGAAGGACTGGAGTCCGAAGCATGATACTAAATGTATGTACACAACTGTTCCTGAGCAGAAACAAGTCGGTTAGAATGAACTCTGATGTAGCGCATACAACATGACGAAGACCATTATGCTATCGTCCTAATTAGATGGTCCTCCTAACCAACTGCAGGTGCAGTTGTGGCTGCTAGAATACGAAACGAATGACGAGAAACGTTTTTGCTCATCATAGCCCATGCGTGTCAGCAGGAGCCTCAAGTACGACAGAAAAAAGTTCCTTACTAAATGGACGGCCCATGGAATACACAAAAAAGGAGCATTTGAGCCATGACTTCCAGCCAAAGTAACTTGGCGCCGCTGACTCAAATACTGCTCCATACAAGACGCAGGGCATAACCACGAATTCCGAAAAAATTAAATATTGACACTAGCACAAAAAAGATCAGCCTTTGTGAATGATTTCAGCAGTTGCAGAATTGTCATGGTTAATCAGAATTCTTTTCTTTGGCCACTGAATTCCCCATTAACACCACAATTCCTGCACATGTTGTGTCATAATGGCACACAATATCCAGAAATGTTTTCATTCCATGCCACTGAACGAGAGTGGAAGAACGATGTGTAGTAAGACGGTCGTGCTTTCAATGAACCCATATGAAGTCCTATATGATGTGGACGGCTGCATCGGTCTGTGCACGCACGAGACTGCTGGGCTGTGAACACACTATCCAAAACATGTTTGTATATCCCTGTCACAGAATGCCAGTCTTCCAATTACGTGTTGTAAGATGGTCATGTCTTGCATTAATCCGTATAAGTGAAGTGCTCTGCAATGATCCCATTTGAATTGCAGTGTCCTTTTAATGTGGACATTGGTACCGGTCTGTTCATCTACAAGATATGAAAGAAGAAAATTGAAAAGCAGAACCAGGCAGTAGAAAGTGTTATAGTGATGTGCAAAAGCGACCTGAAGTCAGCACCAAATTGCAAACTTAAACATTTATCGCTCAGGCAGATATATTTCTCAAAGGGATATGACTGGGACCTAGCCAAAACCCAAATAGTACTGTCTGATAGACAATGCGTAGCACCCTGATGCTGCCCTAATCTTAAAAGTATGAGTTTTGAATAAATGAGGATTAAAACTGCATAGCACGCGGAAGGTTTGCAAGGCTTGGCTGAACACCTGCCTAGTTATAGGAAAATCCCCCAAGAGGTAAGGAAGAGTGGTCCAAAATGGCAATCAGTAGTTGTAAATAGTGACGTAGAGCATGGACAGGGCACTGGTTTTGTACTTTTTGGGGCATGAAACTTAGGCAAAAGGGGTACTCTTTTAATGTATGTACTGTGTAAACTCGACAACTAAACCAACGTCACTGATCTGAACCCGAGAAAACTAAAGTTGGGTTTGCTCAACCAGGTTGTCCGGCATTTCTCCTAACCAAAAGAATGCATGAAGTGCAAGGATAAACATGGAATTAAATAGAGCAGCACTGATGGCGTTGTGAGTGAATCTAGGCAGGAACTTAATGAGCATTTTGTAGAATATATTTATCAATGGTAGTTTGTGCAAATGTTATGAAGTGTTCGCAGAAGTTTTTGAAGAAGGAAAAACAAGAAATTTATCGGATCCGGGATATTGTTCAGTTTCTGTACATAGCCAATAGCCAAGACATAGGTATATACGGAAAATACCGCATAGAGTTTTTCAGAAAGATATAAAATAAAAATTGCCAAACAGTTACATGGAGAAGGAAAAAAGGATAGTGCTGTGGAGTTTTAAAGTTGTTGAAAAATTCGATACAGTGTTTCCAACTGCACCTATAAGCTTCCATGGAACATGGAGAAAGAGTACTTCTTACCAAAATGGACACTTTTATTACTCCCAGTCATTAATGTTGGAAGTTCCGAGACGTGTACTGGAATTTTCTCTGCTTAAAGTGAGTGCTGGAGGAATCTGTGCACTTTCTTGCATTTGTTGGCGAAGTCTGATCGAATGATACGAATTCTGCCTCGTATATTGCAACCGTCACTGAAGGGATAGAAGTAGTCTTCCCTAGGGATGCATTGTTGTCCATGACGGGGACATCAGGCGGCAATGATTCTGAATGCCCCAAAGAATAGAATGTCAAATTGGTCCGTGCTTGGCCCGTGCCACTATTCCTAGAGTCAGTCAAGGAGCGAAACACTTTCAGATAATGTAGCCAGAGTATTTTGCAATGCCACTACCATCCTCGACAACTGGGTCACTGTCGAAATATTAGGATGTGTTCAAGGCACTTCCGGTTGCGCATGGGCGAGCTTGTCTGTTCCAAGAACTGTTTGATTATCATTAACACCGTCGCTGCTACATTGCCTCAACAAAGGAATTGACGAGATTTCGTTATTACCGGGATGAAATGAATGCCAGATCATCAAATAGACCCTCTAGGTGATGTCTCAAAATTGTACATCTCTGGTCAATACCGATCTCTTGTCTTTATCATCTTCGTCCATTGTGTCAGGTCCTGGTAAATATATGTGTGTCTTGAAGACATCATACATTTACATGTAGCCACTTATATGTGTGTCTTCCATAAATTTATCCTATTAAATCCATTAAAATCCATAATGCTTGACATTTTAAACTGATCTGTATGATAAATCGATGAATTTAATTATAGGTCACATACCAGTATAAAGATTGTTCACACTGATCGGATTCACAGTATCCCATAATGTTTTTTCATTTCACATTTCTGACAAGTAAACAGCGACCATTAAGTCCACATGTTTGTGATTTAATGTATCCATTAAATGTCACTATCTAATGTCATCTGGTTAAAAGTCCAAGAATTTGTACTCTCTCAGACAAAGTTCTGAAATCCTCTTTAGTATTATAGTGATTGTAGATTGTCTATTCCTTGTAAATGTCCTCTGATTGTATTTCCTTGGCTTCACTGTCATATGCAGGTGCTCATGTACAGACTGGGTTTGGGTTCTGTCAGTGATTCCTCGATCATACAGTTTATGAAATCTATTGAAAGCTGAAATAGAACATATGTGAATTGTGCAGCAAGATCACAAAAAATACAAACACACACACAGTTGAATGACACCAAGCAGAGATCCATAATAAACGTTTGATGTGGAGACTCAAAATCCATTTTCTGTACCTTTGGAAACCAGAGAATTGAAACTCTATATTCAATGTCACATGTACATGTACTCCCTCAATGGTCATTAACAGACAAACACCATTGGAACACCGACAATGTATACCTACAATAACTCAAAATCATCAAGTTGTGCATAAACTAAAATTTAATAAATTATCATTTTATTTGTTTCTCATGTCTATGTTTTTGTATTAGCCTTTGAAAACGACTCATTGAGATTCGAAAGAGCTTAGGCTAGTTAGATACCAGTTTTGCACTGTTCATTGCATATATATATATATATATATATATATAGAGAGAGAGAGAGAGAGAGAGAGAGAAAGAGAGAGACAGAGAATGTTTAGATATAAGTATAAAGATAACTGCAAATACATCATTTATTTCAATATAAAGAACGCTTTAATATAAAGACTTAAAACATCAATTCGATCCACAATATATGACCTAAATTAATTATTTGTATCACTCTTTGTGCTTGTATTTGTACTCAGAAGATAATCAATGCATAAACAGTTTCCTTTCTTATTTTGTTTTATCTATATGTATAAAAGAGCTTGCTTATTTATAAAGATGTATTTTATATAGACTTGAAAAGTGTGGAATTACAATGCTTGCTGCAAGGACTAGCTTAAAGAATGGTGAATTGCAAACCACAAACAAATTATTGCACACATTCCAATGGAAGAGAGAAGAACATGACAATTAGAACAGAATAATTTAATTTAGCTGCTAAATTAGAGAAGAGCACTAATAACCAAGCATTTCTAAATGAAGTATTTTTAAGGGAAGACCTGACCGTTTTGAATGATTTTTAACAAACTAGCAAAGTATTAAGTTTCTTTTTCAATACAATATGATGATGTCACTCAGGAAAGAGAACTCAACGACGGATAATATCGGTGTCGTGTAGATGTACCTACGACAAGCATTCTTTATTTTCTTCTACATGCTCTTATTTGTAAGACTGTAATAAGTATATACTTGTATAACTCGAACTTCATTAGTGACTTCATAATTTTTAAAAATCCTAATTAATTTAAATGGAACGTTCAAGTGATTCACCTTTGCTGTCAATTGTTCGAAGAAATACAATACACAAGACGCAATGGTTCGGGGAGCTCTTATTGTATGCTTGGGTTGTAATCGTAATTTTTAAACGTATTTATCCTAGCTAATTTGTGCTTATGCCTAAGGCATATTATTCGTCTTAACTTATAATCCTTTAGATGTAAATTGTTGATTGATTCAATTGTTTAATCACTACTTCACTTCTGATGTCGTCATAATCTTATTATATTAAAGATGTTGCTTTATTACTAGCGTTACCATTGACAATATTATTAGTATTAGCACAGGTAGTAGTAGCAGTAGCAGCGTTGTATTAGAACTGTTAGCTCTGACATTAATATCAATTGTATCAGCATTTGTAATATTAGTATTAGCATTGTTATTAATATGGTTAGCATTAGCATTGGTATTAATATGATTAGTATAAGCATTGTTATTACTATGATTCGTATTAGCATTGTTATTAATATTAGTAATATTGGCATTAACAATGTAATTATTATTAGCATTGACAATATTAATTGCATTAGCATTCCATCAGTGATATTAGTATTAACATTAGTTATGTTAATATTATAAGTATTAGCAATGGTAATATTATTAGTATTATCATTAGTAATATTATTACTATTGGCATTGGCAATATTATTATTAGCATTAGCAAGGTAATATTAACATTAGTGGTAGCATTCGCTTTCGTTAAATAATCGTATTAGCAGCATTAGCGTTGTTAATGGTTACATTATTATTAGCACTGGTAATACTATTGTAACTAGCGGTATTGTTTTGTTATTATTATTGTTATTATTAATATTAGTATTAGTATTAGTATTATTATTATTATATTATTATTTGCAATAGCGATCGTTACACATTATCTACAGACCAGTGTGTGTGACTTCAGTATACAATGATACCGTTTCTAATATAAAAGAAACATGGCATACCATAGTGGGAAGATGGAGGAAAATTATACAATAAACCTGGTCAGATTATAATATTTTTTATGCAATTGTTTCGATATGCAAAACTTAATACAGGAAAATTATCTCATTAAGTAACTTAATATGTGCTACTTTTGAAAGAATTTGCTTCATATGTGCCCACTGTAACGCAAATACTGCAACTTTATAGAGATTGTGTAACGTTTAGTTTTTGTTTCTGTATAGTGGAAACCAAAGCATAAAGAACAATTCCATCACCTTTAATTACTAAGTTTATACTAGTCTCCAGTAGTAATTCCTAAAGAAAATCCAATTAAAGTGATCTTGTAAACATAATTTAGACCCCTGTGACATGGCCTGCGTGACATGCAACAATACAACGATTCGTTATTTCATACATCTGAACGTAGAGGTACTATAATAGGTTGATGAAAACCAAAGATTAGTCTGTTGTTTTTGTTTTAAATCAATGTCCTTAAAATCTGTATCGAAATCTTATTAGCATTATCCATCCCTAGAAGTCAAATGTTTTACGAAACGTTGGGAAAATAAAAACAGCATGACCACTAATAAAAGCAAAGCTCATATACCTGTTAGCATCTTGATTAGTCACAAAAACTAAGCGTAACATGAAGTTCATCCAGTCCGCTCATATTCTCACTCACATGTACAATACACAGTTTATCATTTAAACGACATGTTCATCTCTATCACCAACTAATCTGCCATAACACGACATATGTGTAGGCTATGATGTTTACATCATCTGCAAATATGTGGTCTTGATCTGAACAAATATACATAACCTGTGTTATTTAAGCAAAGAATGTACTTCGCATTGACCGTCACTAGTAAATTAAAATACAATCCAAGTTAGTGAAGCGCATAATGTGGAAAATAACGATCGATGTTTATAATGAGGGAGTCATACACATCAAGATCCGTCCTTTCGCCAAGATTCATCATTGGTCATAATACCGTATGTACAAAGCATGAAAGTGTATGTACATCATAAAAACCATTTAGATCATAACCTAACCAATACAATGCGAAACGTAGGTCACAATGACCTTTTCTATAGGTATGCTACTAGTAGAAATGTATACCATCTTACAGTTTAATGATCCAAACATAAACTGTTCAACACACAGCTATATAGCACTAGTCGATCAAGCTTGAAATATCGGTCACAGTGTATTACTTTTGTAATAAGGATGTAGTTTTTATCAAGACTTATCCTCTCACAAAGTTGCATGATTCTAAATACAGCAAAGTGCATACATGAAGCACAAAACACACTTGGGTCATGGGCTAAACACAACGACTTAACCTTAACCTATCACATGGGAACTGTAGAACATAGTGAACTTCTTTATATAAGGGTCTCATAGCTTGATGATTTTAGCAGGATAAATCAACTTAAAAGACAGTATTTATGGTATAACACTATGTATATAGGTTGCATAAAACATGAGCAAACGTTTAGCCAAGCCCAGATAAAATAGTTTCCAGTGACCAAAGAAAACCTAATGATCAAAATGAAAAGAGAGAATGTGTGTGTGTATGTGTGTGCTTCTTTTATATGTGCAGAATCTGGCTACGACTCTACTTCAAGGATAGTTCTTTTTAATGGAGAGCCGATGAGGGGAAATGACACTGCTACGATTAGTTTTAGAACCTTTCTTCCTGTGGCTCAAAATCCATCATGTCACTTTCCTGCTCTTTTTAAGGACGGGTTATCAACTGTAGCAAAATTATGAGATACCGCACTGTAATTGTGATAAAAACTAATTACCTAAAACTTTAAATATTCAGTGACAAAGAATCCACATGCTGCATTATAACCAGCTTATTACATCTGTGATTCTTTTGCTTTATTGATTGGGGTGGGGTGGTGAAGAAATCGTGTATCTGGCATTGTATTCTACGCTATGCAGTAACCTTCTTAGAGGAAAATAAATATCATGCGTCTAAAAAATAACATAAACGTATTTTCCTCATACAGTCAGTGATCTGCACCAGATATCCTATATTTCCTTGCTACCTACTAAAGAATTTCCATTGTAGCTTCGTCTTGACTACATTTTCTTAACCAGTCTACAATAGTATCACGAAATAATTTTGTTTTTAAAAAAGATTCATGATTAGTTATAGTAGTCCAATATTGAAAATAAAATAGTCTGTTCGACAATAACACGATGTGTCTATTCTACCCTGATCGTTGTACAATTGTATCGTCGTCTGCATTTCATCGAGTCTTATGAGTGACCAATTTTACATTCCGCCCGGACTCCGAAATATACATGACTGGAAAAACATACGAACAATATCGACATGAATCGTGAAAATAGTTTTATACAGCATGATTTAACACATACATGTATGCACTGATACATATGATTTCAAACCTTAAACTGAAATCAGCGATGCATCCTCGACCAGTGATGAGACTCGTGTATATGTGTTTATTTACATATATATTTTAAAACATGTCTAAAACATATTCCTTGTAAAACCACATACAACAGTCATTTGTCGCAACATCTAAATGAATCTAAGCTATAACAAATTCTAGATCACATATACCATAGCAATGCATGCACAAGCATTAACCAATCAATATATATATGCAGGCGTATATTGTTATACAAAAACCCAGAGTTAAACAACGGTAGAACAAATCTGTTTTGAAGTTCATTGTACATATATCATGCGGTAATCAACTGGTACCGAGAGAGAATTAAGCCACTGAAAACTAAAAGACGGACATATAACTTTCACCATGTGTCTTTTGATTAGATGTTTCATGCAAAGCACTGTTTGGTACTATTTGTTTTCGTTTTGATGAATTGCCTGATACATCTGGTGAAATTTCAGCTGCAATCAAAAAAGCAGGTAATATTATACATTTTTTATTTAAATACAAAGGACACGTCAAGGCTGACCCGATTGAAATAAATCAATAAATAAAATACTAATCTCTCCACTGTTGTATTTGGCTATATCATATTAGTTATTATCTTGATTTATAGCACAGGAATTTACGACATCATAGGGTGATATATGGCATATTTCTATCACACTAATCCTATCAGACAAAGAGATCGTATTTGTTGATAGACAATAATAAATATACACCAAACAGAACGGATCATTCTATCTCTAGATTCTACAGAGATTACATGATAATACTAGGCAGAATTATTGTTTAATAAAAATAATAGTATTATACAGGTTAGATACATTTTAATTCCTACAATATTGAATTCAAACACAGGCCCACGGGTTAATGGCCCCATAGCCTTGCCTTCAGACACCAGTCCATATAACCTGTAGAATCAAAGGATATGACTTTCCGTTCAATTGTTGTAAGTTGTGATTATATATAAGTAATTATATATGCTGCAATTTTAGTACATTAGCCAATTATAAATATCACTTATTTACATTTGCAATTAGTAATAGTGTCACTCATGACTCCATCCCATCCCTTCAAAGCGTTTTTACAATTCAGTTCCAATTGCAGCTGACTGACAGTTATGCCTATGAATTTATGAGCATCTATCAGCGTAACGTATGAACAATAATTTCATTTTTGTTTCTCGTGCATGACAGTACAACATAACACTATCGATTACCACATCAAATATGTAAACATGTTGTACACAAGAAGCCTATATACGTATCAGATCGCATATCGTTCGCATATATTTGCTATAAATGCCATCCAATCAAGGCTTGAATCATTCATTTGATCATTATTAGCATGGTTGGTTTTGTTATGGTTTCTAAACAATAGATAACAGATCTCAAGTATTCATAATATGACCTTTTTGTGGACCAATCATGGATGAGATTTAAACTTCCGTTAGTGTCACGTCTATTCGTTTTATTAGTATTGAGTTTCACCATAAGAAGTTTCCCCACTGCAAACATTTAGCTAAATACGAAATAGAGATGGCTTTTAAAATTCTGGTGATTTTCATTCTAGAATTTCTGATAATTCTGAAAATATTAAAAAGAGGCAATTCCTTGCCATGTAATTCTATCGAAAGGGACGACACTGCATTGTTGAATCATAATAGAGTACCTTTAACAGAAACGTTTATGTATAAGAACTATCTTGCCGAAAACTCAATCAATTTTTAATTAATTCATATAACATGTTCTTTAAAAAACCAAACCCGATTCCCAAACTTTATCAACACATAAAGTTGGATCCAGGAATAATGTTGAATCCAGTCCAAAGAAAACGTGGGATGCATGGATACGAGCTTTTCTCACTGTTTAGTAGTGTATGTGTCATTTTATAATTATGACTTGATGTATATTCCTTGCATTTGTAAACATAACAAAAATGTGTTCCGTCTAGGTCTCTGTTCTTTCATTTCTATTCAACCTCACAAAATAAATGTCAATGCATTTCCTTGTCACCTTTAAATAAAAATACTTCACTTTTATTCACTTTTCAACGACAACAGAAATGAGTAATATATTTTGAAAACTAATTTTAAGCCCATAGGTTCCGCATTATTACCAGTTTCACTTATAAGCATATCAGATGAAATGATTTTTATGTAGTTTAAATTTTACTTTTTCGATTTAATATTAAAGCAAAGGGAAGTCTCGTTCTAGGTAAAGATTTTATGGCATGGTTATTTCTTATCAAACAGAAATATCTGTATCCCAGTATTGCCAAATTTTCTGAGAATATAAACTGAACATATGAATTTTGATTTATTTTAAGTATAACTTTAAAAGTATCAAATCATTTTGATTGAATCGGTACTTAACCACGAAACCAACACGTGTTTTCTGGCATGTTAAATACCTTAGTAAAACAATAAAGGTCGATAATTGATTGAAAATAATTACGGGAAACAATTAACAGAAATTGTACTCCTTAATAGGTTTAAAATTAAAACCATGTTTATTTTATCGCTGTTGCTGTGCATATACTATTGGCTTTTGTAAACAGGGCTATCTCACCGTGATGGATTTTTAGTGGGCACCTATCAGGGACTTTCAGCCAAAATCAAGGCTCTTTGATAAACCATTCATACGATACAAGATAATTGTGTCATCCTGCCACAAACGAATAGTAACTTGGCAAACTATTAACGTTAATGTGCTTGTGGATCTAATTTGTTGTATCTTACAGCAGCAAATACAACCCGTGGAAAAGAAACCAGATAAAATATGCACAGACCCTTTCTCACTTGTTTTATGAGCCATTTTGGATCAATGTATTTTCAATGTTAGGCTAATAAATAATAACTGGACTGATTAATGTATCGAAGTGCGTGCAGGGCGCTAGAGTATTGGTATGCAAGGTTTGGAAGTTTTCACTTACAACACCAACTTTAGTCACAATGGATTATTTTAAAACAACAGTTGTTTTTTAATGCAGTACATTTCCTCTGCAGCGCTATTAATATTTCGTGTTAACCAGATTCAGTCATATAAATAGGAGCACATAAATGCTTGATAACCAATTCTCGTCATTCAAGAGAGAGAACTATGTTATTACAATTATTCAATACTCAGATGAAAATACCAAGTTCTGATACTAAAATTTATAATAGAAAATATTGCGGTTTCATTGTTTTGTAAAACCAAATAGATTTATCCGGACAAAGCCAGGCTACCAAATGAAATTGCGTGATCACTACCGATTGTGTGTCGTATCTTGCATCTGTAACTTGGCGCTTTATTTATGAGATTTTATCTCTGTTTTACTATAATGTGCACGTATTTTGCCACATGTATGGCTGAATTTATAACGCGTGGTCCTCTCTTTAATTGGAATTGTATTAGCATTGAATAGGAACTCCTGTTGTCTGGAACCTTGTAGAAATTTAAGTCTAGGAATAACGAGGATTCCAAGATATAAGCTTTACTTCCCTTTCCTACGGCAGTCACCTTCCACGTACACCTTCCATACGAACGCCGTTTAGTAATGTTTTCAAAAATGCAACGAATTGTAATATGTTTTATCGACTTTAAGCCTTCCTTACAACTTCTGATTAGTTTCCTTCATCCAAGATAACTATGCCTTAGCTAAAGTTTCAAAGAACCATGCTGTTCACTATGAATAAATATTACGAAAATAAAATTTGACTTTAGGTCAATGATTATCTTATTAGCCTTTGTGTGTTGTTCTATTAAATAATTGCTGATTGGATAAACCATAATTACGGGAGCAATTATCGTACTTTTTCAGAAGAAGTCTGCCTTTGGCTAACATATACACAATATTTTAGGACTAAACCTAACGTTAGTTTATGTTATGTACAGGTACCACTGCATGTAAATTCGGTTAGAGTTTTAGAAAGGACACCTGCAAGAAAATTCCTGTCAAAAACAAAGGATAGCAAAACATAATTTTCACTGTTTTAAAGGTTTCACATGAACAATAACAATGATCTACCCAATATTAACCTCACTGTATATGGTAATTAAATTCGTATCTTGGTGACTTATTCTTCCATAAAATTAATTTATAAAAGTTATTGTTGTGTGATGTTATCGACGTTGCAAAACATTGTGTTATGTATTAAGACATACGTTATCTCACAAACTTCTTCAGATTGGTATTAAATGAGATATTTTGAAAGCTAATAATTTGTTGCATTAGACTATTTAGGACATGAAGTAAGACTTGACCTTTTGTCAAGTGGTTTGCTGTGTCTCAACTAAACGCTAACATTATCAATGTGGTACCGTGCGGATTATTTATTTAATTATTGTACTCATTTTAATGTAACATTCAACTTTTGGTCAAATGTCTTTTCCATTACCTTTACTTTGTACCCACTCTTTTTTATTGCTTAAGTTCAAAACATATATCAGAACCTGATCTTTGCAAATTTATGTTTATCATGACCATCATGCGTTGTACCACTCTTCTGAAAATCAGACCTAAACAATTCAAGTCTGCACTCATTATTATTTGTTCATTAGGAATAGTCGGTACACAGTAAGTCAGATATTTATATGGAGACTGTCTGTCAGCATTTTGCTATTTATTATTTTAATCTGATAGAAAAGTATCTGTCTTTTTTATCTTTAAAACTTGAATAAACTTGCAGCAATTCACAGGCACAGAAAATATCCATGCTACACCAGAACTAAATAGATTTAAAGTATCCTTTATGAGTGTAACCCTATTGATGATATTATCTAAATTATGTCAATGCAGAAATTACTATATCTAGTTCAAAGTATAATATTTGCAGAAATTTAAATTCTAAACCAATATTTAATTAACTTAATTTTAAATTTAGCAAATACTTAAAACTGCTTCTTTGTGCACGTTCAATAGCGTCAGCCTGGTGAAAACCACATACGGCCAATGCGTAATTCAAAGCAGGAACAACATAAAAATTCAAACATTCATTATAATTCAAGAAACTTTTTCTACGTTTCATATAAGCACGTGCATTGCCTTTAGTGCTTTATCACCAAAAGTTTGTTGCTCTTTAAAGAATGCAGGACCAAGGTAATTAACCTTTTCAACCACATTAATATTACACCTGGCTATATTCCATACTTCTTATTGTCTTAATGGACCACCTTTTCGAAAGACAATAACTTTAGTTTTATCAAGGTCAACATTTATATTGCATTTTATTAGAACAGTCATGCAAATTATGTATTAGCTTTTTACCTAGGAATATAACCAAATCGTCACAAAATAGGGTAAAAAAAAGGATACCTCATCTAACTCTATACAGATATCTCCCGTAGATTGTAACGATATGTCCCAATCTTTAAGAAATAATGGAAATAGTATCGGTGATAATATTTCACACTGTATCAAACCAACTCCATCCTCAATAAAGGAATTACGAGAATCCTAGTGTGAAACATGTTTTACCTACACTGTACACAGAACGAGAAACATTAAAAAACTTGCGATTTGCACTTTGACTGAAACCTTTCAACCACAAACTATATCTGTATACATGACCATGCCATTTTAAAAGTCATCAAAAACTACCTAAAACGTTTCATTTTGACATAAGTACTTATTAATCAGACAATGTAAAAGAAAACTGCGTCAGTAGTTCTACTCCTTTTTTGAAACTAAATTAACCTGTTTTTCATTTTCCCAATTCAACAGTCTTTTATTTAAAATACTGGTAAATAAATCTGAAAAGCACCTCACGTAAAGGTACGCCTCCAAAACTTCCTGTATCACACGCGTCACCAGACTTGAATATATGTATAATTTCCCGCTCGCCCGAGTGCGTATCAAAATGACAAGTGTCAAATAATTATTAAATATTGACTTTGGGTCTAAGTATGTCCACTCCTTTTCTTAAATTATCATTCAAAAGATGGTCGAGTTGTGTCGAAGTTTAAGATTTTGTATCACTTTTGGAAGTTCGTCCTCTGTTTTTTCTTTATCTAGTTCTTCAACGGTTGTACCCTGATACAATTTATCATGTTCATGTATTTCTTGTGTACAATCAGTCGTTTCCTCATTTTTGCAAAATACAGTATGTTTAGACATCTTTTACCGATAAAGATAAACCAAAGTTTGGTCACCAGTGTACTGTCTGATTTATTATGACTCAGAAGTAAATGGTGACTCAAGGCCGGAGCAGTATCGACGGACCTTTTGCTTCTCTCGATATCCTCGATAGATACCAGCAGCACAATAGATATGAGATTCGCAAGATAGTTTATTGATGGTTTCGGATTTGAAAAACAGTTTGCGTGGGTTTGAAAGAAGAGGAATATACAAGGAATACTCTCTATTTTTTTAATTTTGTTTTAAATGTGCTGGAAAATCCTAAATAGATCTCATAAATTAATGAGATAGCTCGCCTTATTTGCGTTTTTATAAAAAAATACTTTGTGAACAAGAAGTGGACAATATTTTGTATCGACGCTCGAATTTCATTAACACTTTACCTACCAGCAAGAAATGTCCCTAGAAAGTCAGACAAATATTAATCACTACTTGGTAGACACAGAACCAAAGAATCCAAACGGCAGTATGCAGCGGTGTAATTTGCGTAATCGTCGCCATGTAGCATTTCACTTCATATCCTTGTTAATAATAGTGGCTCTGGCCACTTATTTATTGACAAGCAGAATCAGCGACGAGAAATATGACTCCGATATCACAAAAATCGTCTGCTTCTCTTGCAAATTTATATCTGGCAACAGGAATGAAAGCGTGATGCTGGTAAAAGAAGGAAACCGCTGTTGTATATCGGCATCGGAAGCACATAAAATGCAGGCATCACTGGTATGTGTTTAAGTAATAGATGGTTATACTGAACAAATGCAGTGTTTTAAATTCAAACTAAATACAACTTAATCTTGTTGATCTGGTGTAGTTGAAATAATATTGTCAACCCAACCATATTATAAGCACAAAATGTTATAAAGTATACAAAAGTTTTGGGATCGACTTTGAACTCAGGATTTGGATCACCAAATAAAAGAGTCTAGATTTTTCTAAACGGTCCTTCTGGTTTCCTGCGAATTCAATGATTTGCGATGTTCAGACCAGATGGTGATTAATGTCTATTAATCTGTGTTATTTATTTTCAATAATATCGTCGTATTAAAACAATGGTAGGATAAACAACACAAACTGTTTATACTACAATGACTGAACTCTAATCTCTTAATATTTCATTTAGAGGTCATACAGTTCTCTTGTAATCAATGCAAATTAATATCAAGATTATTTGCTCGTTTTCAAAGGAAGTAAATAATTAAACGACCCTTCCAGAGACAATTGGTTCATTTTCCAGTCGAACTTGTTGACTGATGTACATGCAGTAAAAAGTATCCAAAATCCTATCACACACTCAACTTGGTCGAAATGCTTCACAGTACAGACAGTTGCCATTTTTAACGTTTATTGAGTCTAATTAAATTAAAACACTCTGCCTGCTTACCGAGGTGATGGGCAGTTGTTTATTTTGTTATCTATTACAAACTATTAGCTGACGTGCTCCATAAATCAGCATGGCATTTCTTTTGTTTTTAAACCCTAAACATATTGCTAACTACATTGATTTCATCGTTTTGACCTTTATAGGTGGAAGGTTTAAAAGGATCAGTGGGGGGGGTAGTTGTTTACTAGTATTTTACTGTTTTCTTAAATGTTTGTCACTCTAAGAGAAGAGACACGCATTTTTTGAATATTCCAATCAGTTTCACAAATGCTCAAAAGTATGAAATCTTAGCATGACAAAAAATATGTATTGTTTATATGAATATTCCTTTTATAATTTTAAAGGTATATGAATTTTACAACAGAAAACAAGCATACCGAAAATTGAAGCAATAAATATGTCACAACCATTTGCATTTTAGGTTTCTGGGGGACATTCCCGTATTTCTCGCAGCGCAAGCCATTTACAAGAGGCAGAACATAGTAAGTACGAAATGTAAGACAGGAATAAGTCAGAACAAATTATTCCGTTGGAACCCTTTGTATTCTCTTCAATGATATATTAACATTGATCAAGCAGACCAAGCCTATCTGTATAGGCGATCTACCTAATTCCGAGATGCAATAAATAAATATCGTCATAGACAGATTAATACAAGAACCAAGAAAAGGAATAATCCACGCTTTCTCCATCGTTCGTTTACAAGCGGTTGATAATTTCACCTGGTTAACTCGAATTACATCATCAAACGGATTCTATTTTTAAGCCTGTAATATTTGGAAAGGGTGTATCTTTTGCAATTGAAGAAACAGGGCATAGTTTTTCTTATTAAAACCCTTTCATTTGTATATGAAACATGTGAAGTCCAAAAGGGTGAATGAATTTAATATATACAATTTTGGCCCAAACTCCAATATATAATGTTTCCCAAACAATCGTAAACAATAGTTAGTTCCACTGCATCAAGCTACAAAAATAAAATGGAATTTCCAAGAAAACAGGAAGAACTAAGTTATCTTGTACTTTCAGATCATACAATATCAGATGTTAGGAAGGGCACATCTGTAGCAGGTCATCTATACCTTAACACAAAAAATTGCAGTAAGTTCATATCTTGCATATCTTATGCAACTCAACTGCCATACCATTTATACCCCACTAAAAATCTCTCTCTCCCTCTCTCTCTCTCTCTCTCTCTCGTCGAAAAAGCTACTTCATATCTCATTCTTACCTCTGTAACTATTTCAGTAATCTGGTTGCCTGCTTAATAATTTCCCTGCGTTGCACTCCGCTTCATGGAGCATACAAAGTAGTAAACAAGACTCCTATTTCGATCGCTAGCATTGTTGCAAAGGATCGATGATTAGAACAACGATCTTGATATTAATCATAAATGTCTGCAGTCAAATGTCAAGACATTCGTTTCTTTTTGTTGATTATGTCACCGTTCTCGTAATAATTTTTGTTGCTAGTTTTCCTGTTGATTTTATCATTAGCATTACTAGTACTGTATTATTATTATTATTGCTGCACTTATTATTATTATAATTATTATTATTATTATTATTATTGCTGCTGCTACACATATGACTACTAGAAGTAGTAATGCAATGCTAGTATTGCTGGTGGTGCTGCTAGTAATACTCCTTTACTTCCTTTGTAGGAAAGTTAGCACTTTCTTTTAGGTATATCAGTTTTTTTAGCATTTATATCTTGCAGTAGTGGTAGTGGTAGTTGTCGTTTTAATTTTTTTATTTCTGTTGCTGTCGCTATTATTATTATTATTATTATTAGGTCTCCCAGACAACGTCATCTTATGGACAATGAATAGAACACATTCTTTTATGACCAGCGGACTGAATTACTCTGAGAGTACAGGAATCATAACGGTGATCCAGCCAGGAATCTACTATATTTATTCTCAACTCATATTCAGCACGCACTCCGCACTTTCAAACAGCACGCGCTATGATCAGCTTTACCAGCAAATAATTCTCAAACGGGCCAAAGAAAGCAGCCTAATGTTCTGGAAACAGAATATTAACAGTAGTAGAGAATTCATGCCCAGTTCCTTGGGAGGTAACTTCAAATTAAAAGAGAATGATGAAATTTACGTCAAGGCGTCAGACCCCCAGTTTCTGTACAAAATGTTACGAGCAAATTTCTTCGGACTTCATTATGTCTAAATGTTAACACGGGAATTTAACGTTTCTACCACCGTCAGTACGGATTTGACCCCCCTAATGTTGCTCCGCTCTACAAGAACTCTTTTCGGAAAAAAGGAATTAGTTGACAGACCCTGGTATTTTCGACTAAATAAACTACTGTCTTCTCAATAATACAAGCTTTGACAGCAGTATACAAGAAAAATGTAGTTTTACATTTAGCGATTGGGTACAAGTGGCAGGTTAAATATATTTCGTATTCTCAAATGAAAATTACACAAATAGATGAATGTCGTCAATTCAAAATAAAACACCAACATTTTTAGTCTTTTCAGATCGACCATTAATTTTATAATAGTTGTTCAATTCCTACCTTTTTGCCGACCATATAGCGTTTGTTATGAAGAAACATTAAATAATAACGATATGATTGTTCTAGTAAACGATTACAGGACCACAAGGAAACTTCTAATGTTTTACTCTCGACTTCGACCAAATTGCAGTTTACCTAGCATTCACTTCTTACTAAAAATATTATTGATTCGCCCTTGATATCAGTGAAACTTCTGTTGGGATCCAGAAGGCAAAGCTCCTAACATTCCTGCATTTTAAACGTTTCGATCAGACTATAAAGAAACCTTTCTTCGGAAACGTTCTGATTCTTATTTGTTTTTGTATTTATTAGTTTCTTATTTTGTTTCTTTTTGGGGGTTAAGGGGGTGCTGACTTAGCGTACCCGTCCTCTCCACCCCCCACATATACTATCTGCCCATAGGTAATCAGTCTAAATCAGATGTGTTGTTCTCAGGTTGATACTCATATTTTTTGTCAGCGTGCATAAACATACTGAAAAACACACAATATATTACTAACAAACTTTTATCCAAAATGATCAATGTGTCCACTGTTTGAGACTGACTCTAGTAATAATTGAATGCGTACATCATAAACTGAGGGGTGTTGGTCATTTTAACAGTGCTGATAATTTCCACGAGAAATTAATATGGTCGATATATATATATTATATGAGCCCTCTTCCTATTCATGTCCTTTTTCTATTTTTCTCTCATTCATACTTGATACTTTATTTTCATTCATCATCTCCTTTTTTCTCTTTTCAATGAAACTAGAAGATGGCAAATCTTTGGATATATCTGAAAGAAAAGTGTAAATTATACGCCTGACAAGAAATAAATGACAAATTGTTATACATGTTACTATATTAAACTTTTGCAAAAATATGAAAACAATACATCAAGAAGAAGCATCCCAAACTATCGATACATACAAATTTAGTGAGATGCTCACAACACAAATTTTAACGTATCTTTTAAATTAAGTTAATTTATGGAATTAATACTTGAATTATTATGTTCCCCTGTAAACTTATTATAATTATATCTGTTATAATTGTTCTTCGCACGTTGTTAAGTATAAGAATGGATAAGAATATATTTTGCTCATCCCATCTCTTTTATATCATTCTACGCCAGCTGTACTCTACCATGCAAAATTGTATTTGTGTTTATCTCGAGTAATACATGAGCTGGCAACTACGTTCCCTTCCGTTCTGTGCGTATTTAAAACGTCTGCCCTAATTAACTTATTGTTTAGCATTGGTATCTGCAGCATTCATCTCTGCAACCAATACACTCTGGTGTAATTCAGTCTGCTCTCTGTGTTTACACTTGTCTGTACATTAAAAGAAATGGGCTGTTGCTGACTTCCGTTCTAATACAAATTGCTGAATAATGTATGGTGTCGTTTAGGAAAATATAACAGTCTCGAAAACGAAGTATTTTCAACTATTCTTTTCAATTACATTTTTTAAAAATTGAATTTGAAGTTTTGTTCGAGCAATAAGTCAATAATGAAAGGTTATCTTCAGATATTTGTGGTTTACGTAATGAACATGTAACAAGGAAGAAACAGTCGTTGACTTTAATAACGATTTATGCAATAATGAGAAGAAATCATTATTACTTCAAGAATATAACTGAGTTCAGCTTAAAGAAAGAAATGCAAAATGTATCATAGTTTAATAGTACATACAGATAAGGGAAGAATTATTGTATTTCGCTCACATTTCTCACTTCATGTAAGCTTTTGAATTAATGCGAGAAACACTTTACCCGTCTTTTCTAGGTAATCTACCAAATTTCATACCATTTTAGGAAATACAATCGCAGTTTTTGAAAGGCACTAGACTACACCATTTATATCAAAACTTAGTCAGAATTGATCTCAGCAATGCTATTTTTCCAATAAAGCCGAGAAAAAAATGTGCTGATAGCTTCTTTTAGTGTTGTTTTGGTAATAGTGGTGATGATGTTGTTGTTGTTGTGTTCCAGTCTAAAATGCTAATTTGATAGATATAGCAAGCGACCATTTAAAACTACTGTTCATGGCATCAATCTTATCATGGGTTAACTGAAAATAAATGTCGATGCTATACAAATCTTTCCCAAAATATTGTTTTAGGGTTTTTTATCTGACCGGCTCTCATCATAATGTTTCCGTCATCTTCCTACGAGATTTTATGATAATAATAATATTTGTTTTACTTCAATGGAAACAAATGATAAATTTACAGTATAATACATATATTTCTTATCATTTGCATTAATATTTATGTGAAGAGCAAACTATTCTTTACTGGTTACATTTTTGTACTCTTTTCTTTACAAAACCACCTGGTTTTACTATATACAGTTTCGAACTTCAGAAGGAAACTCAAAAATACCAAATTAAAATGTAAAACTACATTTTTCTTGTATAATGCAACCTGTGATAGAGGTTACTTTTAAAAATTATATATCAGCAATATTGTGCTTACTAAGTGAAGTCATCACTTTCTAATCCTTTTCAAATCACGTATTTTTGGACAGCAGCAACAGAATTGTGTATCATCGTTCTTTATAAACTTCGTAGAAGAATCACGCGGATAATATTGTAAAAGTCTCTTGGCTACGGAAGCTTTGTATATTAATTGAATTTCAAGATTTTATGGTTTTATTGAGAGACAGCGCTAGTTTAATATTAAACAAAATGCTGTATAATATTGAATAAAAGACATACCACTGAAAACCCTATTGATTATTTAAATATCTTTCTAAATGTTACAAAAGAATTTAACCTATCACATTTCTAAATTGATAATCTGACATTTTATCTGTTAAGAAACGTTTGTTTCAAAATTAAGAACGAATAGTTTTATTTAATGAAATATAAAAGAAACAGTAACAGTCTCACACATACACTAATCATGATAGCGTTGCTTTAAAATATTACTTTATTAAGTTAAATATTTGTAACAGATGTTGACGTAGATAAGGAATCGCATTTTGATTGCTGATAAGTACTTACATTTGTATTACTGATATGTACAATTTGATGACTGATATGTATAAGTTGATTACTGACAGGTATTTACATTTGTATCACCGAACGGGACCGTGCGAGTATTGATTGGTACATTTTGATTGCTGATGAGTACTTACAATTTTAATACCGATAGGTCCCTTTTATTTACTAAGAGGTACGTATATTGTTAGGCGCTTACAGTTTAATTACTGCTAGGCGCTTACATTTTGATTACTGAGAGGTACTTACAGCTAAGCTTTTGAATTGTTTTGTCTTCCTTAAACATGCAGGTATGACCTTAATTCCTTTACGAATCTAACAGTTGACAGTTGACTCATCTCCACACAACTTGTCTTTGTTAACACTCAAATACAAGAAATCACTTATGTGATTTTGTATAGCGCATAGTTGATTATACGTACTGTTTGGTATAGATATATTACAATTACAAATATACACCATACAGAAGGTAAAGTGATGTCATAGATTCTACAGGAAAATACTTGATAATGCTGACATATATTTTATAAATACGAATTAGTAGCATTACCATGCAGGCTAGAAACTTTTAATTCATACACTTTATATTCCTATTTACTTTCATCATCACCTTTATTTCCTTCCATGGAATATTACATGATATAAGAATAAATCATCTGAATGCAATTAATGAATAAGTGTGTATATATATATATATATATATATATATATATATATATATATATATATATATATATATATATTAGAATACAAATTCTTACACTATATCAGTTAACAAAGTGTTCGTCAACTACATAAGTTGCAAGTTTCAGTACCTTATTTGCAGAAGATAGCTGTATACTGCATGACAAAGTATGCTGCGTACGAATAGCTTAAAGATTTCTTTGTCGATTACACCTGATGGTAACCTTTTACCTAGAAGATATTGTAGTTGCAGCTCATCTTCTGCATTAAATAACGTAATGTGCAGGCTCAGTGGAAATTTATCAGTAAGGAAATCGAAGAAAGAGCTTCTAACATTCGACATATAAGAACAACTAACACAACAGTGAAGTATCAAGTCTGTATAAAAATTCCCACATCCAATACACATATCAAGCTGTGTTTGAGGAACAGCAGCCCATAGTTTAGCTACATATGTAAATACCTTAGTATGTTGTCTGGTTTTATCCGACTGCCACACTGAGGCAGGTCGTACGTATTCGTTTATCGAATAGAATCTATCAAAATCTGCCTGATTAGACATACGAACTCTCCAGAGGCTATTTTCCAGATCAACAATTTTTGATCTTACAATTTCTTTCCAATTTTGTTTATCTGGAAATTCAGAATGATGCAAATCATCAGTTAGACACCCAAGCAAGTCAAACTTCTTTGAGGTATAATTTAAATTTGAAATTAACCCGTAGCTTGACATGCATCCGCTCAAAATGAAGTGAAATAACGCAAAGTTAAACACACGTTTAGAATGTACATTGTTAGGCATCAAACACAATCTGTGTAAAAACATCAATATTCTTCTATCAATTTCGGACTGCGCTGATGTCCATCCTAGCATTCCCAGGGAGATGTCTCATCTTGTATGTGTTGAAAAACCTTGTAAATGTTTGGCAAAATACCTCAGAGTTTTATCCAATAAAGCGAGGTCACTTTTTGAAATGTTACACCATAATTCGCTTCCATAAAACATTCAAGGGAAATTTACCTTTCTAATTACATTTACAGCAACCAAAGGATTTAAACCATTCGGTTTAATGCCAATACCAAACAGACCTTGAAAAGGTGTGGCTTTTTTTCTTTCTTGAGCTTTGAGTAAATCCGGTGACCTACGTGTGTTGCAGAATCAGCAACCGGCAAAAATGACGTGCTAAGATACCATTTCATACTGATATAATTCTTGTATTGGGGAGCGAAAATAATAACATATGACTTTGTGACACTAAGCTCGAATCGCCACTTATTACTACAGTCGTATGCTATATCTAACAGCTTTTGTAGATTGCTAGGATATATAGACAAAAGTGAAATATCATCAGCTAGGGTTGGATTTCCAACAGTTAAGGATTCGATCTTTGCTCCAAATCCATTATTTTCTAATTGTAGCAGCAAGTCATTTATAAATAGTGTGTACATCAAGGTTGACAAAACACCCCTTTGTCTCCCTCCTTGGCCTATTGAGAACCAATCTGAAAAATGCCCATTTACAAGAACTTTACTCTGTAAATTTGTATACATGTTAAGAAATATCAAAAGGGATTTCCCCGTAATTCCCAACATGAATAATTTAAAAAGCAGTCCTTTGTGCCTCACGGTATCAAATACCTTTTTTGTATCAAGAAAAGCAGCCAAGACCCGTGAACCCATGTTTACATTATTTTGTACTGATTGCAACAGCACAAAACTCGCTGTTGTACAGCCTAAACCTTTTTGGTAACCATGTTGTTGTGAACTGGGTATACTAGAATTAGTATATTTGAGCCAAGTTAGCAAACGTTCATGAATAATTTTCTCAAAGGTTTTGTAGATAACAGGCAGTAAAGTTACAGGCCTGTAACTTTAGAGGGAGTTCTTTGATTTTATGTTACCTTTTTACAGTGGTACTACTAACCCTTTTTTGCAATCTACAGGTATATTGACTACCCCGCGGTCTTCCCTAGTTTACCGAAGTATGTCTAGCTTGTCTTTGAAATTTATGTGCTTCTTTGAGTTCATTTGACCAGTATGGTTTGGCATGATGATTGAATTTAGACTTTGGAAGCGCGATGTCGCTTGTCTGCTGTATTGCATTAACAATGTGCCCGTAAAAGCTATCAACATTGTCCGAAATAGTATCTATATCTAAAGTTTTCAGGCGAAGGTCCAGCTCAGATTGCTAGTTTTTCAAGATATCATCGTCTAATTTATTCCAAGCTATCTTATTTCTCTTCATAGACTATCTGAAGTCTCTACCACAGGTCACTGTACGAAGGGAAGTAAGGACAGAGAGGTGGTCAGATATCACGTGTTCTTCGTGATCTGAAACAATGTGCACACTCCGTAATCAACCTATGCATTGATCCGACAGTACTAAATGATCAATCATCGTTCTTGATGGGGTGAATGTATAACGGAATTTGTATTTGGAATCAGAAATGATTATGTACAGATGAGAATAAATTACTAGGTCGACATTTGGTTGCGTCAGCAAGGATATCCTAGTCAGGGTGAATCTAAAGCCAATCACTAATCAAGACCAACCTAGTCAAAATGGCCCCTGTGGCGATAAAAGATGCAAAACCGACATAGGATAGAAACCATGACATTATCTAGCACAGTGACTACCGAAAAACAAAATATACATGGTCCAAACAAAACGTGCTAAACAGAGAATATAATTTATCCCATCACAAATAAGATCTGTAGCCTTCAGAATGTCGACGAAACTGAAAAGCCACACAAAACTATCAACTTTATAGATCTGATTGGATGACAAAGAAGCTGTACAGAAGCCGGTCGCAAAACATGTCTTCTCGCCTGGCCACACTGTCAGTGATATAACTGGAGTTCCCAAACCAGGAAAGAAAAGAAATCTTACTGGCTAGGCCGCCTTAGAACATTGAAACCAAGTGGTTTAAACCAAGAAGACTAGAAAAAAGACAGCCATGCATAAATAAAATTATATTTTGGAGCCGACACATTTTCTTTAAAATAATTTTCTAAATTTCCTAAATAGCCTAAAATTACGACTTTAACAATGAAATATCCGGGATATAATTTGTCCTTAGAAGTATTTCCATAAAACAAAAGATGTCGTTATGGCAAATCGATTTCTAAGTCAATACAAATATTTTTCTGCACCCGCAAAAAATTTAAATAAACTGGTTGAAATATATTTCATTTAAAGGTTTGATTCCTGTGGAACAGCCATGTAAAGTTTTGCAAACACAACCTTTTTTGTGTTTTATTTGTTTGTTTTGTCTGTGTTTTGTATTTACCTGATACACTGTAATGCTGGGATCAGCCTAGCACCATTTGGAAAACAGTCTGTATCAGAACTGGTGCTAGGCTGATCCCAGCTCAGTGTAAAAGACTGATTCCCAATCAGTGCTAGGCTGATCCCAGCACTACAGGGTACTCTGGACGGATTCCAGCTTAGGTAGACTATGTGCTAGGCTGATCCCAGCATGCTAATGTATTCTGGGCTGATCCCATCTTCACTAAATATATGCTAGGCTGATCCCAGCATAAGAGTTATTCTGGGCTGATCACAGAATCGTGGAATAGTGCTAGGCTGATCCCAGCATGAAGAAAATATTCTTATATTTTCCCATTTAAACTGTAAAAGTAATGTATTTAACGGGCATGAACTTTACGTTATTAGTATAGCTTATGAATATCTGATTGGGGGAAAAGATCAAATTGAATTTGATATTTAAAAATATAAAATGACAGCCCCCAAGAGGATGCCAGTTTGTAATGTGAAAATCTATTTGGAAGGACTGGAGTCCAAAACATGATACTAAATGTACACAACTGTTCCTGAGCAGAAAGAATTCGTTTAGAATGAACTCTGATGCAGCACGTACAACATGACGAAGACCATTGTGCTATAGTCCTAATTAGATGGTCCTCCTAACCAACCGCAGGTGCAGTTGTGGTTGCTAGAATACAAAACGAATGACGAGAAACGTTTTTGCACATCATAGACCATGCGTGTCAGCGGGAGCCTCAAGTACGACAGAAAAAAAAATCCTTACTAAATGGACGGCCCATGGAATACACAAAAAGGAGCATTTGCGCCATAACCTCCAGCTAAAGTAACTTGCCGCCGCTGACTCAAATACTGCTCCATACAGTACGCAGGGCATAACCACGAGTTCCGAAAGAATTAAATGTTGACACTAGCAGAAAATAGATCAGCCTTTGTGAATGATTTCAGCAGTTGCAGAATTGTCATGGTTAACCAGAATTCTTTTCTTTGGCCACTGAGTTCCCGATTAACACCAATAGTCCTGCACATGTTGTGTCATAATGGCACACAATATCCAAAAGTGTTTGTATTCCATGCCACTGAACGACGGTGGAAGAACGATGTGTTGTAAGACGAAACGAATGACGAGAAACGTTTTTGCTCATCATAGCCCATGCGTGTCAGCAGGAGCCTCAAGTACGACGGCAAAAGGTTCCCTACTAAATGGACGGCCCATGCAATCCACAAAAAAGGAGCATTTGCGCCATGACCTTCAGCTAAAGTAACTTGCCGCCGCTGACTCAAATACTGCTCCATACAGGACGCAGGGCATAACCTCGAGTTCCGAAATAATTAAATATTGACACTAGCACAAAATATATCAGCCTTTGTGAATAATTTCATCAGTTGCAGAATTGTTATCGTTAACCAGAATTCTTTTCTTTGGCCACGGAGGTCCCGATTAACACCACTAGTCCTGCACATGTTGTGTCATAATGGCAGAAAATATCCAAAACTGTTTGTATTCCATGCCACTGAACGGCAGTGGAAGAAGGATGTGTTGTAAGATGGTCATGTTTTCAATGAACCCATGTGAAGTACTCTCCAATAAACCTATATGAAGAGCAATGCTATATGATGTGGACGGCTGCATCGGTCTGTGCACGCACGAGACTGCTGGGCTGTTAACACACTATCCAAAACATGTTTGTATATCCCTGTCACAGAATGCCAGTCTTACGTGTTGTAAGATGGTCATGTCGTACATTAATCCATATAAGTGAAGTGCTCTGCAATGAACCCATTTGAATCGCAGGGTTCATATAATGTGGCCATTGGTACCGGTATGTTCATCTACAAGATATGAAAGAAGAAAATTGAAAAGCAGAACTAGGCAGTAGAAAGTGTTATAGTGATGTTCAAAAACGACCTGAAGTCAGCACCAAATTATAAACTTAAACTTGTATCGCTCAGGCAGATATATTTCTCAAAGGGATATGACTGGGACCTACCCAAGACCCAAATAGTACTGTGTGATAGACAATGCGTAGCACCCTGATGCTACCCTAATCTTAAAAGTATTAGTTTTGAATAAATGAGGATTAAAACTGTATAGCACGCTGAAGCTGTTCACGGCTTGGCTGAACACCTGCCTAGTTATAGGAAAATCCCCAAAGAGGTAATGAAGAGTGGTCCCAAATGATACCCAGTAGTTGTAAATAGTGACATAGATCATGGACAGGGCACTGGTCTTGTACTTTTGGGGGATGACACATAGGCAAAAGAGGTATCCTTGGAATGTGTGTACAGTGTAAACTCGAGTACTAAACCAACGTCACTGATCTGAACAAGAGAAAAGTAAAGTTGTATTTCCTCAACCAGGTTGTCTGGCATTTCCCCTAACCACAAGAATGCGTGAAGTGCAAGGAGTGAATCTAGGCAGGAATAGAATGAGCATTTTGTAGAATACATTTATCAATGGTAGTCTGTGCAAATGTTATGAAGTGTTCGTAGAAGTTTTTGCGGAAGGAAAAACAAGATATTTATCGGATCCGGGATATTGTTCAGTTTCTGTACATAGCCAATAGCCGAGACACAGGTATATACGGAAGATACCGCACAGTCTTTTTCAGAAAGATATGAAATAAAAAATGCCAAGCTATTACATGGAGAAGATAAAAAAGAATAGTGCTGTGGAGTTTCAAAGTTGTTGAAAAATTCGATGCAGTGTTTCCAACTGCACATATAAGCTTCCATGGAACATGGAGAGAGAGTACTTCTTACCAAAATGGACACTTTTATTACTCCCAGTCATTAATGTTGGAAGTTCCGAGACGTGTACTGGAATTTCCTCTGCTTAAAGTGAGTGCTGGAGGAATCTGTGTACCTTCTTGCAACGATTCTGATGCATTGTCTCCACGAATGGTACGAATTCTGCCTCGTATATTGCAACCGTCACTGAAGGGATGGAAGTAGTCTTCCCTAGGGGTGCATTGTTGTCCATGACGGGGACATCCAACGGCAATGATTCTGAATGCCGTAAAGAATAAAATGTTAAATTGGTCCGTGCTAGTCCCGTGCCACTATTCCTAGAGTCAGTCAAGGAGCGAAACACTTTCAGATAATGTAGCCAGGGCATTTTGCAATGCCACTGCCATCCTCGACAACTGGGTCACTGTCGAAATATTAGGATGTGTTGAAGGCACTTCCGGTTGCGCATGGGCGAGCTTGTCTGTTCCAAGAATTGTTTGATTATCATTAACACCGTCGCTGCTACATTGCCTCAACAAAGGAATTGACGAGATTTCATTACTACCGGGCTGAAATGAATTCCTGATCATCAAATAGACCCTCTAGGTGAGTCTCAGTTGTGAATCTCTGGTCAATACCGATCTCTGGTCATTACCATCTTCGTTCATTGTGTAAGGTCCTGGTAACTATCTGTGTGTCTTCAAGACATCATACATTTACATGTAGTCACTTATATGTGTTTCTTCCATAAATTTGTCCTATTAAATCCATTAAAATCCATAATGTTTGACATTTTAAACTGATCTGTATGATAAATCGATGATTTTAATTATAGATCACATAACAGTATAAAGATAGTTCACAATGATCGGATTCACAGTATCCCATAATGTATTTTAATTTCACATTTCTGATAAATAAACAGCGAACATTAAGTCCACATATTTGTGATTTAATGTATCCAGTAAATGTCACTATCTAATGTCGTCTGGTTAAAAGTCCCAGACTTTGTCCTCTATCAAAGTTCTGAAATCCTCTTTAGTAATATAGTGATTGTAGGTTGTCTATTCCTTGTAAATGTCCTCTGATTGTATTTCCTTGGCTTCACTGTCATATGTGGGTGCTTATGATGAGACTGCGTTTAGGTTCTGTCAGTGATTCTTCGATCATACAGTTTATGAAATATAGTGAAAGCTGCCGAAGAACATATGTGAATTGTGCAGCAAGATCACAAAAAATACAAATACACACACAGTTGATTGACACCAAGCACAGATCCATAATTAACGTTTGATGCGGATACTCAAAATCCATTTTCTGTACCTTTGAAAAGCCAGAGAATTGAGACTCTACATTCATTGCCACATGAACATTTTAAAAGCCAGAGAATTGACTGATCACATGGTACTCTATATGATCATGCAACGTTACATAATATTATCTAATTTGGTTGCCTCTTTGAATTCTTCTGCCAATGCCAACCAATAGGAATAGTTCTACTCTTGTCCTTCCACCAACAAGCCCCATAAAGACAGCAAGTAAGAGGCTAATAACAGACTCTTCCATAATTCCCTGTCTGCCTCACACTTTCAAGTACAAGTACAACACTCTTATCCAAGTATTAGTCACTGACTAAGCCTTATAATTTGACATTACATCTTACCACACCACCAATTCCTCCCTCAATGGTCATTAACAGACAAAACACCATTGGAACACCGACATTGTATACCTACAATAACTCAAGATCATCAAGTTGTGCATAAACTAAAATTTAATAAATTATCGTTTTATTTGTTTGTCTTGTCTTTGCTTTGTATTTGCCTTTGAAAAAGACTCATTGAGATTCGAAAGAGCTTAGGCTAGTTAGATACTAGTTTTGCACTGTTCATTACATATATATATATATATATATATATATATATATAGAGAGAGAGAGAGAGAGAGAGAGAGAGAGAGAGAGAGACAGAGTGATTGTTTAGATATAAATATAAAGACAACTGCAAATACATCATTTAATATAAAGACTTAAAACATCAATTCGATCCACAATTATATGACCTAAATTAATTGTTTGTATCACTCTTTGTGCTAGTATTTGTACTCAGAAGATAATCAATGTATAAACTGTTTCCTTTCTTGTGTTGTTTTATCTATATGTATAAAATAGTTTGCTTATTTATAAAGATGTATTTTATATAGACTTGAAAAGTGTGGAATTACAATACTTGCTGCAAGGACTAGCTTAAAGAATGGCGAATTGCAAACCACAAACAAATTATTGCACACATTGCAATGGAAGAGAGAAGAACATGACAATTAGAACATAATAATTTAATTTAGCTGCTAAATTAGAGAAGAGCACTAATAACCGAGCATTTCTAAATGAAGTATTTTTAAGGAAAGACCTGGCCGTTTTTAATGATTTTTAACAAACTAACAAAATATTAAGTTTATTTTTAAATACAATATGATGATGATGTCACTCAGGAAAGAGAACTCAACGACGGATAATATCGGTGTCTGTAGATGTACCTACGACAAGCATTCTTTATTTTCTTCTACATGCTCTTATTTGTAAGACTGTAATAAGTAATATACTTGTATAACTCGAACTTCATTAGTGACTTCGTAATTTTTAAAAATCCTAAGTAATTTAAATGGAACGTTCAAGTGATTCACCTTTGTGTCAATTGTTCGAAGAAATACAATACACAAGAAGCAATGGTTTCTGGGAGCTCTTATTGCATGCTTGGATTGTAATCGTAATTTTTAAACGGGTATATCCTAGCCAGTTTGTGCTTATGCCTAAGGCATATTATTCGTCTTAACTCATAATCCTTTAGTTGTAAATTGTTGATTGATTCAAATTGTTTTATCAATACTTCACTTCTGATGTCGTCATAATCTTATTATATTAGCGATGTTGCTTTATTACTAGCATTAGCATTGACAATATTATTAGCATTAGTACAGGAAGTAGTAGCAGAAGCGGCGTTGTATTAGAACTCTTAGCGCTGACATTAATATCCGTTGTATTAGCATTTGTATTATTAGTATTAGCATTGTTATTAATATAATTAGTATTATCATTGATATCAATATGATTAGTATTGTTATTAATATGATTAACATTAGCATTGTTATAAATATGACTAGTATTGTTATTAATATGATTAGTATTAGCATCGTTATTAATATGATTACCATTAGCATTGTTATTAATATGATTAGTATTACCACTGTTATTAATATTATCAGTATGAGCATTGTTATTAATATGATCAGCATTAGCATTGGTAATATTGGCATTAACAATATAATTATTATTAGCATTGACAATATTAATTGCCATTAGCATTCCATCAGTGATATTAGTATTAACATTAGCTATGTTAATATTATTAGTGTTAGCAATGGTAATATTATTAGTATTATCATTAGTAATATTATTACTATTGGCATTGGCAATATTATTATTAGCATTAGCAAGGTAATATTAACATTAGTGGTAGTATTAGCTTTCGTTAAATAAGCGTATTAGCAGCATTAGCGTTGTTAATGGTTATATTATTATTAGCACTGGTAATACTATTGTAACTAGTGGTATTGTTATTATTATTATTATTATTATTATTATTATTATTATTTACAATAGCGATCGTTACACATTATCTACACGCCAGTGTGTGTGACTTCGGTATACAATGATATCGTTTCTAATATGAAAGAAACATGGCATACCATACTGGGAAGATGGAGGAAAATTATACAATAAACTTGGTCAGATTATAATATTTTTTATGCAATTGTTTCGATATGCAAAACTTAATACAGGAAAATTATCACATTAAGTAACTTAATATGTGCTACTTTTGAAAGAATTTGCTTCATATGTGCCCACTGTAACTGGCAAATACTGCAACTTTATAGAGATTGTGTAACGTTTCGATTTTGTTTCTGTATATTGGAAACCAAAGCATAAAGAACAATTCCATGACCTTTAATTACTAAGTTTGTACTAGTCTCCAGTAGTAATTCCTAAAGAAAATCCAATTAAAGTGATCTTGTAAACATAATTTAGACCCCTGTGACATGGCCTGCGTGGCATGCAACAATACAACGATTCGTTATTTCATACATCTGAACGTAGAGGTACTATAATAGGTTGATGAAAACCAAAGATTAGTCTGTTGTTTTTGTTTTAAATCAATGTCCTTAAAATCTGTATCAAAATCTTATTAACATTATCCATCCCTAGACGTCTGACTGTACTGGATGCAGGTCAAATGTTTTACGAAACGTTGGGAAAATAAAAACAGCATGACCACTAATAAAAGCAAAGCTCATATACCGGTTAGTATCTTGATTAGTCACAAAAACTAAGCGCAACATGAAGTTCATCCAGTCCGCTCATATTCTCACTCACATGTACAATACACAGTTTATCATTTATTGGACATGTTCATTTCTATCACCAACTAATCTCCCATAACATGACATATGTGTAGGCTATGATGTTTACATCATCTGCAAATATGTGGTCTTGATCTGAGCAAATAGACATAACCTGTGTTTTTCAAGCAAAGAATGTACTTCGCATTGACCATCACTTGCAAATTAAAATACAATCCAAGTTAGTGAAGCGCATAATGTGGAAAATAACGATCGATGTTTATAATGAGGGAGTCATATACATCAAGATCCATCCTTTCGCCAAGATTCATGATTGGACATAATACCGTATGTATACAGCATGAAAGCGTGTATGTACATCATAAAAAAACGTTTTGATCATAACCTAACCGATACAATACGAAAAGTAGGTCACAATGACCTTTTCTATAGGTATAGTACTAGTTGAAATGTATACCATCTTACAGTTTAATGATCCAAACATAAACAGTTCAACACACAGCTATAGTACTAGTCGATCAAGCTTGAAATATCGGTCACAGTGTATTACTTTTGTAATATGGATGTATTTTTATCAAGAAGTATCGTCTCACCAGTTGCATGATTCTAAATACAGAAATGTGCATACATGAAGCACAAAACACACATGGGTCATGGGCTAAACACAACGAATTAACCTTAGCCTATAACACGTGACCTGTAGATCATAGTGAACTTCTTTACGTAAGGGTATCATAGCTTGATGATTCTAGCAGGATAAATCAGCTTAAAAGACAGTATTTATGGTAAAACACTATGTATATAGGTTGCATAAAACGTGAGCAAACATTTAGCCAACAATATCGAGCTAATGCACGTGTCTGTTATACGTTAGTCCTCTTGGACCGCTTTCCATTGGTAGGTCGTTTCAAGCCCAGATAAAATAGTTTCCAGTGACCTAAGGAAACCTAATAATCAAAATGAAAAGAGAGAATGTGTGTGTGTGTGTGTGTGTGTGTGTGTGTGTGTGCTTCTTTTATATGTGCAGAATCTGGCTACGACTCTACCTCAAGGATAGTTCTTCTTAATGGAGAGCCGTTGAGGGGAAATGACACTGCTACGATTAGTTTTAGAACCTTTCTTCCTGTGGCTCAAAATCCATCATGTCACTTTCCTGCTCTTTTGAAGGACGGGTTATCAACTGCGGCAAAATTATGAGATACCGCACTGTAATTGTGATAAAAACTAATTACCTAAAACTTTAAATATTCAGTGACAAAGAATCCGCATGCTGCATTATAACCAGCTTATTACATCTGTGATTCTTTTGCTTTATTGATTGGGGTGGGGTGGTGAAGAAATCGTGTATCTGGCATTGTATTCTACGCTATGCAGTAACCTTCTTAGAGGAAAATAAATATCATGCGTCTAAAAATAACATAAACGTATTTTCCTCATACAGTCAGTGATCTGCACCAGATATCCTATATCTCTTTGCTACCTACTAAAGAATTTCCATTGTAGCTTCGTCTTGACTACATTTTCTTAACCAGTCTGCAATACTATCACGAAATAATTTTGTTTTTAGAAAAGATTCATGATCAGTTATAATAGTCCAATATTGAAAATAAAATAGTCTGTTCGACAATAACACGATGTTTCTATTCTACCCTGATCGTTGTACAATTGTATCGTCGTCTGCATTTCATCAGGTCTTCTGCGTGACCAATTTTACATTCCGCCCGTACTCCGAAATATACACGACTGGAAAAACATACGAACAATATCGACATGAATTGTGAAAATATTTTTATACAGCATGATTTAACACATACATGTATGCACTGATACATATGATTTCAAACCTTAAACTGAAATCAGCGATGCATCCTCGACCAGTGATGAGACTGGTGTATATGTGTTTATTTACATATATATTTTACACATTCAAACATGTCTAACACATATTCCTTATAAAACTACATACAACAGTCATTTGTCATAACATCTAAATGAATCTAAGCTATAACAAATTCTAGATCACGTATACCATAGCAATGCATGCACAAGCATTAATCAATATATATATATATATATATATATATATATATATATATATATATATATATATATATATATATATATATATATATATGCAGGCGTATATTGTTATACAAAAACCGAAAGTTAAACAACGGTAGATCAAATCTGTTTTGAAGTTCATTGTACATATATCATGCAGTAATCAACTGGTGCTGAGACAGAATTAAGCCACTAAAAATAAATGACGGACATATAATTTTCACCATGTGTCTTTTGATTAGATGTTTCATGCAAAGCACTGTTTGGTACTATTTGTTTTCGTTTTGATGAATTGCCTGATACATCTGGTGAAATTTCAGCTGCAATCAAAAAAGCAGGTAATATTATACATTTTTTATTTAAATACAAAGGACACGTCAAGGCTGACCCGATTGAAATAAATCAATAAATAAAATACTAATCTCTCCACTGTTGTATTTGGCTATATCATATTAGTTATTATCTTGATTTATAGCACAGGAATTTACGACATCATAGGGTGATATATGGCATATTTCTATCACACTAATCCTATCAGACAAAGAGATCGTATTTGTCGATAGACAGTAATAAATATACACCAAACAGAACATATCATTCTATCTCTAGATTCTACAGAGATTGCATGATAATGCTAGGCAGAATTATTGTTTAATAAAAATAATAGTATTATACAGGTTAGATACATTTTAATTCCTACAATATTAAGATTCAAACACAGGCCCACGGGTTAATGGCCCCCATCGCCTTGCCTTCAGACACCAGTCCATATAACCTGTAGAATCAAAGGATATGACTTTCCGTTCTATTGTTGTAAGTTGTGATTATATATAATTAATTATATATACTGCAATTTTGGTACATTAGCCAATTATAAATATCACTTATTTACATTTGCAATTAGTAATAGTGTCACTCATGACTCCATCCCATCCCTTCAAAGCGTTTTAACAATTCAGTTCCAATTGCAGCTGACTGACAGTTATGCCTATGAATTTATGAGCATCTATCAGCGTAATGTATGAACAATAATTTCATTATTTTTTCTCGTGCATGAGAGTACACCATAATACTATCGATTACCACATCAAATATGTAAATATGTTGTACACAAGAAGCCTATATACGTATCAGGTCGCATATCGTTCGCATATATTTGCTATAAATTTCATCCAATCAGAGCTTGAATCATTGATTTAATCATTATTATCATGGTTGGTTTTGTTATGGTTTCTAAATAATAGATAACAGATCTCAAGTATTCATAATATGAGCTTTTTGTGGCCCAATCATGGATTAGACTTAAACTTCCGTTTATGTCACGTCTATCTGTTTTATTAGTATTGAGTTTCACCATAAAAAGTTTCCCTACTGCAAACATTTAGCTAAATACGGAATAGAGATGGCTTTTAAAATTCTGGTGATTTTCATTCTAGAATTTCTGATAATTCTGAAAATGTTAAAAAGAGGCAATTCCTTGCCGTGTAATTCTATCGAAAGGGACGACACTGCATTGTTGAATCATAATAGAGTACCTTTAACAGAAACGTTTTTGTATTCGAAGCTAGCTTCAAACTATCTTGCCGAAAACTCAATCCATTTTTAATTAATTCATATAACATGTTCTTTAAAAACCCAAACCCGATTCCCTAACTTTATCAACATATAATGTGGGATCCAGGAATAATGTTGGATCCAGTCCAAAGAAAACGTGGGATGCATGGATACAAGCTTTTCTCACTGTTTAGTAGTGAATGTGTCATTTTATAATTATGACTTGATGTATATTCCTTGCATTTGTAAACATAACAAAAATGTGTTTCGTCTAGGTCTCTGTTCTTTCATTTCTATTCAGCCTCGCAAAATAACTGTCAATGCATTTCCTTGTCACCTTTAAATAAAAATATTTCTCTTTTATTTATTTTTCAATGACAACAGAAATGAGTAACATATTTTGAAAACTAATTTTAAGCCCATAGGTTCCGCATTATTACCAGTTTCACTTATAAGCATATCAGATGAAATGATTTTTATATAGTTTAAATTTTACTTTTTCGATTTAATATTAAAATAAAGGGAAGTCTCGTTCTAGGTAAAGATTTTATGGCATGGTTATTTCTTATCAAACAGAAATATTTGTATCCCAGTATTACCAAATTTTCTGAGAATGTAAGCTGCACATATGAATTTTGATTTATTTTAAGTATAACTTTAAAATTATCAAATCATTTTATTGAATAGGTACTTAGCCACGAAACCAACACGTGTTTGCTGGCATGTTAAATACCTTAGTAAAACAATAAAGGTCGATAATTGATTGAACATAATTACGGGAAACAATTTAACAGAAATTGTACTCCTTAATAGGTTTAAAATTAAAACCATGTTTATTTTATCGCTGTTGCTGTGCATATACTATAGGCTTTTGTAAACAGGGATATCTCACCGTGATGGATTTTTAGTGGGCACCTATCAGGGAATTTCAGTCAAAATCAAGGCTCTTTGATAAACCATTCATACGATACAAGAGAATTGTGTCATCTAACCACAAATGAATGGTAACTTGGCAAACTATTAACGTTAATGTGCTTGTGGATTGAATTTGTTGTATTTTACAGCAACAAATACAACCCGTGGAAAAGAAACCAGATAAAATATGCACAGACCCTTTCTCACATGTTTTATGAGCCATTTTGGATCAATGTATTTTCAATGTTAGGCTAATAAAAAAAAATCTGGACTGATATATTTATTGAAGTGCGTGCAGGGGGTTAGAGTATTGGTATGCAAGGTTTGGAAGTTTTCACTTACAACACGAACTTTAGTCACAATGGATTATTTGAAAAGAACAGTTGTTTTTTTAATGCAGTACATTTCCTCTGCAGCGCTATTAATATTTCGTGTTAACCAGATTCAGTCATATAAATAGGAGCACACAAATGCTTGATAACCAATTCTCGTCATTCAAGAGAGAGAACTATGTTATTACAATTATTAAATATTGAGATGAAAATGCAAAGTTCTGATGCTAAAATTTATAATAGAAAATATTGCGGTTTCATTGTTTTGTAAAACCGGATAGATTTATCCGGACAAAGCCAGGCTACTAAATGTAATTGCGTGATCACCTACTGTGTGTCGTATCTTGCATCTGTAACTTGGCGCTTTATTTATGATATTTTATCTCTGTTTTAATATAATGTGCACGTATTTTGCCACATGTATGGCTGAATTTATAACGCGTGGTCCTCTCTTTAATTGGAATTGTATTAGCATTGAATAATAACTCCTGTTGTCTGGAACCTTGTAGAAATTTAAGTCTAGGAATAACCAGAATTCCAAGATATAAGCTTTACTTCCCTTTCCTACGGCAGTCACTTTCCACGTACACCTTCCATACGAACGCCTTTTAGTAATGTTTTCAAAAATGCAACGAATTGTAATATGTTTTATCGACTTTAAGCCTTCCTTACAATTTCTGATTAGTTTCCTTTATCCGGGTCTTGTTGCTACGTGTTGAAATTCGTATACCGTCAGATATACACTATATATCTACATTGAACTGAGCTACTACTTTAGGATTATGCTAAAATGTTCCCACGGGAAATTGTGTTTCTTTTGCGGAAAATGTTCTCAAATTGAAATAAATTCCTCAATATCTTCAAAACAGTAATTTCAAGATAACTATGCCTCAGCTAAAGTTTCAAAGAACCGTGCTGTTCACTATGAATAAATATTACGAAAGTAAAATTTGACTTTAGGTCAATAATTATTTAATTAGCCTTTGTGTGTTGTTCTATTAAATAATTGCTGATCGGATAAACCATAATTACGGGAACAATTATCGTAATTTATCAGAAGAAGTCTGCCTTTGGCTAAAATGTACACATTATTAAGACTAAACCTAAAGTTAGTTTATGTTATGTACAGGTACCGCTGCGTGTAAAGTCGGTTAGAGTTTTAGAAAGGACACCGGCAAGGAAATTCCTGTCAAAAACAAAGGATAGCAAAATATAATTTTCACTGTTTTAAAGGTTTCATATGAACAATGATTTACCGAATATTAACTTCACTGTATATGGTAATTAAATTCGTATTTTGGTGACTTATTTTTCATAAAATTAATTTATAAAAGTTATTGTTGTGTGATGTTATCGACGTTGCAAAACATTGTGTTATGTATTAAGACATACGTTATCTCACAAACTTCTTCAAATTGGTATTAAATGAGATATTTTGAAAGCTAATAATTTGTTGCATTAGACTCTTTAGGACATGAAGTAAGACTTGACCTTTTGTCAAGTGGTTTGCTGTGTCTCAAGTAAACGCAAACATTATCAATGTGGTACCGTGCGGATTATTTATTTAATTATTGTACTCATTCTAATGTCCTAGTACCAGTCCATTCTACTTTTGCTCCATGTATCTACCATTACCTTTACTTTGTATCCACTCTTTTTTATTGCTTACGTTCAAAACATATATCAGAACCTGATCTTTGCAAATTTATTTGTATCATGACCACCATGCGTTGTATGACTCTTCTGAAAATCAGACTTAAACAATTCAAGTATGCACTCATTATTATTTGTTCATTTGGAATAGTCGGTATACAGTAAGTCAGATATTTATATGGAGACTGTCTGTTAGCATTTTGCTATTTATTATTTTAATCTGATAGAAAAGTTTCTGTTTTTATTCTATCTTTAAAACTTGAATAAACTTGCAGCAATTCACAGGCACAAAAAATATCCATACTAAACCAGAACAAAATAGATTTAAAGTATCCTTTATGAGTGTAACCCTATTGATGATATTATCTAAATTATTTCAATGCAAACATTACTATATGCAGTTCAAAGTATAATATTTGCAGAAATTTAAATTCTAAACCAATATTTAATTAACTTAATTTTAAATTTAGCAAATACTTAAAACTGCTTCTTTGTGCACGTTCAATAGCGTCAGCCTGGTGAAAACCACATACGGCCAATGCGTAATTCAAAGCAGGAACAACATAAAAATTCAAACATTCATTATAATTCAAGAAACTTTTTCTACGTTTCATATAAGCACGTGCATTGCCTTTAGTGGTTTATCACCAAAAGTTTGTTGCTCTTTAAAGAATGCAGGACCAAGGTAATTAACCTTTTCAACCACATTAATATTACACCTGGCTATATTCCATACTTCTTATTGTCTTAATGGACCACCTTTTCGAAAGACAATAACTTTAGTTTTATCAAGGTCAACATTTATATTGCATTTTATTAGAACAGTCATGCAAATTATGTATTAGCTTTTTACCTAGGAATATAACCAAATCGTCACAAAATAGGGTAAAAAAAGCATAACTCATCTAACTTTATACAGATATCTCCCGTAAATTGTAACGATATGTCCCAATCTTTAAGAAATATTGGAAATAGTATCGGTGATAATATTTCACACTGTATCAAACCAACTCCAAATAAAGGAATTATGAGAATCCTAGTGTGAAACATGATTTACCTACACTGTACACAGAACGAGAAACATTAAAAAACTTGCGATTTGCACTTTGACTGAAACCTTTCAACCACAAACTATATCTGTATACATGATCATGCCATTTTAAAAGTCATCAAAAACTACCTAAAACGTTTCATTTTGACATAAATACTTATTAATCAGACAATGTAAAAGAAAACTGCGTCAGTAGTTCTACTCCTTTTTTGAAACTAAATTAACCTGTTTGTCATTTTCCCAATTCAACAGTCTTTTATTTAAAATACTGGTAAATAAATTTGAAAAGCATCTCACGTAAAGGTACGCCTCCAAAACTTCCTGTATCACACGCGTCACCAGACTTGAATATAGGTATAATTTCCCGCTCGCACGAGTGCGTATGAAAATGACCAGTGTCGAATAATTATTAAATATTAACTTTGGGTCTAAGTATGTCCACTCCTTCTCTTAAATTATCGTTCAAAAGATGGTCGCGTTGTGTCGAAATTTAAGATTTTGTATCACTTTTGGAAGTTCGTCCTCTGTTTTTTCTTTATCTAGTTCTTCAACAGTTGTACCCTGATACAATTTATCATGTTCATGTATTTCTTGTGTACAATCAGTTGTTTCCTCATTTTTTGCAAAATACAGCATGTTTACACATCTTTTACCGATAAAGATGAACCAGAGTTTGGTAACCAGTGTACTGTCTGATTTGTTATGACTCAGAAGTAAATGGTGACTCAAGGCCGGAGCAGTATCGACGGACCTTTTGCTTCTCTCGATATCCTCGATAGATACCACCAGCACAATAGATATGAGATTCGCAAGATAGTTTATTGATGGTTTCGGATTTGAAAAAGAGTTTGCGTGGGTTTGAAAGAATAGGAATATACAAGGAGTACTCTCGTTTTTTAAATTTTGTTTTAAATGTGCTGGAAAATCCTAAATAGATCTCATAAATTAATGAGATAGCTCGCTTTATTTGCGTTTTTATAAAAAATACTTTGTGAACAAGAAGTGGACAATATTTTGTATCGACGCTCGAATTTCATTGACACTTAACCTACCAGCAAGAAATGTCCCTAGAAAGTCAGACAAATATTAATCACTACTTGGTAGACACAGAACCAAAGAATCCAAACGGCAGTATGCAGCGGTGTAATTTGCGTAATCGTCGCCATGTAGCATTTTATTTCATATCCTTGTTAATAATAGTCGCTCTGGCCACTTATTTATTGACAAGCAGAATCAGCGACAAGAAACATGACTCCGATATCACAAATATCGTCTGCTTCTCTTGCAAATTTGTATCTGGCAACAGGAATGAAAGCGTGATGCTGGTAAAAGAAGGAAACTGCTGTTGTATATCGGCATCGGAAGCACATAAAAATGCAGGCAACACTGGTATGTGTTTAATTAATAGATGGTCATACTGAACAAATGCATATATTGTGACTGGGCTGTGTTTCAAATTCAAACTAAATACAACTTAATCTTGTTGATCTGATGTAGTTGAAATAATATTATCAACCCAACCATATTATAAGCACAAAATGTTATAAAGTATACAAAAGTTTTGGGATCGACTTTGAACTCAGGATTTGGATCACCAAATGAAAGAGTCTAGATTTTTCTAAATGGTCCTTCTGGTTTCCTGCGAATTCAATGATTTGCGATGTTCAGACCAGATGGTAATTAATGTCTATTAATCTATGTTATTTATTTTCAATAAAATCGTCGTATTAAAACAATGGTCGGATAAACAACACAAACTGTTTATACTACAATGACTGAACTCTAATCTCTTAATATTTCATTTAGAGGTCATACAGTTCTCTTCTAATCAATGCAAATTAATATCATGATTATGTTGCTCGTTTTCAAAGGAAGTAAATAATTAAACGACCCTTCCAGAGACAATTGGTTCATTTTCCAGTCGAACTTGTTGACTGATGTACATGCAGTAAAAAGTATCCAAAATCCTATCACACGCTCAACTTGGTCGAAATGCTTCACAGTACAGACAGTTGCCATTTTTAACGTTTATTGAGTCTAATTAAATTAAAATACTCTGCCTGCTTACCGAGTTGATGGGCAGTTGTTTATTTTGTTATCTATTACAAGCTATCAGATGACGTGCTCCATAAATCAACAATGCATGGCTTCGTTGTGAACTTGTATTTGTTTTGTTTTTAAAACCTAAAAATACTGCTAACTACATTGATTTCATCGTTTTGACCTTTATAGGTGGAAGGTTAAAAATGACCGGGGGGGGGGGTTGTTTACAAGTATTTTACTGTTTTCTTAAATGTTTGTCACTCTAAGAGAAGAGACACGCATTTTTTTAATATTCCAATCAGTTTAATAAAAGCTCAAAAGTATGAAATCTTAGCATGACAAAAAGATGTATTATTTGTGTGAATATTCCTTCTATAATTTTAAAGGCATATGAATTTTACAACAGAAAACAAGCATACCGAAAATTGGAGCAATAAATATGTCACAACCATTTGCATTTTAGGTTTCTGGGGGGCATTCCCGCATTTCTCGCAGCGCAAGCCATTTACAAGAGGCAGAACATAGTAAGTACGAAATGTAAGACAGGAATAAGTCAGAACAAATTATTCCGTTGGAACCCTTTGTATTTTCTTCAATTATATATTAACGCTGATCTAGCAGACCTAGCCTATCTGTATTGGCGATCTACCCAATTCCGAGAGGCAATAAATAAATATCGTCATAGACAGATTATTACAAGAACCAAGAAAAGGAATAACCCACGCTTTCTCCATCGTTCATTTACAAGCGGTTTATAATTTCACCTGGTTAACTCGAATTACATCATCAAACGGATGTATTTTTAAGCTTGTAATATTTGGAAAGGGTGTATCTTTTGCTATTGAAGAAACAGGGCATAGTTTTTCTTATTAAAACCCTTTCATTTTTATGTGAAACATGTGAAGTCCAAAAGGGTGAATGAATTTAATATATACAATTTTGGCCCAAACTCCAATATAAACTGTTTTCCAAACAATCGTATACAATAGTTAGTTCCACTGCATCAAGCTACAAAAATAAAATGGAATTTCCAAGAAAACAGGAAGAACTAAGTTATCTTGTACTTTCAGATCATACAATATCAGATGTTAGGAAGGGCACATCTGTAGCAGGTCATCTATACCTTAACACAAAAAATTGCAGTAAGTACATATCTTACATATCTTATGCAACTCAACTGCCATACCATTTATACCCCACTAAAAATCTCTCTCTCCCTCTCTCTCTCTCTCTCTCTCTCTCTCTCTCTCTCTCTCTCTCTCTCTCTCGTCGAAACAGCTACTTCATATCTCATTCTTACCTCTGTAACTATTTCAGTAATCTGGTTGCTTGCTTCATAATTTATCTGCGTTGCACTCCGCTTCATGGAGCATACAAAGCAGTAAACAAGACCACTATTTCGATCGCTAGCATTGTTGCAAAGGATCGATGATTAGAACAACGATCTGGATGTTAATCATAAATGTCTGCAGTCAAATGTCAAAACATTCGTTTGTTTTTGTTGATTAGGTCACCGTTCTCGTAATAATTTGTGTTGCAGTTTTCCTGTTGATTTTATCATTAGTATTACTAGTACTGTATTATTATTATTATCGCTGCACTTATTATTATTATTATTATTATTGCTGCTGCTACACATATGATTACTAGAAGTAGTAATGCAATGCTAGTATTGCTGGTGGTGCTGCTAGTAATACTCCCTTACTTTATTTGTAGGAAAGTTAGCACTTTCTTTTAGGTATATCAGTTTCTTTAGCATTTTTATCTTGCAGTAGTGGTAGTGGTAGTTGTCGTTTTAATTTTTTTATTTCTGTTGCTGTCGCTATTATTATTATTATTATTAGGTCTCCCAAACAACGTCATCTTATGGACAATGAATAGAACGCATTCTTTTATGACCAGCGGACTGAATTACTCTGAGAATACAGGAATCATGACGGTGATCCAGCCAGGAATCTACTATATTTATTCTCAACTCATATTCAGCACGCACTCCGCACTTTCAAACAGCACGCGCTATGATCAGCTATACCAGCAAATAATTCTCAAACGGGCTAAAGACAGCAGCCTAATGTTATGGAAACAGAATGTCAATAGTAGTAGAGAATTCATGCCCAGTTCCTTGGGAGGTAAATTCAAATTAAAAGAGAATGATGAAATTTACGTCAAGGCGTCAGACCCACAGTTTCTGTACAAACTGTTACGAGCAAATTTCTTCGGACTGCATTATGTCTAAATGTGGAAAATTTATTTCAGGAATTTAACGTTTCTACCACTCCGTCCCCCCCCCCACCACCACCACCACCACCATCACCGAATGTTGCTCCGCCCTAGAAAAACTCTTCGAAACAAAGGAATTAGTTGACAGACCCTGGTATTTTCGGCTAAATAAACGTCTGTCTTCTCAATAATACAAGGTTCGAAAGCAGTATACAAGAAAAATGTAGTTTTTCATTTGACAATTGGGTACAAATGGCAGGTGAATTATCTTTCATATTCTCAGATGAAACTTACACAAATAGCTGAATGTCGTCAATTCAAAATAAAACACCAACATTTTTATTCTTTGCAGATCCACGATTGATTTTATGATAGTTGTTCGATTCCTACCTTTTTTAATGCCGCATAGCTTTTGAGTAGTGAAGGGGGGCACTTTACGGACAATGGGAATTAGCATTAAAAACACCCTTGGGGCACTTTACGGACAATGGAAAATTAACATGGAGAAAAATCGTGGGGCACTTTACGGACAAGGGGAATTAACATGGCGAAAAATCGTGGGGCACTTTACCGACAAGGGGAATTTAACATGGGAATAGAGTTTGGGCTTGTTTAGGGACAAGGGGAATTTAACATGGGATTTTTTTCTTTAAATTTTTAAAAAAGGGGTAGGCAATGGAAAGGCTATCTCTTTTCGAGAAATATGGCTGGCCCTGAAAAGGGCCTTTGGGTTTTCTTCTTCTTCTAATTTCTTCTTTTCCTCCACCAACTTCTTATTTTATCTCCAACACTCTTTCTCTTCTTTTTTTTTTTCTCCTTCTCTTCTTTCTTCTCTTCCTCCTCTTCTTCTTTCTTCCTCTTCTCATTTTCCTCTTCTTTTTCAATTTTTTCGTTCCATGTTCTTATTCTTATCTTTTCCTCTTCATCCTCCTTCTCCTCCTTTATTTCCTTCATCACACCACTAATCTTGTCCTTTGCTTTTCTTAAGTTGTTAATTTCCATCTTTACACGATGGGGACTATAGGAATAATGGTCTTCAACGAGTCTTATTAGCATCTGTTCCATTATTCCTAAGTTGTCTAAAACGTCTTGCAAGGTTTGTAATTTGTCCATTTGGTTTGACGCCATCTTCTTTTTATTCTTTGCAGAATGGTTTGAACGACGAATACTGTGGGTTCTTATACGAAAAGCGCGTACGTGAAGGAAAACATCCCCCTAAAACATAAAATGGATCTTACCTAGATGATGACCGAACATCGCGCGTACGTGAAGGAAAACATCCCCCTACTTTCTCATTTCATATAATATAACCCTAACTATACTCTCCACATTTGCTAAGAAACCCATAATCTACTATTCACACAAACATACCTCAGCTCTTACTAACACAATCACACAAACACACAAACACATACCCTCACATTTTTAAGAAAGAGTTAGTGTTTATTTTCACACTACTCTACCTACACATTGGCAAATTGATGGTTATTTCTTTTCTTGAGTATTGGGTAGCCCTGAAAAGGGCTGTTTTTTTAACTTCAGAGGCCCTGGTTAATGGTGGCACCTTCCGGGTCTGGCACCACAGACACAACGTCTACTCCAATCATTAGTCCAATTCACATGACTTGTTTGAAGAGCAGACGGTGGGTGAGTGGCTTCACTATCCCACTCCTCCGTTTGCGGAATAGTGAACACTTCTTCCCTCTGTCTTCTTTGTCTTTGTCTTCGTTGTGATTGTGGTTCAGCTACAGGCTGGCAAGATGTCCTTGCCTCAGGTATCACCTTGCACACAGGGTTCATCATAGGGTGACACCTGATCTCTCTCTTTCTTTCATTCTCTTCTTTCATTTTTCTCTCCTCCTCCTCCTGTTCTATTCTCACTTCTTCCACAAGGGCCTCCGCAGTCAGCTCGTTCAGTAGGTATCTGGCATACTCCAGATGCATCTGAAGTTCCATCAATTTAGTCAGTCTGTTGCTCATTTTTTCCTGTTGATCAATCAACAAGGGTAGCTAGACTGCCCAGCGAGTTTCAATTTATAGTGAAAGCGCGGACGTGATGGAAAACATCCCCCTAATAACATGAAATTGATCTTACCTGGATCATGACCAAAAAACAACAACGCTCGGACCTAAAAGAAACACTCGCTCACTTTTTTATGCTACCCATTACTATTTTAAAATTTTTTATAAATCACTTCAATTGACTATCCACATACGCAAAGCAATCCAATCTAACCTAAAATATATACCTCTAACAGCCAAAAAAACTAACATCATTTTAATCTACTATCCACACCAACCTATTTTATCACTTACAAACACAAACACACAAACTCATACCCTCACATTTTTTAAGAAAGAGTTAGTGTTTATTTTCACACTACTCTACCTACACACACATTGGCAAATCGATCGTTATTTCTTTTCTAGAGTATTGGGTAGCCCTGAAAAAGGCTGTTTTTTGTGTTTTTGCTATGGCATTCTTTTTTAGTTTCTAAGAATGCGATGTCCTCTGAGGATAGACTTTCTGGCGATAGGTCTGCTTCTTCGGAACGAGAAGAAGAATTCTTTGGTGTCGATACGACAATCGACAAAGCCTCTGTCAGCTTCAGGTTGCTGCTGCTGTTGTTGCTGTTGCTGCTGTTGCTGCTGTCTCTGAAGTCTGTACTTCTCTGTCCATTCTTCTTTCTCCCTGTTCATTTCTTCTCTGAAGAGCTCTTCTATCAGGTCTTCAGTGATTTTTAACATTCTCACATTCTCTATTTCTTCTGGCTTCGGTATCAGACTGTGTCTGACCCTATGCAAATTCACGTAGGCTTCGTTGAGCTTAGCTAGTTTGGAGCACATCTTCTTAGGAGGATGAGTCGACAATGGATGACTAGACTGGGAACAACCCGGTTCTTAAAGTTAAAGCGCGGACGTGAAGGAAAACATCCCCCACACGGTTTTCGAGCCGCAACGTTCATGAGAGGGATAGTAAGAAATGAAAGAGCATCAATCCAACATTCTTATAGCTAAACAAAAGACAAAGGCATTTTTTCTAAACACATTTTTATTCAAAAATCACTTAACACTAAACAACAACATTTTTAACAATAATATAACACTATAACATCAAACAATTTTTTTTCAAATCACAAACATTTTTTTCTTCCAATACAATCTACTTTAAACAAGGCTGACAACGTTGTGAATGAAATTGTGATTTCCACTGTTGGAAATCATTAGGCCATTGATTGACACTACGTTTCCTAGCTTGAGACAAAACATAAGCATAATGGTCACAAAACCATCGATCTACTTTCACATCATTTCTAGCAGAAGAACGAGGATCGAAATGAGTCACTAAATGTTCGAAGGAATAGCCCAGGCTGCGATGATGCAGAAAATACACACAGTACTGTCCACACACCAAGGAATCTGTGCCTTGTAATTTCACGTTATTGAATCGGGTGGTTTGAGCATTTCTTCTCATAAAGTCAATGATATCGTCTTCCAAAGGGGGCAATCCGTACGAATCGAAATATTCCACACATCCTTCTTGAGGAAAGTAGACGGCTACCCAGTGGGTTCCTGGGAGATGACTTTCGTCCGTGTTGATCACGTAAGCTTGATGGTCTTTAGGTTTGCGATGAGGGAGTTCATCTTTAGCACAGACGACGGGATTCCAAGAAGACGTATACGAACTGTGGTTCAAAAGGTAATAAAGTTCCCAGGTATCCATTGATTTGTGTTTGTTTTCTTCTTCACAGGTAATAATAAGTCGTCAATTCGATCCTGACTTTTTGCTTGAAAATGTCTGACGAATAAACGGTTATTCGTTCTGTTTCCTCACTCTGATTCAGGAGAGCTTCGATACGATGGATCTCTTGAGTGGTTAATGGTGGACAAGAATGTTCACGCAAGTCTTTATACCACTGGTGCAACACGTCTTTGTTCGAGATGAGACTCCAAGCTTCGTCCAGATACTCGTCCAATTTTTCTTCTTGACTTAACATCAGGCATTTATCGTGTTGAATTTGACTGGGATGATCGTTTTGACATCCATAACAATTTTTCTTGATCAATTCCGTCATTTTGTCGACCAAGTGTTTGGCAAAACAGGAGACTAAATGGGCTTCTTGTTCTGGCCATCTCGATTTCATCATGATCACTTCTTCTTCTTTTTCCACGGTCTCCTTACATTCCATCTCCAAAGTTTCTCCACTAGGTAAAGAGGGATAACAGTCTTCCATGGCTTCTAGTAATCTAGGATGACTTCTCTTAAACTGTTGATTTCTATCGTATTATCAAATTCGGCATACAGGATGACGTTCACTGTGTTCCCTGCTTCCAGTGGACTCGCAAACTGAATTTCCACACGAATCTGGCCAGATTTTATAGGGTGGAAATGTCCCTCGTCGCTGCCTTGGTCTGGAGTGAAATCGAAAGCCCACAAAGCATAGCCTCCGTCATAATCGTCGTACTCAATGCCGTGACTGGTGTTGGTTCCTAACTGGCCGGTGGCTTCGTACAGGGACAAGTACGATCTCAAGTAATTCTTCTGGGCAAAGTTAGGCTCGAAAGGTCGGGTACACAAGGTCTTGCCATCGCGACTGACTTCGATCTTGGACACATTGTAATGCTTAAACTCAAAAGGATTTTCGTTGTGGACTCCGTTGAAGGCTGTATTCTTGACGATACCAACAATCAAACGCTTGGGTAACTGTCCTTGGAACAGATGATCTTCGATCATGGTTCGCTGTCCAGCAGGAATGGTGAAGGTTTTTACTTCTACGCGTCGTATGGGATACTTGGCGGTTGTTCTGCTTAACGTTTGACTGATATCGTTTCCCACTTTAGGTAACACTTCTACGCGACGCACGTAGAGCTTGGCTTCTTGGATAACAGTTTTGTATTCATTGTTATGGGCCATCAAATGGAAAGCGGCACTGCTACGATTCAGTCTCAGACGGATATCCACTCCGTTCAGCAAATACTTTTCTTGTAACCACATGTCCAAATGCAAACGATCCATCAGTTCTAAACTTCGCCCTTGCAGAATTTTAGTTCTACGTGTGTTAAACCCCACATTGTGAAGATTGTCATCTTCTGTCAGGGCTGTGTCGGTAAACGTGTTTGCACCGGCCGTGTCAGGTTTCCATACCACGCAAGCATCCAGATGAGTGTTCTTGGCTTCTTTTCCGTACGTCAAGAGATTTTCCAGGTAGGCGCGATACGGGTAAGTATCCATGCTGCTACTGACCAGTTTGTTATTCAAGTACAAGTCCACTTCGCTGAACAAGGAATGCATGAAATTGTTGACAGGCGCTACCCTATCATTGGCTCCAGGATTGGTGTTGTCAGTTTTGATCACTTTGACTTTCAAATACAGGTAACTGCTATTCAGATCGATGTAATCTTCGGGTTGTCCTTTGATTTCGAACTCGATGGGAGCTGATTCCGTCAATGAGGAGACGGGATGAAATTCCACCCACTGGGATTCTTGCATCGTCATCATGGTGGGGGGCATGGCAAACATATCCAGTTCCGTCTTGGAACAAGCACAAGACTCTCGGTGCATCATTTTTTGTTCTTCCTCAATAATCCAAAACGTCTAAGTCTCGAACGGTTTTTCTTTTCTTGGCCTTTCTCGCTTGAAGTCTGGTGAAAGGGTGTTTTCTTCTTCGTCATCTCTTTCTGCCTTGTCCTTGCTGAATGCCTGACTCGGTAGCGTGCAGGGCATTTATAGGTGTGTCTCGTCGACCCAAAATGTCTTTGCCCGTTTGCAGCAAGACATTTTTGCCTGCCCTCATGAAGGCTTCTTTAGGGTTTTGTTTGTCGATGATGACATTTTGGAGAAATTCTTTGCCTTGTGTCAGTGCCGCATCTTTCAAGGCGTGCAATCCGCGTGTCACCATCGGTTTCAACACTGGGGCCACCGAACGAAAGGCCGATTTTAACATGTCTCCTAAACCGTGTCCTCGCTGTCGAGCCACCCCTTGGTACACTGGATACATGACTTGCTTACGAGTCGTGAGAGAACCGTTTTCGAAAATGGAGTTTCACCGTGACTTTTCCTTTGGTGAATGGAATATTTTGTCCCAAATCTCCTTTTATAGTAATGTTGACCGTGTCCAAATACGACTTGCTGACGGGTAAATAGTGAGGATGGACAAATTCGCGGTGTACGTGGTAAGTGTTTCCACCTTCCTCGTCAGCGTTTGTGGCAGAATCCACTTTGAAAGGAATGACACGCAGTAACGGCACGGAGGTGTGTCCCACCACGTTCTATTCCACCACATCGGAATACACAAAGATCAAATTCAGTCCTTGGTTCAGTTCTACCGGGAAACGAAAATACCTCGCAAAAATATCGTTGTCGGAAATGACTGGCAATTCGTTTTTCTTCATCATGACCATTCTCATCTCCGTGTCACCGCCCAATATGTCAAACAATTCAGGACAAAATAAGAAAGACATGAATTTTTTGGACCCCTCAGAAAATTTCATCAGAAAGCGACGAGCTATTTTGTGGTATTCCAGGGTGACACTTTTTTGGACATTACTCAAAGTTTTATGGAACACGCCATTAAACCTAGAGGTTATGGCGCTGACCAAATGATGACCACTGAAATAATAGCCTGGGGGAATGAACAAGTTGTAGGTGGTCGTTTTAGTTTTGTCATCATAGGTTTTATTGGTAGATGTGCCAATCTTATCCAACTCCTCTTGCAATTGTTTGTCATGAACTTCCACCTTAAACCAATTTTGCTGGGCAATGACATTGAGGACTTGGGTTGGGTGAATCATTTCTACCAAAGCCACTTCCCAATGGGCTTCGTGATCTAAGGGGATGGCTTGAGGTAATTTGGCCGTGTAACAGCACAACGTGTTGTTGGGAAACACCTCAATGGAACTGTCACTGGGTAAGGTTAAGTAAAATTGGTTTTGGTGACTCATAATTCCAGAGTTCTGTGGCTGTCCGAGGGAATATTAGTGGATGTCAGAGGTGTGTCTCCGCCCAAAATGGGGTTCTGGTTGTGGTTGTTGGAGTGGTGACTGGCACTGGCACTGGCACTGGACACAACGTTCCCGTTCGAGGAGAATTTCAGGGAGGGATTGGGAAGCAGGTAACCGATGCAACTGCTCAATAAAATGGTCCACAATTGTTTGTCTCCTTGTTGCAAACTCAAATTGGCAATGGCTGCCCCGATGACACAATACACCACGAAGATTTGGCAGAAAAAGACGATTTGCGTTTTAGGCACACGTTCTCCACACCACACCCACAAGGGTTGTTTTTGTAAATCTTGCACAGAAGAACTAGGGGAAGAAGGAGTGGTCGACGTAGCTGCGTCTGATGCTGTGTGAAAGGGCATGATGGTCACTTCTTCTTTTTATAGTCGATGACTTGCGAAGCGTCGATCCAAGAATCGAAACTGGGTGGATATCCTTTCCAACGTACTTTGACTTCTTTGACACGTCGTTTGCCCACTTTACGGGTTCTGCGTTCGAGAATGCTTTCGATGTCGTACACGTCGTCTTCTTTTTTGGTGACACGTTGTAACTCGGGCAAATAAAACGTTCCTTTGAGTACTTCTCCGTTCATGTCTTCCAATTTATAGACGGCAGGATGACGGCCATGCACTCGTCCAGTGACGCGAAACAATTCGGTCGTCCAGTTAGGTAAGTAACCTTTGTCGAAAGTGCGTTTGGTTTTGCCAATGCGCACCCAATCTCCTACGGCCAACTCTCCACTTTTCTTGGGGACAGCCCTCGTCGGGGACGTACCAAACAGGCGCTCAAACACCAGCACTTCGTTGTCGGGAGTCACGTCTTGCGGGGCACGTCCGATGCTTCGATGGTAAGATTGGTTGTACGCTTGCACCAGGTGCGGTAAGATGTCGATGTACTTCAGAGTGTGGTGATGCGTAAAATATTTCCACATGCGTTCTTTCAAAGTGCGTTGAAAACGTTCCACGATGCTGGCTTTGGTTTCGGGATTCTCGGTGGTAAAAAAATGAATGTCACGTTTCTTTAATTCTTTTTGGAAAGCTTGGTTCAGAAATTCGGTGCCTTTGTCCGTTTGCCATCGAAGAGGGTGACGACCGCTTTGTTTCAACACCCGTTGCAGGGCTCGCACTAACTCGCTGCTCGATTTGGATGTCAAGGGCACGACCCAGGCAAATTTGGAAAAGACGTCGATGACACAGAACAAATATTTGTAACCACGATTGTAGCTGGCCAAATGAGAGACATCGGCTAAATCGGCTTGCCATTGATGACCGATGCCTTCCACTCGGGTGCGACTTCTGGCAAACTTGCGTCGAATGGGTTTGTGTAAAGTGTAGGTAGCTTGTTCTTGTAACCATCGTTGCACTTGAGGTAAACGGAGACTTTTCAGTCGCGTTTTGGCAGCACGATACAATTTTTGAACTCCTGCGTAACCTGCAGGATGGGAGGGATCGTAGTAAATGCTGGCTAAGACTTTTTCCATTTTTTGTGTTGGTTGGTGTGTTAATAAGACACCCACTCTTGGAGGATGCTACTCTTTTTCTCTTGGGGTATTTTCTTGGATTGCAAGGCTTTGCGTGTGCGGCCGGCAATAGGTGTTGAAGATGAGGAGGAGGATGTCTGAGCGGGGGATATCGGTTCTTGTTTCACTTCTGTCTTCACTTCTGTCTTCACTTTCTTTTTCTCTTGTGAGGAAGAAGGGGTGGCCATCATCTTTTTAATCCATCCAATTCTGGAGGTAGGTGGTGTTGTTAACTTGCGTACTTTTTCTGGCGGAGTTTGAAACCCTTCTTCTTCTTCTCCTTTTTCTGTCTTGGTCACTGGTAGTGGTGGTGGTGGGAGTGATGATGGTGCTGGACTTTTCATCAAGGTCTTAAAATCTTTTAGAGTGGGTAAAGCTGTTTCGTCTAAAGCTTTCTGGTGAAAGAGTTGCAGTCGTTGCAAGAGTTGACCGTACTTTTGCGATTTTTCTGTTTCGGACAAATCTTGGCGATCCATCAAGGATTGCAATTCGTGTTCTAACTGGGACATCTCGCTCAAATTGGGATTGGGAGGTAAATGCGGGGTGCGTTGTTCTTGCCACCGATGGTATTCCATCCATCGTTTGTAAGGCACTAAAGCTAGTTTTCGTCCTTCCATGGGGTTGTCAGGGGTGAATTCTGAGATCTTGGGACTTCCGAAGGCCTTTTTATCTTGCTCCCACCAGTTCTCCCAACATGGTTCCCAAGACTCCTTTCAGTATGGGGCCTAACAAGAGAGGTAAAATGCCTCCACGTTGGACCAACATCTTCTTTTTTTGACGAATGGGAATTTTCTTTTGAACCATTTTCCGAAGAACGTGACGATGTTTGCCTAAGCATTGTTTCTGGTGTTTGGACAAAGGGATCGTGCCTTTCAAAACGTTCAAACAACATTCGCACACGGTATCGATGACCTCTTTGGAGGCCGTTTGAATGAGTTTTTTTCGTAGGGGTGGAGAAGCTTTGGACAGGACATATAACAGGTCCCCATGTTTGGCTAAACGTGGTGGCAGTCCTTTCCTTTTCTTTCCTTGGGGTTTTCTGGAGGGTGACATCTTTGAGTCTTTAGGAGCACCGAAAAAACACTGATACCCTACTCGGTCACAGGTCTTTTTTATACTGGAACGCGTCGCCATTGATTGTCTTTACGTCGTATCAGTTTGAGGACAGGCATGACACGTCGTGCAGGGGTACGTAACGGACTAAATCGAGCCAGTTCTTGCTTGGACAAATCCAGTAAACTTTGTAACATGCCCGATCTTTCATGGACTTTGATTTTGGGAGAAGGTACTTTGTGAGCAGCAGCCACTACCGCTAAATTGGAGGGTCCTGCCACTGGGGAAGTTCTTTTGGGGGTCATCAACGGAGAAGTTCTTGGTGTGATCAACGTCTCCAAGTACTCTTCAGTTCCTGGTGACATCAACGGAAAAGTGGACAAACGTGAGGCTGCCGGAGACGCAGTCACCGCTGTGGCAGGTCGTGGTTTGCGAGTGTAAGGTTGCGTCCTGGCCGATGTGCCTCTCTTGCGACTAGTTTTCTTCTTCTGTGGACTTTTCTTTTTCTGGGGACTTTTTCTCTGTTTCTTTTTATGGGGGCTTCTTTTCTTTTTCCGGGGTGATGGTGGTGGTGTCTGGTAAGAGGAGGGTCCTGCCACTGGAGAAGTTATTCTTCTTGGGGACCTGGTCTTTTTCTTTTTCTTCTTGGGGCTTCGTTGAACTTTTGTCTTGGGGATAACTTTGGGGGCATTAGGATCCCATCTTAAGAGTGAGCGAATGATGACCCCTCCTAGAGTACCGCTCCCTCCAGGTTTCAAAATGATTTGTTTTTTGGTTTGAGTGTCGATGCGGGGATCGGCCAGTTGGACCAAAGCGACTTTGTTTCGATCGAAAAAGCGTTGGGTTTGATGAGGAATCTGAATGATTCCTTGGAGTAATTGACGTGCCGTCACCGTGAACCATCGTCAGACTTCTTTGAGACTAGCTTCTAAGACACGGGCTCGTGTTTGTGGATCTTTTTCTCGACTGATGCCATACAAGGCACGAATCAATTTGACGGGAAGATGCGACTGAAGGGACGTCATGTTCACACTGTGTGAGACAGACGAAAAAGGGTCTGAGGTTTTTATAGATTTTTTTTCATGGGGAGTGAAATGAAGTCGAGGACGGAGACGTGTACAGGACAGGCCCTCCGTCTTGGCACCAGTGGTGAAAAAAGTGGGTACGAAATCGCAAATCCTCGGGAGTCGTAGGTTTCAAATCGACAAGTAAATAGGCGTGTGGCGTTTGAGTGGCATCGTCGTACGCCTGAGTCAGCCAAGGCGTTCCTAACTGTTTGGCTAAGACTTGCACTTGCGATTTATCTCGAGGACTTTTAAACAAGACCACGTAATGCGCATTGAGACTGATGGTGCGATGGGCTTTACTTTGTTGAAACAAATTTTGGGTGATGTAAATGACACTGGCATTACGGTGATGCCCTTTGCGCGTGAACCACAGTTTAATTTCTTCTTCGTCGTCTCCTAACATGTCGTCGAAAATGACCAAATGGGTTTGACGGGAGTCAGAGACGATGCCGTCGTCTTCTTTAGGAATGCCTTCCACAAACACGATGGAATCGCCTTGACTTTCTCGCAAGAGGCTGTATGCCGATTGCCACTCTTTGTAACACCACACGATTCGTTGAGGGGGCCGATCGATCAAATGATGTTTATGTTCGATCAAACGTTTGACGAATTCGGTTTTGCCTGAACCGCTAGGTCCAGCAATGAGCATGTTAAAGGGATGGCGAAGATACAAAGCCTCCCAACTGGCACGATCTAAGTGTTCGTCGATGACTTTGACAGTAGAAGAAGAGGGAGCAGAGACAGTAGAGGTAGCCATGGTGTGAGAAATGTCACTTGTGACACGAAAAACAAACAAGACAAGAGTTTATATACTTTTTTCAGAACACGTTTATTGAATGTTTTTTTTCAAACATGAATACGAAAGACAAAAATACATAAAAGCCAAAGGCTTAAGTTCAAGAATAAAAGGCACATGATAACGATGAATGTGGAATAAACACAAGTGTCTGTACAACAACCACATGTTTTGGGTAATGTTCTAACCAGTTCAACAGGGGGTAAGGTCACACAAGTGTCCTCCCGAAAGGGTCTTTCAGGCCTGTCCACGACAGTCCTGTCCTGGGTGACGGGTTCTTCTGGCACCGTCACTAACACGGGATGAAAAGTAACTTTTTTCCTTGAACAACTCTCGTGCATACTGGGCCACTTCTTGGGTCCAAGCCTCAAAACCCCATTCTTTCCAGGCACGGACATCTGTCCAGTGGGGATGTAAGTCACAAGCTACACACACATCGTCATACACGTCTTGGGTAGCTAAAAGTTGACGAATCTTTTTTTCCTGTTGAGGTCGAGAATTATCCAGATGAAATCGCAAGGCTTTGAGCAAAAGGAGTTTTTCGTGACCATTTAAGGCCATTGAGGTGGTAAGTACTGATCGTAAAGAGTCCACAAAGAATCGGCTGGTAAACGAAATCCCAAAAAACAAGTCACTAAGACACACACCACTTGTCGTCCCAAATTGAATGGATACAGTTCTTGTAATAATTGATGGTAATGATCCACGGTTTGAATATGGTCATTGAGTTCCTTCCACGGAATCTGTTGAATGATATGTGACATAATCCGTGGCATGGCAACTTGATTTTATAGTGTCTTTGTTTCGGAAGCAATAAAGGTAATTTCTAACCAAACACGTTCGTTCTCCAGTAGGGAATTTAAATGTTACATACTGTAACTGAAACGTCAGAGTTTGTCTAGATGTTTCGTCTTTTTCTAAGCAGATTCCATGTAACAAATGTTGGTAATCCTTTAACTCGTCTTCCTCAATACGTTGCAGTAAGTGAATCTCGAAGTAACCAAAATTACGAACGTCTAGCCCATCATCATCATCATTCATATACTGAAAGTATTCAACAAGGTCTGACCAGTGAAAAAATTTCTGACGAATCAGTCCTCTTATACCATTCAGGTACCAGTGGTTAAAGATCTGGTGACGTAACGGATGCAATTGTTCTTTACGTTTGACTTGTATTTTGACTAGCTCTCGGTAAATCCTTTCTCTCAACTCCTCAGGCAAGCCCAAAATGTACTCTTGTAAAGTATCCATAAGTATATACACTGTTTTTGGAATCGCTGGGTGGTAGCCAATAGCCTCGTTTAACTTTGTGCCTAATGTAATATCCACTCATAATCAGTCTTCTTGTACTTTGGAACATAGCATAATTTAAAAACGGATGAATCACTTTGAGTTTGCGTTTCACTTGTATTTTGATCAGTTCTCGGTAAATGCGTTCTCTCAACTCCACAGGCAAAGCACGAATGTTCTCTAGCAAAGTATCCATGAATAGGTCATACTAAATCCTCTTTGGTCTGACACAAGAAATGTACTCTTTGCACAAACATGGTTTTACTTCAGTGTCGAATTTAAATCGTTGAGTCACTAATCTACACATTACAATTCGTTCAGAAGTTTCCTCTTTCACCAAGTTGACATTGTGTTCAAGATGTTGGTAATTCGTTAACTCTTCCTCTGGAATTCGATGCAGTACGTTTACAATGATGTAACTACAATCGTCCATACCAAACCAATCCTTTTTAAAACTAGAGGATCGTCGATCAATGTCTGTCCGATGGAACACTTTCAATTGAATCAATCCTTGTATAGCCTTCAGGTACCAGTGGTTCAAACACCGGTGACGTAACGGATGCAATTGTTCTTTACGTTTCACTTGTATTTTGACCAGCTCTCGATAAATGCGTTCTCTCAACTCCACAGGCAAAGCACGAATGTTCTCTTGTAAAGTATCCATGAACAGATTATGGTAAGAAGTTACTTCAATGTCTCGGTCCCACTAAAGGTAAGTAATGACAATTCGGTGACCATCGAGCATGTTCTACGTAGGCCGAATCTTGCGGTTCCCAGTGGTGAAGTGACACACCGCAACTGAAGCACTTGACTTTATCTCCTTCGCCCAAGTAGAAAAATCCGGCTCTGGCTAATTCTTCGGGGGTCGGTCCTCCCAGATACTTTGGCCATTTTCCTTTGAACGATTGAAGACGATTTTCAAAGTCGCAGTATTCCGACAAACGCACAGGAAACGAATATTCGTTTTTCACAGGTTCGTTTCGATGAGGGTTGGGTGACAGGAACAGGAGTTTGCTCAGGGCTGGATGACATCCGTAGGGGGGTAGACGTGAAGGTGAACATTCCCCTTTAAACCCGGTAAAATGTCTAAGAGGACGAGCGGGATCGCTTTCGCATCCCTCAGGTTTGACACGCACAGCATCACTTTCCATGACAGGGGCAGTGAGAACAAAGTTCCCATGATGCTTTACGGCATCGCTCAGGTCACAACGTACAGCATCGGTCCCATCGCAAGGCTCACAATCGCACTCGTCTGCAAACTCCGTTACGCAATTACAATGGTAACCACATGGACAATCGCAGTTTCCTTCCGGACATTTTCCGTCGCAATGCCTGGGTCTTATCCATCCAATATTAGTCACACTAGAGGAAGATACAACTTTTTTACAATCCCCAAACTGAAACGATGTCTTTTTCAAAGTATTCATCTTGTTCGCTCGGTCTTGGTAGTCACAATGAACTATCGATCTTGACCATAGCCCCTTTTTATACTAGTCGCAATGCAGTCTCCAGCTTGTACATCTTTCCTTTTTTACGTTTTTTATGTCCTGTTCTGGAAGGTACCGTCTCTAAGGTACCGTCAACATTGTACCGTAGTGTGATGGGTGGAAAGGCCATAGAAAGGTAAGGGCAGTGCGGAGACCATCGAGTATGTTCCAGAATAGCTGAATCTTTATAGATACATAGATCCATTCGTAACTTCAGTCCGCAAGCGAAACACTGTACCTCGTATCCCAATCCTGACTCAGGTCCCAAGTAGACAAATCCTGTTCTAGCTAAAACATGCGAAGAAGGTAATCCTTCCCTATCCGTAGGCCATTTCTGAAACGTGTCCAATCGACGGGCACAATCACAATAGTCAGGTAAGAAGACTGGAAAATGGTAGGGTTTGAACTTGGAGTTCTCATCGGGTTTCTCACTCGATTCTTGCTGTGGCGAAGTCATCTTTCTGGTGGGTGGCTATCCTCTTACAACCAATGTTTTATACCAACGTGTCCATACGGTAAGGTGAAATGATTGGGAAGTCGAACTCGCTTCTGGTACACGATTTGATAAACTTTTTCCAAAGGTCGACTGACGATGTGGTGAGTGGGTAAACGTACAATCTTGTTCGGTTGGTAAGTGGTCACTTTAAAGTTTCCATCCTCTCCCGATTGCAAGGCTTCTTTCAATACCCCAAAGTTGACCACACGACTGGTACGATAATTCAGAGTCAGTCCTTTCACTTTGCACGTCGTGTGCACTTCTCCTTGTTTGTCACGGTATTCGTAGCCGTAATTTTTGGGACCGCCACTGACGAAACTTAGAATCTTGTCGTCGGGATGCTCGTCTGTCCAGGCTCCTAAACGGTCTCCTTCGATGCTAGGGTGATGTTGAATCGGGTGATGGATGTAAATGCAACTGTCCGTGTCAAAGTACAGGACGCGTTCTTCTAACAGTTCTAAAGCTTCGTACAATTTTAAGCGAGCATGGGCTGTCACGTAAGCCGCAATGATGACATTTCCAAAAGGGTCGTCTTGTACAAAGTCCAGATCTTCTTCGTAATTGACCAAGATCAAATTCTCTCGAACGACGTCCACGTGTTTCATGTATTTGGTTTTGTCGTGAATCATCTGGAAGTAGCGGGAAGGTTCTGTCAAATATTCCGTCTTGGGTAAACACGGTCGTTGTGCCATTTTACCCCACAAGCAATTTAACATCACTTTGGCAAACGATCGCCTGCCTTCGTTTTTCTCGATGTGGTCTAAAGTGATGCCTTCTTGTTCGTAGTATTTCTCTTTGAATTGTATTTGGTCTTCGGGAGTGTGACACCAGGAAGGATAGCCACTGGCTTCTTGCTTCAGTTTCAAAAAGGCATCCACGTAGTCTGCGAAAATGCCTTTCTGCGTGGGGTCACCCTTGCGGTACTGTTGTGTCTTGGGAAAGTGGCAAATTTCGTACACTTCTAACAGTTGGTATCCCATGTCCAGAGCTTTGAACAATTCCACGCTGACCCAGGTTCCCGTCAAGGCCCGTTCTTCCTGGCTGTGCTGACAAGGCTGGTCTTGGTTGCACGTTTCGGCACAAGTACGGCACAAGGGAAACATCAGTTTGCCTTGACAATGGTGAAGTAAGACGGGATGGTATAGGTTCGTGGGAGGCAAAACTTTGCACTTGATCAAGCCTTCGTATTGTCGAATGTTGACCAGGTCGATGTGTTCCGTCAGCAATTGCGGGTGCCCTACGGGAAAGCGACAATATTTACACACGTAGGGATACAGCGAACACACGTCCAAGTATTTGATTTCTTCTCCTTTCTCTTCGTCGGCTTGGTACAGCAAACAGGTGGCATTGGTCCTTCCTCCGTACAAACTATCCCTCGGGTTCAGCGGGTCCATGAACTGGTAACTTTCCACGAGACGTTTAAACTCGGGATCGGTTTTCATACGGTGATCGTACTCGTGTTCCCACATTTCCACCACTTGGTATCCTTCCTGTTCTAACTTTAGGCGTCGCTGACAAGTGTCCTGGTACAAGTCTTCCATGGTTCGTTGCAAAAACTGATTTTTAGTACCACGGTCAGGGTAACAGACGGGACATCCGTGAAATAAGCAACCGTTAAACTCATACACGATCTTGGGGTTTTCTAAGTCCCAGCCATCGACCGAATACGTTCCGATGGTCTTTTCGCCCCCTCCGTTGCGGGCATGCTGAATCCACTTGTCTTCCTTGTCGCACAAGTAATGTAACCAACGTAGGGCTTTGACCGAGTATTGACGTTTGACAAAGTGGGTCGTTTGAGGACTGATGACAGCCACGGTCTTTTCAGGCATGAATCGTTGTCGATACACTAAGGAACACGCTTTGGCAATGGTGCAAGCTTCTTTCAAAGGATCGACCCCTCCGTGTTCCATGAACAGTTCTCGAAATTTTCCACAGCAACGCCGTAAAATGTCCACGTCGGAACGACAATACTTTAGCATTTCTTCCTGAAAGTCGAAAGGGTCCGAGGCGTGAGCCTGGTACCAAGCGTAGAAAGCTTCTCGTTGTTCGGTACGCATGTTGTCGGGGTCGTAATAGTGAGCCTCTGGTAAATGGGGTAGAACGACATGTTGATTGGCTTCCGTATTGAAAAAGTGTGGAAAGTACCCTTTAGCCATTTCTGTCATTCCAAACGTTTTAGGCATTCGACTCAAAGGCATGGCCAAATAGCTCATCGAATCTTTAAACTGTACTTGTCCCACTTGCATGAAAATGATTTTGGCTCCGTTCAAAGTCACTTTAGGACGCTCGGTGCCTTGTTCCGTATAGTATCTCAAAAGAAACTGTCCATCGTATCCGGAGAAATTGTGAGCCATCACCGTGGCATGACGATGACAATCTCCGTAACGTTCGATGTCCTCTTGGCTCCACGTCTTGTCGACGGGGTCTAAGACCCATTGGGCAAAATCGGCTAACGTGTTGGGTCCCCGAAAGATTTTTTCACGCCCTCCGGGAATCTTGCTGCAGTGAGGGCAATGACTGAAGATAGGTTCTTGAATGCACTTCTCGCACGCTCGATGAGCCACGCAGAAATTAGGAATGTGAATGCCGGTCTCTTGCATGCATTCGAAATCGAAAAAGATGAAATTGCCTTTCTTCTTGTGACCGTCCTCTTTCTCTGGTGGGGGTTGGTATTTTTGCACGTAACATTGGTGTTCCAAGTCCACGATGTGGTGACAAATGTGACATTTTTTCTTTCCTGAACATACGTGTGCCTTGGTATTATTGGTACGTATGACTTGTTCACACGTAGAGCACAATCTCAGCAGTTGACAAGCGCATTTCTTCTGTGAACCTTGCGTTTTCAGATGTTGTTGGTAACAGGTAGGGCTGACAAACGTGCGCAGACAAGTTGAACAAGGCACTGGTTCTTCGCTCAGACAGGGTGAAGAGGCCAAACATCCTGTGCATTTCGATCCACAATGCTTGTGTTGCTCTCGATTGTTATAACCATGGTCACATTTCTCACAGTAATAACTGTATTTCAGGAATCCTGTGATACTGGTAATGGTATCGAAATGTTCATCGTGATAATAGACATGAATGTATTTTCCGTCCTTAAAGTCTTGGCCTCGAAACAACAGAGGTCCGCGCACTTCTTGAGGGTGCACTTTCAAGGTGTAGCGTGGAGCTAGGGTATCTTGCAATTTTTGCATCTCAGGAATGCCACAGGGTGTGTCTTTGGACAGTCCGGCTTGTTGTAACAGGAGTTCTGCTTCGTTTCGTTGTTTGGCTCGATCGGATCGTTGAATAGTGTCCCAGGTTCTTTTCCATTCTACCGTGTCGTTCTTGTTGGCATAGGTTCGTCCCACCACGATGGCACGGGCTAAACACATCTGGTCAAGAGAGTTGTTAATTCGGACGAGACTCTTTTTGGTGTTGCGAAGGCCGTCCACCAATAACATCTTTTTGCGTCCTGTCCCTTGAGGAGGAGAGACGTGGGTCATGTCCAGTGTGGCTTTACCATCGGTGATGTCAAACTGATCATTAGATTGTTGTACGTGTTGAATCTTGTCCATGACTTTGGAAGCAGTCAATTCTGCAGGGGTGCTAAACTCGATCCAAACAGGGGATTTCAAACCGTCGTGTTGTATGGAAAGTCTCAAGCGATCGTCTTCTTTGGGTTGACATTGTCGCTTGAGTGCAGTGAGCAAAGAATCCCACACCTCAGTGATGAACACTTCTGCTTTCTCTAACGGCACTTCAGCCTTGAAATCTTTAAACTTCACCGTGTATTTGTAAGCCGTGGTTCTAAATTTTCTAGAGGAGCGCTTTTCCGTCTCTCGAATGGAATAGTACTTTTCAGGGTTGACAAAGGGTGGTGAACTTGGTTTAGAGGGTTCGGATTCTGGTTCACTCATGTCCTCTTCAAAATCACTGGCATGAATTTGTGCCAAGATTTCAGCCCTGGTACGAGGCGATAGATCACGTTTCTGCCTCTTACTTTCTTCTTCTTTCTTCTCGAATGAATGGGATCGTTTCATCTTGAAAGCAAAAAGTCAAATGACTCAAGTTCAAACACCATAAACTACTTTATAGTCATAGCAGACCAGCGTATATAAAAGGGTGTGTGTCTTGTCCTTTCACTATTCATTTCACTCTCAAGCCGAGCACAACGATGGAAGAGACTGACCAGATGGAACGTTTCGTCAGAGCTTTGCGAGGGGTCATTAGAAAATTCTCTTCAGACCAGCCTACGGACTACTCTCCTTCCTTTAGAGATAAAAGTCAAGATACTTGCTATATCTGTCAGAAGAAAGGGCATTGGTCTTCAGAGTGTCCAGACCGTCAAAAAAGAAAAAAAACAGGGGATAAAAAAGACAAAAGTCAAGATACCTGTTAGTATTGTAAAGAAAAAGGACATTGGTCTCCAGATTGCCCAAAAAAGAAACAAGAGGAGTCAGAAGAAAAGAGGAATTCTTCAGAAGAAGAGAGGGATTCTTCAGAGGAAGAGAGGGATTCTTCTGAGGAAGAAAGAAGACAGGTGAAGAAAAAGAAACAGGAGAAAAAAAGAAGAAGGGAAGAAAGCGAGGAGGAAGAAGAAGAGGAAAAGAGTGTGACGGTGAAGAAATTCAAAAAACAGAGACACTAAACAAGGAGACAGAAGAAATCAATGAACTTTTTATTAAAGTGTTGTGTTGTGAATTGTGAATTGGATTGTAAAAAATGGATAAAAGAATAAATGAATGATATAAGGTAAGAGTCTTTGAGTTTTGATTTTAAAATAAGAAGCTACACTCACGCACTCATACACAGACACGTACTATAAGGGTAAAATGGGTGGGGTTTTTGTTTTTTTTTTCAGTTATTGGCAAATTGAAATTGTATTTCTTTTCGAGAAATGTGGGTGGCCCTGAAAAGGGCCTTTTTTCTTTATGGTGCAGGGGTGAGTTTAAGCAATCAATTTTAACTGCCTTAAGCCTTTGCCACGGCCAAGACCTACTTCTGGACTGCGTAATGATGATGATAATGATTGGGTTGAAATCACTAAGGGTGGTACGGTAGGCTTAGTCACAGGGTTGACGTGTTTAGCTCGGGAAGGTCGTATTCTCTTCGGTCGTGATAAAGAAGTCTGATACATTTGTTTCAGACTTCTTAACTCCGCTAAAATGTCCAACAGTACCGTGACCGTTTGATTTTCACCCTCTTGTTTCTTTGCTGCTACTACTTCTTCTTGCTGTTGCTGCTGTTGTTTTTTTCTTACCTCTTCTTCTTGCTGCTGTTGCTGTAGGAGAAAAACTTGTTCGGCTTCCTTTTGTCGTTGTATAAATTTCTCCAATTCTTCTTTCTGTCTCTGTCTAAAATTCTCCACTTGCGGTAATGAAGAAGGTAACGAAGGTTCCGGAACAAATTCTTGCGAGGAGAGAAAATCCACAAAATCCCAATTCACCTCTTCTGAAAGTAAGTCCGAGTTCCCTTGGGCAGTCTCTCCTGCTGGTGCACCCCAATGAATCGTTTTCTGAGTTTCCGTCATGTTGAATCACTGTCGCATAGATTGACTGCACACAAGCGCTAGCGAATCTATATAGACTACGTGACGTCACAGACTGCACTCTTACGATTGGATGCGGGCTGACTGAATTCTGTAACGCGTGTTTGGATTGGTGAATGAACTCAATCCGTTTCAATCCTTCCAGTCCCTATAAATAAGCGCCGTTCACTGCATTGATTCACCTATTCTCGGAGCCTCAACATGTGGACAGACGTTGAATCTTCAACCCTTGTGTCAACAATGATGTTCAGGACGGACATGCTCATGTATGTCCGATCCAAGTGGACCGTTGTCCACAGGACCAACAGCAGCCTGTGGATAAGAAGAGTCTATATAGAGAGACAAGGTTGCCTCAAGAGGACTCTGATGTATGGCCCTGCTGTAAGACGAAGTTTGAGGAAAAGAAGATGTCGCAAATGCCCTCTATGTTAAGGGCATATTAACATAAACCAAAGGCCCTTTTCAGGGCCAGCCATATTTCTCGAAAAGAGATAGCCTTTCCATTGCCTACCCCTTTTTTAAAAATTTAAAGAAAAAAATCCCATGTTAAATTCCCCTTGTCCCTAAACAAGCCCAAACTCTATTCCCATGTTAAATTCCCCTTGTCGGTAAAGTGCCCCACGATTTTTCGCCATGTTAATTCCCCTTGTCCGTAAAGTGCCCCACGATTTTTCTCCATGTTAATTTTCCATTGTCTGTAAAGTGCCCCAAGGGTGTTTTTAATGCTAATTCCCATTGTCCGTAAAGTGCCCCCCTTCACTACTCTTTTGTTATGAAGAAATATTAAATAATATCAATATGATTGTTCTAAAAAAAAACGATTACAGGAGGACAAGGAAACTTCTGATATTTTACTCTCGATTTCGACCAAATTGCAATTTACCTGGCATTCACTTCTTCCTAAAATTAGGATTGATTTACCATTGATATATGTGAAACTCCTGTCGGGGCCCAGGAGGCAAAGCTCCTGACATTCCTGCGTTTTAAACTTTTCCAGTGCGCAATTATATGATCTAACTGTAAAGAAACCTTACTTTGGAAACGTTCTGCGTGTTATTTGTTTTTCTATTTATTTGTTTTTATTTTGTTTCTTTTTTGTTTGGGTGTATATAATATAAACTCTCTTTTTATTCATGTCCTTCTTTTTCTATTTTTCTCTCATTCACAATTGATACTTCAGTTTCATTCATCATGTCCTGTGCGTTTCTTTTCAGTGAAACTAGAAGATGGCAAACCTTTGGATATATCCGAAAGAAAAGTGTGAATTATGATCCTGACAAGAAATAAATGACAAATTGTTATACATGCTACAATATTAGACTTTTGCAAAAATATGAAAACAATACATCAAGAAGAAGCATCCCAAACTATCGATACATACAAATTTAGTGAGCTGCTCACAAGACAAATTTTAATGTTTTAATTTTTTCAATTAGGTTAATTTATGGAATTAATACTTGAATTGGTATGTTCTCTGTAAACTATATATATATATATATATATATATATATATATATATATATATATATATATATATATAATTGTTCTTCGCATGTTGTTAAGTATAAGAATGGATAAAAATATATTTCGTTGATACTCGTATTTCTTACACCGTGCATAAACTTATTGAAAAATAATATATATATATATGGGAACCTTCTTTCTATTAATTTCCTTCCTTTTCTATTGTTTCTCCCATTTACACTCGATACTTCATTTTCGTTCTTCATGTCGTATGTTTTTCTTTTCAATGAAACTAGAAGATGGCAAACCTTTGGATATATCCGAAAGAAAAGTGTGAATATAATCCTGACAAGAAATAAATGACAAATTGTTCTTTATTAAACTTTTGCAGAAATATGAAAACAACACATCAAGAAGAAGCATCCCAAACTATCGATACATACAAATTTAGTGAGCTGCTCACAACACAAATTTTAACGTATTTCTTAAATTAAGTTAATTTATGGAATTTATATTTGAATTAGTATGTTCCCCTGTAAACTAAATATATGTATATCTATTATCTATTATAATTGTTCTTCGCAAGTTGTTAAGTATAAGAATGTATAATAATATATTTCGTTTATCCCATCTCTTTTCCTATCAATCTCCGTCAGATGTACTCTACCATGCAAAATTGTATTTGTGCTTATCTCGTGTTATACATGAGCTGGCAATTACGTTCCGTTCCATTATGTTCGTATTTGAAACTTTTGGCCTAATTAACTGATTGTTGAGCATTGGTATCTGCAGTATTCATCTCTTCAACCATTACACTCTGGTGTAATTTAGTCTTCTCTGTGTTTACACTTGTATGTACATTAAAAGGAGAGGGCTTTATAGGTTGCTGACTTCCGTTCTAATACAAATTGCATGATAAACTACTGGTGTAGTTTTAGAGATATAACAAAGTCAGAAAAATGAAATAATTTCAATTATTGTTTTAAATTACATTTTGAAGTTTTGTTCAATCAATAGATCGGTAATGAAAAGTTATCTTCAGACGTTTGTAATTTACGTAATAAACGTATAACAAGGAAGAATCAGTTGTGGACTTTAATGACGATCGTTACAATAATAAGAGGAAATGATTGTTTAATTCAAGACAATTGCTGAGCTCAGCTTTAAGAAAGTAACGCAAAGTATATCATAGTTAAATAGTACATGCAGATATGGGAAGAACAGTCGTATTTCTCTCACATTTCTCACTTTATGTAAGCATTTGAATTAATGCGATAAACGCTTTTCCGCTCTTTTCTATGTAATCTACCATATTTCATACCATTTTTGGAAAGACAATTGCAGTTTTTGAAAGACACTAGACTACACCAATTCTATCGAACACTTAGAGCTGATCTCAGCAATGCTTATTTCTCCAATAAAGTCAAAACAAAAAATATGCTGATTAACTTTTTTATGTGTTGTTTAGGTAGTAGTGGCTGTTGTTGTTGTTGTTTTCTAATTTCCGATGCTAATTTCATAGGTATAACATGCTGCTATTGAAAACTACTGTTCATGGCATCAATCTTATCATGTGTTAACTGAAAATAAATTTCGATGCTATACAAATCGTTCCCAAAATATTGTTTTAGGGGTTTTTTTTCTGACCGGCTCCCATTATAATGTTTCCGTCATCTTCCTACGACATTTCGTAATAAGAAATGTTTTTCCTTCAACGGAGATAATTGGTAACTATAGGACATATTTCATTCATTTCTTATCATCTGCATTAAGTTTTATGTCAAGAGGAAAACTCCCTCTACTGTTTACATTTTTGTACTCTTTTATTTACAAAATAAACTGGTTTGACCATATACCGTTTCAAACTTCAAAAAGAACCTCTAAAATACCCAATTGTTAAATGTAAAACGACATTTTTCATGCATAATGCAACGTGGGAGGGAGGTTACTTTTTAAAAATAATTTATCAGCAATATTTTCCTTACCTAATGAAGTCAGTACTCTCTAGTACTTTATAAATCAAGTCTTTTTGGACCGCAGTAACAGCAGTGTGTATCATCGTTCTTTATAAAAGTCGTAGAAGAATCACACGGATAACGTTGTAATAATCTCTTGGTAACGGAAGTTATGTATGTTGCTTGAATTTCATGATGTTGTGACCTTATTGAGAGACAGTGCTAGTTTAATATTAAACATAATGTTCTATAATATTTAATAAAAAACATACCACCAAAAACAGTATTGATTATTTAAATATCTTTCTAAATGCTACCACAGAATTTAAACTTTCACATTTCCAAACTGATAATCTGACATTTTTTATTAAGAAACCTTTGTTTCAAAATTGAGGAGGAATATCTTTGTTTAATGAAATATGCAAGAAACGTTAACAGTCTGACACATACATTAATGATGATAGTGTTACGTTAGGTATTTCTCTATTAAATTAAACATTTGAAGCGGATTTTTACGTCGGTTAGCTATGCATTTTGATAGCTGATAGGTACTTACATTTTTATTACCGATAGGTACATTTCAGTTACTAACAGGTACTTATATTGTTTTATTGGTGTGGTCCCTCTCAGACTTGCATCATAGAGTGGATCACCTCTACGTTATGAATGATACGCGCTTACATTTGGATTACTGAAAAGTAATTACATCTTGAATAAAGATAGGTTCTTAACTTTTGATTAGTGATAGGTACTTACAGTTACTTTTAGGTACTTATATTTTGGTTACTGTTATATACGTACATTTTTCTTATTTATAGATTCATTTTAATTTCTGATAGGTGTGCACATTTTGATTGTTGATATGTACATTTATTACTGACAGGTATTTACATTTTGATAACATATAGGTACTTACATTTGATTACTTATAGATACAGGTACTTGCATTTTAATTACTGACATGTAATTACATTTTGATTACTGATATGTAATTACATTTTGATTACTCATAGGTACATTTTGATTACATATAAGTACTTACATTTTGATTACTGATATGTGCATTTTGATTACTAATAGGTACTTACATTTGATTACTTATAGGTACATTTTGATTACATATAGGTACTTACATTTTGATTACTGATAGGTACATTTTGATTACTAATAGGTATTTACATTTTGAATACTAAGGCCATTGAAACTATTCTCAAAATTCTAAGATCAGTTGTGTAATAACCGTGAATAGTAAATATAAGGGGAAACAACCCTTTTGTGGAAGAATGTCGTTGATTTGCTAATTTTAACCCTTGGCTCTCTTAGGATATCGTCAGTTTTGTATACATTATTTCCTTTTAACATACCTAAATATTCACTCGCCTACCTAACAACATAATTATTTATCAACCTAACTACTTAACTGCTTTTCACATCTCCTTCTTAAATTTACTTGCTGATTTGATTCGATGTAGTTCAGTGGAAAGTGTGTAGTCGCGTGACAAACAGGGTAGAGGCTCGAATCCAGCGATCGTCGGGGCCGTGTATTTTCAAAATGTGTTGCCAAAATATATATTTGTTATTTGTCTTAGAGTTATCGATCTTGGTGCCTGCAGGGAAAATAGATTTTACTCCAATTGATTCTGCATGTCACCTTTAAGTGTTGATGTACCTCAAAACACTAAAGAAACTTAAATGAATATGTGTTATTAATGTAGATCAACTTCAGATTGTATTGTGTGTGATCACAGTCGAGATATATGGTTCGTGTATTTCCAAAGTGTGTTGCCAAAATATATATTTGTTATATGTCTTACAGTTGTCGATCTTAGATCTTTGTCATTCAAAATTAATTTGAATCATATTTGTGGTCAACAATAATGTATCAAATAACCAATATGTTATTAGTAGCACATAGGCACTACATGTACGATACATAGGATAACTGGTTTGTCAGCCATTATGATTCTATGAAGCGAACTAACTATTTAATTGAACAGTAAGAATTACGCATTGCCTTCATTGCCTTTTCAATAGTATTATTTTCAAAATGTCTTAAAGACTAATTAGCTTAACAAAGCCAATTAACTAATGTTGGTTCTTTGTCTTGTCCGAATATGTAAATAATGAAATATATTTCGAAGAATTGTTCATAATTTGTCTCCGACGTTGTGAAAAGTTCTAATTTGAAGATGGCATTATGAATATTATTACCTGAAAACTAGAAAACAGACCTGCATTACAGGCATATCATTTATCCGCAAAATTTAACATTAAAATGACTGATAAGAGATATAGTGAAATTTGGCTTCAGTCTACATATGACATCAATTTAATTATCGCATTTACTCGCTTATAAGTCGAGACAAACTGCAAACAGTAAATAGCTGTAGAATAATGCGCATGCTGACCAGTGTCTATATTGTTTGTTCCACTCATCACTCCTAACAAACAACATAGATCCAGATCTGTCGGTGCATAATGCAACGGCAGATATCGGTCTGTGCAGTTTGCAATTGGGCTCAACATATAAACGAATAAAGACGGTAAGTACTGCCTTTGTGGGTTACTCTATATTTTCTACAGTTTTATGTTCATTTGAATAAGAAGCGGTTATCAACTTATAACTTGCAACCGAGCTACCCAAAAAAGAGCTGATGGCATCAAGCTTGCACATCACACGTGCAGAGTCGTTTATTTACCAGTAATCGCATAAAATCTTCACTTATCTTCATTGAATTCATTATTTTCCTTGTTTCATAATCAGCTATGATTCAACAATGATTTTAACTTCTGTTAATTGAAGGCGGAAAATGCTTTTGAAATGACAATTACAAACCATACTCTAAGCTGGTTCCATTTTGTTATGAAATGACAATTACAAACCATACTCTAAGCTGGTTCCATTTTTTTTATGAATTTATAGTATATTATTCTTTTGTTCGCTGGGTGAAGGTTGGGGGAGGGGTTGTTTCACATTTCGTACTTTTAAGTTGATTAACACAGTATATACCAGTCTTTTCCAGGTTAACAAAAAAAGCGAACACGTCAGTATGTTCCTAAAAGACGTGGATATTATGTATTTTAATAACAAAAACATCTCGGGAGTTACATTGTTTATCTCATAATTATCTACATAATTTTCATACAAAACATCACCGTATGTAAGCGCCTTCAAGTGGGATCCAACTACAAACAACAGATCCATCTTTCCGACAGATCAAGGTAAATTTTATTTGTTCTATTTATTAATCCTAACAAACTACATGAACCTAGATCGGCCGGTGTATGATGCGACGGTATATCTGGGTCTAAGCAGTTTGCAGCCAGATCCGACTTAAACGCGAGTACAATCGGTATACCCATTATTTAGGGTATGATAACGATGACATTGTTCCTGTTGATTATACTTGTATGAACAGGACGAACGAAAAGAATGAGACCTTTGAAAAACAAGATTAGGTCAGATACTAAAATGTAAATACAATAGGAATATCGATTATCCCTAAATTAGGTTTGAAGCTTTTTGTAACATTTGTCACTTTTAAATTATTGATCTTTCCCTTGCAATGAAGTCAGGTAGGCGATACACCCCCGCATATATATATATATATATATATATATATATATATATATATATATATATATATATATATATATATATATAGATAGATAGATAGATAGATAGATAGAGAGAGAGAGAGAGAGAGTAATCAATTTTTTTATACATATTTTGTTTCTGGGTTTCCATTTCAATTCCAGCAATCCATTCCCTTAACTTAAACAAAAAGCTTTTGAAGTTAGCTTTGTTATTAAGGTTTTCGTACCGTAATTTGTACAGACCAAACACTGAATAAACTAATTGTGTGTTACGGTTGTTGGATTTGGTGGAGGTGGAGTAGTGGGTAAATTCATACAAAGTTATTTCAAATAAAATAAAGCAAGAGTCTCACAATGTTCAATGACACTTCTTGGTGTAGATTTGATTTCAGTAATGTTTTATTTGAGTGTTGTTTAAAATGATAATAAAGCATTGTATGTATTTTTGTTGTTTTAGGTGGTTTTCAGAATAGTTGCACGTCTTGATACAAGTAAATAGTTTTACAAAACAGGATGATAATATTAACTATCAATATACCGTAGGGTCTATTATTTTCCACAGATTACAAATATTTAATTAACCACCCTAAAAAGTAAGGATTTATAGTGAAAGAAAAATTGATAGTTACATTTGGACAAGTTTCCTCACAGAAGTGTTATTTAAGGTTAAATGCCTGACACGGCTAAATAATTTCATTCAAAACTGAACTCAAGTTGTCAATTTTCGCCTAATTTCAGTTTCCCCGTAAGTATTCCCTTTTTTTGTTTTGTTTTTGTTTGGGTTTCTTTTTTTATAAAGATATCTTATAATCAGACTAAAAGTTAAATTTGCACAGATCGTTATTAAGCTTGTTTTTATTGAAATCAGAATACATCATTTTTGTATTTAAAAAGCAACAAAGCTTGCGACATATGTAGTGTCAAATTTTCAAGCATTTAAACACAGCCTGGGAAGAGACAAAAGCAGGTCATGCACAAAGTCTGCATTCAATATACATCCACATTCCTTGTTCTAAAACAAATAATCAGTTTTGACACCCTCGCTGGTGTTAACAATAATTTCAAATTTCACCTGTTTTATCTCCAAAAATGGATAGTTTTGGTAGGAACAACGCGAGTCATAATCTCACTAAAACCTACCAAAGCAAAGGATCGAAAATTGAGATAATGGAATGACATGATATGTGGTTCTCCTAACCAAGATTTTAGTTTTTAAACAAAATTCAACCACAATCAATAATAAAACTATAATCTCTCAGGAAGCATGTGCCAAGAAAAGATGTCAAAAGGGCTACTGCGATTCACACATTCCTTGTCGCTTAGCCACAATGAAACCAAAAGTTAGTGTCCCATATACGTCTGGACACGACCCATCCATAGCTCGAGGGCTGACAAAATAGTGTAAAGATCGTTGCGTCACTGTACACACAGTTCTACCTCAGTAATAAAATTGACTCGATCAAAAACCAGGAGAACATGAAAATCAATTAAACCCTGTGTAAGAAAGTTGCGTTTGCAAAATTCTTGACGTCACTGGGTGTTAGCTACTATTGTAAAGAGTTAGGGAACTAACTCAGCTGGTACAAGTTAACCTCAGCACCGAGCAAAAGAGGTAAAACCGAATGCACTGTTTGTTTGACCTTGGAACAGATTGTTCCCTATTTCCAATGACCTAAGAGAGCATTCTATGTCAAGTTAAGGGTTCTTAAACGCGCTAGCACCACAATTTTTCAGTAAACAAGCAAAGGACCTCACATTCACTAGTCTCTAATTACACATTTGCACTGTTGTTCTTGCTTCAAATTTGTATATTTATAAGTGCGCAGTTATAAGCTGTAAATGTACATTTTATGTCGTGTAAAAAAAAACCTAATACAGAGAATTATTCATATCTGAAATTACTAAATACGTATACAAAATAAGAAATACTAAATAATTAAAAATTTTGGCATGTCCGTTTTACAAAATTAACCCTGTGATTTAGAATTATGACACTTATACATAATAACAAATTAATTACTATGGGAAGTATGTTCGCAACACCGATTTCCCATCAAGAAACAAATAAGCACTGAAACTTAACAAATGAATAAATGGGGTCGTAAAACATGAATACCCCAAGTTTGTTCCACTAGTTTTAGTACTGTACACAAAAAATCCTGAAATCTGAAATGGATAATATAGGTGAATTTAAATAAAAAAACTTTAATAGCTTCATACTTCAAAGAATACAATAATTGCACTAGTGAAAAATTAACTTTGAAAGGAAATGTAGCGACGAAGTTTTTTCTCCGAGAACCACCACTTAAGCACAATATTCGAATAAAATATCATTGACTAGCACTCGTCTCTGTCTTGGATAATAAATTTCAAACAGAGAGACAATAAATTATTTCTAGGCATTATAATCAGTTACACGGCATTTCTAGGAAATATAGCTACAACGAATGAACAGAAATGCCACTAACTTAAAGTGTTGATCTCTTGGAATTCTAAAATCATAGAATGAGCAATAAAACAAGATTCAACTTTTGAATGTAAAGCCTTTCAAATTTATTTTTTAAATTTGTTTTCTGTTCCGTTTTCCTAGCGTAACAGAGATTCCAAATTTACTGAAAGAAATAACACTTTATAATAAGGTCTTAAAAATGATTTCTCCAATATAATATTGTGGCAAACAGATGAGCATTGCAAATTGTACATGAATTCAATTTGTTATGGAAATTTATATGTTTAATAACATCTGTCTCGCACAGGCAGCAAACGACTGAAATTATTATTTTTACATTAGTAAATTTCACATGAAACGTGTACAAATGTAACTTCTATTCATCATATCCTGAAAATCTATTATATATATATATATATATATATATATATATATATATATATATATATATATATATATATATATACGTGTGTGTGTGTGTGTGTGTGTGTGTGTGTGTGTTACAGTGATATTAATAATATGGGCTCCGAGTGGCCGAGTGGTCTAAACCGCTCTCCGTTACGGATCACTGCCATCTCACCTCTGTCTGCGTGGGTTCGAGTCTCGGATTCGGCTAATGTGGGTATGTGAGAAAGCTTGCCAGTAGCTTCTCGTGGGTCGTTTTCCCGGGTTCTTCCTCCACCATTAATACTGGCCGCCATGTATAGCCTATCGTGTGTTGAAAAATGGCGTTAAACCCTACAACAACAACAACAGTGATATTAATGTGAGTTAACTTTGACGTACATTATGACGCTTCAAGTATGATTCATTCGACGAGATATCTATGTCCAAATTATGAAACAAGATCGTCAAAACCTCGTATCAATAAGATACTAGCATAACAATTGTTGTTTGTTTATTCTGCAGAAGAAAAAAAAACAGTTCCTTATTGGCGGCATGACAGGAAATTAATTTCATCTGTTTTACGGGGATTTTTCTTACCAAGCAAACAATCGAAGTTTGACGATTTGTGTGCGATGACGAAATTATGTTTATGTTTATCTAATACCAGACAAGTCAGTCGTTTAACGAATCTAGCAGGAAGAACAATGTGTTTGCATAAAAATATATATATTTTTTTTTGAATCAGTAATTTATAGAAATCAGAAGGAAGAACTATGCTACAACTGGAGATATCAGCTTTTGTTTCCCGTACTTTTATTACGATAATATGACTTACTGTGATTTCTGTATCAGTGCGCACATAATGTGTGACGAACTGAACAACTATGAATTTCCCATGTAATGAGGAGCATCGTTTTCCTGTTTTGGGTCTGCCATAGCTAAAATGTGAAAAGGTTGTCCTGTTAGTGCAAATGGAAACATTATGAGGATTTGGTGTTACGTCATTTTCAATAATATTACTATATTTTATATGGACTTTTATGAAAAACCATCTTCACGATTAAACAAAATACACTGTCCTGACAGAAGAGCAGTCTGGTTTGTTATTTAGGTTAGTGATTTTATGTATAATGTCCATGTCACGATATACATCTGTCTGTATTACAATTATGAAAATAGTTGGTCATCCAAAAACGATCAACGACTATATTTTAGGGGAGATCACCAGTATTGACAACTCGTTGTCATAGGTTGTCTGGTTCTCTGCTTCGTATGCTCCCTGCGTTGCACTCAGCTAGATACATAACGGAGTGAAAGGCAAAGAGCATACATACAATGCAGGGAACCAGAGTATATCGTGGGTTCATTCGACCCAACGTAACCTTGACCCACTTGTACAATAATTAATAACTAGGATGTGAAACCTTTCTGGTGACGAGTTTACTCTAATAAAATAATACACGATCACTAATCTTCCGTAAACAGGGCAATTGTCGCAGACGTATTTTTCTTCAAAAACAGATTAAAATGTGGCTAGTTTTATTTTAGTTATTGCGGACCTGTATAGATTACAAAATTTAAGTGGTTAATTTTGATTAAGTTTTTTCTTCAATCTAAATCAGACCGCTACATCGCTAACTTTATCCACCACTTAAACGTTGCGGAAAGGACTTAGCCGCCTCTCAGAATCTCTGTGAAAATATTGTTTCAATGGTTACACAAAAGTGTGCTTTATGCAAAAAAGTTAAAAAAAGATTTTTAAAATGAAAGCTCAAGTGCAGTCCTAATTTTAAAGTGGTACTTAATTTCATTTTGTAGTTTCAATACGTTATTTCCGAACCTTCTATTTTGGGCGAAAAAATAATTGGATTTATCCGGATCATTATTTCACGAACCTACGTGACTTCAGTGCATACTTAAACTTGAATAATGTTTCTAATATAAAAATAGAATATACATAATTTAAGTTTCGATATAACAGTGAAACTGACGGGTTTGAACTTTATACCGTCTTGTAGTTGTATTAAGTTGTTCTTCTCAATTAGTAACAATTAGAATCTCAGTACGACCTCAAGTTAAGACATTTCTAGACCCTTGATTTGTTCTCTATATCGCAATATAAGACTTGCTGTCGACTTACAGTAAATTCGAGTGTAAGAGTCTCATGATTATGTCAAGTTTGAGCATTACAGATATGGAAGACCTAGACCATTCCTTTGTTTATTCATTTTAGAGAATATATCCATTATCATATCGTCAACACATTATCTTAAGTTCAAGTAACCTGCTGAAGACAATGTTTAACTATAGTAAAAGTACATTGCATTGAACTAAAAACTGAAACTTAATTTTTTCATAGTTCTTCTTCCATGTATATATAATTCTCTCTTTGTTCATCATTTGCTCTTAATGTTAAATAAAACCCGACAAGTATATTCCCTCTTAAATCTTGGTTTAAAGAGCAGTACGTTTTGTATGATTTCCGGTGCAGGTGTTTCCAGATGTCTACCACTAAAGGTTAGTTCAGTTATGTTAGTTGCGTTCGCTTTCACATCGTCAAGTCTTCCACTCAGTCGAATTTATCTTGTAGTTCTATAGCTTTTATCTTTTTATCCTTGAATAATCATTATGTGTTGTTAGTTTTGTTGTTCAGATACGTTGGACAAAAATTGACGATGCAGTCATAAACGTTCTTATGTTCAGCTTCTATCAGATTCATTGTAAACATAGTCCTTCCGCAATTGATCACTCAACAGATTCTATTTTAAATACATGTATACGTGCCTAAAAGTAGTTCATTTAGCCAATTGTTTTCAAAGTATATGTACTTTTATTGATCAACAAAGAAATAATTTCTTACTTCTGTAAACTTATCTAAACTGAAACGTCTAGGAAAGAACTATTTGGTGGGCTTTCTATTATTACTAAGGCTTCATCCTAGTACTTTCTTGCAAAGGTTGATGTGTCACATTATTCGCTCATTACAGCGTAAACACAGTCTAATATAAATCAAACTTCTTTTGAATGTTATGACAATATTCCTCTCTCTCTCTCGTAATGTAGTCGTAAGTGAAGGCACTTCAAGTTTTAGTATTTCCTGACTGCGCATCTGATTCAGATGTAGTGGTAACGTACTGCAATCAAATATTGTATTGTTTGTGTTCGTGATTACCTCCTTTCCACCAGTTATGTGGCTTTACAAGTGTAATTCTGATTCCACAGTCTTAAGGAAGATCACCAGTACCACGGACGATGATTTCTTGGTATATAAATGTCGTGTGTTATTCTTAACTTACTTATGTACAGTCCTTAAAAATACGACATTGCTTAAATACCAGTAGTTAGAGCATTGTGTCTAACCCTGATAGTAATTTTCTCGATGTATCATTTATATTTATTTTTTCTAATCAAAACAGGCAACCAAAATTCTTCGAATGTCATGTATATTTTGAATGGATCGTGGAATATGGCTGTGTAACACACAATAATTCCATCCAGATCGTGTACCACCTCTTTGCTAATATTTGCTTCATATCAAACGATTTCAAAAACAATTATGCACCATACTATCAATACTTTTGTATCTGAAATGTCTTCTAGCATTTAATATTACTTGGTTCAGTATGTGATACAATCATGAATTGAATAATTTAATTTCTTAATGCATATTTCCTGCTAAGTAGGAGCCACGTATTTAGCACACAGTTGACATCTTTACTGCAAGAAATATACACGTTGGCACAATTTACAACTGCCATGAATACTTGCTAACATTTTTCTTCACTCTTAGAAGTTTATTAAAAATCAGAATGTTTAGATCGTCTTAGCTTTGAATGTTTTAATTACTTTCTACGCTTCGTGAAGTAATTAATAGCATTGTTCAGTTTTTTCCAACGCCGAGCCACTAAACCTTGAACTGTACATCTTGTATTCAAATCATGAAGAAAACGCTACTGTTTTTCTTTGTAATTCCCTCTCCGTAGGAAAACTGTCCCTTTTCCAGCTTTATTCGGATCAGATCGTTCGGACCTAAGTCCTGTAATTTCAATCCATCTCTGAGGAGCTAATCAGTATAGTTATCAAAAATGCTTAATAGCTTATGAAAATGAGTTTCATCCAACTACACGTTTAATCGTTAGATGTGTGATATGTTCAAACGTGTCTAATATGAGTTAACATAGTTATTGTACAAAATTAAATCTCAGGACAAAGGTAAAGTGCTGTCCTTATTATGTTTTAAACGCTTTAGTCTATTATTTAGATCAAGTAATGAGCACGTGTGCATCTGACCTAAATAAACAATTTAACATGAAAGGAGCATTTCGAGGAGGATTAGGTTGCTCTCAACAGTCACAAACTAATGTAGACCTATTTCACGTGTTGGTGGTTTGCTTGCTTTATTTATTTTTTTTTAATTTATTTTTTTGGAAGAAGATCATTCTGCGTTATCTTTTTGTTGCTTTGTTGTTGTTGTTGTTGTTTCTTCCTATGAATTATAATACGATGGTGTAATTTAAATTAGAACTATCAGCATGTCAATGTTTCTTCTTTGGATATATATTTTAAAACCTTCTGTGGAGTATACAATATGTAGGAAACATCTAACTTTGTCATTTTAAGAGTAAACATTTGACAATAATTATATTATATTTTAGGACCTAATCTGTCAATTTGAGATGGCCTAATATTTTCTTTTTTACTTAACTATGGACGTTCAAAAATTCAAGATATTAGCAGCCTAATTTACTGACTTATGTTAATGAAATACTTATATGAATTGCACTGCATCCCTTATATGGCACCATTAAGGACTATGAAAACAGTTCAGGCCACCCTCAACTCAACATACATACATACATACATACATACGGCCCTCTCCACAATAATGTATAACTCCCTTAACAACGCGTAAGGTGGTTTTTGAATGGAATTTTCAACATCTTAATGGTCAGATTCCACACCAAAAAAAGTTATCTTTTCTTTTACTTAACTATGGACGTTCAAAAATGAAGCTTCTATTCACATATTTCTACATTCATGTGATTCTGTATCGTTTTTATTCTATAGTTATGTCATTTCCTCTATAATTTGCTATCGGCTTAATCTTGCTCCCGTTTTCAATTTCCTCCAACAGTTTTGTTTTTTGTTTCTTGTATATTTAACATTCTACTGTTGTTCATTAGCAATATCCCTCTGTGCCTTCAACACATGTGCTCCAGAACAACTGTGTCTCAAATACTGACTGTAACATTTACAAAATTTCATCTACTGTTAAATGTCAAATCAAAGGTTTTAAAAAAATGGATCGTCAAAATCTGCTTACCTAAACACGATTAAATTTTAACACCTCTTCTACTGTCAACTTGTTTGAGATCATCGCTTGGTAATTCTATATAATTGAAGATTTCATAAATGTCTTAATATTGTGCATAGAAAACAGTTAGTGCATGGGAAAGATGCATTGTTGATTGTGTAGTTGGGCATGATTGTTATCCCTTCACTCAATAAATTATGTAGAAATTTTAATGTCCTTGTGATTGCATTAATAGTGTCTGATTTTCGTTACCCGTATTTTGTTTCTGATTGTTTAAATCAACTTCCTATTATGTAATGTCATCTATTTTCATTTCCTTTGTGATGACATTCATTCCACTAGTAGCACATTACCTGTGCTGCAGTCGCTGAACACTTATTTTTGTATGTTCCATCTGTATTGTAGTCGCCTTGACACGTATATTTTATGTTCTTTCTGTATTGTGGTCGTCTTGATGCGATTATTTTATGTTCCTTCTGATGCATGCTTTAATTTTTCATTTTCTAATGTAACTTTTATCCACATCTGTCACATTCTGGTAATTTGTTATCCACATCTGTCACATTCTGGTAATTTGTTATCCACATCTGTCACATTCTGGTAATTTGTTATCAACATGTGTCACATTCTGGTAATTTGTTATCCACATCTGTCACATTCTGGTAATTTGTTATCTTTCGAATATTCATTTGATACTGCTGAATCTTTCTTCCTCTGTCATTATTTAACTGTCGTGCTGGTTTCAGCTTGTAGTTAAACGATTGATATGACGTGTAAATACTTTTACCTTTCATCCGTTTGTACTTTAATATCTCTATACCTGTGTGTGTGTGTGTGTGTGTGTGTGTGTGTGTGTGTGTGATCTAATTGTGTCGTATATAGATAACTTGTGCTTTAAAAAGTGCTTTTCATATATCTTCTCTTCGCGTCTTCCATTTTGTGGCCAACTGCATCACCATCAACTACTTGCCTGAGTATAAATACTTATTCAATAAAGGTAGAACGGTAACTCTTTTCAAACATTATTTTATCTCTCTAAATTATAAATATTTCATGTGTTTAACAGTTAAATGTTCTATACATATCAATCTCAATAATTTGACATGATCCATGCTTGATCTATTTTCTTCCTTGATTGTTTGAAATTATAGTCGACATGACTGTAGTTTTGACTTTAAATGATTTACAACTCAACTAGCTTTTGTAATACATCATGTCTTTTCCTAGTTTCAACCTGAGTGAAATACTTCCACGTTCTAGTGTATAAATTTTTGTTGAACCGGAACTGAACATGCTTTCTTTGTCTGCGCCAGCTGTAAAGTATTGTTTCCTTTCTTCCAGCAAATTGCTGCTGCATTTGTGTGCCGCCTCCATACAAGTTCCTTACGCAAAGAGAAATATCTATTTCAAGACAGAGATGTTGTGTGATGAAAGTAAGATATTAGGATTGATTAACAACAGGCAATTTAGCCCAACTATCCCAAACACATATCCCTACAACCCTATACTCTTTGACATTAAAATTTACTCCGGTTGAATAAAAGTATTCAATGTGGCTATCAAGGTCTTACACCCACGTATACTTTCGCAGGAAATCCGTCTTTAAATCGACAGTTCATCTATAAATAATATGTCACTGACATCTTTATTATGCTCTTATGAAATTTCACGTGACTCAGGAAGATTTGAGTGCAACTGTAAACAGCACAGACATGTTCTGCCGTCTCATAATACGACTGCAGATCAGGGTCTATTTTGATCTTTCTAGTGACTAATTCTATTGTACAAGTCTTACCGGTACTGAAGGAGTTCGATACCGACTATTTCTGTAATGGCTGTCTTTTAATAATTTCTTTTTCATAATTTATACACACATAGCTTTAAACGTCTATTATTCATTTTATATGGATCCCCGTGCATCACTTTATATGGATCCCCATGCATCACTTTATATGGATCCACATGCATCACTTTATATGGATCCCCATGCATCACTTTATATGGATCCACATGCATCTATATTCCATTAGAACGTCAATATATACACGCCTCTAGAAACACATGCCGCAAAACATCGATGTTTATGTCAACATTTTTGAACGAGATCCACCTAATCGTATGACCAAGTACAAAACGGATTGAATGTCGCGCGCTGTGATGTCCCAATGAAAGCTGCACGTGTTGAAATAAAATCGTGCTACCCTGTTATTTATTACGATTGACACAGCGTCCTCTTTCCTGGACTCAGATTAGTACCTGACCATTATTGCTAAAGTACATTGCTATCAGTAAGTTTTGTCTGGAAGTTTTATTGATGACCTTTAAAGTGCAGAACGTTCAAATATCAGGATTTAATGGACTTTGCATAAACTAAGATTTATTCATTGGACAAGACAAATTATTCTTATAATCTTATAGTGCGTTTGTCAACAACAACAACAACAAAAAAAAGAAATGCTCGACGTTCAACAAGGGCGTGACTATAACTATAGTCAGTCATATACATTCCGGTTAGGAACGACAAATAATCTAAGAATTAGAAGTGTTTAGTTTAATAGTGAAATCACTGAAGCACTTGATTCGTAGTCTCCAATTTCGATTTGAAATTACTCACACTTCAAAGTACCTTCTGGTTCATACAGACCCTCACGCGACTCGGCGAGATCTGCACCGATATTTCCTGGCTTATCAGATATTTGTTGTCGCTTTTAAGACAGTAAGGTAAAATCATAGCAAAAGTCTCGAAATGGAATTGGTTCTTCACTTCTGTGTGAATCACTTATTGTTTATTTGATGATGTAGTTATAGCCGCGATGTTTAATTTTCATCCTATCTGAGGTTGTTATGACTATGGACTTTTCATGCTTGGTGATAATCTTATCAGACGTACGCCCTGTAACAATGGTAACAATTGTGGCGTATTGTTTTCCATGATCGCAAATGGCATCGCTGGTCTAAGTCTCTAGACCTAAAACATGAAGTACACCCGAAAGGAATTAGACATATACCAATCAAAATAGAATAAGGCCAGGTGGTGGATCCAGAGTTCATGAAATCAAAAAGCCCCTCTAAAAATGAAAACAGGAATTAACCATACATACACTGTGTATTAGTGACTTGATATAGATCTACCTGCAAATAAGATTAGTAGGCGTCATTCGAAACGTTCTGTGAAACGTTGCGTGTCTGACAGCAAGACATAAAGTGAAATTCCAAATTGTATCATCCACAATATTTAAAGACGTTATCCGTCATGTGACTTATTGTATACACTATATGTGTACGCATGTGACCTCGCTGTAACCTTAATGCCGTTTAAACACTCCTCAAACAAGGAAGTCGAACAGGTTGTACTCCCAAAGCGTCGGGTAAACAACCTCGCTCTAGTATAACGCATTTATTTATGTAAATACAGAGACAGAGAATTGTGACATATGTCTTGTGATTTTACAAAAATCACTCACATAAAAGCAGATAGGGAAGAAGGATATGGTGAAAGGTTGGTGAAACGGTGAATTCTTCACTGTTAAGCAGACAAGTTCAAATTGCAGATATGTAACTTCCTTTTATCAGGAGTTTGTATTTGTAAATGGCACAATAATATGAAAGTACCTTGGCACTGTGTAATTGCCATGTGTGTTTGTGTATTATGTGTTTAATGACACAATAATATTATAATGAGAAAACACATTGACAGTAATTTTCGTTTCTTTAAAGCTAAGTTTTTATTTTAAAAATATAGCGGACTTTGGAGCGCCATTTAGCATCTTAATGTTTGGTCACGCTTTCGCCTGGTGTGTATATATACGGGCCAACTGTGGTTGCAGTCGTGGTGTGAATACGTCCTTTCGAGTGAAACAGTATATACCACCCAGCCGGAGCAAGCACATCTGGCCGTACTTCTACGAATAGAAAAAGGGCAAGACCATGGAATCTCAAAAGGATATGGACTTGGTCCTTCGTCGACCAAGAATACAGGCGCTGAAATGCTCGTTCAAAAAGCACGGGAATCTTGTTATCACGACCTTGCAATAATACAGATAGTAACTGAAGATCTCTCTTCTCTCATAATTTCACTCCTATTCGTCTCTGTTAATCTTGAGGGAGTGACGACCTGCTACCACGACTCAGTAGACGATGCAGATTACTATCTAGTAGGCGATCCCGAAGACGATACTGTCGATGACACAGACTATGTCCTTGTCCTCGATCCAGAAAACGACCCAGTCAGCTAGTCAGACTGTTTGCTGATACACATTAACAAGAGATGCGGTGCAGGCAACGTTCACAGACATCGAAAACATTGAAGAGGCGTATCGTTACTCCGATACTCACCCCTCCGGTGGCCTAGTGGTTAGAGCGTCCGCCTCGGATGAGGGAGGTCGTGGGTTCGATCCCCGGCCGAGTCATACCAAAGACTTAAAAATGCTAATAACAGCTTCCTCGCTTGGCGCTCAGCATTACGAGGTAAGTTTTAGGACTGGTCGGCCTGGTGTCAGGATAATGTGACTGGGTGGGACATCACGCTACATGTATGCGACATGATGCCCCTGTGCTAGATATCACTATAAACTGCCACACTGCAAACATCGTAGCGATATGACTGGAAAATTGTTAAAGCTACGTTAAAAATCCAAATGACACACACACTCCGATAATCCAATGTCGTATGACGGGACTACACCTTTAATACATTGTATCGTTCACTTCAAGATGTGTTCAACCCTAAAGTCTTGAACAGAAGAGGAAAGCAAACTGTACTTGGTTGCTGGTCTCAGAGGTAAAGCATAGCAATTGCTGGCCATTCACGAGAAGAGGTCTTACGCTGAATTGGTTGAAGCTTCAAAACAGAGTTTCGCACCACCGAACCAGACCGAGCTATACCGAGCTATACCAGTTCAATTAAGGAGTAGAGGTCACAAGAATAGATAAGCGTTACCAGAGCTAGTACGGGAAATACAGAGGCTTGCGACAATAGGCTATCAAGAGAAGAGTTATGTTTTGGTTGAACGCTCGCAAAAGAAGAGTCCATTGATGCCCTGATTGATCCTCTCCTGCCCTTAAACGTACAGCAGATGAGACTCGCTACAATTATCGATGCAGTAAAGTGAAAAGTCGTTTTAGAGGCATTTGATAGAGCTGAGCTACAACGACAAGGAGGTGAAAGGCATGTTCGTGGTGTGTCAACACAGAAAGAAGAACAAGAGTCGGCGAACAGTGAACCGAGAGGGAAATTGTTAGAGCTGACGAGATTGGTCGTTGAACTCAAGAGTGAAGTAAGGAGTACCAAGCAATCGAGACCCGTCCCAGAGCAACGCAAAAACAGAAACCATGACAAACTTTCTTGTTACATGCACTGAGAAATTTCAACAAATATTACCCTGCTAAGACACCAGATAACAATGGTTTGAAACCAGTCCCACAGTCGACTGATCGCATGAGATTTTACAGGGATGAAAGGCAAGGACGTAGTAGAAACAGACCAACTTATCGACATGGAAACTGATCATTGGGTGCGCACGTCGGATTTTTATGTATCAGCCACCATTCAAGGTACAAGTGTCGATCTCCTGATTGATACGGGTGCTACAGTATATATCCTATCTAGAGAAGCCTGTCGGTGGATGAAACAGGAGAAAAGGCCATACCTGATTCCTTTGAGAGGAAACATCAGTGTTGCAGACGGTAGACCTATGTCGGTCCATGTGAAGGGAAATTTCGAAATAAGCCTACATGGGGTTCGTCGACGACATATAGTGCTGGTTCCTGACATCCCAGCAAACGGAATTCATGGACTGGATTTTCTCATGATTATTTCATGTCGATTCAATGTTAAACAGGGTCGTTTGAAGGACATGTAGTATGTACATGAATATTTGTCGCCTAAACAGTGACCACTGGTCGTTCCGGAAAAGTTAGAGAAGTGTCGTCCTCAGCAGTGCCGGAATTTGGAATGGTAGAGCAGCATTAGTCTTCGAAATAAGGAGTCGCAGCTTCGAGTACCAACTCCTTCAGAAGAAATGGCACAGGCATCAAAAGAATCACACTCTGGCGAACAGGCACGAAAGTCGGATAAGTTTATCTCCTACTATCAGTCCCTCAGTGCTGTATCTGATGCTGATCTTAAACTACCGCCAAGAAGTGTTCTGATTCACACCAGACAAAAAATTAACCAGCATGTGAATGACATCTTGAAGAAAGGGGTAATTTCACCATAGTCCGGTCCATGGTCGTTGCCAATGATTGCAGAAAAGGAAAAGGATGGCACAGCGAGATTTGCGGGCCTTGAACAAAGTGACTGCTAAAGATCGATCATTAGCTCGATTTGCTTTTAGAAGTAACTTGGTTCTCGATCTGAGACCTCATGAATGGTTATTGGCGGGTAGAATTGGAGCCAACGGTTCGGCCGAAGACGGCATTCTGAAACAGGCAAGGCTTTTACGAGTTCAATGTTATGCTGTTCGAGCTCTGTAATGCACCAATGATCTTTGAAAGACTGAAGGAGACAGTTCCGGAAGGGCACCAAAGACAGATATGGTTTGGCGTACCTCGACAACACAATAAACTTTAGACGTACGTTCAGAGGTGGATCGTCTTCTTCGTGTCATTAGCAGGTTCCTAGAAGATGGTCTAAAGCTTAAGCTCAAGAGATGTCGTTTGTTCTCAAAAGAGGTCAAGTACATGGGGTATATTATGTCGAAGGAAGGGATATGTGCAGATCCAGAGACAATGGAAATCGAAAATGGAAACTACTTTACTAAATGGACTGAAATATTTATAACCTTGCTACGAAAGGTTATAGAGTACCTAGTCAAGGTGAGTGAAGTGCTTTGCCCAGAGACACGATTACAACCGATTGCGAGATGGGTTCGTCTGGCCGAGATTCGTGCGCGATACCCTTTTGGATTTTGAGCCCAGTACGCCAACCACTGAACCAAAGTGGCTCCCTTTCTAAGGGGTAGATCAAAAGGGAATCTGATACGTGGTAAAGATAAGGGTAGTGGTAGAAGAAATGTCTTACTGCATCCACTTCATGATATAAAGAAACAATGATTCCGTATGGCCTTATGTCTCGCCTGTGAACTGTTCTTTTTATGCATCCTTCCAGCACTTAATTTAAGATCTTTGTCATTGAAAATATTTAACAAATATTTTTAAAAAATTAAATTTTGCAGAATTGCAGCCCCTACGACATGGAAACGGTTTCTCTGCTAAGCTTATCGCTGGCGTTAAGATATTTTGGACTAGAAGGTTTTTGTCATTTACCCACCCACCCCCATTGCAACTTTGATACTGTTGTTGAGGAAAAATCATTTAATGTATTTAAAAGCCATTCACCTTCAACCACATACTGTATTGTCCATGTTAGTTTTAATTAGATACATTTTTCCAGGAATAGCTTATTTTATAACCTTAGATTTATAATAACTGCGCTTGCTTTAAGAATTCAGGAAAATGCAATTGACCTAGTTAGATAAACAGATGCACACAGTTGGAATAGATTTGGAAATGTTAATATTAAGTTGCTGCCCTCTACAACCTTGTTTGAAAAGTGCATACAAGTAAGTGATACAGAATGGTTTCATTTTCGCTCCCGTATTCCAAACTGGAGAATGCATGAATATAAAAATAACATTGTACGTCGAATAAAACAAATCTGATTTAAACATTGTTCACATTCTAAATAAATATATGGGTATAGTACTCGTGCACACGGTTGTAAAACAAATATAACAAGGATCGTTGAAAAGATATGTTGCATTCTTCTGAATTAAAGTACAGCTGTAAACAATACATATTTCAGGATATGAACTACTACGCGAGCAATGTCCCTTCAGATAATATGACGTTATGTGACCAAAGTGATGTCATATTGATGTTTTTTCTGATGCAATAATGTTGAATAAAATTTAAAGGATATAATCCTAATACGTCCTAAACAATCAGAAAGCTGTATGACTTGAACTGTTACATTTTGGCAAATCAGGTACAGTAGAACTTCGATTATCCCTCATCCTATTAACCGTCCGTCTCTGTTAACCGTCAGGGGATTGTACGTCAAAATATGAAAAACAGGTATATGTACATACGTATATATTATGATTTTTTATGACCCGGTCTATTGTATAATATTTTAATGTACATATTCTATTATCCGTCTATTCTCATATCCGTCATGGTCTCGATCCCGAACCCTGACGGGTAATCGAAGTTATACAAAATTTCAATTTGGTAAACGTCTTCTACATTTAACTTATGCCTGGTTCATCTCAATATCTACTTCAGAAACTTCCAAACGTTCAAAACACAGCTGCTCGGATCATACTTAGAGTACTACGATCAGAGCACGCCTCTCCGCTCCTCTGTACCCTACACTGGCTATCCATTCGATCCAGAATTAAACACAAAATTTGTTCTATGTGCGATGTTCCACTGACGGACTCCAGTCGAACATACCTATCCGACCTCACCCATGTGTACACACCAGCAAGATACTTAAGCTCCTCTTCTGACAATCGTATACTTATTATTCCCACTAAGAAAACGAAGTCATATGCCCACCGTTCTTTTGCATACCAGGGCCCAGCAACGTGGAATGAATTGCACGTTCAACTTAGACGCTAAGACACAGTGATCCTATTAAAGAGTACTCTTAAAACTCACTTATTTCGACTGCAAGAACAAACTTAAAGACCTAATAATGTTCCTACCTTAAATATTTTCTGCATATTTTTTAAGTTTTCTAATTTCATGGTGTTTTTTGTTTTGTAATAATATCATTATATATGTTTTTATGTTATAGGTGTTGTTTAATGTTATAAAGCGCTTAGAGCGTCTAAAGAGTATGCGTTATACAAAGTCCTCATTATTATTATTATTATTATTATTATTCTCCATCTGTAACCTATATTAACTGAGTGAAAGAACGTAACATGACCTCGCCATGATGCCAATGCAAAACCAGTCAAAATCTTGTCCCGGATAAAATTTGTTGTATAGTTATAATCAAAACGGTGACGCTGATAAGCTTCCAAAAATACGAATTAGATTACATGCATGTATGCATTGGCATTTAACGGTACTTCGGCACAATACTGGCTATACCGTGCCAATTACATATAAAGACCTAAAATGTAAAAAGCAAGAATTGCAAAAACAAATCTAGGAAAATAAACCCTTCCAAGCAAAGGTAAACATGAGGAAGGATATGTTACAAATGTGCTTTATTAATTATGTTGTTGTTATCGGTCCTGCTGTTTTGGGATTTTTCAGCACATGATAGGCTAAACATGTCTGCCAGTATAGATAGTGAAGGAAGAACCCGGGAAAATTACGGAACGAACTGCTAAGCCTTGGGTAGCTACTGGCCGAGCACAAGACTCGAACCCACGCCAGCAGAGGTGATATGTCAATAATCGGTAAATGTATGTATGTATGTATGTATGTATGTATGTATGTATGTATGTATGTATGTATGTATGTATGTATGTAAGTATGTATGTATCTATGTATGTATGTATGTATGTATGTATGTATGTATGTATGTATGTAAGTATGTATGTATGTATGTATCTATGTATGTATGTATCTATTAGTGGTTACCGACACCTCAAAACAACAATAGATATGTGTTGCCAAACAAACGTAAGTTCGAAACATGTAAAAGCCAGGAATAGTACAAAAGTCCTTGGAAGTTAAACCCTTCCAAACAGACAAAAACGTGAAGGGGGAAACGAGATTCTGCCATTCTTGATTCAAGCCGCATAGCCTGGGAATTTCTTGAATCCATAACTTTCTTTTTCGTTTCTGATTGCAATGTTCTAATTTGATTGTGTGTTATTCCCGTTCGGCTCACATCATTCAGATTGTGGTCAGGTAAAGTACAATATTCTACAACGAACTCGTAGCGAATTCAGGTCTTTGTAGATTCATCATGTTTTGTTTTGCAGTCTCCTCCACATCTGAAACTGAGCGAGAGAAAAATCCAGTCTCCACACCATCACCATCACACGCAAAACTCAGACTGCAATATACTTGATATCATGCCTGATAGTGTTTTTGTGCAATTCTTGTTTTTGTTTTTTCATGTTAGTAACTTTCGTTTTCGTTTTAATTTAAAGCAAATATCCATAACTGAAAATAAATTTGCAGTATCTAAATAGCATGTAAAATGTATTCTGTTTGCGTATCTGTTTACAAAACATGTTTCCGCAAGGACAGACCAGCTTATTATTCGATTCAAATAACGGCAGATCTAAAGAACTAGTTTTCATTGTAAGACTGCTTCCTTGGTACAAAATAATTAAAGGGCGGAAAATCTGTATCTCTTTTTTTACTCAGTTATTCGCACCTCTCCACCTTCCCGACAGCCTTCGCCACGTGATCTTCATTCAAATTCCTACACCATTGTGCTGATAAATAAACATCAGTAGTATTTCAAAGGTGTGCGTTTGTTCGTTATGTTATAGTTGAAATAGCGCAAAACTACGTAAGTAGTAAATGTGGGCACTTTACCGTCAATGGGAATTAGCATTACAGAGACCCCTGGGTCAGATTAGCGTCAAGGGAAATTTAACATGGAGAAAAATCGTGGGTCAGATTAGCGTCAAGGGAAATTAACATGGAGAAAAATCGTGGGACGGTTTAGCGTCAAAGGAATTTAAACAGGGTGGGACTTTATAGCGTCAAGGGAAATTGAACATGGGATTTTTTTTTTTTAAATTTTTTTAAAAAAGGGGTAGGCAATGGAAAGGCTATCTCTTTTCGAGAAATATGGCTGGCCCTGAAAAGGGCCTTGGGTTTATGTTAATATTAATATTAACATAGATGGCATCTGTCACATCTTCTTCTTCTTCTTAAACTCCTTCTAACTGCCGGTCCATACACAAGTACCCTCTTGAGACATCCTTGTCTTTCTATGTAAACTCTCCTCATCCATTGACTAGTATCTGTCCTATCAACAACAGTCCACTTGGACCTGACATACATGAGCATGTCCATCCTAAACATCATGGAAGACACAAGGGTGGATGACTCAATGAGCGGGTACAAACACAAACACACAAACACAAACACACAAACACAAACACACAAACACATACGCTAAGAAACAATAAACAAAATCCATAATCTACTATCCACACAATCGTACGTGAGCGGTTACAAAACCCAAACTATACTCTCCACATACGCTAAGAAACAATAAACAAACCCATAATCTACTATTCACACAATCGTACGTGAGCGGGTACAAACACAAACACACAAACACAAACACACAAACACATACGCTAAGAAACAATAAACAAATCCATAATCTACTATCCACACAATCGTACGTGAGCGGTTACAAAACCCAAACTATACTCTCCACATACGCTAAGAAACAATAAACAAACCCATAATCTACTATCCACACAATCGTACGTGAGCGGGTACAAACACAAACACACAAACACATACGCTAAGAAACAATAAACAAAATCCATAATCTAATATCCACACAATCGTACGTGAGCGCTTACAGAACCCTAACTATACTCTTCACATACGCTAAGAAACAATAAACAAAATCCATAATCTAATATCCACACAATCGTACCTGAGCGCTTACAGAACCCTAACTATACTCTTCACCTACGCTAAGAAACAATAAAGAAACCCATAATCTACTATTCACACAAACATACCTTAGCTCTTACAAGCACCAACACACAAACACATACCCTCACACTATCTTAAAAAAGAGTTAGTGTTTATATTCACACTACTCTACCTACACATTGGCAAATTGATGGTTATTTCTTTTCTAGAGTATTGGGTAGCCCTGAAAAGGGCTGTTTTTTTGTTTGGAACTTCATGGACACCTGGTTAATGGTGGCACCTTCCAGGCCTGGCGCCGCATACACATCTTATCCCCCAATTACATTTTACCTTTTGGGGGGAGAGAGCAGAGGCAGGATATGTCGCTTCAGAATCCCAATTTTCGCTCTCTGGGATTCTGAAATTTCTTCTTCTTCTCTCCTTTTCCTCCTCCTCCTCTTCTTTGTATCTTCTCTCCTCCTCTTTGTATCTTCTTTCCTCTTCTTTATATCTTCTCTCCTCCTCTTCTTTGTTTCTTCTTTCCTCCTCCTCTCTTATCCTTCCCTCCTCCACAATGGCTTCCGCGGCCAGTTCATTTAATATGCGCCTGGCATATTCCAGATGCACATGAAGTTCCAACAGTTTCTCCAGTCTCGTGTTCATTTTTGGTGTTGATCAATCAACAAGGGTAGCTGGACTGCCGAACGAGTTTCAATTTATAGTGAAAGCGCGGACGTGAACGAAAACATCCCCTAAAAACATGAAATTGATCTTACCTAGATCATGATCATAAAACAACGCGCCGACCTAAAAGAAACACTCACTCACTTTTTTATGCTACCCATCACTATTTTAAAATTTTTTATAAATCACAATAGACTATCCACATACGCAAAGCAATCCAATCTAACTCCAAATATACACCTCAAACACCAAAAAAGACATCATTTTAATCTACTATCCATACCAACTTACTTAACCATTTACAAACACAAACACACAAACACATACCCTCACATTTTTTTAAAAAAGAGTTAGTGTTTATTTTCACACTACTCTACCTACACACATTGGCAAATCGATTGTTATTTCTTTTCTAGAGTATTGGGTAGCCCTGAAAAGGGCTGTTTTTTTTTCTTTGCTATGGCATTCTTTTTAGTTTCTAAGAATGCGATGTCCTCTGAGGATAGACTTTCTGGCGATAGGTCTGCTTCTTCGGAAAGAGAAGAAGAACTCTTTGGTGTCGATACGACAATCGACAAAGCCTCTGTCAGCTTCAGGTTGCTGCTGCTGCTCTTGTTGTTGTTGCTGCTGTCTCTGAAGTCTGTACTTCTCTGTCCATTCTTCTTTTTCCCTGTTCATTTCTTCTCTGAAGAGCTCTTCTATCAGGTCTTCAGTGATTTTTAACATTCTCACATTCTCTATTTCTTCTGGCTTCGGTATCAGACTGTGTCTGACCCTATGCAAATTCACGTAGGCTTCGTTGAGTTTAGCTAGTTTGGAGCACATCTTCTTAGGAGGATGAGTCGACAGTGGATGGTTAGACTGGAAACAACCCGGTTCTTAAAGTCAAAGCGCGGACGTGAAGGAAAACATCCCCCACACGGTTTTTGAGTCGCAACGTTTAGTGAGTGTCATGAGAGGGATAGTAAGAAATGAAAGAGCATCAATCCAACATTCTTATAGCTAAACAAAAGACAAAGGCATTTTTTTCAAAACACATCATTTTTTATTCAAAAATCACTTAACACTAAACAACAACTCTAACATTTTTAACAATAATCCAACAATATAACATCAAACAATTTTTTCAAAACACAACATTTTTTATTCAAAAATCACTTAACACTAAACAACAACAACTCTAACATTTTTTAACAATAATCCAACACTAAAAGTTTCTCCACTATATAAAGAGGGATAACAGTCTTCCATGGTTTCTAGTAATCTAGGATGACTTCTCTCAAACTGTTGATTTCTATGGTATTATCGAATTCTGCATACAGGATGACGTTCACCGTTTTATCAGGGTCTCGGTCTTTAAACTGAATTTCCACACGAATCTGGCCGGATTTTATAGGGTGGAAATGTCCCTCGTCGCTGCCTTGGTCTGGAGTGAAATCGAAAGCCCACAAAGCGTAGCCTCCTGCATAATCCTCGTACGTAATACCGTGACTGGTATTGGTTCCTAACTGTCCGGTGGCTTCGTACAGGGACAAGTACGATCTCAAGTAATTCTTCTTGGTAAAGTCAGGTTCGAAAGGTCGGGTACACAAGGTCTTGCCATCGCGACTGACTTCGATTTTGGACACGCCAAAGTGTTGAAAGTAGAAAGGATTTTTTTCGGCAGCTCCGTTGAAGACTGTATTCTCGACGATACCAACGATCAAACGTTTGGGTAACTGTCCTTGGAACAGATGATCTTCGATCATGGATCGCTGTCCCTTGGGAATGGTGAAGGTTTTCACTTCCACGCGTCGTATGGGATACTTGGCAGTCGTTCTGCTCAACGTCTGACTGATGTCGTTTCCCACTTTAGGTAACACTTCCACACGGCGTACGTAGAGTCTGGCTTCTAGGATTTTGGTTTTGTAACCGTCACTATCAGCCATCAAATGGAAAGCGGCACTGCTACGATTCAGTCTCAGGCGGACATCCACCCCGTTCAGCAAATACTTTTCTTGCAACCACATGTCCAAATGCAAACGATCCATCAGTTCTAAACTTGTGTCGGCTCCCGTAATTCTCTTTCTTCGTTCTACAAATCCATCATTGTTGTCTTTCTTTTCATCAGTTTCCAATATTTCAAACTTGGTAGGTTCGTCAGCTTCCCATACCACACAGACATTGAGATGAGTGTTCTTGGCATCTATTCCGTACGTCAAGAGATTTTCCAGGTAGGCACGATAAGGGTAAGTATCCATGCTGCTGCTGACCAGTTTGTTATTCAAGTACAAGTCCACTCCACTGAACAAGGAATGCATGAAATTGTTGACGGGAGCTACTGCTTCATCGTCTATAGCACCTCCAGTCTTATCTAGAATTTTGACTTTCAGGTACAAGTAACTCCTATTCAGATCGATGTAATCTTCGGGCTGTCCTTTGATTTCAAACTCGATGGGAGCGGAATCGGTCAATGAGGAGACGGGGTGAAATTCCACCCACTGGGATTCTTGCATCGTCATCATCGTGGGGGGCATGGCAAACAGATCCAGTTCCGTCTTGGAACAAGCGCAAGATTCTCGGTGCATCATTTTTTTGTCTCTTTTCTCAATAATCGAAAACGTCTAAGTCTCGAACGGTTCTTCTTTTCTTGGCCTTTCTCGCTTGAAGTCTGGTGAAAGGGTGTTTTCTTCGTCGTCTCTTTCTGCCTTGTCCTTGCTGAATGCCTGACTCGGTAGCGTGCAGGGCATTTATAGGTGTTTCTCGGTGACCCAAAATGTCTTTGCCCGTTTTCAGCAAGACATTTTTGCCTGCCCTCATGAAGGCTTCTTTAGGGTTTTGTTTGTCGATGATGACATTTTGGAGAAATTCTTTGCCTTGTGTCAGTGCCGCATCTTTTAAGGCGTGCAATCCGCGTGTCACCATCCGTTTCAACACCGGGGCCACCGAACGAAAGGCCGATTTTAACATATCTCCTAAACCGTGTCCTCGCTGTCGAGCAACCCCTCGGTACACTGAATACATGACTTACGAATCGTGAGAAAACCGTTTTCGAAAATGGAGTTTCACCGTGACTTTTCCTTTGGTGAATGGAATATTTTGTCCCAAATCTCCTTTTATAGTAATGTTGACCGTGTCCAAATACGACTTACTGACAGGCAAATAGTGAGGATGTACAAATTCGCGGTGGACGTGGTAAGTGTTTCCACCTTCCTCGTCAGTGTTCGTGGCAGAATCCACTTTGAAAGGAACGACACGCAGTAACGGTACGGAGGTGTGTCCCACCACGTTATACTCCACCACATCGGAGTACACAAACATCAAATTCAGTCCTTGGTTCAGTTCTACCGGGGCACGAAATAACTTGCTAAAAGACTCGTTGTCGTAAACGATGGGTAATTCGCTTTTCTTCATCATGCTCATTCTCAGGTTCATGTCTCCGCCCAACATGTCATACAATTCAGGACAAAATAAAATGGACAGGATTTTACTCCGTTCAAATTTCATCAAGAAGCGACGAGCTGTTTTGTGGTACTCTGTGGCTGTCCGAGGGGTTACTGGACGTCAGAGGCGTGTCTCCGTCCAAAATGGGGTTCTGGTTGTGGTTGGAGTGGTGACTGGCACTGGCACTGGACACAAGGTTCCCGTGGTTCCCGTTGGAAGAGAATTTCAGGGAGGGATTAGGAAGCAGGTAACCGATGCAACTGCTCAATAAAATGGTCCACAATTGTTTGTCTCCTTGTTGCAAACTCAAATTGGCGATGGCTGCCCCGATGACACAATACACCACGAAGATTTGGCAGAAAAAGACCATTTGCGTTTTAGGCACACGTTCTCCACACCACACCCACAAGGGTTGTTTTTGTAAATCTTGCGCAGAAGAACTGGGTGAAGGAGGAGTGGTCGACGTAGCTGCGTCTGTATGAAAAGGCATGATGGTCACTTCTTTTTATAGTCGATGACTTGCGAAGCGTCGATCCAAGAATCAAAACTGGGTGGATATCCTTTCCAACGTACTTTGACTTCTTTGACACGTCGTTTGCCCACTTTACGGGTTCTGCGTTCGAGAATGCTTTCGATGTCGTACACGTCGTCTTCTTTTTTGGTGACACGTTGTAACTCGGGCAAATAAAACGTTCCTTTGAGCACTTCTCCGTTCATGTCTTCCAATTTATAGACGGCAGGATGACGGCCATGCACTCGTCCAGTGACGCGAAACAATTCGGTCGTCCAGTTAGGTAAGTAACCTTTGTCGAAAGTGCGTTTGGTTTTGCCAATGCGCACCCAATCTCCTACGGCCAACATTCGACTTTTCTCGGGGACAGCCCTCGTCGGGGACGTACCAAACAGACGCTCAAACACCAACACTTCGTTGTCGGGAGTCACATCTTGCGGGGCACGTCCGATGCTTCGATGGTAAGATTGGTTGTACGCTTGCACCAGGTGCGGTAAGATGTCGATGTACTTCAGAGTGTGGTGATGCGTAAAATATTTCCACATGCGTTCTTTCAAAGTGCGTTGAAAACGTTCCACGATGCTGGCTTTGGTTTCGGGATTCTCGGTGGTAAAAAAATGAATGTCACGTTTCTTTAATTCTTTTTGGAAAGCTTGGTTCAGAAATTCGGTGCCTTTGTCCGTTTGCCATCGAAGAGGGTGACGACCGCTTTGTTTCAACACCCGTTGCAGGGCTCGCACTAACTCGTTGCTCGATTTGGAAGTCAAGGGCACGACCCAGGCAAATTTGGAAAAGACGTCGATGACACAAAACAAATATTTGTAGCCACGATTGTAGCTGGCCAAATGAGAGACATCGGCTAAATCGGCTTGCCATTGATGATCGATGCCTTCCACTCGGGTGCGACTTCTGGCAAACTTGCGTCGAATGGGTTTGTGTAAAGTGTAGGTAGCTTGTTCTTGTAACCATCGTTGCACTTGAGGTAAACGGAGACTTTTCAGTCGCGTTTTGGCAGCACGATACAATTTTTGAACTCCTGCGTAACCTGCAGGATGGGAGGGATCGTAGTAAATGCTGGCTAAGACTTTTTCCATTTTTTTGTGTTGGTTGGTGTGTTAATAAGACACCCACTCTTGGAGGATGCTACTCTTTTTCTCTTGGGGTATTTTCTTGGATTGCAATGCTTTGCGTGTGAGGCCAGCAATAGGTGTCGAAGAGGAGAAGGATGTCTGAGCGGGGGATATCGGTTCTTGTTTCACTTCTGTCTTCACTTCTGTCTTCACTTTCTTTTTCTCTTGTGAGGAAGAAGGGGTGGCCATCATCTTTTTAATCCATCCAATTCTGGAGGTAGGTGGTGTTGTTAACTTGCGTACTTTTTCTGGTGGAGTTTGAAATCCTTCCTCTTCTTCTCCTTTTTCTGTCTTGGTCACGGGTACTGGTGGTACTGGTACTGGTACTGGTACTGGTGATAGTGCTGGACTTTTCATCAAGGTCTTAAAATCTTTCAGAGTGGGTAGAGCTGTTTCGTCTAAAGCTTTCTGGTGAAAGAGTTGCAGTCGTTGCAAGAGTTGACCGTACTTTTGCGATTTTTCTGTTTCGGACAAATCTTGGCGATCCATCAAGGACTGCAATTCGTGTTGTAACTGGGACATCTCGCTCAAATGGGGATTGGGAGGTAAATGCGGGGTGTGTTGTTCTTGCCACCGATTGTATTCCATCCATCGTTTGTAAGGCACTAAAGCTAGTTTTCGTCCTTCCATGGGGTTGTCAGGGGTCGATTCTGAGATCTTGGAACTTCCGAGGCCTTTTTATCTTGCTCCCACCAGTCCTCCCAACATGGTTCCCAAGACTCCTTTCAGTATGGGGCCTAACAAGAGAGGTAAAATACCTCCACGTTGCACTAACATCTTCTTTTTTTGACGAATGGGAATTTTCTTTTGAACCATTTGGCGAAGAACGTGACGATGTTTGCCTAAGCATTGTTTCTGGTGTTTGGACAAAGGGATCGTGCCTTTCAAAACGTTCAAACAACATTCGCACACGGTATCGATGACCTCTTTGGAGGCCGTTTGAATGAGTTTTTTTCGTAGGGGTGGAGAAGCTTTGGACAGGACAGATAACATGTCCCCATGTTTGGCTAAACGTGGTGGCAGTCCTTTCCTTTTCTTTCCTTGGGGTTTTCTGGAGGGTGACATCTTTGAGTCTTCAGGAGCACCAAAAAACACTGATACCCCGACTTGGTCACAGGCCTTTTTTATACTGGAACGCGTCGCCACTGATTGTCTTGACGTCGTATTAGTTTGAGGACAGGCATGACACGTTGTGCAGGGGTACGTAACGGACTAAATCGAGCCAGTTCTTGCTTGGACAAATCCAGTAAACCTTGTAACATGCCCGATCTTTCTTGAACTTTGATTTTGGGAGAAGGTACTTTGTGAGCAGCAGCCACTGCCACTAAATTGGAAGGTCCTGCCACTGGGGAAGTTCTTTTGGGGGTCATCAACGGAGAAGTTCTTGGTGTGATCAACGTCTCCAAGTACTCTTCAGTTCTGGGTGTCATTAACGGAGAAGTGGACAAACGTGAGGCTGCCGGAGACGCAGTCACCGCCGTGGCAGGTCGTGGTTTGCGAGTGTAAGGTTGCGTCCTGGCCGAAGTGCCTCTCTTGCGACTAGTTTTCTGTGGACTTTTCTTTTTCTGGGGACTTTTTCTCTGTTTCTTTTTCTGGGGGCTTCTTTTCTTTTTCCGGGGTGGTGGTGTCTGGTCAGAGGAGGGCCCTGCCACTGGAGAAGTTCTCCTTGGGGACCTGGTCTTTTTCTTCTTGGGGCTTCGTTGGACTTTTGTCTTGGGTATAACTTTGGGGGCATTAGGATCCCATCTTAAGAGTGAGCGAATGATGACCCCTCCTAGAGTACCGCTCCCTCTAGGTTTCAAAATGATTTGTTTTTTGGTTTGAGTGTCGATGCGGGGATCGGCCAGTTGGACCAAAGCGACTTTGTTTCGATCGAAAAAGCGTTTGGTTTGATGAGGAATGTCAATGATTCCTTGTAGTAATTGACGTGCCGTCACCGTGAACCATCGTAAGACTTCTTTGAGTCTAGCTTCTAAGACACGAGCTCGTGTTTGTGGATCTTTTTCTCGACTGATGCCATACAAGGCACGAATCAATTTGACGGGAAGATGCGACTGAAGGGACGTCATGTTCACACTGTGTGAGACAGACGAAAAAGGGTCTGAGGTTTTTATAGATTTTTTTATGGGGAGTGAAATGACGGAGACGTGTACAGGACAGGCCCTCCGTCTTGGCACCAGTGGTGAAACAAGTGGGTACGAAATCGCAAATCCTCGGGAGTCGTAGGTTTCAAATCGACGAGTAAATAGGCGTGTGGCGTTTGAGTGGCATCGTCGTACGCCTGAGTCAGCCAAGGCGTTCCTAACTGTTTGGCTAAGACTTGCACTTGCGATTTATCTCGAGGGCTTTTAAACAAGACCACGTAATGCGCATTGAGACTGATGGTGCGATGGGCTTTACTTTGTTGAAACAAATTTTGGGTGATGTAAACGACACTGGCATTACGGTGATGCCCTTTGCGCGTGAACCACAGTTTAATTTCTTCTTCGTCTTCTCCTAACATGTCGTCGAAAATGACCAAATGGGTTTGACGGGAGTCAGAGACGATGCCATCGTCTTCTTTAGGAATGCCTTCCACAAACACGATGGAATCGCCTTGACTTTCTCGCAAGAGGCTGTACGCCGATTGCCACTCTTTGTAACACCACACGATTCGTTGAGGGGGTCGATCGATCAAATGATGTTTATGTTCGATCAAACGTTTGACGAATTCGGTTTTGCCTGAACCGCTAGGTCCAGCAATGAGCATGTTAAAGGGATGGCGAAGATACAAAGCCTCCCAACTGGCACGATCTAAGTGTTCGTCGATGACTTTGACAGTAGAGGAAGAGGGAGCAGAGACAGCAGAGGTAGCCATAGTGTGAGAAATGTCACTTGTGACACGAAAAACAAACAAGACAAGAGTTTATATACTTTTTCAGAACACGTTTATTGAATGTTTTTTTCAAACATGAATACGAAAGACAAAAATACATAAAAGCCAAAGGCTTAAGTACAAGAATAAAAGGCACATGATAACCATGAACGTGGAATAAACACAAGTGTCTGTACAACATGTTTTGGGTAAAGTTCTAACCAGTTCTATAGTAGGGGGTAAGGTCACACAAGTGTCCTCCCGAAAGGGTCTTTCAGGCCTGTCCACGACAGTCCTGTCCTGGGTGACGGGTTCTTCTGGCACCGTCACTAACACAGGTTGAAAAGTAACTTTTTTCCTTGAATAACTGTCGTGCATACTGGGCCACCTCTTGTGTCCAAGCCTCAAAACCCTGGTCTCGGTGATGTCCAACATTTGACTCCTAACCAATCTGGTTTCTTCTTCGTCAACGACATGGTAAGTTACTTCAATGAACAATGAACTATTGGTCTTGGACGTTGTCCCTTTTTATATGCTGACCAATATCGATGTGACCGTACGGCAACGTAAAGTGATTGGGAAGTCTCACTCGCTTCTGGTACACGATTTGATAGATTTTTTCCAGGGGCCGACTGACGATGTGGTGAGTGGGTAAACGTACAATCTTGTTCGGTTGATAAGTGGTCACTTTAAAGTTTCCATCCTCTCCCGATTGCAAGGCTTCTTTCAATACCCCAAGGTTGATCACTCGACTGGTACGATGATTCAGTCAGTCCTTTCACTTTGCACGTCGTGTGCACTTCTCCTTGTTTGTCCCGGTATTCGTAGCCGTAATTTTTGGGACCACCACTGACGAAACTTAGAATCTTGTCGTATGGATGCTCGTCTGTCCAGGCTCCTAAACGGTCTCCTTCGATGTCAGGGTGCTGTTGAATCGGGTGATGGATGTAAATGCAACTGTCCGTGTCAAAGTACAGGACGCGTTCTTCTAACAGTTCTAAAGCTTCGTACAATTTTAAGCGAGCATGGGCTGTCACGTAAGCCGCAATGATGACATTTCCAAAAGGGTCGTCTTGTACAAAGTCCAGATCTTCTTCGTAATTGACCAATATCAAATCCTCTCGAACGACGTCCACGTGTTTCATGTATTTGGTTTTGTCGTGAATCATCTGGAAGTAGCGGGAAGGTTCTGTCAAATATTCCGTCTTGGGTAAACACGGTCGTTGTGCCATTTTACCCCACAAGCAATTTAACATCACTTTGGCAAACGATCGCCTGCCTTCGTTTTTTTCGATGTGGTCTAAAGAGATGCCTTCTTGTGCATAGTATTTCTCTTTGAATTGTATTTGGTCTTCGGGAGTGTGACACCAGGAAGGATAGCCGCTGACTTCTTGTTTCAGTTTCAAAAAGGCATCCACGTAGTCGGCGAAAATGCCTTTCTGAGTAGGGTCACCCTTGTGGTACTGTTGTGTCTTGGGAAAGTGGCAAATTTCGTACACTTCTAACAGTTGGTATCCCATGTCCAGAGCTTTGAACAATTCCACGCTGACCCAGGTTCCCGTCAAGGCACGTTCTTCCTGGCTGTGATGGCAAGGTTGGTCCTGGTTGCACGTTTCGGCACAAGTACGGCACAATGGAAACATCAGTTTGCCTTGACAATGGTGAGGTAAGACGGGATGGTATAGGTTCGTGGGAGGCAAAACTTTACACTTGATCAAGCCTTCGTATTGTCGAATGTTTTTCAGGTCGATGTGTTCCGTCAACAATTGCGGGTGCCCTACGGGAAAGCGACAATATTTGCACACGTAGGGATACAGCGAACACACGTCCAAGTATTTGATTTCTTCTCCTTTCTCTTCGTCGGCTTGGTACAGCAAGCAGGTGGCATTGGTCCTTCCTCCGTACAAACTATCCCTCGGGTTCAGCGGGTCCATGAACTGGTAACTTTCCACGAGGCGTTTAAACTCGGGATCGGTTTTCAAACGGTGATCGTACTCGTGTTCCCACATTTCCACCACTTGGTATCCTTGCTGTTCTAACTTTAGGCGTCGCTGACAAGTGTCCTGGTACAAGTCTTCCATGGTTCGTTGTAAAAACTGATTTTTAGTGTCACGGTCAGGGTAACAGACGGGACATCCGTGAAATAAGCAACCGTTAAACTCGTACACGATCTTGGGGTTTTCCAAGTCCCAGCCATCTACCGAATACGTTCCGATGGTCTTTTCGCCTCCTCCGTTGCGGGCATGCTGAATCCATTTGTCTTCCTTGTCGCACAAGTAATGTAACCAACGTAGGGCTTTGACCGAGTATTGACGTTTGACATAGTGGGTCGTTTGAGGACTGATGACAGCCACGGTGTTTTCAGGCATGAATCGTTGGCGGTACACTAAGGAACACGCTTTGGCAATGGTGCAAGCTTCTTTCAAAGGATCGACCAGATGAACAGTTCTCGAAATTTTCCACAGCAACGTCGTAAAATGTCCACGTCGGAACGACAATACTTTAACATTTCTTCCTGAAAGTCGAAGGGGTCAGAGGCATGAGCCTGGTACCAAGCGTAGAAAGCTTCTCGTTGTTCGGTACGCATGTTGTCGGGGTCGTAATAGTGAGCCTCAGGTAAATGGGGTAGAACGGCATGTTGATTGGCTTCCGTATTGAAAAAGTGTGGAAAGTACCCTTTAGCCATTTCTGTCATTCCAAACGTTTTAGGCATTCGACTCAAAGGCATGGCCAAGTAACTCATCGAATCTTTAAACTGTACTTGTCCCACTTGCATGAAAATGATTTTGGCTCCGATCAAAGTGACTTTAGGACGTTCGGTGCCTTGTTCCGTATAGTATCTGAGAAGAAACTGTCCATCGTATCCGGAGAAATTGTGAGCCATCACTGTGGCATGACGATGACAATCTCCGTAACGTTCGATGTCCTCTTGGCTCCACGTCTTGTCGATGGGGTCTAAGACCCATTGGGCAAAATCGGCTAACGTGTTTGGTCCCCGAAAGATTTTTTCACGCCCTCCGGGAATCTTGCTGCAGTGAGGGCAATGACTGAAGATAGGTTCTTGAATGCACTTCTCGCACGCTCGATGAGCCACGCAGAAATTAGGAATGTGAATGCCGGTCTCTTGCATGCATTCGAAATCGAAAAAGATGAAATTGCCTTTCTTCTTGTGACCGTCCTCTGTCTCTAGTGGGGGTTGGTATTTTTGCACGTAGCATTGGTGTTCCAAGTCCACGATGCGGTGACAAATGTGACATTTTTTTTGTCCTGAACATGCGTGTGCCTTGGTACTATTGGTACGTATGCATTGTCTACACGTTGGGCACAATCTCAAGAGTTGACAAGCACATTTCTGCTGTGAACCTTGCGTCTTCATATGTTGTTGGTAACAGGTAGGACTGACAAACGTGCGCAAACAAGTCGAACAAGGCACTGGTCCTTCGCTCAGACAGGGTGAAGAGGCCAAACATCCTGGGCATTTCATTCCACAATGCTTGTGTTGCTCTCGATTGTTATAACCATAGTCACATTTCTCACAATAATAACTGTATCCCAGGAATCCAGTGATCCTGGTAATGGTATCGAAATGGTCATCGTGATGATAGACATGAATGTATTTTCCGTCCTTAAAATCTTGGCCTCGAAACAACAGAGTTCCACGCATTTCTTGAGGGTGCACTTTCAAGGTGTAGCGTGGAGCTAGGGCATCTTGCAATTTTTGCATCTCAGGAATGCCACAAGGTGTGTCTTTGGACAGTCCGGCTTGTTGTAACAGGAGTTCTGCTTCATTTCGTTGTTTGGCTCGGTCGGATTGTTGAATAGTGTTCCAGGTTCTTTTCCATTCTACCGTGTCGTTCTTGTTGGCATAGGTTCGTCCCACCACGATGGCACGGGCTAAACACATCTGGTCTTGAGGGTTGTTAATTCGGACGAGACTCTTTTTGGTGTTGCGAAGGTCGTCCACCAATAACATCTTTTTGCGTCCTGTCCCTTGAGGAGGAGAGACGTGGGCCATTTTCAGTGTGGCTTTACCATCGGTGATGTCAAACAGGTCATTAGATTGTTCCACCTGTTGTATCTTGTCCATGACTTTGGAAGGGGTCAGTTCTGCGGGTCTGCTAAACTCGATCCAAACAGGGGATTTCAAACCGTCGTGATCTATGGATAGTGTCAAGCGATCGTCTTCTTTGGCTTGACATTATCGCTTGAGTGCGGTGAGCAAAGAATCCCACATCTCGGTGATAAACCCTTCTGCTTTCTCCAAGGGTACGTCGGCCTTGAAATCTTTAAACTTCACCGTGTAGGTGTAAGCCGTGGTTCTAAATTTTCTAGAGGAGCGCTTTTCCGTCTCTCGAATGGAATAGTACTTTTCAGGGTTGACTAAGGGTGGTGAACTTGGTTTAGAGGGTTCGGATTCTGGTTCACTCATGTCCTCTTCAAAATCACTGGCATGAATTTGTGCCAAGATTTCAGCCCTGGTACGAGGCGATAGATCACGTTTCTGCCTCTTACTTTCTTCTTCTTCTTCTTTCTTCTCGAATGAATAGGATCGTTTCATCTTGAGTGAAAACGTCAAATGACTCAAGTTTAAACACCATCGACTAATTTATAGTCTTGGCAAACCAGCGTATATAAAAAGGGTGTGTGTCTTGTCCTTTCACTATTCATTTCACTCTCAAGCCGAGCACAACGATGGAAGAGACTACCCAGATGGAACGTTTCGTCAGAGCTTTGCGAGGGGTCATTAGAAAATTCTCTTCAGACCAGCCGACGAACTACTCTCCTTCCTTTCGAGATAAAAGTCAAGATGCTTGCTATATCTGTCAGAAGAAAGGGCATTGGTCTTCAGAGTGTCCAGACCGTCAAAAAAGAAAAAAAACAGGGGCTAAAAAAGACAAAAGTCAAGATACCTGTTTTTATTGTAAAGAAAAAGGACATTGGTCTCCAGATTGCCCAAAAAAGAAACAAGAGGAGTCAGAAGAAAAGAAGGATTCTTCAGAAGAAGAGAGGGATTCTTCGGAAGAAGAGAGGGATTCTTCGAAAGAAGAGAGGGATTCTTCAGAGGAAGAAGAGGAAGAAAGAAGACAATTCTATTTAAAAGAGGCAAAGAAACAGGAGAAGAAAAGAAGAAGGGAAGAAAATGAGGAAAAAACGGTGAAGAAATTCAAAAAACAGAGACTAAATAATGAGAAAGAAGAAGTGTACGAACTTTTTAAAGTGTTCTGTGGTGAATTGTGAATTGGATTGTAAAAAATGGATAAAAGAATACATGAATGATATAAGGTAAGTGTCTTTGAGTTTTGATTTTAAAATAAGAAGCTACACTCAAGCACTCATACACAGACACGCACTATAAGGGTAAAATGGGTGGGGTTTATTTTTGAGTTATTGGCAAATTGAAATTTATTTCTTTTCGAGAAATGGGGGTGGCCCTGAAAAGGGCCTTTTTTCTTTATGGTGTAGGAGTGAGTTTAACCAATCAACTTTAACTGCCTTAAGCCTTTGCCACGGCCAAGGCCTACTTCTGATGATTGGGTTGAAATCACTAAGGGTGGTAGGACAGGCTTAGTCACAGGGTTGGCGTGTTTAGCTCGGGAAGGTCGTATTCTCTTCGGTCGTGATAAAGAAGTCTGATACATTTGTTTCAGACTTCTTAACTCCGCTAAAATGTCCAACAGTACCGTAGCCGTTTGATTTTCACCCTCTTGTTTCTTTGCTGCTACTTCTTCTTGCTGTTGTTGCTATTGTTTTTTTCTTACCTCTTCTTGTTGCTGTTGCTGTTGCTGTAGGAGAAAAGCTTGTTCCGCTTCCTTTTGTCGTTGCATAAATTTCTCCAATTCTTCTTTCTGTCTCTGTCTAAATTTTCTCCACTTGCGGTAATGAAGAAGGTAACGAAGGTTCCGGAACAAATTCTTGCGAGGTAAGAAAATCCACAAAATCCCAATGTACCTCTTCTGAAAGTAAGTCCGGGTTCCCTTGGGCAGTCTCCCCTGCTGGTGCACCCCAATGGATCGTTTTCTGAGTTTCCGTCATGTTGAATCACTGTCGCATAGATTGACTGCACACAAGCGCTAACGAATCTATATAGACCACGTGACGTCACAGACTGCTCTCTTCGGATTGGATGCGAGCTGACTGAATTTTGTAACGCGTGTTCGGATTGGTGAATGAATTCAATCTGTTTCAATCCTTCCTGTACCTATAAATAAGCGCAGTTCACTGCATTGATTCACCTATTCTCGTCGCTTCAAGATGTGGACCACAGTTGAGTCATCCACCCTTGTGTCTTCCATGATGTTTAGGACGGACATGCTCATGTATGTCAGGTCCAAGTGGACTGTTGTTGATAGGACAGATACTAGTCAATGGATGAGGAGAGTTTACATAGAAAGACAAGGATGTCTCAAGAGGGTACTTGTGTATGGACCGGCAGTTAGAAGGAATTTAAGAAGAAGAAGAAGAAGATGTGACAGATGCCATCTATGTTAATATTAATATTAACATAAACCCAAGGCCCTTTTCAGGGCCAGCCATATTTCTCGAAAAGAGATAGCCTTTCCATTGCCTACCCCTTTTTTAAAAAAATTTAAAAAAAAAAAATCCCATGTTCAATTTCCCTTGACGCTATAAAGTCCCACCCTGTTTAAATTCCTTTGACGCTAAACCGTCCCACGATTTTTCTCCATGTTAATTTCCCTTGACGCTAATCTGACCCACGATTTTTCTTCATGTTAAATTTCCCTTGACGCTAATCTGACCCAGGGGTCTCTGTAATGCTAATTCCCATTGACGGTAAAGTGCCCCCATTTACTACTTACGTACATATACCCGTGAACATTCAAGATGTAATGCTGATAGCTAGCTGTTATTATTTTTGTATATGTGCATTTTTTTTTTTTTTTTGCCTTCTTGAGGGGTGTGTAGGAACAGGGGAGTAAATCATTAGACATACACCAACGATACCTGGAGAAATAAACTTCCGGCTATGATTCAGCTCTTATTCTAAATTTAACACCAATGCATCATGTGACTCTTCCATGTGAAAAACAAATATCTTTTATTTTGTCACCCGCCTTTTGTCTTTTGTTCAAGAAACATGGAATCAAATGGTATATGTGATGTCGAACTGAATAGTATACAAATATGAAATGTAGCGTTTTCAGGGCAAAAGTATTTATTTATTTTATTTATTTATTTTTGTTTTAGCTCACCAGGTTTTCTTATTAAGTTAGCAATAGTACAAACAATCCGGAGGTGTCCCCTGTGGATAACCCTATGATATGTGCAAAAATAGAACCTGACAACTGTGACTCGTAATCAGCTCAAGCAAGCAAGACCATGGAAAGCATTATCGCTTAGTCGACCATATTTGCCCTTTTTTACTGCTCATGTGATCCAATCAAGTTTGCCTTTCAGCTCAGAAATTTTACTTGGTCACCTTCTTCTGAACCAAGTACTTCCCGGAAAATATGAGATAAACAATGACATTTCCTCCTACACAGATGATTCAACCTGGTCGACCTCGTTCGAATTGCCATTGAAGTCTGTTTTTCAACGAAATTTCGACACCCTTTCACCTTCTAAAATGTTAATAAGTTAACAGTTATCGTACCAGCTCTGCTTTTCAAAGGCATATATTTGTAAACTGTTCTTTACCTTTGGAGAATTTCTTAGTAAATGGACTTTTAAAAAATGATAGGCGTTTCTGTAATATTCCTTCAGAAATCAATGCATAGGGGTGGTGGGGTTTTCAGTAGACCTAGGTCACCATTTCACTATCAGTTTGCTTTAGCATGCCTTCTTTCGTAACCTAAGATCCAAGTAAAACAAACATTTACAGAACTGTCTGCCGATGATTAAACATGAACTAGATACTGGTGATTTGTTTATTCCAGAACCTTTCGGTCTGCTTGAAGTAAACAAGGAACGTCACTATTTGTATGAGTTATGAAATTACAAGAGAAAATGTTATTTCCACAATGAGTCAAAGGTAAGAGGCTGTAATTTAGACTTTATTTAAATACTAATTTCATAGGTAACGGTATGCTCTTTTCAGTTCAAATGACAGTCACAGCCTGTTGAAATGTGTTTCTTACACTGTTCTTACCCTAAAATTAAATCGCAAGATGTATATGTTTTAAGTAATTGTTTTGCTAGTTTATTGCGCTTAACAGTGTTAATTGTGAGATTTTACAAATTTAGGCCTTCAAGAATAAAATTTCAAGGATGCAAGCGATTAGTGCTAAATATATGTATTATGTGTTTTCTCTCTCTCTCTCTCTCTCTGGGTGGGTGTATGTGTGTGTCAGTACATGTAACAAAGCATATGCCACTTTTCAGGTCGCGACGGCGCTGCTGTCCTCTTTAAGTTTTTGTGTAAAAATGTTCTCAAGTTATCCAACGTCGACACTTCAAAGAGCAGTTTGCACCTGAGATAAAATGTTCCAAGGAAGCCATCATTAGATGTGTCTGAAAACATTTGGCGACTTATTTCTGCAAAGACAGTGAAACAAAGGGTAAATGAAGATCGTACTATCCAACCTTGAATGGCAAGAATCAAATGGGAGACATTAAAAAAGTCGACTTAAAATAGGTCGACTGATGTGAGACACTTGACGTTCATTACTCTCGTAGACGAAAGACATATCCAGTGTTATAATGGTCAATATATGTAAACTTGCCAAAGACTAAAGCAAAACAGTAAAAGAAATGTGTGTACAAAGTTGCAGTCATGTTGTATCTAGGTCATGTTGCCTCGTATAGTATTAACAATGGTGTATGATTAAGTTCGTGACGACTGTACTCCATTTGACGGCCTGTTTACTGGGGAGGCTGTAAAGCCGGATGTAGGAGCTCACTAATGCCACGTTTTCCGTCTGTGGCTTTCAGTACGGAAACCTATATAGAGTTCAGTATAATCACAGTGCTTGTTACCTTGTAATTTTCTTCATATTATCTTTATTTGGTAGAAAGTGGTGTTTGCATCGTTCGATCATTAGAAACAGTGGTTTGCTTCGTTCAGTCATTAGGAATAGTGGTGTTTGCTTCGTTCGGTCGTTAGGAATAGATGTGTTTGCTTTGTTCGGTCATTAGAAATAGTGGTGTTTGATTCATTCGATCATTAGGAATAATTGTGTTTGCCGTGATTGATCATTAGGAACAGTGGTGTGTGCTTCGTTTGATCATAAGGAAATGTTTTCCAAAATTTCCATTACATCAGATAAATTTCAGATAACATAATGCTAACAGATTTAACAATGTTTGTTTCAGTTTAAAGTCTGAGTGGACTAGCTGAGTTAAATTATGTATCTTGTGGATTATAAAGAACGAGATGCGTCCAAACTGTCATAATCCCAAATATTACTCTTGTTGTATGTGCATGTATGCATTCGGTTATCATGTAATTCCATATAGATGTTCCTAACGTAGAACATTGTAAACATGGTCTTCTTTTATGTATGCATAAACAATATTTATAGTGTGGTCAGAATTAAAACACACTAGAAATGTCTGGCTCGTGTATTACACGGTTAAGTTGTATACATTCTCAGCTGACATACCTGGCTTGGACCAATAATATTGTTTGTGAAACCAGTAATTTTGACTTCATGAAGTCATGTGTGACCTGGGGTCAACATATCATGATCCTACCTCTGCGCAAAAGTGACGTTTGGTCAGGTCCTTAGGCAGACGGGATGAAATACCGAATTTGGAATTATTCCGTGTGTTAACCCCAATACAGTACAATATGGCGAATTTGTGTTAAATGTAAGTAGCTGCTTTAGGAGTTGTGATTTTGAGTTGGAATATCATGATGCAAGTATTGAAAGAATACTGGTCTAATAAATGTTTACAGTGAATAAGTCTGAAACCATACAAAATATTTGTGTTGGTCGTAAGCAAAAGCTGCTCGTGTTCTGTGCCGATTATAGGATCATAACTCCGTAAACTAAATGATAACAAACTAGTAGTTTTATGTATGAAGTCATTTAAGCTGAGGATATTCGTCACACACAGAGCTGACAAGTACACGAAACTGGAGTTCTGTCAGTTATAATAATTGAATAATAGACACAAACGACTGAACACGATTCCACAACGATTTGACATCTACTTGAGACATGAGCACCAGTTGGATCGGTTTGTAAAATCTAATAATTACGAATATGAAATATGGTTTTCCATAAGTGATCGTTTCCTTAAATGTGAATTTTAAAGATCCTAACCGTACTTTTCAGACCTGGTGTATATCTTTTTGTACAGAATGATACCGAAAGCTTAAAATATAGCAACATTGTTTCCATTATTTTATCGTATATCATGTGACTATTTTGTTGTTGTTGTTGTTGTTGTGGGGTTTAACGCCATTTTTCAGCACGATAGGCTATACATGGCGGCCAGTATTAATGGTGGAGGAAGAACCCGGAAAACCCCGGAAAGAACCACCGACCCACGAGAAGCTACTGGCAAGCTTTCTCACATGCCCACATTGGCTGAATCTTAGACTCGAACCGCCGCAGACAGAGGTGAGATGGCAGTTATCCGTAACGAAGAGCGCTTTAGACCACTCGGCCACTCGGGGCCCCGACTATTTTGTAATTATCACCTGCAAAACATCAATACATACATACATTCCACTTGTTTTACTCTTAAGCACCTACCTCAGCTATTAAAAGCTGTTAACAGTAACCACAAAATACCTGCTCCAAAACTAATTTTTGAAATCGTTTGATCGTGTCAATTTGATCCATTTATTTTTCTTTGCAAGTCAGTCAAACAGATGAAAGAACTATCTAAACGATTACTTCTCTCTCTCTCTCTCTCTCTCTCTCTCTCTCTCACACACACACACAGACACACACACACACACACACACACACACAGACATGCACACACACGCAGACACATTTTATCACAAATTAAACACAAATATCTCATTAGGTTAACCCAACGAAATTAGATTGTAAGGGGAAATTCCAGGAGTTCGAGTATATAAGAATTGTTGTCATTTATATTATCACCAACAGCACAGGGATAATATATATAGAATATATAACATAGTGACACATCCAACTAAGCGTTGCAGTTCTTCTCCGGAAATATTTAGTGCTTGACACCATCCTTTCTCTCTCTCTCTCTCTCTCTCTCTCTCTCTCTCTCTCACACACACACACACACACACTCACACATACACACACACAAACACACATACACTCACACATGTACAGATACATACATTCTTCGTCTATCACAATTATATTTTAGTGCAATTTTTTATTTTTTAAATTTAACTTTATATTCGCAGTGGTGTTAATGAAAGAACGGTTTCCGACACATAACCTCTAAAATGTTCGAACACAGCCAAAAAACTGTCTCCAGCTTTAACAATTATAACAAACTTAAACTTTACTTAAAGTTGCATGCAATCATAAGTAGTGAAGTGGGTCACCCTAGCGTCAATGGGAATTAGCATTACAGACCCCCCCCCCGGGTCACTCTAGCGTCAAGGGGAATTTAACATGGAGAAAAAACCCTGGGCCACTCTAGCGTCAAGAGGAATTGAATATGGAGAAAAATCGTGGGACTGTCTAGCGTCAAGGGAAATTGAATATGGGATTTTATTTATTTTTTTAAAAATAAAAAAAAAATTTTTAAAAAAGGGGTAGGCAATTGAAAGTCATTCTCTTTTCGAGAAATATGGGTGGCCCTGAAAAGGGCCTTTGGGTTTATGTTAATGTATCCATTAACATAAAGGGCATCTGCGGCATCTTCTTGTACTCAAGCTGCGTCTTACTCGAGGGCCATAAATCAGTGTCCTCTTGAGGCAACCTTGTCTTTCTACGTACACTCTTCGTATCCACAGACTGGTGTCTGACTTGTCGACAACGGTCCACTTGGACCGGACATACATGAGCATGTCCGTCCTAAACATCATGGAAGACACAAGGGTGGATGATTCGACTGTGGTCCACATCTTGAAGCGACGAGAACAGGTGAATCAATGCAGTGAACTGCGTTTATTTATAGGTAGAGGAAGGATTGAAACGGATTGAGTTCATTCACCAATCCGAACACGCGTTACAAAATTCAGTCAGCTCGCATCCAATCCGAAGAGAGCAGTCTGTGACGTCACGTGGTCTATATAGATTCGCTAGCGCTTGTGTACAGTCAATCTATGCGACAGTGATTCAACATGACGGAAACTCAGAAAACGATCCATTGGGGTGCACCAGCAGGGGAGACTGCCCAAAGGAACCCGGATTTACTTTCAGAAGAGGTGAATTGGGATTTTGTGGATTTTCTTACCTCGCAAGAATTTGTTCCGGAACCTTCGTTACCTTCTTCATTACCGCAAGTGGAGAATTTTAGACAGAGACAGAAAGAAGAATTGGAGAAATTTATACAACGACAAAAGGAAGCGGAAAAAGCTTTTCTCCTACAGCAGCAAGAAGAAGAGGCAAGAAAAAAAAACAACAGCAACAACAGCAAGAAGAAGTAGCAGCAAAGAAACAAGAGGGTGAAAATCAAACGGTCACGGTACTGTTGGACATTTTAGCGGAGTTAAGAAGTCTGAAACAAATGTATCAGACTTCTTTATTACGACCGAAGAGAATACGACCTTCCCGAGCTAAACACGTTAACCCTGTGACTAAGCCTACCGTACCACCCTTAGTGATTTCAACCCAATCATCAACATTACGCAGTCCAGAAGTAGACCTCGGCCGTGGCAAAGGCTTAAGGCAGTTAAAGTTGATTGCTTCAACTCATCCCTACACCAAAAAAAAAGGCCCTTTTCAGGGCCACCCACGTCTCTCGAAAAGAGATACACTTTCAATTGCCTATAACTCAAAAAAAAAAAACATTTTACCCCTATAGTACGTGCTTTTGTATGAGTGCGTGAGTGTACGTTCTTATTTTTAAAATCATAACTCAAAGACACTTACCTTATATAATTAATTTATTCTTTTATCCATTGTTACAATCCAATTCACAACAGAACACTTTAATATAAAGTTCATTTACTTCTTCTTTCTCCTTGTTTAGTCTCTCTGTTTTTTGAATTTCTTCACCGTCTTTTCCTCTTCTTTCTCCTCATTTTCTTCCCTTCTTTTTTTCTTCTCCTGTTTCTTTGCCTCTTGTAAATAGAATTGTCTTCTTTCTTCCTCTTCTTCCTCTGAAGAATCCCTCTCTTCCTCTGAAGAATCCCTCTCTTCTTCTGAAGAATTCCTCTTTTCTTCTGACTCCTCTTGTTTCTTTTTTGGGCAATCTGGAGACCAATGTCCTTTTTCATGACAATAATAACAGGTATCTTGACTTCTGTCTTTTTTTAGCCCTTTTTTTCTTTTTTGACGGTCTGGACACTCTGAAGACCAATGCCCTTTTTTCTGACAGATATAGCAAGTATCTTGACTTTTATCTCGAAAGGAAGGAGAGTAGTCCGTGGGCTGGTCTGAAGAGAATTTTCTAATGACCCCTCGCAAAGCTCTGACGAAACGTTCAATTTGGCTAGTCTCTTCCATCGTTGTGCTCAGCTTGAGAGTGAAATGAATAGTGAAAGGACAAGACACACACCCTTTTTATATACGCTGGTTTGCCATGACTATAAATTAGTCTATGGTGTTTAAACTTGAGTCATTTGACGTTTTGCACTCAAGATGAAACGATCCTATTCATTCGAGAAGAAAGAAGAAGAAAGTAAGAGGCAGAAACGTGATCTATCGCCTCGTACCAGGGCTGAAATCTTGGCACAAATTCATGCCAGTGATTTTGAAGAGGACATGAGTGAACCAGAATCCGAACCCTCTAAACCAAGTTCGCCACCCTTAGTCAACCCTGAAAAATACTATTCCATTCGAGAGACGGAAAAGTGCTCCTCTAGAAAATTTAGAACCACGGCTTACAAATACACGGTGAAGTTTAAAGATTTCAAGGCTGAAGTGCCGTTAGAGAAAGCAGAAGTGTTTATCACTGGGGTGTGGGATTCTCTGCTCACTGCACTCAAGCGACAATGTCAACCCAAAGAAGACGATCTCTTGAGACTTTCCATACAACACGACGGTTTGAAATCCCCTGTTTGGATCGAGTTTAACACCCCTGCAGAATTGACCGCTTCCAAAGTCAATCTAATGACCAGTTTGACATCACCGATAGAAAAGCCACACTGGACATGACCCACGTCTCTCCTCCTCAAGGGACTGGACGCAAAAAGATGTTATTGGTGGACGACCTTCGCAACACCAAAACAAGTCTCGTCCGAATTCACAACCCTCATGACCAGATGTGTTTAGCCCGTGCCATCGTGGTGGGACGAACCTATGCCAACAAGAACGACACGGTAGAATGGAAAAGAACCTGGAGAACTATTCAACAATCCGACCGAGACAAACAACGAAACGAAGCAGAACTCCTGTTACAACAAGCCGGACTGTCCAAAAACACACCCTGTGGCATTCCTGAGATGCAAAAATTGCAAGATGTCCTAGCTCCTCGCTACACCTTGAAAGTGCACCCTCAAGAAATGCGTGGGCCTCTGTTGTTTCGAGGCCAAGATTTTAAGGACGGAAAATACATTCATGTTTATTATCACGATGACCATTTCGATACCATTACCACCATCACCGGATTCCTGGGATATGTTTATTATTGTGAGAAATGTGACCGTGGTTATAATAATCGAGAGCAACACAAACATTGTGGATCGAAATGCCCAGGATGTTTGGCCTCTCCACCCTGTCTGAGCGAAGGACCAGTGCCTTGTTCAACTTGTCTGCGCACGTTTGTCAGCCCTACCTGTTAACAACAGCATTTGAAGACGCAAGGTTCACAGAAGAAATGTGCTTGTCAACTCCTGAGATTGTGCCCTACGTGTGGACAAGGCATACTTACCAATAATGCCAAGGCACACGTATGTCGAGGAAAGAAAAAATGTCACATTTGTCACCACATCGTGGACTTGGAACACCAATGCTACGTGCAAAAATACCAACCCCCACCAGAGAAATAGGACGGTCGCAAGAAGAAAGGCAATTTCATCTTTTTCGATTTCGAATGCATGCAAGAGACCGGCATTCACATTCCTAATTTCTGCGTGGCTCATCGAGCGTGCGAGAAGTGCATTCAAGAACCTATTTTCAGTCATTGCCCTCACTGCAGCAAGATTCCTGGAGGACGTGAAAAATCTTTCGGGGACCGAACACGTTAGCCGATTTTGCCCAATGGGTCTTAGACCCCGTCGACAAGACGTGGAGCCAAGAGGACATAGAACGTTACGGAGATTGTCATCGTCATGCCACAGTGATGGCTCACAATTTCTCCGGATACGATGGACAGTTTCTTTTGAAATACTATACGGAACAAGGCACCGAGCGTCCTAAAGTGACTTTGAACGGAGCCAAAATCATTTTCATGCAGCTGCGACAAGTACAGTTTAAAGATTCGATGAGTTACTTGGCCATGCCTTTGAGTCGAATGCCTAAAACGTTTGGAATGACAGAAATGGCTAAAGGGTACTTTCCACACTTTTTCAATACTGAAGCCAATCAACACGTCTTTCTACCCCATTTACCTGAGGCTCACTATTACGACCCCGACAACATGCGTACCGAACAACGAGAAGCTTTCTACGCTTGGTACCAGGCTCACGCCTCGGACCCTTTCGACTTTCAGGAAGAAATGCTAAAGTATTGTCGTTCCGACGTGGACATTTTACGGCGTTGCTGTGGAAAATTTCGAGAACTGTTCATGGAACACGGAGGGGTCGATCCTTTGAAAGAAGCTTGCACCATTGCCAAAGCGTGTTCCTTAGTGTATCGACAACGATTCATGCCTAAAAACACCGTGGCTGTCATCAGCCCTCAAACGAAAAACTTTGTCAAACGTCAATACTCGGTCAAAGCCCTACGTTGGTTACATTACTTGTGCGACAAGGAAGAAAAATGGATTCAGCATGCCCGCAACGGAGGGGGTGAAAAGACCATCGGAACGTATTTGGTAGATGGCTGGGACTTAGAAAACCCAAAGATCATGTACGAGTTTAACGGTTCCTTATTTCACGGATGTCCCGTCTGTTACCCTGATCGTAGCACTAAAAATCAGTTTTTACAACGAACCATGGAAGACGTGTACCAGGACACTTGTCAGCGGCGCCTAAAGTTGGAACAGGAAGGATACCAAGTGGTGGAAATGTGGGAACACGAGTACGATCACCGTTTGAAAACCGATCCCGAGTTTAAACGCCTCGTGGAAAGTTACCAGTTCTTGGACCCGCTGAACCCGAGGGATAGTTTGTACGGAGGAAGGACCAATGCCACCTGTTTGCTGTACCAAGCCGACGAAGAGAAAGGAGAAGAAATCAAATACTTGGACGTGTGTTCGCTGTATCCCTACGTGTGCAAATATTGTCGGTTTCCTGTAGGGCACCCGCAATTGTTAACGGAACACATCGACCTGAAAAACATTCGACAATACGAAGGCTTGATCAAGTGTAAAGTTTTGCCTCCCACGAACCTATACCATCCCGTCTTACCTCACCATTGTCAAGGCAAACTGATGTTTCCATTGTGCCGTACTTGTGCCGAAACGTGCAACCAAGATCAGCTTTGTCAGCACACCCAGGAAGAACGTGCCTTGACGGGAACCTGGGTCAGCGTAGAATTGTTCAAAGCTGTGGACATGGGATACCAACTGTTAGAAGTGTACGACATTTGCCACTTTCCCAAGACACAACAACACCACAAGGGTGATCCCAGTCAGAAAGGCATTTTCACCGACTACGTGGATGCCTTTTTGAAACTGAAACAAGAAGCCAGCGGCTATCCTTCCTGGTGTCACACTCCCGAAGACCAAATACAATTCAAAGAGAAATACTATGAACAAGAAGGCATCTCTTTAGACCACATCGAGAAAAACGAAGGCAGGCGATCGTTTGCCAAAGTGATGTTAAATTGCTTGTGGGGTAAAATGGCACAACGACCGTGTTTACCTAAGATGGAGTATTTGACAGAACCTTCCCGCTACTTCCAGATGATTCACGACAAAACCAAATACATGAAACACGTGGACGTCGTTCGTGAGGATTTGATCTTGGTCAATTACGAAGAAGATCTGGACTTTGTACAAGACGACCCTTTTGGAAATGTCATCATTGCGGCTTACGTGACAGCCCATGCTCGCTTAAAATTGTACGAAGCTTTAGAACTGTTAGGGGAACGAGTACTGTACTTTGACACGGACAGTTGCATTTACATCCATCACCCGAGTCAACAGCACCCTGACATCGAAGGAGACCGTTTAGGAGCCTGGACAGACGAGCATCCCGACGACAGGATTCTAAGTTTCGTCAGTGGCGGTCCCAAAAATTACGGCTACGAATACCGGGACAAACAAGGAGAAGTGCACGACGTGCAAAGTGAAAGGACTGACTCTGAATTATCGTACCAGTCGTGTGGTCAACTTTGGGGTATTGAAAGAACCCTTGCAATCGGGAGAGGATGAACACTTTAAAGTGACCACCTATCAACCGAACAAGATTGTACGTTTACCCACTCACCACATCGTCAGTCGGCCCTTGGAAAAAGTCTATCAAATCGTGTACCAGAAGCGAGTTCGACTTCCCAATCATTTCACCTTACCGTATGGACACGTCGGTATTGGTCTGTATATAAAAAGGAACCCTAGGCAAGGTCGATAGTTCATTGGGACTACCAAGACCGAGCGAACATGATGAATACTTTCAGAGAAACACGAAACAAGTTGTTTAGAAAGGCACAATTCAACTGTGAGGCTTCTGAAGTGGAATGCGATTGTGAGCCTTGCGATGGGTACGATGCTGTACGTTGTGACCTTAGCGATGCCGTAAAGCATCATGGGAACTTTAGTGTCACTACCCCTATCATGGAAAGTGATGATGTGCGTGTCAAACCTGAGGGATGCGAAAGTGATGCCACTCGTCCTCTTGGACATTTTACTGGGTTTCGTTTTAAAGGGGAATGTTCACCTTCACGTCTACCCCCCTACGGATGTCATCCAGCCCTGAGCAAACTCCTGTTCATGTCACCCAACCCTCATCGAAACGAACCTGTGAAAGACGAATATTTATTTCCTGTGCGTTTGTCGGAATACTGCGACTTTGAAAATCGTCTTCAATCGTTCAAAGGAAAATGGCCTAAGTATCTGGGAGGACCGACCCCCGAAGAATTAGCCAGAGCCGGATTTTTCTACTTGGGCGAAGGAGATAAAGTCAAGTGCTTCAGTTGCGGTGTGTAACTTCACCACTGGGAACCGCAAGATTCGGCCTACGTAGAACATGCTCGATGGTCACCGAATTGTCATTACTTACCCTTAGTGGGACCGAGACATTGAAGTAACTTACCTTAATCTGTTCATGGATACTTTACAAGAGAACATTCGTGCTTTGCCTGTGGAGTTGAGAGAACGCATTTACCGAGAGCTGGTCAAAATACAAGTGAAACGTAAAGAACAATTGCATCCGTTACGTCACCGGTGTTTGAACCACTGGTACCTGAAGGCTATACAAGGACTGATTCAATTGAAAGTGTTCCATTGGACAGACATTGATCAACGATCCCCTAGTTTTAAAAAGGATTGGTTTGTTATGGACGATTCTATCTACATCATTGTAAACTTACTGCATCGAATTCCAGAGGAAGAGTTAACGAATTACCAACATCTTCAACACAATGTCAACTTAGTGAAAGAGGAAACTTCTGAACGACTTGTAATGTGTAAATTAGTGACTAAACGATTTAAATTCGACACTGAAGTAAAACCATGTTTGTGCAAAGAGTACATTTCTTGTGTCAGACCAAAGAGGATTCAGTATGACCTATTCATGGATACTTTGCTAGAGAACATTCGTGCTTTGCCTGTGGAGTTGAGAGAACGCATTTACCGAGAACTGATCAAAATACAAGTGAAACGCAAACGCAAAGTTATTGAACCGTTTTTAAATTATGCTCTGTTCCAAACTACAAGACGACTGATTATGAGTGCATATTACATTAGGCACAAAGGTAAACGAGGCTATTGGCCACCACCCAAGGATTCCAAAAACAGTGTATATACTTATGGATACTTTACAAGAGAACATTTTGGGCTTCCCTGAGGAGTTGAGAGAAAGGATTTACCGAGAGCTGGTGAAAATACAAGTCAAACGTAAAGAACAATTGCATCCGTCACGTCACCAGATCTTTAACCACTGGTACCTGAATGGTATAAGAGGACTGATTCGTCAGAAATTGTTTCAGTGGTCAGACCTTGTTAGTGAGTTAGTGAATGAACGAAATGTTCAACATTTTGGTTACTTCGAGATTCACCTAGAGCAACGCATTGAGGAAGACGAGTTAAAGGATTACCAACATATGTTACATGGAATCTACTTAGTGGAAGAGAAAATTTCTAATCGAAGTTTGAACTGTAGGTTACAGTATTCTAGATTTCCTACTGGAGAACGAAGATGTCTGGGTAGAATGTACGTGTATTGCTTCCGAAAAAAAGAGAGTACAAAAACAGGAATCCATGTCACGGCTTATGTCACAAGTGATTGAACAGATTCCGTGGAAGGAACTCATTGACCATATTCAAACCGTGGATCATTACCATCGATTATTACAAGAACTGTATCCATTCAATTTGGGTCGACAAGTGGTGTGTGTCTTAGTGACTTGTTTTCTGGGATTTCGTTTATCAGCCGATTCTTTGTGGACTCTTTACGATCAGTACTTACCACCTCAATGGCCTTAAATGGTCACGAAAAACTCCTTTTGCTCAAAGCCTTGCGTTTTCATCTGGATACTTCTCGACCTCAACAGGAAAAAAAGATTCGTCAACTTTTAGCTACCCAAGACGTGTATGACGATGTGTGTGTAGCTTGTGACTTACATCCCCATTGGACAGATGTCCGTGCCTGGAAAGAATGGGATTTTGAGGCTTGGACCCAAGAAGTGGCCCAGTATGCACGAGAGTTGTTCAAGGAAAAAAGTTACTTTTCAACCCGTGTTAGTGACGGTGCCAGAAGAACCCGTCACCCAGGACAGGACTGTCGTGAACAGGCCTGAAAGACCCTTTCGGGAGGACACTTGTGTGACCTTACCCCCTACTATAGAACTGGTTAGAACATTACCCAAAACATGTTGTTGTACAGACACTTGTGTTTATTCCACGTTAATGGGTATCATGTGCCTTTTATCCTTGTACTTAAGCCTTTGGCTTTTATGTATTTTTGTCTTTCGTATTCATGTTTGAAACATTCAATAAACGTGTTCTGAAAAAAGTATATAAACTCTTGTCTTGTTTGTTTTCGTGTCACAAGTGACATTTCTCACACTATGGCTACCTCTGCTGTCTCTGCTCCCTCTTCCTCTACTGTCAAAGTCATCGACGAACACTTAGATCGTGCCAGTTGGGAGGCTATGTATCTTCACCATCCCTTTAACATGCTCATTGCTGGACCTAGCCGTTCAGGCAAAACCGAATTCGTCAAACGTTTGATCGAACATAAACATCATTTGATCGATCGGCCACCTCAGCGGATCGTGTGGTGTTACAAAGAGTGGCAATCGGCGTACAGCCTCTTGCGAGAAAGTCAAGGCGATTCCATCGTGTTTGTGGAAGGCATTCCTAAAGAAGACGACGGCATCGTCTCTGACTCCCGTCAAACCCATTTGGTCATTTTCGACGACATGTTAGGAGAAGACGAAGAAGAAATTAAACTGTGGTTCACGCGCAAAGGGCATCACCGTAATGCCAGTGTCGTTTACATCACCCAAAATTTGTTTCAACAAAGTAAAGCCCATCGCACCATCAGTCTCAATGCGCATTACGTGGTCTTGTTTAAAAGCCCTCGAGATAAATCGCAAGTGCAAGTCTTAGCCAAACAGTTAGGAACGCCTTGGCTGACTCAGGCGTACGACGATGCCACTCAAACTCCACACGCCTATTTACTCGTCGATTTGAAACCTACAACCCACGAGGACTTGCGATTTCGTACCCACTTGTTTCACCATTGGTGCCAAGACGGAGGGCCTGTCCTGTACACGTCTCCGTCCTCGACTTAATTTCACTCCACAAAAAAATCTATAAAAACCTCAGACCTTATTTCGTCTGTCTCACACAACGTCAACATGACGTCCCTTCAGTCGCATCTTCCCGTCAAATTGATTCGTGCCTTGTATGGCATCAGTCGAGAAAAAAATCCACAAATACGAGCTCGTGTCTTAGAAGCTAGTCTCAAAGACGTCTTACGATGGTTCACGGTGACGGAACGTCAAATACTCCAAGGAATCATTCAGATTCCTCATCAAACCAAACGCTTTTTCGATCGAAACAAAGTCGCTTTGGTCCAACTGCCCGATCTCCGCATCGACACTCAAACCAAAAAACAAATCATTTTGAAACCTGGAGGGAGCGGTACTCTAGGAGGGGTCATCATTCGCTCTCTCTTAAGATGGGATCCTAATGCCCCCAAAGTTATACCCAAGTAAAAAGTCCAACGATGCCCCAAGAAGATAAAGAAAAAGACCAGGTCCCCAAGGAGAACTTCTCCAGTGGCGGGACCCTCCTCTTACCAGACACCACCCCGGAAAAAGAAAAGAAGCCCCCAGAAAAAGAAACAGAGAAAAAGTCCCCAGAAAAAGAAAAGTCCACAGAAGAAAACTAGTCGCAAGAGAGGCACTTCGGCCAGGACGCAACTTTACACTCGCAAACCAGTGAATGCGTCTCCGGCATCCTCACGTTCATCCACTTCTCCGTTGATGACACCAAGAACTGAAGAGTACTTGGAGACGTTGATTACACCAAGAACTTCTCCGTTGATGACCCCAAAAAGAACTTCCCCAGTGGCAGGACCCTCCAATTTAGTGGCAGTGGCTGCTGCTCACAAAGTACCTTCTCCCAAAATCAAAGTCCAAGAAAGATCGGGCATGTTACAAAGTTTACTGGATTTGTCCAAGCAAGAACTGGCTCGATTTAGTCCGTTACGTACCCCTGCACGACGTGTCATTCCTGTCCTCAAACTAATACGACGTAAAGACAATCAGTGGCGACGCGTTCCAGTATAAAAAAGGCCTGTGACCAAGTCGGGGTATCAGTGTTTTTGGTCCTCCTGAAGACTCAAAGATGTCACCCTCCAGAAAACCCCAAGGAAAGAAAAGGAAAGGACTACCACCACGTTTAGTCAAACATGGGGACATGTTATCTGTCCTGTCCAAAGCTTCTCCACCCCTACGAAAAAAACTCATTCAATCGGCCTCCAAAGAGGTCATCGATACCGTGTGCGAATGTTGTTTGCACGTCTTGAAAGGCACGATCCCTTTGTCCAAACACCAGAAACAATGCTTAGGCAAACATCGTCACGTTCTTCGCCAAATGGTTCAAAAGAAAATTCCCATTCGTCAAAAAAAGAAGATGTTCGTCCAACGTGGAGGCATTTTACCCCTCTTGTTACGTCCCATACTGAAAGGAGTCTTGGGAACCATGTTGGGAGGACTGGTGGGAGCAAGATAAAAAGGCCTCGGAAGTCCCAAGATCTCAGAATCGACCCTTGACAACCCCATGGAAGGACGAAAACTGGCTTTAGTGCCTTACAAACGATGGATGGAATACCATCGGTGGCAAGAACAACGCACCCCGCATTTACCTCCCAATCCCAATCTGAGCGAGATGTCCCAGTTACAACACGAATTGCAGTCCTTGATGGATCGCCAAGATTTGTCCGAAACAGAAAAATCGCAAAAGTACGGTCAACTCTAGCAACGACTGCAACTCTTTCACCAGAAAGCTTTAGACGAAACAGCTTTACCCACTCTGAAAGATTTTAAGACCTTGATGAAAAGTCCAGCACCATCACCAGTACCAGTACCAGTACCAGTACCACCACTACCAGTGACCAAGACAGAAAAAGGAAAAGAAGAAGAAGAAGAAGGGTTTCAAACTCCACCAGAAAAAGTACGCAAGTTAACAACACCACCTACCTCCAGAATTGGATGGATTAAAAATATGATGGCCACCCCTTCTTCATCACAAGAGAAAAAGAAAGTGAAGACAGAAGTGAAGACAGAAGTGAACCAAGAACCGATACCCCCGCTCAGACATCCTCCTCTTCAACACCTATTGCTGGTCGCACACGCAAAGCATTGCAATCCAAGAAAATACCCCAAGAGAAAAAGAGTAGCATCCTCCAAGAGTGGGTGCCTTATTAACACACAAACAAACACAAAAAAATAAAAAATGGAAAAAGTCTTAGCCAGCATTTACTACGATCCCTCGCATCCTGCAGGTTACGCAGGAGTTCAAAAATTGTATCGTGCTACCAAAACGCGACTGGAAAGTCTCCGTTTACCTCAAGTGCAACGATGGTTACAAGAACAAGCTACCTACACTTTACACAAACCCATTCGACGCAAGTTTGCCAGAAGTCGCACCCGAGTGGAAGGCATCGATCATCAATGGCAAGCCGACTTAACCGATGTCTCTCATTTGACCAGCTACAATCGTGGCTACAAATATTTGTTTTGTGTCATCGACGTCTTTTCCAAATTTGCCTGGGTCGTGCCCTTGACTTCCAAATCCAGCAGCGAGTTAGTGCGAGCCCTGCAACGGGTGTTGAAACAAAGCGGTCGTCACCCTCTTCGATGGCAAACGGACAAAGGCACCGAATTTCTGAACCAAGCTTTCCAAAAAGAATTAAAGAAACGTGACATTCATTTTTTACCACCGAGAATCCAGAAACCAAAGCCAGCATCGTGGAACGTTTTCAACGTACTTTGAAAGAACGCATGTGGAAATATTTTACGCATCACCACACTCTGAAGTACATCGACATCTTACCGCACCTGGTGCAAGCGTACAACCAATCTTACCATCGAAGCATCGGACGTGCCCAGCAAGAAGTGACTCCCGACAACGAAGTGCTGGTGTTTGAGCGCCTGTTTGGTACGTCCTCGACGAGGGCTGTCCCCAAGAAAAGTGGAGAGTTGACCGTAGGAGATTGGGTGCGCATTGGCAAAACCAAACGCACTTTCGACAAAGGTTACTTACCTAACTGGACGACCGAATTGTTTCGTGTCACTGGACGAGTGCATGGCCGTCATCCTGCCGTCTATAAACTGGAAGACATGAACGGAGAAGTGCTCAAAGGAACGTTTTATTTGCCCGAGTTACAACGTGTCACCAAAAAAGAAGACGACGTATACGACATCGAAAGCATTCTCGAACGCAGAACCCGTAAAGTGGGCAAACGGCGTGTCAAAGAAGTCAAAGTACGTTGGAAAGGATATCCACCCAGTTTTGATTCTTGGATCGACGCTTCGCAAGTCATCGACTATAAAAAGAAGTGACCATCATGCCCTTCCACACAGACGCAGCTACGTCGACCACTCCTTCACCTAGTTCTTCTGTGCAAGATTTACAAAAACAACCTTTGTGGGTGTGGTGCGGAGAACGTGTGCCTAAAATGCAAATCGTCTTTTTCTGCCAAATCTTCGTGGTGTATTGTGTCATCGGTGCAGCCATCGCCAAGCTGAGTTTGCAACAAGGAGACAAACATTTGTGGACCATTTTATTGAGCAGTTGCATCGGTTACCTGCTTCCCAATCCCTCCCTGAAATTATCTTCCAACGGGAACCACGGGAACCTAGTGTCCAGTGCCAGTGTCAGTCACCACTCCAATAACAACAACCCCATTTTGGGCGGAGACACGCCTCTGACGTCCACTAACCCCTCGGACAGCCACAGAACTCTGGAATTATGAGTCACCAAAACCAATTTTACTTAACCTTACCCAGTGACAGTTCCATGGAGGTGTTTCCCAACAACACGTTGTGCTGTTACACGGCCAAATTACCTCAGGCCATCCCCTTAGATCACGAAGCTTATTGGGAAGTGGCTTTAGTAGAAATGATTCACCCAACACAAATCAAAAAAAATCACTGAAACTCAAAACACTTTTGACGTCGAAATTCTGGACCCATTAGTGCAGCAAAACATGACGAACAGTCCTCAACATAGATCACATCTTGCGAAGGACCCAATACCCCGCAGCAGCAGTGACACTTGTCCTCCTTTTTACGTTTATCACTTTAAAATTAACTCAGGCCATTATTTTAGTGGTCAACATCTGGTGGAGGCCATCGCTGACAAATTCTATGCAACATTTGACAAAGTTCTGACCGGACTAAAAAAACGTGTCACCATGGAGTACCACAAACTGTCTCATCGTCTACTCATCAGATTTGAAAGTGAGGATAGAAGTATACGTATTAAATTTTGCCCTGAATTGTATGACATTTTGGGTGGAGACCTCAATTTGGTCACGGATAAGCACTCCAAAAAGATTCACATCGCAGACATTGACAACAACGGGCATTTTGCAAGGTATTTTCGTTTCCCGGTAGAACTGAACCAGAGACTGAATTTGATCTTCGTGTACTCCGATGTGGTGGAGTACAACGTGGTGGGACACACCTCCGTACCGTTACTGCGTGTCATTCCTTTCAAAGTAAATTCTGCCACGGCCACTGACGAGGAAGGTGGAAACACTTATCACGTCCACCGCGAATTTGTACATCCTCATTATTTGCCTGTCAACAAGTCGTATTTGGACACGGTCAACATTGCTATAAAAGGAGATCTGGGACAAAATATTCCATTCACCAAAGGAAAAGTCACGGTGAAACTCCATTTTCGAAAACGGTTCTGTCACGACTCGTAAGTCATGTATCCAGTGTACCGAGGGGTTGCACGACAGCGAGGACACGGTTTAGGAGATATGTTAAGATCGGCCTTTCGTTCGGTGGCTCCGGTGTTGAAATCGATGGTGACACGCGGATTGCACGCCTTGAAAGATGCGGCACTGACACAAGGCAAAGAATTTCTCCAAAATGTCATCATCGACAAACAAAACCCCAAAGAAGCCTTCATGAGGGCAGGCAAAAATGTCTTGCTGCAAACGGGTAAAGACCTTTTGGGCCGACGAGACACACCTATAAATGCCCTGCACGCTACCGAGTCAGGCATTCAGCAAGGACAAGGCAGAAAGAGACGACGAAGAAAACACCCTTTCACCAGACTTCAAGCTAGAAAGGCTTAGAAAAGAAGAACCGTTCGAGACTTAGACGTTTTCGATTATTGAGACACAGAGAAAAAAATGATGCACCGAGAATCTTGCGCTTGTTCCAAGTCGGAACTGGATCTGTTTGCCATGCCCCCCACGATGATGACGATGCAAGAATCCCAGTGGGTGGAATTTCATCCCGTCTCCTCATTGACCGATTCCGCTCCCATCGAGTTTGAAATCAAGGGACAGCCCGAAGATTACATCGATCTGAATAGCAGTTACTTGTACTTGAAAGTCCAAGTTCTAGATAAGAATGGTAATGGAGTAGAAGACAGTGAGAATATAGCTCCCGTCAACAATTTCATGCATTCCTTGTTCAGCTCAGTGGACTTGTACTTGAATAACAAACTGGTCAGCAGCAGCATGGATACTTACCCTTACCGTGCCTACCTGGAAAATCTCTTGACGTACGGAATAGATGCCAAGAATACTCATCTCAATGCTTGCGTGCTATGGGAACCTGACGAAGCGAACAAGTTCGACAAAACAGATGGAAGCAATGACGGCTTTGTGGAAAGAGAAAAGAAAATCTTAGATGGACAGAGTTTAGAACTGATGGATCGTTTGCATTTGGACATGTGGTTGCAAGAGAAATATTTGCTGAATGGGGTAAATGTCCGCTTGAGACTGAATCGTAGCAGTGCTGCTTTCCATTTGTTGGCTGATGGTGATGCTATTAAGAATGGCAATCCTAAAAGCAAAATCGAGGACGTCAAACTCTACGTACGACGCGTGGAAGTGTTACCCAAAGTGGGAAATGACATCAGTCAAACGTTGAGCAGAACGACCGCCAAGTATCCCATACGACGCGTGGAAGTGAAAACCTTCACCATTCCCACTGGACATCATTCCATGATCGAAGATCATCTGTTTCAAGGACAGTTACCCAAACGTTTAATCCTTGGTATGGTCGAGAATTCAGCCTTCAACGGAGCCTTCGCTGAAAATCCTTTCCACTTTCAACACTTCAAGGTGAAGAAAATCGAAGTCAGTCGCGATGGCAAGACCTTGTGTACCCGACCTTTCGAACCTGACTTTGAGAAGAAGAATTACTTGAGATCGTACTTGTCCTTGTACGAAGCCACCGGACAGTTAGGAACCAACACCAGTCGCGGTATTACGTACGAAGATTACGAAGGAGGCTATGCTTTGTGGGCTTTCGATTTCACTCCAGACCAAGACAGCGACGAGGGACATTTCCACCCTATAAAATCCGGCCAGATTCGAGTGGAACTTCAGTTTGCAGAACCACTGAACAAGACAGTGAACGTCATCCTGTATGCAGAATTCGATAATACGATAGAAATCAACAGTTTGAGAGAAGTCATTCTAGACTATTAGAAGCTATGGAAGACTGTTATCCCTCTTTACCTAGTGGAGAAACTTTGGACATGGAATGTGAGGAGACCATGGAAAAAGAAGAAGTTATCATGATGAAGTCAAGATGGCCAGAACAAGAAGCCCATTTAGTCTCCTGTTTTGCCAAACACTTGGTGGAAAAAATGACGGAATTGATCAAGAAAAATTGCTATGGATGTCAAAACGATCATCCCAGTCAAATTCAACACGATAAATGCCTGATGTTGAGTCAAGAAGAAAAATTGGACGAGTATCTGGACGAAGCTTGGAGTCTCATCTCGGACGAAGTCGTGTTGCACCAGTGGTATAAAGACTTGCGTGAACATTCTTGTCCACCATTAACCACTCAAGAGATCCATCGTATCGAAGCTCTCCTGAATCAGAGTGAGGAGACGAAACGAAGAAACGGTTATTTGTCAGACATTTTCAAGCAAAAAGTGAGGATCGAATTGACGACTTATCATTACCTGTGAAGAAAAAAAACCACACAAATGGATTCCTGGGAACTTCATTACCTTTTGAACCACAATTCGTATACGGCTTCTTGGAATCCTGTCGTCTGTGCTAAAGATGAACTCCCTCATTGCAAACCTCAAGACCATCAAGCTTACGTGATCAACACGGACGACAGTCATCTCCCAGGAACCCACTGGGTAGCCGTTTACATTCCTCAAGAAGGATGTGTGGAATATTTCGATTCGTACGGATTGCCTCCTTTGGAAGACGATATCATCGACTTTATGAGAAGAAATGCTCAGACCACCCGATTCAATAATGTGAAATTACAAGGCACAGATTCCTTGGTGTGTGGACAGTACTGTGTGTATTTTCTGCATCATCGCAGCCTGGGTTATTCCTTAGAACATTTAGTGACTCATTTTGATCCTCGTTCTTCTTCAAGAAACGATGTGAAAGTAGATCGATGGTTTTGTGACCATTATGCCTATCTTTTGTCTCAAGCTAGGAAACGTAGTGTCCATCAATGGCCTAATAACTTCCAACAGTGGAAATCACAATTTCATTCACAACGTTGTCAGCCCTGTTTAAAGTAGAGTATGAATTGAAAAAATGTTTGTGATTTGAAAAAAATGTTTGATGTTATAGTGTTGGATTATTGTTAAAAAAATGTTAGAGTTGTTGTTTAGTGTTAAGTGATTTTTGAATAAAAATGTTGTGTTTTGAAAAAAAATGCCTTTGTCTTTTGTTTGACTATAAGAATGTTTGATTGATGCTCTTTAATTTCTTACTATCCCTCTCATGACACTCATTGAACGTTCCGGCTCGAAAACCGTGGAGGGATGTTTTCCTTCACGTCCGCGCTTTGACTTTAAGAACCGGGGCAGTTTCCAGTCAAACCATCCATTGTCGACTCATCCTCCTACGAAGATGTGCTCCAAACTAGCTAAGCTAAACGAAGTCTACGTGAATTTGCATAGGGTCAGACACAGTCTGATACCGAAAGCTGAAGAGATAGAGAATGTGAGAATGTTAAAAGTCACTGAAGACCTGATAGAAGAGCTTTTCAGAGAAGAAGTGAACAGGGAGAAAGAAGAATGGACAGAGAAGTACAGACTTCAGAGACAGCAGCAATAGCAACAACAACAACAACAACAGCAGCAGCAGCAGCAGCAACCTGAACCTGACAGAGGCTTTGTCGATTGTCGTATCGACACCAAAGAGTTCTTCTTCTCTTTCCGAAGAAGCAGACCTATCGCCAGAAAGTCTATCCTCAGAGGACATCGCATTCTTAGAAACTAAAAGATTGCCATAGCAAACAAATAAAACAGCCCTTTTCAGGGCTACCCCCAATACTCTAGAAAAGAAATAACCATCAATTTGCCAATGTGTGTAGGTAGAGTAGTGTGAATATAAACACTGACTCTTTTTTATAGTGTGAGGGTATGTGTTTGTGTATAGGATTGTGTGTTAGTAAGTGCTCACGTACGTTGGTGTGGATAGTAGATTAAGATCATGTTTTTTTTTTTGGTGTTTGAGGTGTGGGGAGAGTAGATTTAAGGTTAGATTACTTTGCGTATGTGGATAGTATATTGAAGTGATTAATGAAAAAAAATTTTAGAATAGTGATGGGAAGTATAAAAAAAGTGAGTGAGTGTTTCTTTTAGGTCCGCGCGTTGTTTTTTGGTCATGATCTAGGTAAGATCAATTTTATGTTTTTAGGGGGATGTTTTCCTTCACGTCCGCGCTTTCACTATAAATTGAAACTCGTTCGGCAGTCCAGCTACCCTTGTTGATTGATCAACACGAGAATGAACACCAGACTAGCGAAACTGTTGGAACTTCATGTGCTTCTGGAATATGCCAGGCGCCTGTTGAACGAACTGGCCGCGGAGGCCATTGTCGAAGAGGGAAGGATGAGAGAGGAGGAGGAAAGAAGAAACAAAGAAGAGGAGGAGAGAAGATACAAAGAAGAGGCGGAGAGAAGATACAAAGAAGAGGAGGAAAAGGAGAGAAGAAAAAGAAATTTCAGAATCCCAGAGACAGAAAATTGGGATTCTGAAGCTATTTATCCTGCCTCTGCTCTCTCCCCAAAAAAAGTAAAAAGCAACTGGGGAACAAGATGTGTATGTGGCGCCAGGCCTGGAAGGTGCCACCATTAACCAGGTGCCCATGAAGTTCGAAAAAAAACAGCCCTTTTCAGGGCTACCCAATACTCTAGAAAAGAAATAACCATCAATTTGCCAATGTGTGTAGGTAGAGTAGTGTGAATATAAACACTGACTCTTTTCTAATAGTGTAAGTGTATGTGTTTGTGTGTTTGTGTTTGTGTTTGTAAGTGATCACGTAAGTTAGTGTGAATAGAAGATTATGGGTTTCTTTATTGTTTCTTAGCGTATGTGGAGAGTATAGTTTGGGTTTTATTATATGAAATGAGAAAGTGGGGATGTTTTCCTTCACGTCCGCGCGTTGTTTGGTCATGATCTAGGTACGATCAATTTTATGTTTTAGGGGATGTTTTCCTTCACGTCCGCGCTTTTCGTATAAGAACACACAGTATACGTCGTTCAAACCATTCTACAAAGACTAAAAAAGAAGATGGCTTCGAACCACCTTGACAAAATGCAAAAATTACAAGACGTTTTGAACAATTTAGGAATGATGGAGCAGATGTTAGTGAGACTCAATGAAGACCACTATTCCTATAGTCCCCATCGAGTAAAGATGGAGATCAACAATTTAAGAAAAGTAAAGGACATAATAAGTGGTGTCATGAAAGAGATAAAGGAGGAGAAGGAGGATGAAGAGGAAAGGATAAGGATAAGAGAATGGAATGAAAAAATTGAAAAAGAAGAAGAAAATGAGAAGAGGAAGAAAGAAGAGGAGGAAGAGAATAAGAAAGAAGAGGAGGAGAAAAAAAAAGAAAGAAAAGAAGAGAAAGAGTGTAGGAGAGAAAATAAGAAGTTGGTTGAGAGAAAGAAGAAATTAGAAGCAGAAGAAGAAGAAAAACCAAAGGCCCTTTTCAGGGCCACCCATATTTCTCGAAAAGAGAATGACTTTCAATTGCCTACCCCTTTTTTTTTTTTTAAAAATTATTTTTTTTTTTTTAAAAAAAAAAAAAATTCCCATATTCAATTTCCCTTGACGCTAGACAGTCCCACGATTTTTCTCCATATTCAATTCCTCTTGACGCTAGAGTGGCCCAGGGTTTTTTCTCCATGTTAAATTCCCCTTGACGCTAGAGTGACCCACGATTTTTCTCCATGTTAATTTTCCCTTGACGCTAGAGTGACCCAGGGGGGGTCTGTAATGCTAATTCCCATTGACGCTAGGGTGACCCACTTCACTACTATCATACAACTATTACAACCTTATGTATACTTTGTGAAAGTATAATTCATTGAGATAGATTTGCTCTAAGGAACAGATTGGGGGGGGGGGAGGATCTTGAGCTTGTGTTCGAAACTTTTGCTAAAAAAAATTTAAAATATTGGTCTAAAGATTTTTTAAAGAAACTTAAGCAATCATGCTGTGTTGTTTTAAATCAAATTTTCACTCAAAATTGTATTCTCTCTTTCATTGATAAAGCTAACCTAGCTCAGAAAACTACCTAGATCATCCAATTCGGTTAATGTATTGATTTGGGAAACCCGGTGTTGCGGACTTAAAATAGTGTTAACCAGACTTAGTGACGTGGCGGTTTAAAATCAGGTTCATCCTTTTGTGTATTGATATCAAACTGGGTCGTGCATTTTGCTGTGCTCTGCCAAAAATACACATTTTTCTTTTGGTTATTGATTGCTTATTTTGGTGCTCTTAGTTGAGGTTATGTGACATCTGTGCTTTGGCTAAAATGTAACAGAGTACTTGCCTTGGTTTAATAATATTCTCATCAGATCTCCACATTCCTAAGTTGCATGGAGATCTGATAGGGACTTATAAAAACAAAGCTGTATTAGAGAGAGCTTACACTTTCTGACAATCAATCCGATCAAGAAGTAGTCAACCAGAAACAATGTCTCGTTTGCCATAAAGAGGTAGGTTGAACAAATATGGCGACGTTTTGTTCTCCTTCTTATTTCAATTCATAGATCACAAGAGTATAGGGCGGCCCGTTTGACGGTCATTTCGCTTTAGTCGATACGTGGGTAAACCTCGATAGCAATTTGGCTGGTACAAGCCGTCAGGGTACAATAGCACAAAAAAGATTAAACAATAATCAGAGTGAAATGTCCCAAATTGTAAATTAGATACTTTTAAGTCAGTCAATACGTATGTACTTCCACTATATAACTAACTATTCCTATCACTGTTTGAAATGAACTATTTGACTGGTCGATACCTGTATGGATTATGGAACCTAGTGTAGTCGTCAGTAAATAACCACAAATAAGGGCCTGTCAAAACTTAGTACAAATAAATCTAACGTTTATGTGTAGCGTAGACAAGGACTTTACGTAACTGATCACTCAAAAACTTATCGATTATGGCGGAAACAAGGGCGGAGTATCTCCCATGTTGATGCTTTCAGGTATCAATGCCTCCTGTTTCTGCTGTCACGGAGATCTTGTGTAATGACTCGACAAGATTAACAAGTGATACAGACAGACAATCTGGGTGGCAGTGTATATCCACCCACTGACAATGAATGACTATTGTGTTTGTCTTCCATTACTCTTCAGTTTAGTTAAAAAGTATGTATTATCAGATGGCAGCACTAGAAATATAAAATATGTGAAACGTAGAGAAGGAATCCATCTTGATATTATACGGCCTCTCAATATCACGTGATGAACTGCTGTACTCTGTCTGCTCCTGCATATTAGGATTTGCAATGGATGGCTTTTACTTTGTTTTAAATGCTCTTATAGAGCAAAATAGCATTTTAAATTTCATAATGTTTCTGTAAGTGAACAAAATCATATGCCTCGTCAACTGATTCCTGATGAGATCAGAGAGCTTGCGTCTGGGTAAAGTTGATTTAGTATATCAAATGAGGAAATGGAGAAAAATTCTCAATTGGATTAGAGATCTTTTATCGAAATATCCTCATTTTAAGGCAGCGACGGAGGAAATGGAGACCTCATGTCAGAATTTCGTTATTTCACTGTAAGGAATGAGGAAACGGAGACTACTCATGACTCAGGACAAAAACTTTTGGTCAATGTATCGTTACTTTACTGTACCAAATGTTAAAATGGAAATTAGTATTGGCGTTTCATAGTTCAATGTAGAAAAACAAAATTATTCTTATTTATATAGAAAAAGATGTAACCGTCGAGCTGTATGTACACAAACAACCATTAAATTCGCCAGGAATCACAAATATTTGCTGTGCATGGGGCCTTTGAATAGTTTAATAACATGAATTGAGTCCTTCGAGGCTGCATTTTGCTCTATTATTACGTTGACTAAATTGAATGCATGTTCCCAACTTTTCGAGTCTTTTTATTTTGGTCAAAGAACAAATATTACTTTTTTGAAAGCGTGGCGTCCCAGATGTCACTATTTCATTGTCAATGAAAGTTTGAGACTTAACCCTAACCGTGACCTCTTGATTTCATGATGTTGAGACTGTAACTATTTGTAACTTGTAGCTAATTTATGACGATGCCAAATCTCGTTTTGATCCCGTTGCTCGACGTTTCGTACTTTCGGTAAAGTATTGTGAAGCTGGTCACGTCGTAGGACAAAATCAAATCGGCCCGAGATTATCGGAAATCATTTACATGCGGCATCTATTTAAAAGTCTCTCTTTCGTAACAAATGTTGCACGGTAAACTGACAAACATCCAAAAATATGAATTACCTTATCATATTGCTAGGCAGTATGCAATATGTAAAGCTTGACTCACTCAGTCGTATCAAAATGCATCTTCTTACGAACATAATTGTAAGAAACTAGATCGTTCAGGCAGCTTTTACAAGTGAGATCATGATCTCAAACATCAGAAAGATTGCTTACTGCTTATGCGATAATGGAATAATTCGTCTTTGTAAGTATTCGTATTGAAGTTCACTTACTAATGATTCAGTTAACATCCGCTTGACAAATGATAGATTGTTCATACATTTTCTTCCAAATTTAATTTCTATCTCTGTTTGCTCACCTGAGATATTATATGAATTGATTCTATGACATTTGTATTCAATGCTGCGTTGTCTAATTTATACGACTTGGTTTATTTTGTATTATCTCCACTTGTCTAAGATCCGAAAAGCTTAACGGTGACTCAGTGCCATGCCCCGACATCTGTCAATGGTCGAGCGTCCGTTAGACAATTATCAGCGCCAATTCTACGAGACAGTTGGAAGAATAAAAACTGATATATCTTCATTTGGTAATAAAACAGTGTACCGAAACGATCATAGCAAATATTAAGCTGGTCCTGAATGAAATGGGTCGATTGTGGCCATCTTAACAAACCTTAATATATCTGCTCCATCTGAATCGCCAGTCATGTTTTGTGGTTTCCCACCACCAACATCACTCCTTGCATCATGTAATTTGTCCTAAATGAAAATGGCACCCCTTTTGACATCAAGCATGATACGCGACTTTGATGGTAATTGTGGGAACTATGTTCATGCTGCTTTTCCGAGACAGTTGGTAATATTGACTGCGGTTATCAACAGACACCGATTACATAATATATATGGGCCTTATATATGAATATGGCTCATATTTGTTTGGGTAAAACTTATTTATATTGCGTCAAAGCTAAGTATTGGGATCAGTTAAACGCTTCGTAAACTTAGAAATACCTCTCCCATGGAAGAATATCTACAAAAAATACAAAGGTGATAAGCTTCACACATAAACTATCAAAACTGAGTACGAAAAACTGATATATGAAAATAAATAAACGATAGGGAGAAAATAAGAAAATTTATTTGAATAAAATAAAAAGGGTGGTATTTAATTAGCGTTGTTATCGAATACTTTTAATAGTTCTACTACCAACCAATTAGCTCATTGTGAACTGTAGTTAATCCGATAACTTCTATTTTATAGTAAATATAGACTTATAAAAATTTGGTTTAAACCGGTAAATAATGCACACCTTACATCAACATCAACCTAAAGGGGACACGAGACATAAATTAGTCGAGTAGTGTACCCAGGTTTTTTTTAATCGGAAAAGTCACTCTGAAAAGCAAAATAGAAGAAAAATAATGAAACCCAAACTTTCAAAGGCTGTTCTTATTCTATACTATTTAACTGAGATTTTTCTTTACAGGATGATTTTTTCTAAAGGCGTACTACAGGTTAAAATTATGTACCTGCCGTACATTTACTTCACACTGTTGAATTAAATAGATCTCTTGGCAACGTGTGAATTGCGGGCACTGTTCAATATTTTTTAACGCACACATATAACCACAAGAAAATATTGAAATTCTCCTCATTGTATGATCCATGCTATTTAAAGACGTTCTCCGTAATATGACTAATCGTATTTACTATATGTGTACGTATTTACACTTCTTTATTGTAACCTTGACACATTTATACCGTCTCCAACTAGGAAGTTAAACGAGTGGGTCGGATAAACATAACAAGATCAGGTATAAGACTAAAAACCTTATGTGATAAACTCACCTAGCTCAGGTATAAGGCTAAATGCCTTACGTAATCAACTGACAAAGGTCTGGTATAAGGCTAAATGCCTTGTGTGCTTGATGTATTGAGAGAGACATACAGAGAGAGAGAGAGAGAGAGAGAGAGAGAGAGAGTGATTTGGGGTTTTAACGTAGCTTTACAATTTTTCAGTCATATCGCTACGATGTCTGCAGGGTGGCAGTTTAGAGAGATGTCTAGCACTGGGGCATCATGTATCATCATGTCACACCTAGTCACATTATCATGACAACAGGCCGACCAGTCCCAACACTATCCTCTTAATGCTGAGCGCCAAATGAGGCAGCTGTTAGTACCATTTTTATAAGTCTTTGGTATGACTCGGCAGGGTTTTGAACCCGTGACCTCTCATATATAGAGAGAGAGAGCGTCGGATAAACTAACCTAAATTAAGTAAAAGGATAATTGACTTTGGTTATCCTTTATATATATAACCAAAGTCAAGTATATATATATATATATAGAGAGAGAGAGAGAGAGAGAGAGAGAGAGAGAGACGGACAGACATACAGAGAATCGTGATATTTGTTTGTTGGTTTCACGATATTAAAAAGGCAATACAGGTGGGGAAGAAGAAGTGGTGAAAGATTTGCGAAACGGTCATTTCTTAACTTTTTTGCACGAGTTCATGTTTGGTTTCTAAAGGCACAATAATACGAAAGGCTAGAGGGTACCGTGGCACCGTTTCTTGTAGGTTTATTTTGAGGGAGGGTGGAGGGTGGTGTTTTTTTTTTTGTTCGGGATTTTGGCGGGTCTTTTATTGTTTGTATGTTTGGTGTTTGTACTCGCTACCCTTTGGATCACGAGTCCAGAACACTGACCAGTAAGCCACCGCGGTTCAATTACCATAGCAACCAAACCACTAGTGACCTGACCTGTCCAGATTCGTCTGATCTGGGCGGGATTTCGTACTTGCGACCTTTTGGATTCCAGTTCAATAACTACTGAGCAACCGCAGCTCCCTTTTATCAAGATTAGATTCAGAGACGCTCTGATACGAAGTAAAAGGTCTTAGTGAGAAAATGGCTTACTAAATTCACTAGATTAATAACAAAATGATGGTTCCGCGTGACTGCACTTTCTAAACATTTAGCTTGTAAAATATTTACACGAAGCCTTTAGGAACAACACTTACATCGCTCAAAATCAGGCATGTCATTAAATAGTTTAAAAGTGATACACCCACACAATGTCATAGTCCATGTCATTTTAATCTGATATATTTTCCTGGAATAGCCTATTTTTATAAATCGTGGGTTTATAGTATTTCTATTCAAAACGATAACGTACGGTTTTAAGATCTCTTTGGAAATGCACTTGACCTAGTTTTTTAAGCTACATGCATTTAGCTGGAATAGAACTGTAAACGTTAAGATCAAAGTACTGTCATTTACGACTTTCTATTTAAAAGATTCATACATGCAGATCATACAGAAAGGTTTCATTTTCGCTCTCCTGTATAAAATTGGAGAAGGCACAAATATGAAACAATGAATATTTTACACGTCGAATTAATAAATATGCGCTATAGAAATATTCTTCTTAACAATAAAAATGAATAATACCCAAATTTCGATTAAAATATTGTTCACATTCTATATAACTATACCTGCGTCATCAGAACTCGTGCACACTTTTCTCTTTAAAAATATTCCACGGGATCACTAAAATATGTTACATTCTTCGGAATGAAATTACAACTAGAGATAGGAAGACATGTCATATAAAGGTACTTATGATGTCATAATGTTCGGATAGCTGACTAAAACGTGGTCTTTAAGTAAACAATTTTAACAAGCATAAACTTTATTTAAAGTATCTTAGTACCATAAAACTTGCACAATTTGCCAAACGTAATTCAGTCGTGCCTCTAAAATTAAAAAAAGATAAATTTACTTTAAGTAGCGGGTTTGTAGAGTTATGATTTTAAGTTGGAGTAATTGGATCGAAATATTTGAAGAATATTCAAAGTTAATTAGTTTAAAAAACCAAACGATATAATGTTCTGTATCAATCAAAGGATCATAACTGCATAAACGACAGAACAAAACGTTACCTATAACATCAGTTACTCCTCACGTACAGGGTTGACAGGTACCCGAAATTGGTGTTACGACAGTACTGATAACTGAAATAATAATTACACAATGTATGAACATCTGTTTGAGAAATAAATCCCATCAGATCAGTTTGTAAAATGCAGTAATAGAAAAGCTTACACGTGGTTCCTTTTTATACGTCATGTCTTTAAACTTATGCAATGGAGTTGATAATAATACTTTCAAACCGGAGATTTCTCTTGTTATACAGAATGACATTGAAATCTTAAAATGTGTGTGACAACATAGTTTCCACTATCTTTGATATAGCGTATGACCAGGGCCGGCCTTAGGTCATTTGGACCGATTTGGCCCATTAGGGCCCCTCGCTCACAGGGGCCCCGCGCGTTAGTAACTTTTAAAAATGTATCTTTAGAGAAAAAAGTATTTAAAGTAATGGAAGATAATTTCATCATCATATAACACTTGTTGAAAAGTTTATTTCCAAATGCCGAGCACACAGTGGGCTCCGCGCGTAAATCCAGGTGGCACCGCCAAATGGTCCAAATCGGATCCCGCGTTTGCTAAGGCCGCTGCTTTGTATGACAATTATTGCTTATAAATTATTATTCATGCTTGGTGAAATTTAGAACATACATACATACATACATACATACACAGAGACATATATACATACATACATGCTTACATGCATACATACATACATACACACGCACACACACACACACAAACATACATACATACATACATACATACATACATACATACATACATACATACATACATACCATCTCTTTTACTCTTAGATAAACACCTACTTCAGAGGTTCTTAACAGTATTCATTAAAAAAGCCTTCTTCAAAACTAATTTTTGAAATCGTTTGATAGTGTCAACTTGATTGAAAGATTAAAAATCTTTTTCTACGTGCGTGTACACCCATAGGTTTGGTGAAAGAGTATTCTAAACTCGGAATTTTAATAATAATAATAATAAACTATCTTTAACGAGGATAACATATTTGGTCATGGCTGACCCATCTGCCATGTGGTCCTCAGTTTTTGTAATAAAAAAAATAAGAATAGAAGATCATGCACATAACCATGTATCGTCGCACTCTCATTCGTACATATTTGATATGAATGACTATGTGTCACTATACTGAGAAACATACAAATATATATCAATTATGGATATAATTTTACAGTTTTCTATTCAGAGCTTTTAATATGTCATTCCAAGCTGGTCTAGAAGGAATTTCTTTAATGATATTTTAAAAGAAGCAAGGGAAATTGAATTACGTATCCTCACTGGTAAGGAATTCCATTCTCACTCTCTCTCTCTCTCTCTCTCTCTCTCTCTCTCTCTCTCTCTCTCACACACACACACACACACACACACACACACACTCTGAACCTGACCTTCTGATTAGATTAATCCCGAGGAAAATGGATAGCGAGGGGGAATTCCAAGAGATAGATTTAGTTAGAATCATTATCTTTCATTATAAAACCAGCAATGCAGCAGGTTTTGCATTTAATACATGACAGAGGGATACGTTCAAGTAAGTGTTTGGGCTTTTCTCCGCAAATAATAATTTGTACTTGTCTGGTTCTGATATACATGACATTCTTATATCACGCTTCTAGTTTTTAGAGCGTTCATATTATTCTTTAGTTCGATGTCTCGTTCGCAAATGTGTTAATGGGCGAAATATTCTGGACGCATTTGATCTAAACCGTACCAAATCACAGTCTCCAAGTATGAAAATATAAACAAATTTGAACTTTACAAAGAGAAGCATATAGTTATAGATCATGTCTTGGAACCAATAGATCAGATAATAATAAGAAGAAGAAGAAAAAGAAAAAGAAGAAGAAGAACTTTTTTAACGAAGATGATACCGTTGATCATGATAGCCCATCTGCAATGTGGTGCTCAATTGTAAAAGGTTAACGTCTTGTATTTTTTAAATGCCACTCACGCACTCGGGTAAGCATGTACACGTACAAAAGAGATTTAAAATGAATTAATATATGTTACTATAGTGATCAACAGGTACAATATACTGTACACATGTATACACATTTCAGCATGTCAAAAGTTGTATTCAGATGCTTAGAATAAAACCTGCACCTTATCTCTGGACACAAAACTCATGGGAGGCATTAATATAGCATTCCAGTTGGTCAAGAAGGGTTTTCTTTAATGAGGTTTTAAACTAAGCAGGGAATTCGAATTACGAATCCTCAGGGACAGGAATTCCAAACGGTAGGTACTGATACAGTAAGAAAGCTTTTAAAATTGATGGTTTTAGACACGGAATGTTGAGTTCGTTATTAGTTGTTGATCGGGGATTACGCACAGTCTTTGATGATCTCAGCTCAATTATAACCTGGAGTAAGATCGTTTAAACACTTACATGTCATAATTCCTTCAAAATAAAGATTACGTATTTTTATAGATAACCATTACAGACGTGGAAAAAGAAAACAGTCGACGGAGTCGTAATAGGAATTTTCAGAATTATTCGGGTACCCTATTCTGGAGTTTGTCAATTCTGGATCGATTATAATTGGATGTGTTTGTTCTTTCTCCATCAGTGGTAGTATATATCCCGAAAAATTAACTTCAGGCGACTGGGGAGCTAGAAATTTCGACAGTAATTTTAAGATAGTTATTCTTTTGACAACCATTACATATATGTGATCGATATGTATATTCCAGCCGAGATGTTGATCAGTGTAGATACCAAGTAGTTTTTATTTTATTTTGAACACTATTTACTTCTAAGCCACTTTACATTAGAGCTAAATCCGATATCAGTCGATAGGTTTTGCTTTATCCCGATTGTCATGCATTTCTTTCTAGACCCATTAGCATGCAATCTGTTCTATTGACCTCAGACTAATACATTGTTACATTATTGAGGTCAATTTGAATTTTATTTACAACGAAGTCAAGTTATTTACCAGATGAATGTTGACTAGAATCGTCTGCGAAAGGGTCTGTGTTAGACTGCACTGAATACAATGCTAAGTCATCGATTAACAGTAGAAAAAGACGAGAACATAATATAGAGCCTTGAGGAACACCACTTAAAATATTACTTGAATCGGAAGTATATGTACCCGTACCAACGACCCGAATAGTGTGCACCTAATGCCGCACTCTATCGTCGGCCATGGAAAGAATTTTAAAAACTAACATCACACAGCTATTTTCATTTTTGTCTCTCAATAAGCATGGACTATCATATATGTCAGTTAGGTGAAACACAGCACAATTAAAAGGTAAACCAAAACATGTAGAAAATATAATTTTGTATGACAGCTAATATGGACGTACATGTATTTGCATAAAACACGTCCAGATAATCTAATATTGCTGTGGAGTGATTTAGGTCTCCTGCTAAATGGTAGTTTCTATTATATATTAACATAATGGATTAGGTAGTGAAATTGGTTTCAGCATTTTATGACTAATACAGATGGAATCACTATCGTTCTTAGTATCACGACTAAATCCAGACAGCATCTATCAAATCCTTGAGCAACTGGAATGAAAGATAGTTCGTGACTTGTGATACAACTAAGATCAGGCAATATCTGATTTCGTTAACAGTTGAATTTCACATAAAGTGTGGGTAAAGAATACTATTTTTCGTATTCGCATACATCACTCTGATTGACAAGTGGAGACTGCACGTACGGTAGTAAATTTGATTTATGCCAGAAATCTGCATGATTGTTTTCCAGTGATTTTGACAATCGTTTGCTTACAGTAAATAAACATTTACGTTTTACTTGCTACAGAAACTTTGCGGTGCCCATTTTTTCATATTGCATGTATTTACTCTGTTATTTTAATTAGATTCACACATGCTGATTACGTTTTTACTCATCTTGTCTCTTGTCCTACTCATTGTCCTGATGGCTAAATACACTGTAATACCATTTTTCATCGTCCAGCGTTAGTATCTCAACTTGGATTTGTATCATGGACACTTTATGGCAAGAGATGAGATAGGGTCAGTAAAGCTGTTAGGACAGTCGTTAATGTTCAGATAATCAGCAAATGACTTATTCCAATTATAATTAATGATGAACTAGTTCAGTTGGTCAAAATCTGTACGTTTATAATTCCAAACGTTTCGTTCAAAAGTATTTTTTAAAAACTATAATAGGCAATATTGCCATCAGTGTTTGCAATTGAAGAAAAGCCTTTATTATTCCTAGCCGTTCTAAGAAATTGTTTATAGGGTTTTCATGATATATTCCTGCAATCTGTCGTTTATATTTTCTTGGAAATGGTACCACCCTGCATTAGTCGCAGCTGATAAGGTAGTCGTCTTGAAAATTTATTGTCACTTGTCCCTAATACTTTGTTCTATTCATTTGAGATTTCAATACGATCTTTCTTTTAATGAGAACTTGTTTCTCCGTGACAACGGGGGCTCTCTGACCCATAGAAAGGATTATTAATAACAAAACTGAAAATTTAAATATTCACTTCTAATTACTTCTGCTTAAAGTTATAAAAAACAGAATTGAATCTTGAATCTGTGAGAACACCACCTAATTTCGATATTACTGGTCGATGGAATAGTAGGATGGTACGAATATTTGTTTGTTACAATATAGTGTCAGTATACCTGACACCATTTGGTCAGAAATATATTTTTATTGCCAACATATCCTAAAGATACATTTGGCCAAGTTAATATCTAATCTTCATCCTGATTCCAGATACATACATGAAAAGAAAACATTTGTACCAAAACTTTTTAATAACTTCAAGAATTTATTGTTATTATATACTTTTATATGCTTATATTTGCTTCCGATTCCTACAAACTCTAGACAAATTATAAAGAACCTTGAATGATTCTTATGAATCGTTGCAATCTTTACAAAGTAAAGAACGGTTGCAATCAATGTTCGCTTTTATATTACCTTGTTCGTAACAACAGAAAGACAGGTGAATTCTTCTATTGCAGATGGAAGAATAAATACATGTATATAAATAATGCAATACGTTGAAACGTTTTAATTGTATAATAGTTACCAAGTAGAAACTGTCTTGTGTTTAAAGATTTACTTCCCCAAACACAGTCTCAGTATCAACTCATAGATATATATATATATATATATATATATATATATATATATATATATATATATATATATATATATATATATATATATAAAGTACGCTTCTACAGTCAGAGTCAGTCGTCCTTTCTTGGGTCTCTTGAGACCCTTGTTGGACTTCATATGTCTTTACTCCGATAATCTACTAAAATACTAATCAGAACAGTAAGTGTAGATCATAATTAAAAGAAACCAACAATTCCCAATATTTGTACAGTGTATTGTTCAAACGATGTTGATAAGCACTTAGTGTTAAGATGCGTGTGTGTGTGTGTGTGTGTGTGTGTGTTGTTGTTTGCTTCTTCAATTTTTGATTATGGTCTGGTCATTCATATATCACGGTGACTAATCTGAATATCGTCTTTATTTAGTGACCTAATCGGTCTATTTTGAGTTAAGAGATACCCAAGTCTATTCGATTGTTAATACATGCTTTTCTGTATCTTTCCAAGTCGATGGATGACTAATTTGGGCTAAAATGGGGAAAGTACCTATCAAGTTGTAGTATATTCTTTTCTGAAACCTCTCGTGACCTAATTCTGAGTACCCGCGCGAACGGTAGCTATATATCGTAACAGTACATTAGAATCTTCTTCCCTCCAACACATGTTTTATTTTTGCTTTGTTTGGGTTTTTTCATGCACAGCCCGGTTATCAGTGATAAAAACCCAACAGGTCACATGCGAAGTATTGTAAGTGGTTGAGTAACTCACCAATGAAGATACGTGTATTGAATTACAATACAAAGGGGCGTAGCTTCCAAAGAGAGGGTCATTTTTTTGCTTTAATACTATAAGAACTTACACTATGGTAGAAGCAAAATAGAATGTTATACTGTATCGAAGAAAGACATATTTCCCTCATCACAAGAACGCATCTTAACAGACACAAAACATTGATTGTAAACCCGAGATAAGTAAGTCAATAATTAAGTAGGTCCGGAAGACAAAAGAATGTCTTAAATTACTTGAAATATTTAAAAATTCCACTTTTAAACTTAGCTAGTCTAATATTGTTTCTTTATTACCTGTTTATGATTGCAGCTATTGAGCACAGAAAGTTTTCAAACACTTATTACTGGAGAAAAGCTATTGTAAATGTTGCTTACTTTAGAACGTAATAACGTACAAAATGTATTTATTTATTTATTTATTTATTTGCAGGAATTAGTTTTATGATGGTGTCCCGTGGAACTGAATGTCTTCTTTTATCCCTAGCTATAAACATTATGCTGTTCATCTCTGCCGTTGTGTTGGGGATAATTCTATTTTCAAAACCACAGCAATCAGATTCGCACAGACATAACGACAGTTTAAATGATTTTGACTCACCAAGTATGTGCTTCCCGTGTAAAGAGGCTTCCAGCGTCCGGAACGTGAATTGGTACTTTTTGGACAAAACACGCCGTATTTGTTGTGTAAGACACAAAGAATCTCATCAGCATCTTTTGAAAATGGTAAGTATGTTAAAAATAAAAATTCAGATATAAAACTACCATGCAATAGATCTGCATTGTGTTCAATGAAACCTTACTGAACATAATTCCATAATTCTCTCTCTCTCTCTCTCTCTCTCTCTCTCTCTCTCTCACACACACACAAACACACACACACACACACAAAGAATAGAAAATGCCTTTGTAGAAATAAATGAATAAATTTAAGAACATGTTCAAGAAAGAATCTCCGGTAGATCCAACATGAAACTTCTGAATAACTATAAATGGATCCTCTAAGTGTCTTTGGTTAACAACTGGCTTTAAAGCATTTCCTAATTACTTTGTCCCAGCATTCATCGTCTTTCTCTATTTGCTAAGAACACAGTCTCCCTGACTCTTACATTTTCGTAAGAATGCTTTTAATTTCTGTTGCTCACAGACACCTATTATTTTTTACAGATGCTGCTTGCTGAAAGACATAAGAACAAGTCAAGCCAGAAAGCATATGTTGCGCATTTTTACCTGAATCAGTCAGCTCTAGGTAATTGTATTTAATTACTCTTTACCGTGTGCACTTTATAAGTATGGTTGTTCCTTATGTGCGTACCCATGTAAGAAGGTAGGTGGGTTGGTAGGTATGCTTTTATCTCGGGAGAGTATACCTGCAGAAAATGTCTGTTTCGATGGTCATAAGCACGAAAACCATTGGAAAGTCTAGACCCTAACAGATCAGGGAGAGAGTTCTAGCAAAACGGGATGAATTATTTATAGTTTTCATCTGTTTGGTGCCAAGTCTGAATAAAAGTATAGACAATAATACATGTATAGATGAACGACTGGTGGCACGAAATAACAATCAGCTGACTGTTGGACTGACGAACGTACGAAATAACTAACAAACGAACTGACCGGCTAATTGACTGGCTGAAAGAATGGATATTTAAGAAGCATCAGTAAAGATGACAATGTTTTCATTAAACATAAACATGATGTATACATTATCACATTTTTAATTTTAGAATTTGCAAGGCACCTTATCTCGTAAAAAGCCAAGAAGACCTCAGAAAAAAGTTTTTGATGTGAACTAAGTGTGTGTGTTTGTGTTTGTGTCTGTGTGTGTGTGAAACCTGATAATTGTGCAATTTGCGTATTTAAAAAGCTCTCATCTAGAAAAGCAACTTTTTTAAATCTGAAGTTTTGATTAAATGGACATCCGTTTTTCAGAGCATTCTGTCATCCGTTGGACAACAAATCTGGACGGAACTTTTGCTTTGGTCGCAAATGGATTTCAACCATCGAACACCGGGCACATTAGAATCCCGGTATCCGGCCAATATTACATATACTGCTTACTTTCCTTTAATGTTCCACTTAAAAGTAACACCAGTGATATTTATATAGATCACTACCTGTACAAACAGAGAGATGGATTTGAGACTGACGCCCAACGAAAAGAGTTGTTGGCTATTCAAAGTCTTACTATTTCAAGCTATGTGAATTTCCAGAACAGTTTTCTGTCCACAGCTCAAACTTTGGAGGAAGGGGATAGTGTTTTTATCTCTGTCTCCGATGTGTCGACCATATACCGAAGCAACCAATTCAGCTATTTTGGAATGTTCCGAGTGTGATGGATAGTACTCACATTGTTGTTAATTTGAAGTATATTGTGCTATTGTTGCTTGTGTATTGTTATTGTTGTTCTTGCTTGTTGTTTTGGTAGCAGACTTAGTTGATGTTACTGTCGATGATGATGACGACGATAATGACTTCTCTATGATTTATACTTTCTCAGTGCAGTAGAGTCATTTCACCGTTATCGTTGAAATTATGATCCACACTATCATACAGCCATCACGACTATGAACAGCATCACTAGTACATTCGATACCAACATAGCCACAAGCCAGCCGTTTTCATCTTGATCGTGCGGTGTTGTGTCACGACAATTACCAATTCATAACCTTAGCAATGGTCGTCATTTATCATCATATTCGTCGTTGTCGATAATCCATCACTATTTATGCCATTATCTTCATATATTCGTCTTCGTCTTCTTCTTCTTGTGAAAACACCAAATAATTTTAAAATTGCATGTCTGAATATTAACATCTACTTAAACAAGTTCACAAATACTAACAGCTGTTCTCAGTGGAAAATTGTTTGGTGTTTTAATAGTTGCTGAAACTAATCTTGGTTACTCAGTTTCCAGATGCACAAAGGCTAAAAGATATACATTACGTTGTATATACAGGCCATACATTACGTTGTATATAAAGGCTATACATTACGTTGTATATAAAGGATAGAGAAACTAACGTTTTACATAAAGGGTACATGGGAAGACGTTGTATGGAAGGGATAGAGAAATAAACAGTTTTCTTAAGGGTACAAGGATAGGTGTTCTAATAAAGTGATACAGAAGCTAATAGTTTATATAAGGGTACATAGACGTTGTATAAAAAGGGTATAGAAAATATTGGTATACGTAAGGGTACAAAGAGAGTTGTTGTTGTTATTGTTGCTTTGGGGTTTAGCGCCATTTCTCAGCGCAAGATAGGGTATATACATTTTCGGTAGCCAAGGTTCCGAGATGTTAGCCCATCAACACCTTGGCGGATTGAGCAGATATTTATCTGCTTCGGGTCTGTGAATTTCATTGTATGCGTTACAGCATCCAATCGAAATTAAGCTGTTCAAATTAAAAACTGTTCCTACATGATCAAGACAAGGATGCAAACAACTCATAAATAAACAATTGTCCACTGCCGATCCGTGTTTGTACAAGTACCTTTCACTCAAATACACCAGTAATGGCTTCTCTCTGGTACGTAAACATACTTTCGATGTAAAACTTACGTTACGTCCTTTTGAAGTCAATTGTCTTCACCATTGTCAGCTGATGCACAATGCACCGCTGTTATTGGTTAGTTGGCATTACATACTAAGGAAGGCAACTCATAAAATCCAATATAGGACAAAGCACTAAAATATCTGCTCGATCCGCCAAGGTGTAGATAAGGGTAATACATCGAAACCTTGGCTAGCGAAGATGGATTATATATGGGAGGCAGTATAGCTGACATACAGAGCGGTTCTGGAGAAGCAATAAGCGGAAAATGTACTTTGAAGAAAACTTGTATTCACCGAATTAAGTACAAGCTCACATTTGTACAGGAAATTGAAAACAAAATATATGACAGTACGTGAAGGACATCAAAATAATTGTATTTCTTTAAAAGCTCTGAGTGTCGATCCTGTTAAAAAGGTGTTTAGCTAATGTGTTACCATTTGATTCAGACAAGGGAGGTAAGAATGAGAGATTATGTTTAATAAGTTTTAATATATTATCTTTATCACAATACATAATGTGCTACTTTCGGCGACCTTTTTGTAAATGTATCTCGAAACGCTGGCCATGAAAAATCCTGATAGAATTGCGATATACGTCTTAGTAATGAGAATAACCACAAACATCACCTTATGAGGAAAGTGGAATTTTCTTTCAAAGTAGTCCTTGAAAATGATGTTGTTAAATATTAAAATAAAATCTGACTTAAACAAAGTAACAATTGTTGATAATATATCTTCAAAAATACTATATTATAGTAAAACATTCATACTTAAATCTTTAAAACAACACTTCTAAATATAGTTAGAGAAAAAACAGTTCCCATATTAGTTAAAACTGGCTGGAGAAACCCCTGTATTTAAAAATAATGATCTATTCAATAAACAAAACTATCACCCAGTCATTTTTAAAGCACAGTCTCAAAAGTATCTGAAAATGGGTCCAGTTTACCTAATTTCTTTCGCCCCGATCTTGCAGTTTTCGTTGTTGATGTAACTGTCAGTCCATTTAGTTATTTCGAAATAGCAAAGGCGGAAATCTTTGAACAGTGATCAATATATGGGAGCTTACATAACAATTCTTTCAAAATTTTCTGGCTGTCTTCTACGCTAACTCTTTATTGAAAACGTGAAAACATCCTTTGCACTTACGCAGATTAAGGCCGATAACTCTGTCAAGAAACAAATTCGTTCAAGACAGACCTAGTATGACATTTTTTTTAAAAATATAAAACTCTCAAAATTTTCTTTAAGGCTTGATAAGGTACGCGATAAACATTTTTATTTAAGCAGCAGTTATAATGAATTCAGAAAATGGATTTATCTTTGGACAGGTGAATGCTGCTAGCGCAGTATCTTTAAAATACTCAAGGGACAACCAGGAACTTCCTGTCTGCAATATGCTGCTGAGTATGAATCTTAAACCTTGTATAGTATCTTCAATTACTGCTCATCGATTTAAATTGCCCTCTTTTAGTTAAGCTTAAATAGCATCTTTTCCTAACTTTAGTCTTCTGTTTTAAGGTTGATGGGGTGGGTGGGGTGGGGGAAGCATTAATATCCTTGCTTTTCTCTTTTGCCTTAAGTCCTCATTTAGTTTATAACTTATCGGCAGGGTATTGTTTTAGCTTCTGCTTTAGGTTTTAATTTAGATCAGAAATTACGGAATTTAATCTATGTGCATGATTTTAAGAGCGATTGTAATAATCGGATGACATTACTCTTTGTATCTTCCTCTTTGCTATTGCTGGTTATTGTCTATGGCACATATATATATATATATATATATATATATATATATATATATATATATATATATATATATATATATATATATGTGTGTGTGTGTGTGTGTGTGTGTGTGTGTGTGTACTAAGATTGTTTTCATATGCCTTTTAATGTGATAAAATTTATATGTGCTTTTGTGGTGTTCAGATTTGTTATCTTTCATGGAGGTTTTGTTATGTTTAATTCATATTTTATAGTCGGTAGAATAAGCGCATAAGAGCTTATGTTTTATGTGGGTTTATCATGAACCGACTCTAAATAAAAATTATTTGACTTGACATCTTTCTTACTTTCTTGAGAGCCTCAGTAGCTCAGGCAGCAGACCATCAGATTGGTAATCCATGTGTCACGAGTTTAATAACGGCCAATGCCAACCAGCGTCAACTGCCTCGATATGACGCTAGAAAGATACTTAGCTCCCATTTCTTTGGGGATATAGTGCTGAACGTACCGTTAAAAACCAACAAATGATAAATCTTTGAACTACAGCTTCATCTTTTTAATGTCCAATGTTTGATTGCTACTTATTCTCTTTGATAATAATTTTTTTCTTCTAATTTGTGATATTTTTCACTAACTAGAATGCATGTACAACACATTTAAGTACGAGGTTCGAAAGTTTCTCTGAGAAGAGAAGCTTGTGTTAGGTTAAAATATTGAACAAAACATGGATATAGAAGTATTGTTTTCAGGAAGACTCACAAATTAATGACGCCCTTGGTGAGATATACACTTACTGAAAATATAATTTTTGACCCCAGAGCTAAAGAGAAAAAAAAAAAAAACAAATGCAAGAGACTGCTTGAATATTTCAATCATCTATTCAAAAGCATTTTTGTCATTAAAATAGTGTATACGAGACACTTCCCAAAATTGTTGAGATACGCATGCTAGTAATAAACTAGATAAAATAAATTACAGAATTTATATATAAGACCCATTATAAATACAATGAGGAGATTAGAATGATCTTTACCAAAGAAAATCTTACAATATTTTTCTTGCATGCTAAAAAAGTCAATATTTTCGAAAATTAACGCTAAAGTGAACAGTCAAAATCTCAGAATATAATTACTATTTTAACGACGCTGTGAATGAAGGCAAATTATATTTTATAACTTTATACACTTATTAGCAACACTTTAATCATTTTTGTTGCATCGGTAATAATAACAATAGTAACAGAATTCATACAACAGTTAAATTACTATAATATTATTTAGCTGTTCTTATCGCGTGTTTCGTCTGCAATAATCTACGTTAAAACTGTTTTAGGATACAGCATATACCAATTTGGACGACTACGACTGGCTGATACTGAAAAGTGAAGTTTAACAACAAAAGAACTGTGTTGAAAGGTTATCTTAACTATAAGTGAAAAATAAAGAGACAAGACTATAATGGAAGAATTTCAGTCTTGTTACAGACTTGACTTAGGAAAACTCAATAACTAAACCAGCTCAGAGCGAAATGGATAGACTCTGCTTTTCATTCAAATATAGACCATTAAAATGCAGTGTCTCATATAGATGTCGCCACATAGATGCTTACTTACTTCAAACTAGGTTTGATCGTTATTATTCAGAAAGTGAGATTTACCGATTTTGTTAATATAAAAGTGTTTCTAAGGGTTTTATAACGGAATTAGTATCGTGCGTAGCTCGTGGTCTTTCTCCCTCATGGAAGATAAATAAATAAGAAGGTAGCATTTGAGGGAAATGTTAAAAGAAAAGCAGTATGTTTGTATTTACTTATCATTTCCTTTATTTATTTAATTTTTCTTTTTGATGCGGGCAGTTTAGATTAAGTTTTAAAACTGGTGTAATTTGGAAACGTTCTCAGCCTCACGTTTAGCAGTTGTTCTTTTTTATTATTTGTTTCTTCTTCCGAACGAGTCAGCGCATTTTTAGCAAGTCTAAAACCATATCAGTTATTCAGTTCGTACTATTTATCGTTATTTTTCTCTTTATTTTCGGTTTATATGTAAGGGGGTTTAACGAATAGTGAAGGTCGAGTTAAATCAGGATAACTACCAAACCATGTAGTTAACGTGAATTTTATTGCGTAACAATGCTAAGTGTCAGTGGCTTGGATGCGATTGATCCTGGTCAGATTGTACTATTTACAGCTGAACTATTTCTATTCCAAAAATTCGATAAACTAGTGTACTATTTATATAAATCGTTATCAGTCATATTTCATTTGTCAATTTATGCATTTTGTAGCAAAACCATAAATGGGGTACATTCGTATGTCGTTTCAAAAACATTCTTTCAAAATACGTATTGAAGTTTAAACTCTATGTGAATCATGACGCAGCCAATATAGCACAATTTAAACTGTCATAATGGTGATTATATTTTGTTTCGTTTGTCGAATCGTCTATTAGCACACATGTGTACACGTTATTGATCGATATTTATGTCTACGTAGACAATGCTAGGTTCGCCCAACATAGTTCCTTATGTAATGCGCAGTATATGCATGCATACTTACTTGAACGACTCTCATGCACCAATTCTCTCTCTCTCTCTCTCTCTCTCTCTCACACACACACACACACACACACACACACACACACACACACACAAACACAGAGGCCCCGCCCCAGGATGTGCGGGGCCCAAGGCAGCAAGCGATGAGTGGGGCCCCTAATAAAAACAAATTGAGCGGAGTTGATTTCCTGAAAGCGCCGGCCCCAAGGCAGCAAGCCAAGAGCAGGGGCCCCCAATCCAAAGAATTGCTTACAGATGCTACTTGCTGAAAGACAACAGAACAATTCAGGCGAGAAAATGCAAGTTGAACAGTTTTACCTGAATCAGTCTGCTGTAGGTAATCTCAGCCAAAGAATAGTTGCCCTCTACACATAATAAATATGTTTGTTTCTGTATGTGCGCACACGTGTATGTCTCTGTCTGTCTGTCTGTATTTATTTATGTATGTATGAATGTACGTATGCATGTATGCATGTATGTATGTGTGTGTGTGTGTGTATGTATGTATGTATGTATGTATGTGTGTATGTGCAGCACGATAACTGCATGGTGAAAATTTATTTCTACTAAGATTGTTTTGTTGTGTCGTTTACTGTGAATACATGAGTTGTGCTGTTCAGTTTTGTTTTCTTGTGCGTTTTGGTTTAATTCATGTTTTATTGTCGGTAGAAAATCTCATAAGAGCTTATTTTTTAATCGGTTTAGCCTGTACCGACTCTAAATAAAAATTACACGACATTTTTCTTTCTTTCTTGTGAGCCTCTGTATCTCAGTTTGTAGCTCGTGAGACTCGTAATTCAAGGATCGCTGGTTAAGTAACCACTAACAACAAACAGTCAGCTGCCTCGATGTTAGAAAGGCACTTACCCCATTCCTTTGCATAAGGTGGTGCTAAAAGTGTAGTAAAATAAAGGCAACCAACAATAAATTTCTTCTCCTGTTTTTTTTTTCTTTCTTTTTTTCTTCATTGTCCAATGCTCCATTGCTACATATGATGCTTGGTAATAAATTAATTGTTATACTGTCTTGTCTTTCTTTCAAGAAATGTAATACATGTACAACACTTTTAGGGACGTAGGGAATAGCCAGATCTACCAAAGATATTTGCTTAAACGTTTCCATGAAAAGAAAAATAATGTTTATGCTTAATATATTGAATAACAGTTACGTACGGCCGTATTTTTCAGGGAACCTCAGAAACAATTTACGTTCTCAGTGAGACATGATCACTGAAATAATAATTTGACCCACTGCTAGACAAAAATAAATACAATAAAACAACTTCTCCCGAATAAATCTTTTGAATGTTCATATTTTCTATTCAGAAAAATTCATTTTTTTTCGAATAATGCACCATAGACACCCACCCACCCACCCATAAGTATTGATATACCAATGCTTGTAATAAACTAGATAGGATACATTACAGAAACTAAATATCTGATTCATTACGAATAATATCGTTTGTACCAAAGAACATTTTACAATATTTTTCTTCTATACTAGCAGGACCGGCCCGACCATCTTGGCGACAAGGCGGTCGCCTAGGAATCCAGGTTTAAAGAGATGCCAAATGAGATGGAAGTAATTTCGGAGGGGGGGGGGGCGATAAAGTCAATGTCAAAAACCTTTGGGCCTGTATACTGTACTAATGTACTAAACAAACGTCCATATTTTCACAAATTAAAGTAAAAGTTAATCTTCACAGTCACCGGTTGTTTATCTCAAAATGGCATCACTATGTTTTACTACAATGTGAATGAAGGCAAATGATATTTGTTTATTGTATACACATACCAACACTATTTTAGCTGTTGCTGAACCCGTAATAATAACAATATTGATTGGATCATGCTACGTTCAAACTGTTATAATATTATTTAGATGTCCTTCACCGCTCTTGTGGCCTAGGGGTTAGAGCGTCCGCCTCGGATGAGTGAGGTTGTGGGTTCGATCCCCGGCTGAGTCATACCAAAGGCTTACAAAAATGGTACTGACAGCTGCCTCGCTTGGGGCTCAGCATTAAGAGGTTAGTGTTAGGACTGGTGTCATTGAAAAACAGGGTGTCACTTCTGAATTCTAACCAGCCATATATGCTAGGATGGAGCTAAGAGGCGTCAACAACAGGATAATGTGACTTGGTGGGACATCATGCTACACGTCTGCGGCATAATGCCCTAGTTCTAGACATCACTATAAACTGTCACAGCAGACGTCGCAGTGATATGACTGAAAGATTCTTAAAGCTACGTTAAAAATCCAAATCACACACACACACACACACACACAAATATATATATATATATATATATATATATATATATATATATATATATATATATATATATATATATATATATATATATATATCCTTCCTATCACGTGCATTGTAAATTGTTTAAGGATAGATGCTATTATAGTTTAGAGGGTTATTAATGGTTGTTAATGAAATAATTTAGTTTAAATAAAATTGTTGAGAGGTTATCTAACTATAAGTGAAATACATGGAGAAAGGATTCTACGGAGCAACTTCAGTCTTGTTACAGATTTCACTTAAGAAACGCCAAGAATCAAAGCAGGACGGTGCGAAATGGATAACCAATGTTTTTCATTCAAATGTAAACCATTAAAATTCCGTGGCTCATATAGCTTTCTCCACACAGATGCTTGCTTACTTCTATACTGTGAGATATATGTTTGATCATGAGTATTCAGAAAGATTTACAGAATTTTTAATATAATTGTGTTTCCATGGTTTTACTATGGGAGTTGAATTACTAAGGTGAGTCTCGTGATTTTTCTCCTTTATGGAAGAGAAATAAGCAGGAGGGTAAAATGTGATGAAAATGTTAAGACGGAAGTAGTGTAATTATGTGTACAATTTATTTGTTATTTCTTGTATTTCGTTTGCTTTGAGGAGGGTAGGGTTTCATGTTCCTAAACTTTAAAAACTGGTCTAATTTTTGAAAATTTTCTAAAAGGTCATTGTGACCTTATTATATATCAGCATCACTTTTAGTAGTTGTTTTGTATTTTTATAACTCTTTATTCCTGCTAAAGAGTTAACGAATTTAGCAAGTCAAAAAACCAAAAACGATGACACAATTCGTATTTACTTTTTATCTTCTTTTTTCGGTTTGTATAGAAGGGTATCTAATGAATTATAAGGTCGAGGAAAATCGGGCTAATAACTAACCCGTGCAGCTAATATGAATTTTATTGTCTAATGTTGGTAAGTGTTCCTGACTTGGATGCGAATGCTCCTGGTTTTCAGCTCACGCTATTCACAACTGAACTTTTTCTGTAACACTGAATATACTCTGTGGATGGATTAGACATCGATTAGCAAACATATATACAGGTTAATGGTCTATATATACGTGAATATGTCATTACACAGAGCTTTATGTAATACGCTGTACATGCATACGATTCACATCAAATCTCTGTCGAGCACACATACACACTCACACAAACACAGACACACATACACACACATACACACTCACACAAACACAGACACACATACACACACACACACACACACACACACACACGCACACAAGTATACTCACACAGCATTTTAGACACTTGAAAGATAATAAATTTCCAGGAATTAGAGCTATATTTGTCAATGACCTTGTGACGTTATGGTAAATTTCAAAGTACTTTCGTTCTGAAGTTAATTAGCTACAGTGTGGATCGGAGGCGGATGAGCTCGTTATTACTCCTACCCTAGGAAATTCAAATATGGTATCATTATTGGTTAGCAAACAAGAGGTTGCTTACAAGCAATGCAGTACAAATGACACTCTGCGACCCATACGTAGTTTTGGCTACCGCTTGTCGATCTGTTTTAACATAATCCTTACTGTGCTGGCGGTAGTTTTCATCACTCTGTACACACTATGTACGAACAGTGAGTATAATGCAAAACGTCATCTCCATAATGATACATCTATTTGCATGCCATGCTCGGCTCTCGGCATCACAGATGACGTCATCGTCCTGCCCGTGCAATGGGACAGATTGACGGACGGAAGTGGACTTTGTTGCGCCAAAAATGCCAGTCATCTCAGCCATATGTTACGGGTTGTAAGTACTAGACAAAAACTTTATTTTAGACAGTAATCTCTCTCTCTCTCTCTCTCTCTCTCTCTCTCTCTCTCTCTCTCTCTCTCTCTCTCTCCATCAAACACACAAAATAAGCAGCCATAAACCTAAAATATGTCAGTTAATCCGACCGAATAGAAAAATAACTCGTTTCACTTCCTGGTTGGAGAGAGTGTAAAGTGTCAGAGAGAGAGAGAGAGAGAATGTTTATTTTCATAATTCATTTGCAGTGGTAATACATAATAGTCTTTTCAAACAACATACATATATGCATGGTATCATGAACAAAATTATAAACAAGTTTAACATTCCAATGAAAGTATCAACATATACTAGGTGAACATACATGTACATGACCAGGTGAAATGTAAAAATAAAATCACCTTTATGTAAAACCATAAGTGTTCAATAACTTGACGACTAGTAAATTAGTTCTTTATTAATATGGACGGAAAGTCGTGGTTTTAAAGGGATTTTTTAAAAAAATCTGGTTGTGTTTATTGATATGTTTCTTAATAACATGCAAATGCTGAATATCAGATATTGTAACTGGACCCCGGGTACAATGGCTGGTATTGAACTATTGTCATCCTTTTCACTTCCAAATGCAGAAACATCTGTTGCTTCCCGGCAATCTCTAATTTTAAAAAAAATGTTATTCACAGTTGTTGTTTTCAAATTGAAATTATCACTATCAGAATTAATATAATCCAAGAAATCAATGTCATTATGAGTTCCAAGTAGACGTAACGCGTTACGCACCATTGCCAGGAGAACAGCAACAGCAGCGCCGTCACTGGTAATGACATCTGTTCGTTCACTCAAGCCTTACTTAACAAAACAGTTTGCAATACAGCCCGATAAATGATTTTCATTGCGGACAATACATATATTGACATATGTTCCGGTTGTAAGTATTCTAAAATGTAAAGCATGAAGTCAACCAGAAACTAACTCGATACAAGTAAATTTTGAACTAATTCTATAGCAAATCGCTAATAATTTATTTATTAGAAATTATTTTCAATTAAAGGATTATTCTTGGCTAGATTCAATCTATGCAGTCTTACAGTCTGTTTTATTTTTCATGAAACTCATAAAAAGAGCAGAAACAAAAGCAATAAGTATTGTTTAATGAATAAATGAATATGCTTCATCAGTGTGTTTCATTTCTTACGACGATAATTCAGAAAAGGTCGTTCTGGTTTGGCTATTTTCAAAATACGTTTATACATGAGACTCATATTTAAAAAGAGTAGTATGATATTTACACCTTTATAACAAGAAGCGGCTTCATAAAATGAAAGCACTGACATTTCCCAGAATTTAGTTGCAAACCATTCAACTGGTTATTATGAAGTTGCATTGTCGGCTAGAACTACCTCCCACTGCCGTTATGGAGAATCGATACTCGAGGCACAGTCTTTAACTAGCTTTTGTACAAATCCATCAGTGATGATTACTCAACAACGTAATTCGCAGGGTTATTTTTCCTCAGGACTGATCCCCCCCCCCCACACACACACACACACACACAAAAGTAGACGTTCCGCCCCCCCCCCCCAATTATTTTATCCTAAAACTATTTTCTCACGGTAAAAACTAGTAGAATCTAGCCCTCGCAGAAATGTCACTCAATAATTATTTTCCATAAAGCAGATTTTATCCTTATGAAAATTCCACTTTTTTTAATCAATTTACACCAAACCGCGACAGCAGCCCCAATTTTCTTCTTCAGATTTATCAACCAGTTGTAAATAACACAAAAACAAACAGGGACGAAACGTATGCATATACAAATTTATGATTGCAAACAAATATAGAGAATGTTGTGGAAGCACTTGGTCATAATTATATTACAAACAAATGCTTATTATTTTCTTCTGCCAAAAAAAAGGTTCTATCTCAGTTTTCTCCAGAGAGAAAAGTGGCTCCAGAGTAGAATTTACGGGGAGGGGCATGGCCGTAAAAGTTTTCTCACTGCCTGAGATAAAAAGTGGCTCCAGAGTAGAATTTCCGGGGATGAGCATAGGCCAAAAGGTTTTCTCACGGCCCGAGGTCAAATATGGCTCCAGTGTAGAATTTCCGGGGAGGAGAATGGTCCGGAAAAGGTTTCTGACGACCCGAGGTATACAAATAGCTTTAGAGTAGTTTTGTCCCTAGAAGAAAGACTCTTGACAGGAAGGATGACGAGAATACTGATCCAGGAAAAATTCTCTCCTGCGGAAACATTCCCAATTGGGACGAAATTGGCTCTCAGGCAACTAAATTAATAACGTTCCACTCATGTAGAGCCATGAAGTATCAAACATCTTTTTGTACATAAAAAAGGATACGGTCTGCTGTATCAAAGGTGAACAATAAATTGCATTGTCATTTGATGCAATCGGTCACTGAATACAGTGAGGTAAGTGTCACCTCACAATAAACTCGAAACCAAATGAATGGCATGACTAAATATTTTGAATGGAAACAGTATATTGCGGAGGATTTGAATTTATCTCGCATCTAAAACAAAATAAATGCCTCAGCATATTAAGTACTTTCGTATTACATCCCCAAACATTTATGGTATTTGTCACAAATTAGAAATAAAAAATAGTGGAACAACTTTTGTCAAAATTAAAGATTGTATTATTAAGCGGTATCTACATCATTACTGTGAAGGATTTTGGGATTGTTAGGTCGGGATTTATTTTTGAGGGTCAATATTACACTGAAATATATATTTTTGCTTTATTTATTAGCTAATAAACTTTCATTAATGTTCTAGATCGATCCAAAGGATTATACCTCAGGCATATTTTGAACTCACGGACATAGCAGAGGTGGTCCGAATGCAAAATCAAACATGGTAGTCCATGTGGTCAGTCCAATGTGCAAACCGATTTGGAACATTGTCAAATAGATAGCCAATGTCTGACTAAAGGTTCAATTAAAAAAATATTACCTAATAGTTAATAAAGATGGTTTGTAAGAGCAGTTGTAATAATTGATATGGTTGTTGCAGTCAACGTTCTTTAAGCTCCTTCTGGCAAGGCACTTGTATATTTATTTGTTTATTTATTTCCAGATTGCTTTGAGGGAAAAATACGATGCTTCATTACGAAATAACAGTGATAGGAGTGTCATTGCTGCGCATTTCTTCATCGACGCAGAGACATTGTTTGGTATGTGAAAATACGAATATTTCATCACGAAAACACTCTGGGTGTGCAATTCTCACATCTACTTAATAAACCCTTGCAGAACTATAAGAAATGTCACAATATCTGAGTCTAAGTGGAATCGACGGAACAAAGCAAGTTAGATAAAAATGTTTTGCTTTCTTTGCCAACACTGTGATTGCGTGTCAACACTAATTGCATGCCAACACTGTGATTGCATGCCAACACTGTGATTGCGTGTAACACTAATTGCATGCCAACACTGTGATTGCATGCCAACACTGTGATTGCGTGCCAACACTGTGATTGCGTGTAACACTAATTGCATGCCAACACTGTGATTGCATGCCAACACTGTGATTGCGTGTAACACTAATTGAATGCCAACACTGTGATTGCGTGTAACACTAATTGCATGCCAACACTGTGATTGCATGCCAACACTGTGATTGCGTGCCAACACTAATTGCATGCCAACACTGTGATTACGTGCCAACATTGATTGCATGCCAACACTGTGATTGCGTGCCAACATTGATTGCATGCCAACACTGTGATTGCGTGCCAACACTAATTGAATGCCAACACTGTGATTGCGTGCCAACACTAATTGAATGCCAACACTGTGATTGCGTGCCAACACTGATTGCATGCCAACACTGTGATTGCGTGCCAACACTGATTGCATGCCAACACTGTGATTGCGTGCCAACACTGATTGCATGCCAACACTGAGATTACATGCCAACACTGATTGCATAAAGGGCATAAAGTTTAGTTGCTGTCCATACCTGCGTCTGAACATTTATTTATACGGCCGTTTCCTAATCCAAATTCGCGTGATAGCACAAAAGCTATTAAATGAGCCCTGAAATTGTGTACACTATATTATGGTCACAGATATATGATCTGACTGAGTGTATGCACTTTATCTGAGTCATAAGGCTATCATGTTATTGGACATTGAGTCTGTTTCAGCAATTTGGTAATCGTTTAAAATATTCTTCCAATATTTTGGACTTTGTCTTTTTGGACAAAAACCTTGTTATGACCATTGAACAAAAAACACATTGAAGTACAGAAATAATATTTTCCTTAGTACATTTTTATTCATATGTAGAACATCTGAATAGACTTTTAGGTGTTGACAAGATTTTTATTTGCAGATTGTACAACTTTTTTGACTAACATATTTCGACGAAAATCGTGTCACCAAGATTGAAAAATAAATCTCTCGAGTTAGATAAATGAAATTTGTATGCATATTTCTTTGCGTGTGCCTATGGTCTCAGTTATACTGTTAGGCCATTATAACAATGTTTCTAAATATTCTAAGGTTTTGAATTTTTAGACTCAGATTATTTCCGATGTACAGATGTTTTTTCATGAACACATATAAAGTTGTTCTAATAAATCTGTTTCTGAGACCCACGATATATGGCAAATTTGACTCCACGGGTCTTACAGTTGCGAAATCATGAACAGTCACTTATGTTTTACTCTTGCGGAAAAAACACCGGCTCTATAGTTAGCCTGCCTGACTTGCAAACCCAAGGTTGCGGGTTTAAAAATCAGGCCCAGAACAGCCCGTGTACCCCAGTGCTTTTAACAAGCAAACAAACTGCGACCAACGTTGACCCAAATCTGCCGTCGTATTCACACGCTTCTCTTTCCGATGAGAGTTGAATAAAGTCAGCTCTCTTAAAGTGATAATAATTCGTTTCTAGTATACGACAGTAAATGCAAAGAATTTTCCGATTGGAGTCGCCAATTTAAGTGCTTTTATTATCTACCATGCAGAGTAAATACAGTAGACTCTGGTATGAGGGCGTGTTATACAACAGCAGATCTATGTATGATGTTAGCTATAGGATGGATATTTTGCTTGGGTAAATATGGTGAGATGATATTCGTTGTCAACGTGGGGTTTAGCAGTCAAAGACATGGAATCAAATTTTAATTTTTCTTTTTGTGAATTTTTTTATGTGAAACCATGTCTTTTATTTGAAAAAAATATAAAATATGTTGGGGTGTAATAAATAAAATATTGAGTTCATGTTGATATACGTGTAATTAAAAGAAAAGAGACATAAACTGGAGTTGCCAATTATTATATTTGCCTTGCAAAAATTATGTAAACAACATCGAGTGTATGAAAACTAATTCAAAGCTCTTGTTCAATGACGTTAATTAAGAAGGGCAGTTTGTTCTGCTTTTACACAAAAATCTTGTCAGACATTGTAATAAAGCATTGAATCGAAGTTTATCTTTTAAAAGTACGACAAAAAAAACCCTCATATACTGAATTTTTTATTTGTTTAAGATAACCATACTATCCGGTGGAATGAGTTGGGAGGCATGCGCACTGCATTCCGAACTGATACACTGAATATAACTGAAGATGGAATGTTAGTAATTCCTGAATCTGGCCTATACCATGTCTATTCCTTCCTGACATACAAAACCGACAGTGTTCCCTCTGATTCGGAAGAGATGATAAACCACTACCTGTTCCGGGAGAACCCCATGCGTCCGTTGGCTGGACACCAACTACTTTTGATGGACAAACAAACGCGCTTGCGCGGCTGGATGCAATACCAAACCAGCTATCTCGCCTCCACTCTTCACTTTCTACGTGGGGACAATGTCTTCGTCGGAACGTCAAATGTTTCTGCAATTTATCCCGCATCAATGTCGAATTTCTTTGGAATCTTCAAGATCTAAATAAATAAGTTAATTAAAAGTAACATTGATACTTGAATCTATACTTTGACTACAAGTACGCCAGTCCAGACCTCAACAGTTGATGCCTTTATTGTATTTTGAAAAGCACCTTTGATGGCGAAATACAGTGAACTTCCACAGACAATGAAACTTTAGGTCTTGGAATTCGGATCGTGTTAAAACTAAGCACATGCTTTTGAAATTCAGTCACCGTAATACCAGTGATTGGAGTCTTAGATTATTTTTTTTTCAGACTCTGAAACATGTTTGTACCCCGTTTAAAATGAAAATAGAATGATGAACGGATAATGAACGCGGAACGAACGATCAACAAACGATAAAAGCTATGTGCCAAACGTTGCAGAGAAAAAAGTTAGTCTAAGCAATAAAAAATAAATGCAACTGTACTAGTTGGTAAAAATTTAATGAAGATTTCTATTGGTCAGTACTTAATTATGTAACCATGTTGGCCTTCTATGTAACTTCTATAAGTCGAGTCACATGCAAAATAACCAATGTAAACACAGGGGGGAAAGGCAGTTATTATAAGCCTTCAAAATTAAATAAAAATTCTACTTTTTCTGCAGAATGAATAAAACGATTTTGGCAGAATCATTAACAAATCATTGCAATTTCGATCCAATTGTAATATAACCATTGAGAACACTGCAAAGAAGGAAGACATTATATGCCTTCAAAACGAAATAAAAATGTTTCTTTCTACAAATTGAATAACATGAATTTGACAGAATCAAATATCAAATCTTTGTAACTTTCTGAGGAAACAGATCATTCTGCCTTTGACTGTATTTGATACAAGTTTGGATAACAACGTTGTTACCTACGCTAGGTCAAGGTTAGTGGTCGCCGACATTGTGCGTGCAACTGCCGTGTCCTAAACAACACAATTCTGATAATATTCGCTAAATGTACCACATTAGATAACTTTCCTACATTGAGTCATTTCACACATTGACCAATAAATATCTAACCTAACTTCTAAAGTGGAAAATATCTACAAGTCGAATTATCAAGGTTTCCAATTAACTAACTCAGCTGTAGTCACTTTTTGCCAGCTGAACAGCAGAATAACCACAGAGCAAAACAGTTTAAATCTCTCAAAGAGGAACACCTCTTGCCTAGACCCCAGGGCTGAGAAACTCAAACTTTTCAAAATAAAACACCGCGGTGCTACAACATTTTCATTGGGGCTCGTTACAAACGAAAATAAAAACTGTCGGTAAATTGATACAGGAACGAGGAGAGTGTACAGTGATTATTTATCTAACACTTGGAATCCTGGTTGCGTAGTGTAACACGTCAATCTTGATAGGTCACCCTACCCCTAACCCATTCTAACTATCAGGGTCGACATATAATTTTGTAAGATAATTGGACCATCATCCTATTACCCATTTACCAATTAATTTGAAATTTTAAGGATCCCGTGTGGTCTGCCATACGAGAACAATGATGAACTGGTCAAAATCATGTTTAACCCAGCCTTGGAAGCATAGCCATTTATTATGTCTAACAGAACAACAAATCCTGTGCTTCGAAACGAAATTCCACTCAGAAGCCAATTTCGATCAAATAAGAAATCGACAACCCACGTGCAGAGAACGTAAAGAAAGTCAGGCTATTGGTAAAGTTTAAGCCCTATTGCATCGAAATGTTGTCACAAACTTTTTCATTTGCAGCTTCGAAGTCAGTTCTATGGAGCATACACTGATTGTGTTCCCACAGCTGCCATTCGGATCACCTCTGCTATTTACGAAATAAAGATTGAACGAGAACTTATGAATGCATCCAATTATTACTTTTCATTCGTATATTCTCTGCTAATCAAATAGATTGCGGGGTGGTGGGTATTGGGTAATGGTGCAGATAAATATCCGGAGATTTTCTGCAAATTAATACGCTGATCTACATCCAATATATATTTTGCCTCGAAGAAATAGTCGCAGTATTCCGAATAAGTTATGTATCATACAATCCATCCTGGTCCAACCTGTTTAAAATTCTCGGCTAATGCCCGACCTGTCTGGGATTGTCGCCAAATGCCAGGAACACGTTTTCAGATGTTCTTAATTGTGTTTTACCTAACAACCCGAGCTGATCGTAGACCATAAAAAAACAAAAAAATGGTTAATCATGCTCCGCTTGTTCCGTCACATTTGTTCTTGTTTGCTGCCGCCTTTGAGGTGGTGTAGGTCCTCGACCTGAGAGAACAAGGCACGTAACTGTTTTCGAACAAGGTTTTTGACTTTAGTACGAGAAAAACCACAAGAACATTGTATTCTGATCTCACCAACGAATACACCAGGTGACCAGGTGTTACTATTGACAGAATATGCTGCCACTAGTGCTCGATGGATTTGCAAATAGTTAAAATTCAGTGTATAAATATATAAATTCGGTGTATTTTCTTTTATTATTTATTTGTGCATGCACTTTAGAACTAAATTGCGCAAATCTGATCGGATCATTAACTCTTTATCAAAGGTAAATCAATATTAGTGACGCTGTAAAAGAAGCACCTGAGGTAAAAACAGTAAAAGACTGTTTTGAATTTCTTGAAAGTAACAAATTAAAAAAAAATTGAATCAAAATGTTTATTCTGCTATTTGTTATGTACAATTTTTTGTACTCTTTGTGAACACGATGGTGAACATTGCAAACTAATACCGATTAAACCACATTTGGAATGTAAAACGTTTTGAGAACAACCGTCCATACCCGTAAATCTAGAAAAATTCTCTCTCTCTCTCTCTCTCTCATGCACTACTATACCATTGTCTTACAGGCATTAACATTGTGAGAGATAATATCACCTTTCCAGTCATATCAACACAATAATGCACGTGAGATTCGATTCTGGGAACACTTATATTTGTCAAAATATATGTTCCTAGTACTCAGCGTGATTCATTTTCATCAGTTTCTTCTTAATGTATCAACGTCATATGTATGTTTATATATATTTAAATACAATTATCATATGTATATCAAATTGCCATGTATATCAAATTGCCGAATTACGCATAAACAACAAATACAAGCATTTTCTCTCATTACAAAAGTCGTTTACATGCGGTTTTTGAGACCTCCCCCATATACTCACTGCGAATAAATACACGAACATAAAGCATGCATATATCTTATAAATATTTTAAACACACACAAAAATCAAAATTTAAACATTTGCCTGCCACTTTTAATGATTGAACAAATTTCCTCAAGTCATATCATAATTTTTGTATTCCCCGCATTCATAGGGTACTATACGGGATAAGACGCGTGGCTTTGAAGACATTGTGCCGGAAACGACAGGATGATATTTCAAAATACATGACAACATCGTTGTTAAAATGTAAATCTTGAAAAAATACGCTAACGATAAAAGATGAGATGGCAGCTTAAAAGCAAGGGCTAATGAGTAACATAAACGGGTAACACTTAGACCCTAAAGATACACCATATTTTATATTAGAATGCAAACTCTAAAGAAATGCATTACAAACACAAATGAACGCATTACTGGCGCCTTCAAAATACATATTTGGGGTACATATATGTTTCTGGGTTTATAGAAATCTGATAGCTGCGGATAACTTCCTAGTATAAAACTATTTCAAAATCCCGTGTGTTTTTGTAATTCAGATCAAGTATCTTTGGACAGACGATATAGAATATAGGTCAATTCTAAATAAATTTTGATGGTACTTAGATTACTTGTCCTAACAAGACGAAACATATTTAAATTAAGGGAATTCTGGGAATAACTGATAAATTCACCTATTCTTGCCTTATACGTTGAAATCAACTTGGAAACATCCGAAAAGGCCATGTGCTAAAATGTTTACACAACCGTTCGTTAATCGTGATTTGATTTGAGATTCCTGGAATACGATTATTGACACAAGGTATCGGGGAAGTACCGTCAATAGCTTATTTGATAATCTATCAAGTATTTCGAGTACTTTTGGAGTTGCATCTCTATATTCATTTCTTTCTTTTTGTTTTAATTTAATACAGTGTGTGACGCCAACAACAACAAAAAAGCAACCAAATATTAGTTACTTTTTCCAGTCCGCCAAAGTCACTGACAACTGAAGACGTACTCTTTTATACTGACAACGCTGGGAGCTATTTGTAACCCTGCCATTTATGACAACATAGAAAAAGCAAAGTGAAAAGCAAACTATTCATATTTTTTCAATTACGGGTCAGACCTACGACGTGTTTTTAAAGTCGCATTTTTGTTTTCTACGACTGAAAAATTAATTAAAAAAAAATAAATTAAAAAGCTTAGCAAGGTGAGCACCTTCGACATCAAAGTCAATTCAAGGATATGTGTGATACGCTCAATATATTCTTTATTTGTAAGTCTGAATCGATAGTAAAACTACTAGTCTAGAAAATATATAATGAGAAATAACGAGCAACATTGATGACCTTTTCGAGACGTGTAACAAAATACGCTTACTAAGAGCAAGAAAAGACCAATGTCGTCATGGAAACAATCGATTTCCACTTTCCTGGAAAATGGTTTGGTTTCGTTTTTTGGAAAAATGAAGAAACTCTAAACCAGTCCAAACCAGTCTTTCCAATGTCAATCTTTAAATGCCCGTTACGTGTCTCAAAAGTAAATACTGGAAAGGGAATAGGTATTGAAAACTGTTAGGATCTTTCACTTTTATTTCATGCATACCTGCTAGTATTTCGCGAATGGAGGCCAACAACAGCTGATGCAGATCTGCATGTTGTTTACGTATCCGAGCTTATCAACATGTCCGCTGCTCAAAAGCATGTAAATAGCATGGGTTAACATTTGCTTACATAATTAACATTTAGAAAACCTCATTTACCGTATCATTTTAAATAGACACTAAAAAAAGGACATCATTGAGATCATGTTGCCACTGACGCCATAATATTTCTCAGTTTACAAATATAAATTCGAGTAATTTTTTCTCTAAGTATAGTCGATCACTACATAGTGAATTTACTCTAGTTGTTTTGGTCATACAGCCTAAGAGAGACACAGCTTTATCTACCCGCAAATAGCTGATACGTGCATTATATGCTGATGGCAACACTAACCTTTCTGATAATTTGTCCATCCGCTTGAGACATTACCGGCAACACTAACTTATCTGATAATGTTCAGTATATTTTCCATAATTCCACTTGAGACAGTACCGGTAACACTAACCTTTCTGATAATTTTTTTATGATAGTATCCTTAATTGTACTTAAGACGATATAATCTTGGGATTTCACACACACACACACACACACACACACACACACATTCATGCCAAATGTTAATTCAGGGATACATGTTTCATATATCTATTTCTATTTCAATAATTTTTTGCATCTTAAAGGTCACGTCTGGCAAAACGAAAGAATAAGCTATCTACAAAAATCAGCGTAATGGCTATTTCAATCAGTTCTGATGCACGAGCCCATTACACGAAGTCAAAATGACGTTTGGTCTGATGCTTTGTGAGTCAACTGTTTTCTTTAATGATCATCCCCATATTAAAATAACCATCATAAAATCAATAGAATCCGGTCTGATCAAAGTTAATATGAAGTAATATTTACCAATATAACTGCCACTAGTTACGACTTAAAGTATGCTGTTTAATATTGAACAAAAAAAAATCACCTGGCGATGTATGAAACATTCAATCGGTTTGATCATGCGCTTTAAAAACATACTGTCACATATTATCATTAATTCATATTAAATGGGCTCACATCAGGTTTCTGTATCTCACATAAATATCATGCATTATTGCTGTTATGAAACATTCTCTTAACTAATACAAAGTTCAAAATGAACAATAAGTCTTTATCAGACAAACAAATGCTATTCTTTTAAACATGATGATGAGCATTTTCTTTCCTTAAACTAAAAATAGATGGAGACACTATAAATAAAATGAGCTGGAAATCCAAATTATAACAATTTTCTTCATTTTGTTTTTGTTAAAATCACACAAGTTGTATGACTGGCCAACTATAACAGCACTACTTGCGAAAGATACATTGCAACACAGTGGACACTTGAACTAGCACACTAATAATTGTAATAACATACAATGCCCTAAAGAAAGTGATCATACTTAATATTGGCTGCTTTAAACAGAATTCTTGTTTTAAATATTGGAATAAAACGTGGTGCTCGTAGAATTTACAATAAAAAAAGAGTTGTATGCATCCTGTGCCATTTGCTGAAAGAAAATCTAGAAACAACACACACATACTTGTGCGTGTGCGTGTATATATATATATATATATATATATATATATATATATATATATATATATATATATATATATATATATATAACATGGATTTTAAAGTGTTGGTATAAAGCAATCTGATATACCAATACTACTGGTATATCAAATTGTGATCAGCCTATGCAACTGCGTGCTGGTGATTCTAGGCCTATAGATCAATAATGAATTAGTGACTTATGAAAATAATAACAAAAAGTATAAATGAGCACCGGTTTCTAAATGAATTTAATATAGTACACAATTTCATCGCAGTCCTTTCGGCTTCCCCCCTCCCATCTCATGCACAAGGGACAAAATACGCAGAAGTCTGGAGTGAGAGAAAACAAATTTGGGCTGGATGAAAACTTTGAAACTGAACTTACACCTAGGTAACTTTCCTTGAGATGTATCTGCAATGTTTATATAATCAGTGATAAAAAGTTGAATTAGCCTGTCGACACGATACATAAAAAAATTGTTACGAGGTACACATACTGTAATTTAATGTTTTGTTGTTTTTGTTTCTTAAACCTATTATAATGCTCTAGAAATCGATTATTATTGATTAAATATGAAATTGTCCAAATCCCCCCCCCCCCCGAACTATCGTAGAAAGATACGGGCGAAAATTCATGATCCTCTTTTCCTTTTAATGAAACGTGTATACATCTCCTGGTATATCAATGATACAGGGTACATTTTATACATATGTAAATATTACCAAAGTGGACTTAGTACAATAGTACAATACCTAATCAGCTCTTGGCGATTCATGATATTAGATAAGACATATAAACATATACAACGACACGATTACAAAAAGAAACATCATGAAATTATAAAACAAGAACATGCTAATAATAAATAAGAAAGTGAAAATAATTAGGTCTTCAAGTCTGTTCTTGCGGTCGAAATAGGTGAGTTTTAAGAGCACTCTTGAACGAGATCAGTATCCTTGTGTCTAAGATCAACGGGCAATTCATTCCACCTTGCTGGGCCCTGGTATGCAAAAGAAGGTTGCCAGTACGATTTTGTTTTAACAATGCGAAAACAGATAATACGAGTGTCGGAAGAGAAGTACAAGTTTCTGGATTGGGTATACACATTGAGTACGGTCAAATAGGTATATTGGATTGGAGCCAGCCAACGAAATGTAACATGTTTTGCGTGATTACAGAGTAGATGATGTTTTCTACTCAGTTCTTCGTACACTATGGATGAACCGAACAGCTGTGTTTTGAACGTTTTTAAGTTTCTGTAGTAGCTATTGAGACGAACCAACAATAACAGTAAATTAAAATATTCTAGTTTTGAAAGTACTAAGGAACACGCTTGTTTTAGTGGCATGAACCGAAAGAAAACTGCGAATGATGTAGATTGTCATCTCCAGATATGCATCCTTGCACATGGTTATAACAAGCTGGTGTAACGAGAGTACTGTGGAGAGTGACACCTAGTTTTAATACTGTGTGAATTTAATGTTGGTATTGCGGATACTTAACGTTTGAGGATGAAACTAAGATAATATCTGCGTGATGATTATGATGGCTTAAGTTTTATCATCATTCAGTTGCAGCTTGTTACATGCTATGCATGACTTTACATCGGAAATTCTACGACTTGGATTATAGCTTCAACTTCAGTTATGTGCTAGATTTATGTATATGAATGTCGCCAGCTTACAAAGGATGTCGATCGCCGACACTTGAAAGCGGCTTAGTATATAGCCTGAAGAAAACAAGGCCGAGAACCGAGCCGTGTGGAACACCAAACGTACGCAGATCAACTGGGCTGGAAAGTTTGTCATTTACGGACACAATTTGTGTACTGTTGTCTAAGTAGGAATGGAAGGTTGTGTCGTGAATACCAAACACATACTGTAGATGGTGAAGTAATATACTGTCGTCTGTTGTGTCAAATGTCACAGACAAATCAAGGAGGGATAGGACTGTAATTTTTCTACTATAAAAAATTGTCGTCTTTAACTCAGATCCAATTGCAAACCTCCAAAGCTCTGATTTGCCCTGCACAATGTGCTGGCATATTAGTGTCTATGCAGTCAACTTATATGGATTTTTTAATATATATATATATATATATATATATATATATAGAGAGAGAGAGAGAGAGAGAGAGAGAGACAGACAGACAGACAGACAGACAGACAGAGAATGTGGGTATACCCAAGTGTGTGTAAGTGGACCTTATTTAAAATAATCTGTAAATATGTTGGGGGATATGCGGCAGATGGGTATTTTATCACCAAATGTGTTGTCCTCGTTAAATACAAATTATTATTATTACTTACAAACTACTCAACTTCAGGTCTGGAAAAGCACACTTTATTATCATATTAATATAAATAAATCCATTACCATCCATCACTTTTTGCAGCCTGAAAGACAATGAAACGACTAAGAAAATAGAAGATGCTTTTGTATATGAAAGATAATTTTAATTCCTGATTAAACAAGAAATAAGACTGGATATTTAAGTGCACAAGTATTTAATAAATCTGATAATCTGGCTTAAATGCTGAACAAATTTAACAATTTCATCTATGAACTTTTGTAACCAGTAATGATTTGTGAAATATTCAAGTCTGTCTTAATCTGTCATGACACATCTGAATGTTAACAGATACAAGTAATACTACAATAAGTCTATAACAACTGAACATTTACCATATACTGTATAGTCATGTACAAGCTGAATCTAACTGCAAACTGCACAGACCCAGACTACACTCACAAGTCTTGGTCTATGGAATTTGTTAAGAGTAATCAGTAGAATTGAGAACACAGATCCTGAACTGCCACTGTATAATGTGCCAGAAGATCAGGGTCTATACTGTTTGCCGTTGGATCTTACGTTTGAGTATATATGACACAAATGTCCTACGAAGACCTTATGCCACACTGTTTAATAACATGGGCGAGTCAAGTGTATATGGTACAAATGTACCATACTGGCCAGGTGCCATACTGTTCAATTACCTGGTTGAGTCTAAATATTTATCAAAATGGGACTCAGACTGCAAAGAAAGTTTAAAGTGATCTAATTATTATTATTAACATATGCTTATAATAACCGTGAAGCTGATTACCAGCCGTTTCTGGTTATTTGAAGTGTTTTCAAATAAACATTTATGTTTGTGCAGAACTAACATGTGACATCAGAAAAGTGTCTGTCGCTAAACTGAAAATATATTTCATGATTTTAAAAAATATTCTCTATGACAGATGTAATATTTCAGGAAAATAATTTTAGAATGTAAAACAAAAGAAGAAGAAGAATAAAACCAAATTCAAATCACGGCTAGTAAACCCCTCTATTGAAAAATGAAGAAGAAAAAAATACAATAAATTACATAAAACATTTACATTAGCATGCCTACAAACTTTCTTGAACAAAAAACATCTCAGTAATATTGCTTTTAAAATACTTTCTTTTACTGATGAAAATGAATATTCGTGAAAACAGATCAAGCACCCCCATAAGGCGAATAACACGAAAAACAAGAATACACTGAGGTTCCATTCACAAATAAAGGAAAGTGACAATGCTCCTTTATATTATGTACATGACTGTATAGTCTATTTGATTTTTATTGCACCCAATTTTTTTTACTTTATATCAAAATCAACTAAATGTAGAAAAGTTTAAATATCAAAGTGGCTGGTCAAATAGGTGTTAGGTAAGCACTAATACATTTTTAATTTTTCATGCCTTGAAAAAAAGGTATTCTTTGTCATCTATAGGTAATTTGTCAAAATGTGAATCTTTTAAACATCAGGTTAGTCCACTTTCAACACAGACACAAGTTTGACAAGTATACAGTCTGCCTCAAAGATATGTCACCCTGCACATGAACCTATTATACAGTACAAACAGGACCTGAATTGTGTCAAAGTCAAAGAGATCCTAAGCAGAGAAAGTTCCAGTGAGACAATATGTTTTCTTCTTTCTTAATAAATTCTCATCATATTCCTGCACACTGATTTTTACATAAAATGCAAAACATGCATTTCCCACATATCATGAAAACCTGTTATCATAACTGTTTTAATTATCCCCATCTCAATCAGTACTGCATACGAAGCACATACTCATCTGCCCTACTGACAAAGGCACAAAGCAATGCAACACTTAATATCCTGTCAGAGTTAGCTCTTTGGAGAAGCAACTTAATCTGCATAAAAGGTACAATGTTACAATACACAGACTAGACGGGGAAAAATAAACAAGGGGCTCTACAAGGGGCTGATGCACTACTGGTCCCCCCACCACAAAAGATCAGATTAGTACAATTTAATTTTAGAAGCAACTAAAAGTCATAAGGAGAGTCTTGCATAGAAACCCCATCCTGACAAGACTTTGATGTACAGTAGCAACAACAAGATTTTCAAGATGGCTACTTGGGTGGTCATACTGGATCTCAGATCAGCATCATTTTTGTTTAAGACCAGCTAGTCATCATAAGAAATAAAACCCTATGCTGATATGACTTTTTATTCAGTGGCTGCCATACTGGATGGTGGATTGGCACCATTTTCATTTATGAAAATCTACATGTCTCGATAATGTTCTCAGTGAGAAAAAAACTTGTTGACATGATTTTAAAGATGGTCACTGTGGTGGCCATATTAGATATTCTAACAGTCTTATTTTCATTTAGAACCAACTAGACACCATAAGGAATCTTCTGGTGAAATGTCATGTCAACAAGACTTTTGATTTTGAGGAGTAGTGATAAAAGTTTCATGATGGCTGCCATGGTGGACACACTGGACATCAGATTGGTAACAAGTTCATTTCTGGCCCAGACATTGTAAGAAGTCTTTTACAAAAACCCTCACAAGATTTTTAAGTTGGCTGCCAGGGTACTGCTGTAAGTCAGGTTGGAACCATTTTCATTAGTACCAACTAGACATCATAACAAGCCTTTGAGTGAAAACCCCCATGATGATATGACTTTCCATTTAGAAGTAGTGATTACAGCATTTTAAAGAAGGCCATCACTGTAGCCATAATGGATATATGAGCAGCACCAGTTTCATTTAGACCATGGGATGAATGTACTTGCAAAGTTTCATCGCAATCCTCCAATTAGTTTAGGAAGAGTAATGATGAGCTTGTGCTAACAGATGGCTGGACAATGGACATTTGATGACAACTATGGTCTATGATCAGAAGAGCTAAACATATCCTAAATTTCTGGGCCAGTTATTAATGCCAACAGCACTTTCAAGGAAACTTGCTGATCTGCCTGAACCAGTGAATTTTCACAGAACTTGAATACAAAAACTATTTTCATAAAAATCAAATAGACTTTACATTTCTTTTTGGTCAAGTCAAAGAAAGAATTAAATGAAATATATAATATATATAATAATAGTACAAAGGATTTCATACTTTTTTTCTCCTTCAGTTGTTACCTCTCATTCACCCTTTCTCTCCACTTTTCAAGATTAAAGAAAACGGTGTGATATGCAATTCCGTATATTCATGGGGAAAAAGTAGAACTAGTTATATTTCAAACCTAAGCTACCCTAAAATAAAACTTTAAAAACACATGTACATTTAAATAAGTATACATGGAATGAATTCAAGATTACAAAAAACATACCCCTGATGAAAAAAGTACTAATTACAGCTTTCTATGATATGTGGATGCAGGAATAAAATATGCTAATCATGAGGTAAAATGTACATTAAATTATTTTCTTTGTAGTACCACTTTCTTTGGTAAACATCTATTTTTGAAACCTTTGTTGACCATGGCATTTTACATATAAGAGATAGCCTACTTGGAAGAGACTGAAATAAATTATTAACTTACTGTTAATTATGTGTACAATATACATGTATATGTATGTGTTAAACCTGCCTGTAAAACAATTTCAAAACAGTTTCATAATGTATGCTGTATATACTAGCCTACAAGTCAAACTGCAAATTGTATAGATCCTGGTCTGCCATCGCATAATGTGCCGGCAGATCAGAGTCTGTGAAGTTTGTTAGTAGTAATCAGTAGACCAAACAATACAGACCCTGATCTGCAGGTACATTATGCTATGGCAGATCTGGATCTTGGTTGTTTGCAGTTTGCCTTAACTTATAATCAAATATATATGGTAGATGTTTAGGGTTGAATACTGATAAGTACAAGTCTATTATGACATGCAAGTAGCATACCAATTATCAGTGTCAAAAGTACTCAGCTGAATTGAAATTATTATTATCTTACCAACAGACCTGTGCCAGCCGATGTCTTTATCAAGTATACAGCATGACCTGCTAAGAACTGTACTCTACATTAATGTGTGACCGATATGACATTAATTCATATGCAAATTACTACAACTATAATTGGTTAACTTGCAAGCTGACATTACCCCATTTACCCTGATCATCATTTTTGGAATTCTAATGTGGAGCAATTATGTTATCTATTCATGTAGGCAGGTTTACCTGGCTAAATAATTTATCAAAAATTTATCTAGCCATGTACAGCTCCTAAACGAATGCAAACAGCAAATATACAGATCTGCTGTCCCATCATGTGCTATCATACTTGGGTCTAAAGATTTGCTACTAATAGATCAGAGTCAACATGCTACAACACACTACATCAACATGCTACATCACATGCGAACAGACCAATGTCTACATACAAACATTGACACAGACCTGCTGTTACATCACATGCCAACAGACCAAGGTCTACATACAAACATTGGAAAAGATCTGCTGTTACATCATATGCAAGCAGACCAGAGTCAAGAATTAAACACAGATCTACTGTCGCATTATGTGCAAGTATAGCCGAGTCAACAAAGAGAAAAAGATCTGCTACTGCATTATGTGCTAGATGATCAAGGTCTACACACAGGCAATTGAAAATGATCAAGGTCTACACACAGGCAATTGAAAATGATCAAGGTCTACACACAGGCAATTGAAAATGATCAAGGTCTACACACAGGCAATTGAAAATGATTAAGGTCTACACACAGGCAATTGTAGATGATCAAGGTCTACACACAGGCCTGGAAATTGTACAAAACAATATTGAGATTTTGTTTGAATCAATCAAATACATCTGAAAGATCACTTCTGATAGTGGAATCTCAATCTTAAACGTCTTCTAGATGACATAATAAACAACACCACTGGCTAAAAGGACTGTTTGAACACAGGGTTATTTCTGTTACTTTAACATTTAATTATTTTATGAAATGGTCAATAAATGTGCTCTGATAACACTAGTTTGAGCATTCCATTTTCTATCTCACCCATTACTTTTGGTGCATTCTTTCAAAAGCAAGAGTAAATAAAGAAAAAGCTATAATGCATTTTTAAAGCAGATTTAAACTTGTGTTGGTGGTGACATTATTAAGGCTGTAAGAGGATTATAAATCTGACACTAGAGGCTGGATCCATGCCTGCAGTCAGGTGTTTATTATAAACAAAAGCTTAAAGTACTTTTATTCTACAAACATTAAGGGTACTGTAAATACAGTGTGACACCGCTATAGCACGGTAGTTGGAAGCCATAAAACCCATAGACCAAACCATGTTATAAGCAACCAGGTCAGATAGGTGAAAAAAATTAAGCATGTACCCAAAAAAATTGAGTGGGGAAGAGAGAAGGTAATAAATGTGGGTGCAAAAATATGTGCTTCATTGGCACAGTTAACATTATATCGATGCATATTAAATGAGAAATATATGTGTAGTGAAAACAGAGAAGGCATATATAATATTTTACTTTATTCAGAGAACCATGCATTGGTACATATATGTGTATACTGTTTATATATACATGTCTAATGTAAAGCATGAATAGAGTATCAACACCATGTGCTTACCCGCAAATCTCATCACAGACATTGAATCCACAAGTAATTCCATTGTAAATATGCACACAGAGATTTAAAATATTTAATAATTTTGTCACGGGTTATATAGGTCTGAATTCATATCGGTAAAAGTTAGTTTGCATTTTAAGCCGCTGTTGGTAACGTTCGTAAGCATAAACTTTTTTCCTGCAAAAAGAAAACTTTCACAGCAAGTTAACATGTTCCAGTCACATTGGAAAATGAAACAATCTGTACTGACTTCCCTTGAAGAAAGGTTCTTTGTTGTTTTTTTGAAGATTGTTGTCAACTTTCTTTTTGATGAAGGGTGCATGCGTTATTAAAGTGACTGCTAAAGGACAGCTTTGCAGACCCAAACAAATGCCTATTTCTTATTGTGGCAGCAACATCAAATAATTGTATTGCATGACTGAGACTTTGTTTTCCATTTGCTTTGTACATTTTCATAACAATCAGTGCTTCAAAGGTAATATGTTTTCTTTGAAATTTATGCAAACTATTTTTACTGGGTACATTTTAAAAAAAGGAATTGGCTGTCATTTGGTTGATTGTATTTACTGTTCCTCCCCGACTATTGAATAGACCAACAAGTAAGATCATGGGTTCTTGTTGATGTTTTGTTTAAATTGTTTATTTTTACATTTGTGGTAGCGGAGTGATACTGCCTTCTACCCTTCCACGCATGCATTAGAAATGTAAAAAAATAGGTCAATGGATGATAGAGATGCATGTGTTCTGGTCTGATGGCAGGGATTACTACAGAAAATATGTGTTCTGAAGGATTTAATTCTGAATGAAAAGAAGAGGAATTTTACTTAGCATCGACATACAAATGTCAGTCTATATAAATATATTAATTACTAGCGAGCAGCTGAAAATGCCTCATCTTGTTCATCCCAGCTTCAAGAAATGTCAAAACTAAAAACAAAAGCGGATATCTCACAACATACAGTACTCATGCTAGATGTCAACATAAGCGAATTATGATATAACAATGCGCTGTTAAGATGGTTTGTCAATATGGACAAAGAATTTGTTTATGTAACAATAGCTAAATTTCAGTGCATTTTATTTCAAGTTTGTGGCTTCCTTTCATGGGGCCTCTAAATTTCTCCACTCCAAACCAATTGTTGTATATACAAGTTTAAACAGCCAACAATGTCGCCAATAAAATAAAATAATCATCTGATGGTTACATTTTGCTGTCAATAAGAAAATTGTTTTAGCAATTTGCGACACTGGTGAAGCCCTGTGCAATCTGTGAATAAACTTTTAACAAGTTATTTTTTGTACTTTTAAGAAGATGAAACTATTTTTTCATGTACAAGAAAAATACATATAAAATTTCAGGAGCCATGTTTGTCTTGTATTATTCATATGTGATCTCTTCCCCAAAATGATAATAAACTTTTTATGGTTTTTTTTGTACTTTTAAGAAAGAACTTTTCTTTGGTGCATGAGAAAAATGCATGTTTATGAACATTAGGGAGCCACACCTTGACGGTGTTATATCCAAATTCGTGTTATAACAGAGCGTGCTATAGCAGGTTCACACTGTACTTGCTTAGAAGTAGAGTTCAACTGCAAACCATAGAAACTGATCTGCCATTGCATAATATGCCAGATGATCAGGGTCTGTCTTGTTTGTTGATTACTCTTAATTAACTGTATAAATCCTGGTCTGCATATGCATTATGAAATGACAGATCTGGGTCTGTGCAGTTTTCAGTCTCAATTGACTAACACTGGGGTATATACAGTAGTCATGATCGCTAAGTAGTTAGCATGCTGGACGTGCAAGGCAAACATCATGGGTTCTGACCAGATTAGGATGGGTTTGTTGCTGTGGTGTGCCACCCAGAAGAACACATTACTACCATTGCCTGAGCACTCTTTCATGTTCTGATGTGCCACTAAACATCAACAAACAAATTAACAAATATTATGCTGGTTATAAAATGAATGACAGATTTTAAGTAGTAAAATATGCATGCAAAATGAATACAAGAATGACTTCTCATGTATCAATTACAGAATTATTGGACTATCAATTTTCTTTTAAGATCCCATACTATGGTACAGTGAAACCCCACTAAAACAAGATGGTATAGGTCCACAAAGTGCTATTTTACTATGTTCTATATTGTGAAATATCCAACAAAGAAAATATTTCACGTGCATCATCTTTGCTATACAAGATTGAGGTGGTGATGGCGCAAAAATTATGGACTTAATGCCATAATTAACTCAATGCATATTAAACCACTCCTACAACAGTTCTACTCCAGTCAGTGTCTGCACTGCAACAAAGGACTGCTGTTTATAAATGTGGCTTTGCATTACTAAAGAGAAAAATCCATGAATTAGTATTTAGCAGCATACCTAACAAATTAACAAGAATTAAGGTTGGAGTGGGGAAGGAGGTACATGTATGAGGCAATGACCAAAATGGCTACTAATGATCTAGGTAATAAATTTGTTTCAATGGGTGTGTATGATGATTGATTGAGATTTTTGAGACCACTGCAGTTTTATGCTTGGCTGTGTAATCCATATCACTGAGAAAACATCTGTTGCTGGCTATTATTTACCCTGATGAAGCAATGACTGTACATACAATGGATCTGAGACAAACAAAATGAAGGCAATAACTTTATTGTTGATGGTTAATAATAATTAGATTACCAAATATCAGGTTTCTGAGGTGTTAACATCTTTCATAAATAAGCAAGAAGCCTTGATCTTTCTTTTTCTTCAAGAATACAAAACATCTTGCCAAATTATTCAATTAAACTCATTTATTTTGACATTTAAGCTTTGTAGTACTTCAAGAAACGGGTGGAATTACTGAAATTTTTCAGGAGTCATGCCATAACTGTGCAGTGGGGTTTTACTGTATATCAGCATTCATTTCTTTGCAAGAAATGGCCTACCTTGGTCCAGACATATTAAAACTTCTAACAAAATTTAAGCAAATAAGAACTTATAATCAGATCTCACTATTATCAGGAAGCAGCTGTCACTCAGTGGTTACACTGCCTCAGCACAGTGTAGCCTGTCATGTGCTGATATGCCATTCAACACCAATCCCCCTCCTAAAAACAAAAACAAAAATTGTCAAAGAAGATTTAAAAAAGAACTTCTTTTTCCTCTGAGATAAGATTTTTCCAACTGGTCTGAATGTGAATATTACATAATTCAACAGCTTCACTATATAATTTCATACAAAACAGTTTGAATACAGAAAAGCTTGAGCAATGTGACAATTTAATTGTATACATGTTTTGTAGTAAAAGACATATTTGCAAAATTTGTGTCTAATGATCCATGCAGGATAGGCAAATCTACAAAGACTACTGCAGCTTGTCATAAAACGATCAAATTGTCAAATAAACGTCTATGATTCTGTAATACAAAAAAAATGAAAAGAAGTATAATGCAGATAAACTAGATGGATGTGCTAAGCATATTCACAAGTATGTGTTTCAAAAAATAATTGTTGTACACATGAAAATCACTTTGATATATATTGTTATTTACTTACAATAAGTAGATTCAACAGGTGCTGGTAAAAATTCATGTTTTGCTGACTTTTGGAATTCCTGGTTCTCTTATTTTTAGTAAATTATCTGATAAAATGTTGCATTTTTGTGTTAAAGAGTATCGCTTTCACAAATATGAAGCTCTAAATTTAACAGGTCCACAGAACATGACCTCAGACTGGTGGAGTTGCTGGAGACCATGTTACACCAGATCTCCATTATGTCAGAGATCTTGACTGGAATCATACTGACATGAAAAACATAAAAAGCAATTTGTACATGTGCATGAGCAAACAAATAATTTATAACAGAAGATACCAGATGAAGAAAATAAAGATACCCATAGAAAACCACAAGGTAGGACAGCTACTACGGCATGTACTGGGAACGTAACCCAGAACTATTAAGGTGCTAAAATGTTAAAAATACTCCAGTCAAACTAAAGATAGTGACTCAACTTCTTAAGGCTACCCATAATTGACCTATCAACAAATACCAAGCACATACTACTTAACAGTGACCAAGGTGGACCTCCAGTGATGTTTTAGGGTTCTCATGGTCAAAAATAGGCCCAATTCCCAATGAGAAACATTTATAAATATCACACAAAACTTCCCAATTTAGCAATTTTCTCCTGAAAATTGTCTTCAACAGGTCTAGTCATTATGAAAATTATGGACCCAGGCATAACTGCCATGTACTGAAGAATAATTCCTGACTGTTAACCAACTATACTACTAGCCACCTGGATTCTCTGCATAATGGCATGTACATGAAAAAGACCTCTGGCATATATGAAATTTAAAAATAACCCCAAAATTAATATATTCTGGCAATTTCCATCTGATTTTGATAACATGTTCAGTAGACATGTTTGCTGTTTAAATGTTATTCAGTCTTTCACAAGAATCAAAATATTAAATTTCAGAGCAGTTGACATGCTTCTAAGTATAAAAATCAAAGTAGGTAAATTTAATGTAGACATACAATTAGGTCTACCAATTTCTCATTTTGCAAAAGTTACATATGGATCATGGAAGTACAAATAAAGTACTACCTCATTATAATGCGGTCCATGGGAGCCTTAAGAGTATGCTGCCTTATAATGCAACGCATTATACAACACCTAATAATTATAATGCGGTCCATGGAAGCCATATAGAATACTGCCTTATAATGAATTATATTATACAATACCCCGCATTATAATTCTGTCCATGGAAGACATATAGTATACTGATTTATAATGGGTTATATTATACATTTATCCCTCATTATAATGCAGTCCATGGGAGCCATAGAGTATATTGTTTTATAATGTAATACATTATACATAAAATTTCACTACCACATTAGGAAATGGGATTCCAAATCATACCTAGAGGAATGTTACAATGAAAGGCATTAAAGTAAGATAGTGCTATATAAGTAAGTATAAATCCTCTAATTATCAATACGAAATCTCCCAGTAATGTACACAGTACCATCATGTATAAAACATTGTGAAAAAAAAAAGAAACTTTTTACCACTGTATTATACAACATGAAAATGGTTACAGGCAGGTAAATCAGTTTTAAACAAAACTCTCTTTAAATTATTTTCTTTCCAAAATGCTGTAAATGTTTCAGAGAGTTATCACCAGTTCAACCCCAGCAAATCATCTAATGAATGGCAGTAATTTATCAGTGGTGGTGAAACTTCTGTGATATTGTAGTGAGATTGAAAAAAATTCAGAAAGTCATCATTTTATATATGATAACCTCCCCACATCTGCAATCACTACAACATAAACAGACAAAATCTGCAACCGACACTTCAGGACAAAATCAAAGAATTTTATATCTGCAACAAAATTTCCACTATAATATATGAATTTTTGGATAATGTTCCTGGTTTTAAACTACACATGCACACAATATTACGAAATGGTATCTAAAACAGTCTCATCACATTCAAAGTGTGCATTGATTACCACAGGAGTCAAACACTGAACTCTCCAGACAAACAATATCAACTAAACATTCATATGCAAAAGATCACTACATGTACAATGTCACTAAAAAGTACAACAAATTTTAATTAGAATTCAAATTAAAATTTTCATACAAAATAACTGCTTAAGTCTTTTCAAAAACCCAAAAAAAGGCAAATGAGCAAATTTTACAAGAAATTACTGCAAGACTTAACTTAAAAGTGCAACTTCAAGAACTCCATTAATAAAAATGTTTCAAACTACAAATTCATATCATGAAACAATTTATACAAATTTGAAGTTTGTGGGTAATAACTGAGATCTGACATTTCTCCACAATATGTATTTGACAATTTTTTTCATTAACATACAAAACATACTGGAATAACATCAGAATTCAATCGATTGATAAATTAATAATTTTAAAAAGCTAGGCTTCGTGGGACTAAATCATGCTTTACGTCCATGAAGAAAAAAGGATAAGAGATTCCATTCATGCTGGACTGCAAGTGGTGTTCCTGTTGCATTACACATGCAATTATGTGTGCTTATACTTGTCACCTACTGGGAAAATACCGTAACTCCCTAAACGAACCATTATTCCGGTGCCAAAATTCCAGCAAAATTCTTCATACACATTAATTACTGTGCAGAATGGACTTATTCTAATTATAGATATGATATTATATTGGAAAATACTCAAATTTAATGTTTGTACAATTTGGTGTCAAAATTAAAATAATCAATTTTGATTAGAATCGAAAAATTGCCCCATTATCTAGTCTTGCACATATTTTAGTACTCTTTGGCCTAGCTATGTGAATGTAGTATAAAATAAAGTATTTAATTGGAAACTTTGACACTTTTGCTGCTGTTTATCTATACAAAAACATGTTGATGTATAATATATATATATATATATATATATATATATATATATATATATATATATGAGACTATAATCTATACAAGAAAAAACTTTGAATTTCCTGCTTGAATAGGACCAGTGCAAATCATGATCGGGTAAGCAGTAACAAATAAAACCTTACTTAATAACTGAATAATCATAACCTTGTATCTATAAATGTGTCCAAATTAAATGAATACACCTGTTAAGATGGTGTGATTATAAAAGCTTATTTCCAAATACATGGCCAAAGTTCAATATCACACAAGGAACGTACCATGATCAAACTGCATACAAAATTCTGAAGACTGAACCTGACTCAGGTTTTTAAATATATATATAAAGCTTCATACCAAAGTTAGTTTGAATGAATGAAGTAATTCAGAAGTTAGACTGATGTGATGAGCCAGATGGATATGGGAAATGCTATATGCCTCCTCCACTGAATATGGCAGGAACATAAATCAGCAGAACCTTCAGATCAATATGCATTGAGCCTTTCACTAAATTTTGTGGATTTCAATTCATTCCTGAAATACTCTATGGTCTTGTTTATTCCAACTTCCAGTTGCACCTACAAAGAGAAATGGAGCAATTAATAATGCACAATTGATTACAGATTACATATAAGTTGGGTCCAAGTACAAACAACACAGACCCTGATCTACCACCAAGGAATTTTTGACTCTCAATCTTGCATCCCAAGGAAAATCACTGTGACAAAACCTCCTGAAAAGTGGCCCCTCTATAAAAAAAACCCACCAGTTCCGATTAATATACATTTCACCATATATTCTTTACTTAGATTAACTGGATTGTCTGCAAGGAATTTTTTACTCTCAATCTTGCATCCCAGGGAAAATCTCTGTGACAGAACCTCCTGAAAGTGGCCCCTCTATAAAAAAAAAAACACCAGTTCGATTTATATACATTTCACCACATATTCTTTACTTAGATTAACTGGATTGCCTGCAAGAAATTTTTGACTCTCAATCTTGCATCCCAGGGAAAATCACTGTGACAGAACCTCCTGAAAGTGGCCCCTCTATAAAAAAAAACACCAGCTCCGATTTATATACAGTTCACCATTCATTCTTTACTTAGATTAACTGGATTGTCAAGGTAGTCATATATGTGTGTACATATACACTTTAACAACACATCAGCATAATCCAGTGCCAAGCAAAAACTAGGTAGCAATGCTGGCACAGGTGAAAATAATTTACAAGATCCCTATTAAAAGAAAACCTTCCAACCAAAAGTAAAAATGTACAATACAGCCAAAATTAAAATGGTAAAGATGTTGCAAAAAATCCCCAAAAAGGTAAATAAAACAAAGATAATGGCCAAAACAGTAAAATCGTTAAAATATTAGTCAAATTAATTTTATATAAAATGCACACTTTTCAAATAGAAAAAGGAAGACTTCAGTTGGAAATTATCACAAGATGCAAATATCGTATGAAAAAAAGGAAAGACTTCAGAACATCATCAGAGGTTGCACATATCCCACAGAAGACAGGCTGCCACCATTGGGTGACTCTTATGACATGCTGGAGAGTTGATCATGCTTATTCTACATCACCTAAATCAAAGCATCATACCTCTTTCGTCATTTAAAAATGCCTAAAGAATCAAAGATGTTGACATTCAGTTTAGTTCTCACATTCAATACAAAACCATATTACCAGTAAATTTTCTGTATGTTTTCAGTCAGGTAAACAACTTGTTTAGTAAGGTATATGAATAAATCTTGGCCTAGTAACCCCAACAATTCAAACTCATTCTTTTGGCAGACTTGGAACAAAATGTGCATGTAGCATTGGGTATGTATTACATATCAACTAAAATCAGCATATACCTGTATCTTTAGGCACATGAGTATCACAGTCCTTTGTATTATGTTAACAAGCAAAACTTATAGACCCCACGGTGTTCCACTAAAATATATTTAGGACCCAGGGAAGGCACTTTTAATTCAGAATTTGTTCTAATTTTCATATAAACTCTTAGAGTACCATGGCATATATTCTTAAAAACATGCCTTCCCTGAGTACCATGTATGTTTAAATGGAACAGCCCTGAAGTATTACATGATATCAGCTTTAGATCTATGCATGTTAAACATGGGTAGCTATGGAACATATGAAAGAACCAACTGACCAAATGGTCCCTCAGATTTCTTTAAATCACAGAAGGTGGAGACAAAAACATGTCTCACAAGCTGACAGCTCCTAATAGTTGAAATTTAAAATGAGGAATTCCATCTCTAGCTGTTAAAGATTACCATACTTTGCTCCACCGGAAATATCAATGTAGCAATAATTCATACAAGCACAAGGATTTATAACTTAAGTAAAGTGCTAAGAAAAATACATTACTGGTATTATTACCTTAGGTTCCCAATTCAGGTAAAAAATTAATTACGGGTATCATTACCTTTGGTTCCCAATTCAGTTACAAATTCAATTATTGGTATCATTACCTTTAGTTTCTAATTCAGGTAAAAAAATTAATTATGGGTATCATGACCTTGGTTCTGAATTTAATTAAAAATTAAATTACTGGCATCATTACCTGAGGTTCCCAATTCAGGTAAAAAATAAATTACTGTTATCATGACTTCAGGTTCCCATTTCAGGTAAAAAGTAAATTATTGGTATGATCACCTTAGGTTCCCAATTCAGGTAAAATTAAATTATTTGTATCATTACCTTAGGTTCCAAATTCAGATAAAAATGAAATTACTGGTATCATTACCTTAGGTTCCCAATTCAGGTAAAGTTTTGCTCTGCTGATATCTGGCTTCCTCTTCCTTGGGTCATCTTGCATTGCAGGCTTATTAACAACCTTGCTATCACCACCTATAGTGATGTTAGGGAGAAAAATGCTTTTCACATTAAAACAATGGACATAAAGAAGAATTCTGATGTAAGAAGTTACCCGAGAATTATTGTAAAAAAAAACCAGTAAAATTTTTTATAAAATGCATCAGCACAAACAAAATGCAGAAAACAGTTACATGTTGCTAGAATATATATATATATATATATATATATATATATATATATATATATATATAGTCATTATGCACAGATAACATATCCTTGTATGGAAAGCAAGCAAATTACAATGGTCAACTAAAAAGATATGAGTCATCTGTTTTTGGCTTGAAATTCTTAACCACGAATGTTTCAAATCTTTTCCAATTAATTCCATTTAAATTTTTTATATCAAATGTACCTTTATGAAAACAAGACTTTTGTAATAAATACTAACCAAGTTTTGAGTCTTACCCACTAGTCTCTTAATTATATCAGCAAAGTCCATGATGGTATGCTCATCTGGATTGCCCAGGTTGACTGGTTGTGAGTAATTACTGTTCATCAGAGCTACAAGACCCTCTACCAAATCAGTCACATACTGGAATGACCGTGTCTGTTTACCCTCTCCATACACCTGAAATGGAGAGAATGTATACATACAGGGTTTAACAGCACATCAGCACAATCCTGGCTATACTATGGCATATTAGTTAATGCATCCTAAATAAGACACAAAATAATGCCAATGGCAAAAAAGGACAAAAATCCCTAAACTACAAAGTCTCATTTTTTACATAAACCACACCTTTTAAAACGTCCAAGATCTACACAGCTAAAACGTTATCATGGACAAAAAAATGGATTCTTACATCAGTTACTTTTTACAATCTGCTTATAATGGCAGATCACCCTTCCAACATGCTGATGGGCACATCAAGCTTATTTTATACTCTCTATCCTGCCGGTCGATTAAATTGAGATATATGATGGGTCTAATTTAACACAAAAAAACGTAATGTTTATGAATAATTATCAATAACAAAACATAAAGAAATCAGCTTTACAAGGACCCTATGGCAGCACTATGCAATATAGTTATATTTCAGGACCCAACAGGAAATTAGTTTTGATAAACTTTTATGGATCATCCTTTGTGCATCATATATTTTATGCTTGCATTATAACTGTTTAATATAATATGTAGGTACATACTCTGTCAATGTTATTTTATTGTTTTATCTTTATTTGTGGATGGCTCTACGTCCTTCTTGGCATATATGGCTGGTTAGAACTTTCAAGCTGTCCATTAAAACTTCCTAAATACCTGAAGGCGTATTGTTTACTAATTAAAGATATGGATATATTTGTGAACTAGGTGTTTTGGGCTTGTGTTCTTGAAATTGATATCAGGCATGTACACCTTCCATAGTTACTCTGCAGTATGTTGACAGTGAAATGCCAATAGTCAGCTAGGAAGAAGAGCTAGTCTCCCATAGCAGTAAACACATGGGTTTGGGGCAAGTAGAATATCTAAAAAAAACAGGTTGGATGAGAACTATTTTCAACTACATCAGCCTGTTTAGTACATACTATTGTGCAGAAATGTCTTCTAGGAAACAGGCTTGTTTTTGCACTGTGAGCATCACATGGTGTCAAAAATGACCTTCAGACATGAAAATTGACGGTATTAATTTGGGGTTGGGGTGCAAAAATTTCTTTTGCTATGAACTGCCATTGACTTCTCTGATCATTATAATAATCTTTTGCTTTGTTTTAATATAGGTCTCCAAAAATATGGACCTTTTTGACCTCACTTGTGTATTTGATTTTTTATGATTTTTTAATTCGAGGTCGCTGATTGCGGCATTGAATATGTATATAAAAACTGGTCACTGCCCCCTTAAAATCTAAATGAATGCTTCAAGGGAGACAACTGCAAGTGTATATCAATGACTTCCTTCTGAAAACTTGTGTGAAGTATAAAAATTAAGTTAACACATACAGCTGAACAAACAAAAGATTTCTCCAAGACAAAAATGGCTGATCCAACTCTTTGTTTGTTAAGTTTCAATTTAGGTTTGAAAAATTAGCTATGTCTAGACCTGCCTACTTATTGCAACAGATTGGCAAAGTAAGACTTGAAGTATGCCTAGAACCATGGGTTGGCCCTGTAAGGTTTCAAGACTGATGCATGTCTAAATCTGTCTACTTATTGCAACAGGCTGCCCCTGTAAGGCTTGAAGAATGAAATAGGTCTAAAACTGTCTCCTTATTGTAATAGGCTGCCCATGTAAGGCTTGAAGAAAGAAGTGTGTCTAAAACTGTCCACTTATTGCAAAAGGCTGCCCATATGATTTTTGAAGAAATATGTCTAAAACTGTCTCCTTATTGTAATAGGCTGCCCATGTAAGGCTTGAAGAACAAAGTGTGTCTAAATCTGTCCACTTACTGTAGTAGACTGCCTCTGTAAGGCTTGAAGAATGAAGTGTGTCTAAATCTGTCCACTTATTGCAAAAGGCTGCCCATATAATTTTTGAAGAAATATGTCTAAAACTGTCTACTTATTGGAATAGGCTGCCCATGTAAGGCTTGAAGAACAAAGTGTGTCTAAAACTGTCTACTTACTGTAGTAGACTGCCTCTGTAAGGCTTGAAGAATGAAGTGTGTCTAAATCTGTCTACTTACTGTAGTAGACTGCCTCTGTAAGGCTTGAAGAATGAAGTGTGTCTAAATCTGTCTATTTATTGTAATAGGCTCCCAATGTAAGGCTTGAAGACTGAAGTATGTATAAAATTGTCTACTGGTTGTAACATGCTGCCCCTGTATGTCTTGAATGATGAAGTGTGTCTAAAACTATCTACTTATTGTAATTCGCTGCCCATGTATGTCTTGAATGATGTTGAATGTTAAAAACTCTCTCCTTATTTTAATAGGCTGCCCATGTAAGGCTTGATGAATGAAGTATGTCTAAAACTGTATACTTTATTGGTAAAGATTGATCTTGTAGGGCTTGAAGAATGAAGTATGTCTAAAACTGTATACTTTATTGGTAAAGATTGATCTTGTAGGGCTTGAAAAGTGAATTATATCTAAAACTGTATACTTTATTGGTAACAATTGCTCTTGTAGGGCTTGAAGAATGAAGTATGTCTAAAACTGTATACTTTATTGGTACAGATTGCTCTTGTAGGGCTTGAAGAATGAAGTATGTCTAAAACTATACTTTATTGGTACAGATTGCTTTTGTAAGGTTTGAAAAGTGAATTATGTCTAAAACTGTATACTTTATTGGTAAAGATTGCTCTTGCAGGGCTTGAAGAATGAAGTATGTCTAAAACTGTATACTTTGTACAGATTGCTCTTGTAGGACTTGAAAAGTGAATTATGTCTAAACTGCCTACTTCATGTAACAGATTGCCCATATAAGGCTAAAAGGATGAAGTATGTCTCCAACTATCTACTTACTGTAATAAGTTGCACCTGTAAACAAGGCTGCGTACAGGATTTGTGGGGCCAAGGAAAAATTCTCTAGCAGGCCCCTATGAATTACAAAAAGAATTATCTTTGGAGATGGACACATAACTGTTGTGGGCCACCATCATTTTATCCTAGTTGTCCAACCATGTCTGCAAGGCAGTTTTTAAAGCTTGAAGAATGATGTATGTCTAAAACTGTCTACTTACTGTAATAGGCTGCCCCTGTAAGGCTTGAAGAATGAAGTTACTAACAACACGGCCATCATTCATATGCATTCGTGGTCCAAATGTATTGAATATCCTGGCAACTCGCACCTCTATATTTTCCTGTTAAAAAATGTAAGAAATGCATGAATATGTTAAAGCTGATAAATTATTCTGTGTCACAGGATTGTTCAAGCGGATTAAAATCAGATCTTCACTGTCCTACATGAAGATCGGACAGTGACTGCTTAGAGAGTCATGTTCTGGTGATCTTTGAATTACCCAATGGAAATGCAGCTTTCAGAAATTTTGAAAGTGAATAAAGTTGTTGGCACACATTTATGCACTTCACCCATACTGCTCAGTCTCTAAAAGCATAAGCCTTCATCTGCTTGGCTGATAAAATTAGCAATTATGGTAGTAACATGGGTCACCAGAACATGACCACTAAGCAGTTGCTATCAGATCTTCAGGTAAGACAGTGGGGATTTGATTTTAATCTGATTGCAGTATTGTTTCATCAGTACTATGATATATATAATGTCACACCATTATGTCATCAGCAATGTGAATTATTTTGTGTCACAGTACTGTTTCATCTACACTATGAATTGTATTGTGCCATCAGCAATATGATTATATTTTGTGATAGTTTTGTGTCATCAGTAATATGAAAAACAATTTCCTTTTAAAAGCTTATATTTATGGCTGTTCTTTCTGACTGAAGATGGTATCCAGGGAATACAAGCATTTGGTTGCTTTTTAAAAAAAAATCTGCCAAGGTACTCTGACTAATCAGAGTTCATATGAAAATTCTAAATTCCATATATGCCCAACTACTCTACGTTGGTATTACTTCTCTGGGTCCCAAGTATGTTATACTGGAACAGACTTTATTGTTAAATGTACTGTATAAAACAGAAATTATCTGCTGAAATTAAGTGTTTTGTTTTGCTTAAGTTTTTCCAGGCAAAAATGGAATATTTATACTCTTCTATATTCAATACTTATGAATCTATTACTACAAATTTATGGGTGAACTTTACTGTACAATATTTTCTTGATTTCTTACTTTAGAGAGTATTTATTGAGAAATCACATTTTTTTCAATAATTTTTACATCTATTACACTCAGGAATAAATAAGTTCTAATCACACACTTATTAGTAAATAGATATTAACCTTTGCTTTGAAAGCACATACCACTGTACTAGATCTCATTAAACATGTCTACTGCCACACTGTAAAATTTCCCAAAAATTAGCATGTGCTATGATGGCAGAGAATTTCCAGAAACCTATTTTACTTGAGGGGAATTCAAATCAGGTGGCATTATCAGATGACCATGATAATGACAACCATTTACATGACGTATCCAAAAGTGTGTGTGTTGAGATATGGCAAGGGCATCCAAAAGTGTCTGTGTTTATATATGGTAAGGGCATCTAAAAGTGTTTGTATTGAGATATGGCATGGGCATCCAATTGTACTTACACGGGAATGTGGTAGAGGCACTGAAATATGCTGCACTGAGTTGATGTAGGGGTGTTCATATTCACTTGTATGTATGAAAGGGTCAAGAGATATAAATACCTGTTTTGCATAAGCATAGCACATGGTCTCAGCTACTCTCTTGCCCTCATCGTAGCAAGCCCTGGGCCCTATTGGGTTCACATGACCCCAGTATTCTTCTTTCTGGGGATGAACTTCTGGGTCTGGGTTGGAGAGATAATTCAAACTTTACTGGCAATATACACTGTGAGGAACCTACCATTTACTGCTATATAATTTTTTGTTAAATACATCTAGTCTTTAAGCACAAGGTTTAAAGATTATGCTTTAAATTTACGTACAGAAGGGTTAGCAATGAAAAATATGAATTTAATATAGTTATTACTTTGTACTAAACTGATCTTCTTAAAGTGAGAAAACAAAAGCTTTACAATACTTATTGGTCTGATTTCCGACTTTACACAAAGTACTGATCCATCAAAGATTTTTCATCAATGCATAACAAGAGCATCATCATAATTGTTGTTGTTGTTCTAGGGTTTAACGCCATTTTTCAGCACAAGATAGGCTATACATGGCGGCCAGTATAACTGGTGGAGGAAGAACCCTGGAAAACCCAGGGAAGAACCACCGACCCACAAGAAGCTACTGGCAGGTTTCCCCACGTACCCATGCTAGCCAAGCCTTGGACTCAAACCCACGCAGACAGAGGTGAGATGGCAGTGATCCAGAACAGTGAGCGCTTTAGACCACTAGGCCACTCAGGGCCCCAGCATCATCATAATAACTGTCCTCTGTGTAAACTCTAGTCCAGTATAGTTGATTTTGGAGATTAAAGGCCAATGGGTCTCAACAACATCAACCTTTGCTCAAAGTATGCAGTCTTAAACTAAATTTAATATACAGAGAGCATTATTTTCTTATTAGAAACTGTGATCATAATATCTGACCTTTAGACCCCAGAATCTACATGTTTATTTATTACCTAAAGAAAAAGCCATTCAATGTTAGGTCAGAGAACTTACAATAAAACAAAAGTCATTCTGCAGAACCCATTTTATTTAACCACAATGAACTTGACCTCTGACCTTGTGACCTCCAAATCAATAGGCCTCTTCCATACCATAAGTGCATGCCCATAACAAAGTTTGGTCTGGGTACTAAAGTTATTGTGCAAAAAACTTCTTTCTCATAATATTTTGAAGTAAATTATGATAGTGATGGATATGTGAATGCCCAAAAAACTACATCTATACCTTACTATTAGCTAACAATAACAAAACAAGAATTTATTACCTCCATAGACTTCTGATGTGGATGCCAGCAACAGTCTAGCTCTAGTCCTTCTTGCCAGCCCTAGAAAAATGGAAAATATGTTGTTGTTGTAGGGTTTTATGCCATTTTTCAGCAGAAGATAGGCTATAAATCAAATGGCTCATATTTTCTTTAATTTTTTCTTGCGTGCAATTTTTTAGTAGCACGTTTCACTAGTCTTAAACACTTTTTATTGCAAACAGATTTTTCTGTATGAGGTCAAGATAGTTGCAGAATTCAATTCTTAACAAAACAGGTCAAGAGTGCAATAAATAATGTACCTGTCATTGGTCAGACACTCAAGTACTAAAACACTTTGTATTCATTCAATTTGTGTCCTATGCCTCAGTCATTAAATGATAGTATATATATAAATTAAAAAAATAAAGGAAGCTATTTCACTCCTTGAAGACATTAGCGGGTGTTTTGTTGGTAATAGCATAGTATGTGCAAGACGTGTGAGTGTCATGGAATTAATACAAGGTCTGCACTTTCCAGACAGTGACATGCCAGTTTTAGAGTATTCAAGTTATTCTGCACAAACCATTTTTCTGTTTTCAGTATTGGTAACCCTGATCATGACTTGCTGACCCTCCAATCAACAGATGCCTTACTTGTCTCAAATGCAAGCCATTCACAATGTTGGGAATGGTTGTATATTAGTTATTTTGTGGAATCGATTTTTCTTCCTTGAAATATATTCTTTAACTCTATAATAATAAGTATTTTCCTCATCTCACATGCAAGCCATCTTCAAAGTTTATTCAAGCATGTGGTACAGAACTTAAATAACTTTATGAAAATAATTTTTCCTTCTTCCAGTCCCTGTGACTATAACCTCCTGTTCCCAAACTGAATAATATGTATTCCTTGCTTCAATGTCTGGTTAAAGTAGGTGACAAAGATCTCAATATATTACAGAGAAACCATTTTACTTGTAAATGTCAATGTGACCTTCACCTTCTGACCATAAACTCTGTGACCTTGATGTTTACCTATTGTACATTAACCTTTTGTACATTAGTCAGAAGGTTTCTTACTTGCTCTAAATGCAAGCTACATAAAAAAGTAGGGTAAGGGTCTAAAATGGAGAAGTTGAGTTATTGTGTGGAAATGAAATAGGGAACAGATGGAATGAGAGATGGGTAGAAAAGCTGATGCACATCCTAACATGGAATGCACTGTCTTATGATAGGCATATTACAAGACGTTCCAAGGAGAACATTTATATGTATGCATGTTTAAACTATTAATACCATGCAAAATTCTGAGGGAGGTCATGAAACAGTCTATTAATGAAAGACAAAACAATCATAAGACTTATTGTTAATATTCTTCAGTTGCCATTTTGTCATACAATTTAGTACTAATGTTGCCTGTTACGCATATTTAATTTGTATAACTTATTGGGTTTTCTTAATGATTACATGTTTAATACATTTGTTGTTTGTACTTAACATTGTCCAAAATCAAATTCATTGTGTACCTTACCAGGGATATTTATTCTGTAAACAACAGAATACATAACTAATATTTCTTTGTGAGCATAGATTAAATATTAAGATCATTATCAATGGAGGTAAAGATGTTTATTTTAATCCGAGTCTAGGACATTGGTATTCCCCCATGGAAAACCTGGTGTACCTGATGTCCACCATGTTCTTTATTATAATTTTTGTAATAGATCTTCAAGTAGAATCAGTCTTACTGTTGTCTTCAGTGTTTCATTTGGGTGGAACTATTTATTCAAATAAAGTGCTCATCAATAAGATTCTTTGACAGAAATATTAATTTGGAATTCTAGTGAAGTCAGACAGGGAGATTTTGTGGACTATATTATTGTGATATATCAAAAGACTCTTAGTACATCATCACATTCCAAGCAATGTTTGAGATTAGAGGCACAAGAACACATTCAGTATTGGAACTTATTTGGAATAGCACTGGAATTCAGTTGGAACTTTATACATTTGGAATTCTGATAAAACCTTTAGGACTATTTGGGATTTAATTCACAACTAATACTGTAATTTTTTTTTAAGTTTTCATTTGTATTCAAGGGAAATAAATTATTTGTTGAACTATACAAAACTAGTTGGTTTTTGCTTTTTTCTGTAACTTAGTTTAAGACTATTGAATTGTAACACATGAGAATGAAATGCGTCACATAAAGCAACCAGTTCCCATGAATACTCACTTTTAAGTTGAATCTAACTGCAAACTGCATAGACATATATCTGTTCATTGCATAATGCACTGGCAGATCTGGATCTATGTTGTTCATTCCACTGATTACTCCTAACAATCTGCATTTACCCAGATCTGCTGGTAAGTTATGTAATGGCAGATCTGGGACTGTGCAGTCTGTAGCTGACTTGATTTTTAAGAAAATATATACAGTAACCGTTTTCTTAAGACTTTGTCTATTATTGTTGCTGAATTTTAAGGCCACTGGCCACTATACTGCACAAATGTGTGATATTATTTATCATAAACAAAACAGATGTTATTTATGCACACCATAACCTTTTTGAATTAGACTAAAAAATCCATTGTTTTAAATGAAAAAATTATTCGCCAATCTCCATAAACAATCGGTAGTTTCTGTTTGCCAAAAATGGATATGACATACATTTATCCCTTGTATTCAACCTAGCCATTCAAGCATTTAATTTCGCCATTTAAATGTCTATGTGATAGATCTTATGATCGTGCTTTTGTACAGCAACTATGGTGCCCTGTGTTGCATATGGATGTAACCTAAAGCGTGACGATGCGAAAAAAGGGTTCTTTCTTTCTCCAAAAGACAACGTTTACCAGAAAAAAAGTGGATTCAAGCTTGGGATCAAATAAGGGGAGGGATGGGAAAGTTGTATCATTTGTGCTGGATTATAGTCAATTTGGCCCAAAGACAATTCAGTCCAACTCGAAAAACAATTTGACCCAGCTTAACAATAGTTTGAACAAGATCTTTATCTTCAAACAACAAGTAGATACTATGTACGATAGGTTTTAGGAAAACAACTAAATTTAAACAAACTATCTTGATATTCTTTCAAAGAAAATAATCATACTTCATAACGTACATATATATGAGAAAACACAAACTGACATGTCTTGCTCGTACTAATTAAAATATTTATATACATTTTTTATGCTAAAATAATATATGCATCTGCACAACAACATTCTCCATTAAAGTCTTCCAGTCAAATTATCAATATCGGTTTATAAAACAATAATACTTAACAGATAATATTTTACAGAATATGTATACATTTTTCTAAGGGTTGTGTACACGACATATTATAACAAATATATTTAATTTTAGGTTTCAGGTTGTAACACTGCTGCATAAAATACACACTCGATTACACATGAAAGAGAATGAGAGAATAATGTTAAGCATTTCGTCTGTGTTTAGTTGCTGCAATACAAAGCCCTTACCAGCTAATTTTATTGTTTGTTTTTATTAAATTTGTGCTTGTGAGTGCAAATGATAATCTTTTCGCTAGCAAGGGCTATAAAAATATTATTAAACAAGTTATTGTTGTGTATACGATTTGCCCTGCAAGTGTCAATTATGATTATGAGTAGCAAACAAATAGAAGCCCGGGTGATGAATAAACACAACTGGCAGCGAGCAATAAACTCCTTGCTTAAACTTACCGACAGGATATCAACTACAAAGGTTATTTTATTACAAAGCAAACCAACCCCAGTAACTGACTTTGGTATCTTTTAAGTGTGCCAACTTTTTCTTATGAAGTTGGCTGACATAAGGAAGCCAAGTTTGGTTTCTTTGGATTCTTTTAAATCTGCCGATTTCATTTTTTTATTTTATAAAGTTGGCCGAAATAGGGAAGCCAGCATTGATTCCTTTTGACCTGTATTAATGGGAATTTTCAGAATAAATTGAAACAATGGAACAGTTTTGAAAGCGATACAATCTAATGCTTCATGCATGCATATCAATATAAGGCTGAACAGTAAATTAGTTTCATCTAAATGTTCCCTGTCTATTGTTTATAGTTTTATTTTTCAACAAGAAGCATGTACTTCATCCTTTTGGGATAAATGTATGTCATTTCTAGTTGGCATCCTCTATAGGTGGGAAATTGTAGCTAAGGGGAAGTAACAGTGTTGTATACTTCTATTGCGAGTAATTCAATTATTATTTCTTCTTTATGCTTGATAATTATTTTGTTCTTTTTGTGTGAGTATAACTATTTTTAATTTATGTAATGCAAATCTGATGTAAAAAGAAAAATGCTGAAGTATGGCCAGTGACCTTTAAGCACTTTTAATCTCCTGTTTATCACAGCTTGTTCTGGGCCTAAAATGTTCAAGAGTACACAGAGAAAGGAAATCAGTGAACTGTTTCCCATACATACCTAGCATGTTAATTGTTCCAACAGTGTTTGTCTTGATGGTTTTGATTGGATTATACATGTAGTTTGGTGGTGATGCTGGAGAGGCCAAATGGTAAATCTGATCCACTGAAAAAATAAAAAATGAATAAATTGCATTCCTATAAAG